>CM076089.1:35948836-36664246 GCA_038088585.1 Chrysina gloriosa
CGCTTTCCAAGGTGCAGTGTAACCAATTTTGGATAATAGATTCTTTTCGTATTACTGTTCTTTTTCTCTTCAAAGCGCTTAGGGCGAGAATTTCAGAGTATGTACATGGGGGTACGACTAATTGTCTTCGCTCGGAATTCGACAGGCGCTTTCTAGGGTGCTAAATAAGCAAGTTTGTGTAATAGATTCTTTTCATATCACTGTTCCTTTTCTAGTCAGAGCGCTGAGGGCGAGAATATCAGAGTATGTACATGGGGTTAGGAGTGGATAGCTTTGCTCGTATTTCGGCAGGCGCCTTGCAGGGTGCGATCTAAGTCATTTTTAATAATGGACTCTTTTCGTATCACTGTTCCTTTTCTCCTCAGAACGCAAAGGCTGAGAATCTCAGAGTACGTATATGGGGCAGGAATAGATATCTTCGCTCGGACTTCGGCAGGCGCTGTTCGACGTGCGATGTAAGCGATTTTGAATGATAGATTCTTTTCGTATTACTCTTCTTTCTCTCTTCAGAACGCTAAGGGCGAGAATTTCAGAGTATGTACATGGGGGCAGGAGAGGATATCCTCGCTCGCACTTCGACAGGCGCTTTCCGCGGTGCGATGTAAGCAATTTTGAATAAGATATTCTTTTCTCTTCAGAGCGCTTAGGGCAAGAATTTGAGGGTATGTACATGGGGGTAGGAGTAGATATCTTCGCTCGGAATTTGACGGGCGCTTTCCACGGTGCAAGCAAAACAATTTTGAATAATGAATTCGTTTCCTATCACTGTTCGTTTCCTTTTCAAAGAATTGAGGGTGCGAATTTCAGAGTATGTGCATGGGGTAGGAGTCGAAGTCCTGCTTCGGACTTCGGTAAACATTTTCCATCGTGCAAACTAAACAATTTTTAATAATATATTCTTTTCCTATCCCGGTTCGTCTTATTTTCAGAATGCCGAGGGCGAGAAATTCAGAGTATGTACATTAGGGTAGGTGTGGCAATCTTGACTCGGAAATCGAGAGGCGCTTTCCATGGTAAAAACTAAGAAATTTTGAATAATAAGCTCTTTTCGTGTCACTGTTCAACAGACGATTTCCAGGGTGTAGACTGAACAATTTTAAATAATACATCTTTTCGCATCACGGTTCGTCTTCTTTTCAGAGTGCCGAGAGGGAGAAATTCTCGAAATCTTCGCTTGAAATTCGACAGACACTTTCCATGGTGCAGACTAAGCAATTTCGAATAATAAATTCTTTTCGTGTCACTTTTCGTGTTTTCAGAGAGTTGAGGGCGAAAATTTCAGAGTATTGTAGTATAATGATACACGAATGGTTAATTACCATTAGAAAATTTATCATTTATTATAATTCAAGTTATCAAGATCACAGCTAAGGTTGGGGTTATGGTCTTCATTTGATATTTAGTCTAGTGTTGGGGTTCTATTTATACCTTTTCGACACCACGCCCACCACCTTTTGAGCATTTTATTCCCGTACGGATGTTATGTCTTTATTTTAACTCCAGCCAGGGACGTTTAATGGGAGAAACAAATGTCACCAGAAATAAAAATTGATAAATATTTTTAAAAAAGCATATATTAATGGATATAATAAAAAACATTGTTAACATTCAAACCACATTACATACAACATTTTACATTACAAGAATTATATAAATTTACTGGAAATAACCAAGGATACATCAACGTACAGGTTTCTATAACAGCAATATATTTGAATGAACTGAAGTCAAGGTGAATTAAAGTTTCGTTTCGGGGACAACGGAGAAAGACAGCAGTGTAGTCCTGGTTTCGAGAAGAAACAAAAATTTGTTTGGTTAACGACGATTTGATTGACAATATAGAAACGTCAATAAATAAGTCTAAAAATATATTAAAAAAAAGAGTTTTAAGAAGAAGTATTAGTAAGAAAAAGAACCTCACCATACAGAAGAAGAAAGAATTGATAAAGGGAAGAATCCATAAAGTTGCGCCTAAAGAATTAATAAAAGGGAAGAATCCATAAAGCTGCGTCGAGAAAAGAAGTGAAGAGAGGAGATACAGGAAGAACCATCTACGGAAAAGAAATTACACTTATACATTCACACACTAAATAGGTAAATATTTCGATTTTATGTTCAATATTTCCAAAAATTTATAAATATAATTTGTTATAATTTATGCTTTTTATATCATTATTTACGAGCTAGACCGGTGCAATTTTCTTAACGAAATTTAACTAAATTCTCAGTATGTATATTGGGGTAGGAGTCGATATATTCGCTCGGAATTCGACAGACGCTTTTCACTCTGCCAGCCAAGCAATTTTGGATAATAGATTCTTTTCGTATCACTATTCGTTTTGTCTTCAGGATATTGAGAGCGAGAATATCAGAGTATGTACATGGGGGTAGAAGTCGAAATCATCATTGAGACAACTTTCCACAGTGCAAACTAAACAATTTTGAATAGCAAATTCTATTCGTGTCACTGTTCGTTTTCTTTTCAGTGTCGAGGGCGAGAATATCAGAGTATGTACATAGGGGTAGGATTCGACATCTTCGTTCGGAATTCGATAGCCGTCTTTATCGGTGCAAAGTAAGCAATTTTAAATAACAGATTCTTTTCGTATCACTGTTCGTTTCCGCATCAGAGTGCTGAAGGCGAGAATTGCAGAGCATGCACACGGGCGTAGGAGTCGAAATCTTCGCCCGAAATTCGACAGACGCTTTCTATAGCGCAGACTAGTCAACTTTTATTGATAATTTTTTTTAGTAGGTTGTTCGCTTTTTTTTTTAAACAGTATTGAATGCGAGAATATCACAGTATTTACAAAGGGGTGGGAGTCGGAATCTTCGCTCGGAATTCGACAGACGCTTTCCATGACACAAACTAAATAACTTCTATTCATATTTTTTTATATTTTTTCAACTAGTATTGACAAAAAGAGTATCAGGGTACTTACAACAGGGTAGGAGTCGGAATTTTCGCTCGGAATTCGACAGACGCTTTCCATGGCGCCAACTAAACAGCTTTTATTAATAATCTTGTTTCGTAAGATTGTTCGTTTTTTTTTTTTGTTTGGAATCAGTATTGAAAGCAAGAATTTCAGTTTGTACACAGAATTAGGAATCGAAATCATCGCTCGGAAATCAACAGACGCTTTCAATAGCGCAAAGTAGGCAACTTTTATTAATAAATTTTTTGCGTATGGCTGTTCGTTTTTTTAATAGTATTAAAAACAAGAATATCACAGTGCTCACAAGGGGCTGGAAGTCGGAATCTTCATTCGGGATTCGACAGACGCTTTCAATGGCGCAAACTAGGCAGTTTTTATTAATAATCTTCTTTCGTGTGGTTAGTAGGTTTCCTTTTTTGAACGATACTAAAAGCAAGAATTTCAGAGGTAGGAGGAGGAATCGGCGATCGGATACCGGCAGACGTTTTCCATAGCCTGACTAAAGAACTTTCATTAACATTTTTTTCTTATGGTTGTTCTTCATTTCTTTTTTCAGTATTGAAGGACTGAATTTCAGAGTTTGTAAAACGCGGTAGAAGTCGGAATCTTCGCCTGGAATTCGACAGACGCTTTCCATAGCGCAAACTAAACAACTTTTATTAACAATTTTTTCGTAAGGTTGTTCGTTATTTTTTTATTAATAGTATTGAAAACAAGAATATCATAGTACTTACACGGGGGTCGGAATCGGAATCTTTCGCCCGGAATTCGACAGACGCTTTCCATAGCGCAACTAAATGGCTTTTATTAATAATCTTCGGTCATATGGTTGTTCTTTTTTTAAACAGTACTGAAAGCAAAAATTTCGGAATATGTAGGTAAAAGGAGTAGCAGGAGGAATCGGCGATCGGAAATCGACAGACGTTTTCCATAGCCCAACCAAACAACTTTCACTAATAAGTAAATATAATAATAATAATATAACTCTTTTCTTGTGGTTGTTCGTTATTTTTTTAAACAGTATTGAATGCAAGAATTTCAGGGTTTGTACAAGGAAATAAGAGGCGGAATCTTCGCTCGGAAGTCGGCAGACGCTTTCCATAGCACAAACGAAACAACTTTAATTAATAACTTTTTTTCATATGGTTGTCCGTCTTCTTTTTCAAATAGTATTGAAGGCAAGAATTTCAGAGTATTTACAAGGAATAGGAGCCGGGATCTTCCCTCGGAAATAGACAGACGCCCTCCATAGCGCAAACGAAACAACTTTTATTAATTATTTTTTCTCGTCTGGTTTTTCTTTCAAACAGTATTGAAGGCAAGAATTTCAGAGTTTGTACGAGGGGGTGAATGAACTGAATGAACTAAACAGCTTTTATTGATAATTTTTTTCCTAATGTTGTTCGTTTTTTCTATCAAACAGTGGTGAAAGCAAGCACATTGCAGTAAGTATGGAATTTAAGAAAAGTTCTTTTCAAAACTAATGTTTTACAATAACAAAGCACAATATACTTAAACACAGCTATTACCGTTCAAACATGGAAATCGCTGTTGATCTCTAAATGATTAATTTTGTAATTATGTTTTCTTGTAAATGATTTGTAAATGCAACATCGTTTTCTTTTGGTCTTATGTTTGCATTTTGGAACAGGGATATTTATGTTTTGTTGATGTTAATGTCTGTATAGATAAGGGATTTACAATAAAGTGTTCTATAACAAATAACATATATATATATATATATATATATATATATAATTCGTCTATACATACTAATATTTAACAATTAAATAATATATGTACTATACAATGTGTGCTCTTCCAAGTTTGATTAAATAGATGTTTATAACTGTCTGTGTCGCATATGTGTTTCTTCCTGAAACAAAAAAATATATCACTTGACAGTTTATACGATAACGTAAATATGCATATGCTGAGACGAAAAGCCAACAAGCCACAGCTTTCGTCCGTACAGTTGTTTGTACATCTCTAGGATTTGTACGAGCTGAACGACTATCATAACATAACTAGAGCGCGGGTCTAGTACAAATGTTTCGTTTACACTTACATATATTTGCTTTTTATACACTACAGTAAATGGTTACATTCACATACACACATTTGCTCCAATTCTCGATATCCTTCTGCATATACCTACGGAATATTATCCTATTTATTGTAAGTGGCTTTTATCGGTAAGTAATGTATGCTAGTGATTGAGCCGAAATGTAGATACGTGTATAGCAGGTTTATTTTGTATAAATAATGTAATCTATGCACGAAACCGAAAACTGCGCAATAGGCCCAGCAACGAGAAGAAATGCTACCGAAAATTCACGTACATATGCAACGTGCCTAAGATAATAATAATAATAATAATAATAATAATAATAATAATAATAATAATAATAGTGTTCATTGTTCAACGGTGAAACCAATAACAGAACAAATTAACTATAGATACACACATACATATACATATACTATACAACAAACAAGTTAAACTAAATTACAAAATCCAAAAGAGAAAGAAGAAAACAATTAAGTAAATTCGTTAACTCTATCAAAAAGAAAAGGCGCTGTATAGGTTATCAGCAGAGTTGGACATAGATCCGAAAGGAGAGCCATGCAGCAGCAAGTTGGTCCTGGAGAAAGGTCAAGTAAAAGTACTGTTGAATAGTGTGCGTCAATGTTAGCAATTTAAGAAACATTTAACAAAGGGTTTTTATCGATATCTTGATATTCGTTTAAGTCGAGGCTACCCTCACTTTGAAGTAAACAATTCACCGAAAGTTATTATCGACCTCGGTATATTTTGTACTTGCATTTTAGCTTTATAGTGGACAGTTTATCTCCTTTGTTATATTTCATGTGCAACTACGTTGTCAAATTCCAAATCATTAGAAATCGATTTTAGTACCCCTTTACCTCGAAGGGACAACATTGCTGAAACTTTATTACCTTGCTGGTCAGCCTAACTTTCTGCAATATTCCATTCCATGTACTTTCCCTCAATTTCGATTTCTAAAATTTCACTTTTGCACCAATAGGGAAATACTTACCATTTTCAGCTCCACTCTCCGAACTTTCTCTAAGTGCAGATAACTGTAAATTAATGAGTGAATTTTTAGTTCGAAGGTTTCGGTTTTACATAGTTTAGATTGGAGTAAAACACTCGGTCTAGTACAGCCAATTCGAGCAATACATCTTTTGGGTATGCTGGTATCATACTCCGGTACATTACAATCAATCCAACCGCGTTTAATTAATCAATCATTTTTCAAAATAAGTAGCCGTAAAGAGCGCCGTATACTCGTTGGTGTTAAAATTGTAACCTAGTGTTTAATCATATTGTACCAAACAATTTAATTAAATTTTAAGGTATATTACAGGGTTTTTGTCAATACCTACAGCGATAAAAAAATTTTGAAGTGTGAGATTTGGCCCACAGTCCATAACAACGCTCCACTGCAACTTCGCGCTTCAGCAAACCTACAAATACTGACAGGGAATTCTACTAAATTATTGGTATAAAAAATATTTGTTGTAAACAGACATTGCGTAAAATTATTTTAGAAATGAGGTATAAGTATAAAAAGTGTCAATCAAAAAGACATTGTTTAATGGAGCGACAAGATACTGTGGCATGTAGAGCACGATATTTACGTTTTATAATGGAGAGTGACAATCTTGGAGTGAGCAAAAGACCTGTCACATACCTTGATGAAAGCTATGTTTACAAAAATTACACGGTAGGAAAATGTTGGCAAAATAATGAAACCAAGGATGTTTTTAAAAAGGACGGTGCTGGGCAAAGATTGATTATGGCATATGCTGGATGCTGTATGGGTTTTATTGAGGGATGTTTACTACTATATAAATCAAAAACAAAAAGTGGTGATTATCACGACGACATGAATTATGGTATACCCTTTCAGTTTGGTGACGGATTCCCCCGCGTTAACGTGCAAATTACGGCCATAAAGGTTAGCGACTTTGCGGCTTCATGTACGTTTTCCGCTTTTCGGAAAATCTCTACGATGATCGCGCATACGTTTGAGCGTGCGAATAAGATGTTACCATCTTGTGAAGAGGAAAATTCCACACATTCAAAAGTTTTAGTTAAACTGGTAGCATCGTTTAGGTGAGGGCATGCTTCGACTCTAGATGCTACTCTTTGGATGTTTCAATCGCGTCGAACATTGTAGAGGAAACTTCTTCGGCAGATGAGCTGGTCGAGATACGTCACTTTCAAAACCGCTCTGTCTCGAGCTGTGGTATTAAATTTCCAGATAGCGGAGTAGGGAGAGATGGCGAGTTCTCGACCAGCCTCCCAGCCTCTCCGTAAGGTAGGCAACACCCCGAGCGTGTATATAGGAAGGTACTCAACACTCCGAGCACGCGTGTTTGGAGGGTGGTCACAACCCTGGTTTGAAGGGTTAAAATGGGCGACAACCCCTTCCCTCCTCCCCCTCCCCCTCCCGAATTCAAACTTCGTGCCCTCTGGTCGGTAAGGTAAATTCCTAGGTAGTGCCGGTAATACAGATTTCTGTACGTAGTGTTGCTTTTGGCTGGAAGGTGTCGCTGTTGGTCGGTAAGGTAGATACCTAAGTGGTGCCGGTAATACAGATTTCTGTATGTAGTGTTGCTTTTAGCCGGAAGGTGTTGCTGTTGGTCGGTAAGGTGCCGCTGTTGGTCGGAACGTGCCGTGGTAGACCCACCTGAACTAACAGACCTAAAGGAAATTAAGATTGATGGTATTATATAAAATGCAGCGTTCTGATTGGTCGCATCGTATACAGTGCCGCGTTCTGATTGGTTACCAACTCGAAATTCAAATCCCCAATATGTATAGGAACGTAGTTCGCCCAACAACATCCTTAACATGGATTGAGGCGAAGACGTTGGATGTTAAGTGATAAAGTCACTGTGCTTGCGCAAGTTAGTACTGGCGAACACTATATACTATCGATCGCTCGTCACTAAGGTGAAGAACCGGTTTATATGTTTGGACGTAAAATACACCAAAATGAGGGATCGGAAGTTGACTAAGCTTCATACGATTGATCGACCACCACTCACAGTACGATACATCATTAGACATCACAAACAGGTTTCAATATTATATTTTAATATGAACAAGATTAATGCTATGGTATGAATAGGAAAGTAGTTCCCCATCAACTTCCTTAACGTTGATCAAGCTGTTTAACGTCAGACAGTAAGTGATGACGTCACTGCGCATGTGCAAGTTAGTCATGGTGAACACTATACTTTCGATCGCTCGTCAGTAAAATGAGGAGTCGGTTTGTACGTTGGCAGGTCAAATAGATCAGAATGAGGCATCCGGAAGTAGGCGGGCTTCATACGATTCATCGACCACTAATCACAGAACGATACTTCATTAGACATCACAAATAGGATTCGATATTATACTTTAATACGATATTATAAGCCAATGGAACGTAAGTCAATTATTTATTTTATTATTAAAACATATTACATAGGCTTACGTTTAACTGGAACGCTTATATCAACGATAATCCATGGTAAATCAACGAAGTCAAACATACAACGCTCGGTCAGGTCGTAGACGGATAGAAGTCAGTACCATTCAGTAAGATATGTGGATTTTCTATAGCGATCCCGTATAGTAGACGTCTAATAGGATTGCGTAATGCAGGGTTCCTTTGTCTATTGATACAAGCATGTAACGTTACAAACAGGATTCAACTAGAGTTCGGTGTTAAATGTGTAAGCTAACATAAAATCAAATTTAATGAAAGCCAAGTCTATTATTTATTAATTTATTAAGATACATGTAGAAAAACATTCAGGGAAGTTTAATTGATCGCATCGTATGAAATATCGCATTCTACTTGAATATCGATAAATCATATAAAAGAGAGTTCGTTTCCATACTTTTCACAATCCACCACCAGCTTTCTATCAGTTAGGTCGTGAACTTCAACATCTTTGTCTCCAGTATATCGTTTTAGCGTTTATAGTTAGGCGTTGATTTCCTACTAGTTTATTGTTTTATTATTATTTAGTATTCACCGTTGCTGGACAGGCACATTTTAGGTAGGTTATTTAAATTTTACCGCATGCCTTCCCTAATGGGATGCAATATTATAGTTGAAGATGGAATGCGAGATACGTCACAAAACGTTTGCAAGGAAAGATGGGTTGAGCAGACATCCCTGCTTCAATAAGAAATCTTACATATGTATGCTCCATAAGTGAAGAAATCTTTACGAGATCGGATAGTCTGTCTCGACATAGGAAAACGCATAATATCGACCCCGCTACCAAGAAACGAGAGATTTCGGAAGAGAAGCAGTCACCAAGTAAAACGGGCCATCCGGTCAATAGCATGTCGGAAGAGGTTTTTCGATACCGCGGGCAAACTTTAGCGACGGCTACATTACACAATGGACATCTTTGTTTCCATGCGCATCTGAACAGCAATTCTCTTAAACTTGAAGAGTGACGTATTACAACCTACAACATGAAAAATCACATAAATATAGGACAATATTCTACCAGTACTATTCGACGTGAAGATCATATCGATGGATCGACGATCTCCAAGAAAAAGTGTTGCGAGTTAAATATAATAACGGAATCAAATAATTTTATACACATTATACTGAATAAAAGATATCGCCATAAACTTCACGAATTTTATTTAAAGAATGGAACAATATTTATAATAAGTATGCAGTACTAGAATAATGCGATATTACTAATAAGTAAATATAACAATACAGCATAAGAATGTTTATCCAATTGTTGTGGAAGTTATAAAATCCCACTGATTCAATGTCATTTTCTACGTAAAACCCCTTCGACGGCGTATACGTTTTCATATTTGACTTTCGGCAATTCTTGTTTATAGGAACTCCCCAGAATCAGTTTATCGTTTACATCTCTCAATTAAATATGCGTTGGGGTTACCGGTTTTACTTAAACATGTAAGAATACGGGGTTTTATCTGAATGGATCGATGCTTTATGTGATTGTACTCATCGATTATTCTAGACAAAAATGCATCCACCTCTGCAAACCTCTCAAACTGAATAAATGTGTAATGTTAAGCTACCAGCATTATTCGACAGTCCTAACTTGGCAAGGAGTCGAGTTACTGGTTAAATTATACGATACTGAACCTATCAAAGTATTCTCTACACATACGCATACAGACTTGACTTCAATACAGAAACAAAAACCCACGAATTTATATGAACCGTGAATTTAATAAGGGGTGGAAAAGGATACATATGTCTATATACTGTTGGTAGAAGAGGAACAAATGTCTCATTATAACATGATAACGGAAGTATCTCGTTCGATATCGACATCATGGACATACCAAAGGTGAATGTAATGGGATGTTTCACGTGATGTCTGCGACGGAGACGAAAAAAAGACAAAATGACACCGGAAAATATGAAATTTGCAAACCATGAAAGAAAATTGTCATATTTCAATCTCGCCAGTTAAATAAAGAACAGGGTGTGTATCTAATGATGCATTACAACCTTGCTTTACCTTGCAATTGAAGTCACGTAAATATAGGGTGATATGTTAGCAGTACTATTCGACAATCCTAAACTTGCAAATGGTCGAGTTCCTAATGAAAGTAAAAGTATCGATCCCATCGACTTCAATATGGAGACGAAAACGTACGAATTTGTATCAATCGTGTATTCAACAAGGACGAAAAAAGGACATACATATCAATCTGCTATAAATGGAAGAGGGGAAAAGCATCATTATGTTCGATGTCGACATCATAGATACATCGAATGTGAATGTAAATATTCCAAATGATGAATAAGCGTGCATTCCATGGTGAATCACTGCAGTCTTTCGTCCAGCATGAAAAAAATATATAGTGCGACCAATTATGCGCACTGATACTCCTAATCTTGTAATGAATTGAGTTTCTGGTGAAATTAAAAGGTATTGGTCACATCGAGACCCAAAACAACCTATCAATAAGTAAATGGATACGGACTTGACTTCATCATAAAGACGAAAATATACGAAGTTGTATGGATCGTGTATTTAACAAGGGCGAAAAACGACATACATATCAATCTACTATTGATGGAAGAGAATCAAAGCATCATTATGTTCTGATATCAGGTTGTTTCGATCGGTATCAACATCATGGACATATCAAAGGTGAATGTAATAGAATGTTAACCGTATTGACGATAACTGAGACGAAGAAGAAAGCAAGGTTGTTGGGATGATATCATGAAATTTGTAAATCACGAATGAAGAATAGTGCTACGTTTTATGGTCTATGCCGACTTTACGTGAAAACCCATAGAATCGTACTAGTCCGAGTCTCAAACAACAAATACAAATGGAACGCGTATTCACCAAGCACACAGTTTCAGCTACAATATAGTATTATGTATACCATTATGCATAAGCGTAACAACGTACACTGGACTGGACTACATCAATGTATTCGTGCAACGATTGACGGAAAGGTACATCAAACAACTCTACAACCATCATATGGGATTCCCCAAATGCATGAACCGCCTCACCGACAACGGGTGCACAGCATAACACTGAAGTCGAGAATAGACATATACGCGAAAATGCATTAAACGGACATAAAGTAACAGAACATTTCCATTTGACTTAACCATTCAGGTATGAAGCGCATTCCTGTTGTAACCTCAACTGCAAAATATCTACATTTATTCTGATTTTCTTTCATAATTTAAGTGGATATGACAGCCATCTTCAAATACGCCAGCTAGCCGACGATAGCGAAGATATCAAAGTTACCCGCTTAATAAAGAAAAACACATCAACTTCATCAAGAAGTTTAAATCGAATCACTATGTCGATACGGTAGGTATATTTCGAAAAATAAATATTAAAACAGGATTCGTGGACTCGTTCAGATTTATGACGGTATCTATTGACAAGTAGGATGAAAATCTTTCCAAAATCAATGTAAATATGTCCAGTCGTACTTGGACGACTAACAATTGAAGTTCATAACAAAGAAACGTGTGCCCCGTACTAATATCAACAAGTACGGAAATTAAATGAATTGACTCTGCTACCCAAGAACAACTTCTACGACACATTGACAGGTAAAGGCGCTAGCGATCAAGACTAGGAATACGCTATAATGGTCTAGAACACAATCACTCGTTCCAACTTACTGGAATATTGGAATATTTACCTTTAAACAAATCTCCTGCTATTCGTAGACGTGTTTAGAAATTTTATACAAGTATATCACAATACACACACGATTTGAACCCAACCCACTATAACAACAATCGGTAATTTAATGAATATGAGCATTCAAGGTGTTTTATCTCAAGCTAGTTTTCACCATGCAAGAGTCAACAATAAATACATAACCGGCTATGACAGCAGCACTTCATCAACGTACCTGGTAGTCTGAGGTGCTAATAATTTATGTGGATGAGTTATGTCTCAATCGCTGTCCTACGACAAATTCGAGTGGATGGATCCCGATAAAGTCGATCACCTCGACATTAGCAGCATAGCGAACAACGATGAAATGCTATTGAGCGATGCCCGCAACGACGATCACTTATAAAATTTATAACAAACAGGATTACATTATACATCATCGCAACCTTAAACACACCATATTCAACGACCTACAACTCCTACTCATCTATCCAGTACTACGATTCAACCAGTTCCCATGAAATATTACATTGATTAGGGCACCCCCTAAGGCAGCAATCCGAGAATGAATTCTAGAGGGATTTTTTTAAATTAATGAACAATTCCGTTTACGAAGAAACAAAGGAGAACATTGATAAACAACTGTATCTTAAGCTGTTAACGTATTGAAAGGATTTGAGGCGAAGATGAGGCGCTGGACCTCTGATTGCAAAACAGAAGTTTAAAAATATCAATATATTTTGCGATAATTTTACAGCAATTCAAATGAAGATAATTAAAGTCGTGTACAATAAATCAACATAGGTTGGATTCATTTCACTTTTACTACAACTATCTGAAACGGTTGCACTAGAATAAAATACCATTATGCTATACGAATACAGATAGCTTCATAGTATACATTGAAACTGAGAACCTGTATGCCGATATTAATCGAAATTTGTATAAATTCAACACATCTGATTATGAATACGATATAATTCATACGAAATAAGGTCGTGCAGGGGATGTTTAAATCGAAGAATTTGTCGATTTTCAATCAGAGATTGTAGGATTTCAAGTAGATAACCGACAAATTAAACGTGTGAAGGGATCTGACGAAGGACAGTTTGTTGTATAGAACGCAGCATATATTCAGGTCAACTATCCACGATATCTATCTAATGTGGAATACAAGAAACTGGCACTATCATGCTTGAACGATAAGAGGTACATCCATACTAATAGTTGCTAATGATATACATACCTACGCCTAGGAGGCAACAACGCCATCAAGATTGAAAAATAGAAGTTTAAGGTAAAAATGCGATTAGCATCCAGAAGCAAACCGAAACCTGTTGTTTCACGAATTCCCTCACAACCAGATTTGTCTTCATCAGCTTAAGCAAGACGGACAACGCAAATATCTACAGGCACATAGGACATCCCTCCTACTGGAACAAGGTGAGATTTTAAGACATCTGTAATGTTAACGTAATATTAACGTTTATATGTTATTAAGTTCAATTAATTTATCGAAAACTCTCTCAAAATATGTGACGTCAGCCCTTACTATCGAACGTCGCCTACGTTTCGAACAACCGTCGTCAGTGGGATCAATATCTCTCTAAGGTTACAGCTGCGCTTCGTTCTGCCAACCATGAGGTTACGGGTATGACTCCGTATTTCGTTAATTCCGAAATTTTCGCGCGCGAAATGTATTTTACCGGTGAAAGACCGTACTGTAAACCAATACCGGATGGGCATCCCGATATTCAGATCGAGCATGACACCAAACACTTGGCGCAACGATCGTGTCATTTTCTAGGTCTGTACCTCGATGTTCAGAGAAAACTGCAGGAAGCGTACAAGAAGTCAAAATCTCGCTATGACTTACGCGATCGTAAGGTAGAATATTTCCCGAATCAACTCGTGTGGAGGAAGAATTTTGTGTTGTCGGATGCTGCGAAGTATTATACCGCGAAGTTAACCCCGAAATTCGTTGAACCTTTCATGCTCCACATACCATATGTATTACCGGACACTTGGAACATTACGCATTTAAAAGAATATCCTGACGACGACTAGACGTTACGTTAACCGATTGAAACATCCCAATTTGTATGTTCCCTGCGGTGCTTTCTTGCTTCTATCGCGGTCCCTTTCGATAATCGCTTGTGCGGATTCATAGTACTTTTTTTGTTAGGTATATCTCGTTTACCGATTGCGAAACCCTTTCTTGTATGGTTCTTCCGCCCTGCTGGTACGGGCGAGGAGTAAGCCCACCGCTTTCATTTTGAGCGTGATGGTACATGTCCCCATTCATTATGGATTGCACTTTTCGTCGGTGGATTATCGCGGACAATGCGCTTCGTTAGGTTTTCGCGGTTGCCGTACTAGCCAAAAGACTACTTTAGGCTAGGTAGTTTTATTTGCGTAAACCCGTTCATTTTCCGACAGCTTTGCCAATTTCGACTTTCCGATATCTTTCCGATTTTAACTTTCCGATATGTTTCCCGATTTTGACTTCCGTTATCGTTCCCAAATTTTGACTTTCCGTTATCATTCCCAAATTTGACCCTCAGTTATCGTTCCGGATTTTGATTTTCCGTTATATTTCCCGATCTTGACTTTGCGTTATCGTTCCCGATTGTGTCTTTCTGGTATCGTTCCCGATTTTGACTTTCTCGGAAGGCTGTGGTTTCGTCAGAAAAAGCCTGTTCGACTCCATTCCGTGCCTTCAAGGTTATGAGTCCGGCATTTCCCGGTTTGAACTCGCATTCTTCTTGTTCCGGACTGCGGATATGATGATCAGCTTTGTTTGTTGCTTTACCCTTAGCCTTCAGCCCTTTAGTATTGAAGTCGTCCGCCCTCAACTTTAAATTATGTCACTTACCTGTTTTGTTTGGCCATTTCACTTTGTTTGAGGTCTTGTGGATCTTACGCATATGTGCACTTGTGATTGGCATTTAACCTTACCCACTTTGTCCGTATCCCATCCATTTGCTTCCTTTATCTTTAGTAACGTTCCCCTATCCCGTTTATTTCTTTTCTTCCCTTTTTAGTTCTTTAATTTCCTGGTTTGCCGACCGATTTGCCGAAGAGCTCTGTAACTCCAATGTGGTAGAATTTTTTTATACTTTTCAGGCTTTCAACTTCTATAATTTTTGTTTTGGAAGAAAAGTTAAAATAATTATGTAATTAATGATTAATCGCAGCTATTTTGACGTCCGTATTATGAGACACGATGAAAACGCGTTGTCCCTGTGTCTCATACTGAAGGGACGTATTATAAGATACAAATAATGAATAAATTGCATAAATTAAGTAAAATATATTATCCTCGCGGGTATGTACTAGAGAAAGTTTACATTAAAAAACGTCAAATATAATTTTAAATAGACTATAATAAAATGTGTAATCGAACATGACATAACTAATTCATCTCTTTATCTGTCGCTGAATTTCGTTCATTTTCTCTTGTAATTTCTTTTTTCCTGTGCTAATTTTTTCTTTTCTTCTTGTAATACTCTCTTTTGCGCTAGATTTTCTTCCTTTAATTTCTGTTTCCTCTCTTCTAATTGCAATTCAAACCAAGCGTCAGAAGTCTCAGCTGCTGGTAGTTTGGCTGTCTTTCAATCATCAGTTATCTTATACATATGCTGTCCGACTTCCCTTTTGTTAAAATTTTACTAGATTTTGAACACAACGCAACATTCGTTTCGTAACAATTGAAAACACGACTGGGAGAGATATTTAACAAATTTTTTGAACTCAAGTATTCTTCTTGTTCACTGAACCATTGTTGTAAGTCTTCTCTTGTGACTTCTGCTCTTCTATGACTCAAGTACTGTGGTGTTCTTATGGTCAAATTAGGATGACGCTTCATAAAGCCCTCGAACCAACATCTTCCTGGTCAATTGCCAATGAAAGGAGTATCTTTGTTTGATGACGACACATAGTTTTCAACTGCGTTTAGCAAGTCATCTTTCGTTACAGGAATACCTATTGCAGCCCTGTCCAATATCCACTTTACAATATCGTCTTCCTCGTTAGAATTAAGAACCGTTCTTTTTATCTCCATTAGTTGAATTACTGATCTTACTTGCAAGCGCTGCTGGTGGGATACCATAAGTTCTTGCGATGGTCCTAATTGAAAGAGATTTGCTTGCAGTATAAGGTTCAATCGCATTCTTCAGAGCTTCAGAAGTATATATTTTCCGTTTAGATCTCTTTCTTCTCGCATCTTTGTTACCAATTGCAACTGTACATTTGTTTTGCATATTAGTTTTTATTTTGTTTTTCTTATAGCACTTTTTGTATTTTCCTTCGATTTCGATCTTTTTCATCAGAATTCTTAATTTTCTCTGTCATTTTTAAGTGATGAAAAAGAATATCTGTAATTAATTTAGAAACAGTCAGTCAGTATTGTATAAACAAACAACATTTTTAGGTTAGGTTTCATATTTTATATTATTATATCCCAGACACTTACCTGAACTTATATGTTTGATGAAAATCAAAGTTAGCCAAATATGTTTGTTTGATAGCACAAATATTTCTTTATTATTTTATTTATTCTCTTTATTTATCAAATAAAAGCAATAAATGTCACTTAAAACTTCTGTCTCATAAATCGATGCACATGCGTACTGCGCGTCCGTAGAATATGAAACAGTCCATTACGTGTCTCATAAACGCGGACATTTCAAAAAGTAGTGAACATATATGATACACTCGAACACAAAATCAAATCGAAGGTTATTTCATAAAAAACTTCATGTTTTATAAACTATGATCTTTAACAATCTAATTAAAATAATCATTGACACTTAAAAGCATATTAATCTTCAAATATACGTAAATAAATAGACTATTAATTTTCGACCTGTTGTCTCATATTTACGCCTACATACAAAGTTCCAAAGTGGTATATTCAATCAATTTTTTAAAAATATTTATTACGCTAAAATAAATCTTTTTAACATGTTATTTTTCAAATTAGATGTTAATAAGTATGAAAATAAATTTTTCTACTGTGATATATATATTGTTTCGTAGTTTAAATTTAGATTTTTTTGTCTCATAAACTAGGGCGTTGTCTCATAGTCATAACACAGCCCGTTACTTTATATACTTACAAATTTTTGCTGACTCTGTTCTGGTTGACCTACAAATATTAATATTAGTCTTATAAATAGTGTAGAATTTGCACTTACTTTTTCCAACAATTGTTTCGATTTCAGTTTTTAATTCCATATTTTCAACTAATTGCACATCTTTTAGAAAGTTGTCTTCTTCAGTATATTCTCTTTGACACAATAATTCAGCACGATTGTCTAATATTTCTCTGACAATATCTGTATACAAGATTTTCGTTATATATTTTTAGATGTTGTTTATTCTCTTTAAATTACCTGTTAGTACATTCCTACTGCTGACTATTTCGTGAAGTTCCTGAGTAACTTGATTCATTAACCAAGGTATAGATGCTTCGTTCAAATCTATATCATATCAGTTGTATAAATTATAACAAACAAGATAAATCATTAGTTTACCTTGCCTAATATCATCTCCCAGGAACCCTTCGTCTTCAAGTCCATCCAGAATTGATGGTAGAAGATCTAACATATACTCTTGCATTACGAAGCTCATAGGAAGGCGTTCGTCCATTTTTGTTTTTGTTGTAAATTCTTTCTCGTATTCCGCTAGTCTTCTAGCCCCACTTATCTGCCGCTTCCCTGCGTTTTCTTCCAACCTTTGGATTTCGCTTGTTTTGCGTGCTCTTACTTCCAAGAACCTTCTTTGCTGTTCCCTCAAAGCTAATAATTCTTCTTCTTCTAGTACTTCGATTAATGCTTGTTCTATTGTTTTTCCTACCAGCACTTCCAAAACAGATTGAACCTCCATATCAAAGTTAAACAGCTGTAAACAAAAGCATATATATGCATGGCTAACGTACCTTTCATGTATGTATTCAGGCAATTGGTATAATATATGTAACTTTCTAAAAGTACATCAAAAGGTTTATTAGAAATTTTGTAAATATCTTCCATAAGTTGGCAATAACTAGCATGCATACAATTCGCATCATAATTTACTTAATTAAAGTTAAGAATTTTTACTTGTTTAAAATATTTTAAATTTTTTAATGGAGGTACTACTTTTCTTATTAAAAACGTTTATAATTTTAGCTGTATACTAAAATCAACCAGTGTAGGGAAGATATAGAAAATAGCACATATTGACGAATAAAGCAGAAATGTTGTATAGTTGGGAGGGGGTAAAAGGAACAAAGAAATTTAAAATTTAAAAATTAGATGATGTAGTACAAAGTAAGATAATAAATTTCGTTTATGTATCTTCTCTCTCAAATGCATTCTTTTACAGAAACCGTTCATTTTAATAGAACCAAAGATGTCCTGAATGCCCAGATGAAGTTAGTAAAGCTTGGCTGGTGCGAGTACAAGTATATATCATATATGTTCATCTAATTTTTTATTATGTAATTAATTGACCTTTACAAGAACGAGGAAGGGAATTGAAATTTATAGATGTTAGATATTATTAGTTTTATTTGTATATACAGAAAAGAAATATGTTAATTTCAATATTAATAAAATTACTGGGTTAAACTCGTTATTTCTGCAACTATCACACTAGTGACTACATTCTACCTTTACAAATCAAACAGGACAATGCGCCCTTTCTAGTTCATATTGCAAACACATCAAGATGGTTTAACGCACCAGATTAGTAGTATACGTGCTTTGAATTGAATAGCCAATAACGTCTCGTTGCTTGTATGTTATTAGTAGTTCTGAAAATGCGCAAAAAGGGTCTAAAGTTATAAGTCGGCTGTAATAAAATAATCGTGTCGTTCCAGCATCCGGAACAGCTGGACAAGCTAATGGACTCGGCGCGCGCCTGTTTGATGCGATCAGTTCAAATTTGTACATATTCATCAATGATTGGCTGCTCCAGCTGTTACAGCTATGCTGAGGCGACACGAGTATCTTACCCTAGTTATAAGGCATAAAGTGCTAAAAATATACATACGAGAACTGTTTTTCTTCAACCTTCGATCGCACACTATGAAGATCAGGCATGCGACAGGTGGCTGGTGACCGCATTGGTGGCTGCGCGTCTCGCCCTGCACACGCTCTGTCACTGTAGAGTTCAACACGCCATTTCATGTTGAGGTGCAGTCACGTAAACATGACTGTCTATATTGATTCTCTCGCCTAGTGTTATTCGTTTCTTGCTGGCAGATGAGAATAGTGCAGCGGAAATTCATCAAAAAATGAGTCGAGTGTTTGGAGACAGCTTTAGGAGTGATGGTGTTGTTCCTGAATGATGTCTAAAGTTTAAAGATGGCCGAACTGATGTAGCTGATGAAGGATGTCAAGGACGCAAATCTGTCGCTACAGACGACCTTGTTTAGCAAGTTGACCAAGTGGTTAAGTGGTGAATTATCAATGAAATTTCTGGAAGTTTCAAGATCGTCCCTGCACTCTATAGTTAGTGAACAGTTGCGCTACAGAAAAGTTTGTGCTCGTTGAGTCCCAAAGATGTTGACTGACAACCACAAAACTCGCCGAATTGCTGCAGCTTTGGCGTTTCTTGAGAGTTACAATACTGATGGAGAAAATTTTTGGAATACATTGTGACAGATGATGAGTTCAATATGACACGCCTGAAACGAAACGACAATCACAACAATGGATGCACACAAATTCTCCAAAGAAACCAACAAAACTCAAATGAACCTTCAACAACCGTAAGGTTATGGCAACTGTTTTTTGGGACCAAAAAGGTGTGTTGCTTGTGGAGTTTATACAATCGGGTACAACAATTACTGCAGATTCATATTGTGAAACTTTGCGACGCTTACGGAGAGCTATTCAAAACAAAGTAAGGAGCATGCTGCCTTCTGGAATTGTTTTGATCCATGACAATGAGCGTCCTCACACTGTTCGTGCAACCCAACAGCTCTTTGACCAATTTCAATGGGACATTTTCGAATACCCATCATATAGTCCCGACCCAGCGCCGAGTGACTATCATCTTTTTCCTACACTGAAGAAGTGGCTTGAGGGAGAGCGCTTCTAAGCTGACCAGGAGCTCAAAGGAACCGTTAACTACTCACTTCAAATCTTTGGCATCTTTATGAAGAGGGTATTGCAAAGCTTGTTCACAGATATGACAAATGCCTTACCCCTCAAGGTGATTATGTAGAAAAGTAACCTTTATTGTACATTACTTAATCAAATTATTTTTTAATATTCAGTCGTTTTTCATTTATAGCCTATCGGAGGTTGAAAAACAGGCCTCGTATATGCAATGTACATTTGTTTATGTATCGGATGTACCTATATGAAGTGCATGTAAAACCGGTGACCAAACGGATGCTAGTTGTGTTTGTGTTTGTAAATATATTCTAACTGTTAAAGTAGTTTCTTTTAAATTGATTCATAGATTGGATTACAAGATGCTTGAATTTTTGTGTTACTGTTTTTAGTAAAAGTATAAGTTCACATTTATATCGCTATATTTTCTAAAAAAGAAACTGAACAAATTGAACTGAAATAGTTGCTTGTGTTTTCTATAATTTTTAGAAACATTTAACAGTTTGACCAGTTTGAAATATAACTGCTTACATCTCCAGGATATATTTGCGTAGATACATCAGCGCCTGGCATCGTAGGAACATTTAATGGTGACAGTGGTCTATCCAAAAATAGGTTTGTTTGAGTACATACATCTGACTGGGCTGGATTATTAATTAACTCTTCCAGGTAGATATCTGTCTGGATAGTTTCGTGTCTTCTTCCCTGAACTGCTGGAGGAGAACTTATTCTGAGTTGAGCACCACGTAATTGCTGTTTTTGCGCTTTTCTTCTCGCCATTGCTCTTCTTCTAGCCTCTGCTGCCCTTGCAGCAGCCGAATCTCCTTGCCCCTGTTAAATATATACATAGGTATTTTATTTGCATTCTATAGTATCAGAAGAGAGTTACAAATCGGCAAAATATAAGTAGAACACATTGATTGCCCATCCAATTTTACTAATCTTCACCGGAGGGGAGGGGGCACCATAATTTTCTTTTCGTAATACGTAGTATTCAACATTAAGTAAAAGAGTTTTCTTTTAATCTGGCTAAATTTTGAATGGTGAGATGAATTTTTGGATTATGTTGTAGAGAATCTTTTTCGGATGTTTTATATATAGTGTTTTATTTTATTGTTTTTTTATATTTTTGTATTTCTCAGTGTAGCACCTATTGTGATTTAACGTCAACCGTTTGGCTCGTTGCCTCTCGCTCGCACATCATACTTTTTCTGTCTGTCCTTCTCAAGCACGTCACATATCCCCTCTGCTCTGACTGCCCGACTCGTCGCCTCCCGCTCGCACATCATACTATCTCTCGAAATGTAACGCCTACGTTCTTACGCTTACGGTCGAGCTGGCCCGGTGTCCCTTAAGAAGTATTTACTTTAAAAAAGGCGCGGCAGTCAGCGTGATAAATAAAAATTTCACAATGGTACTTACAATATTAGAATTAATCGCGACTGCTATCAAGAGCTAGACGTTGCCATTCTATACAATGTTTTGTTGTACTGCTTATATTGGCGGCATCTGCTCTACATTCACACCGTAAAGACTCGTAAACAAACGAGAACACGAATGTGAATGACTTTAACGGTGTTCACCTGGTTTCAAAAATAAATGTTGATTTATGTTAATTCCGTGCGCGAGATTTACGGCGGCGTGAGTATCAAGCCCGCATCAAAATATAATTGCCGTCGATATACGAGCATAACGAGACTGATGCTATCCTTGTAAATGTGCATCCAGTTAGTCATTAAAGTTTGTTAAAAGATGGATGACGTCTTATCATTAAGTAGTGATAAGCGGAATGACGCTGTCACTCATCGGAATTTTATTATTCAATGATAAATTGTCACTAATAAGTTATCATTGAATAATAAAAATCGGAGAGTGACAGCGTCAGTCAGATTTACACTACTTAACGATAATACGTCATCCACCTTTTAGCAAACTCTAGTCATTAGCTTTGTTCTTGTCCTTGCAACTTACGACCGCTCCCGATTAAACTCCGATCTTGACAAAAGGAACGTTTCATGGGTCGCATGAGCAACTCTACTGATAAGAGTGATAAATGTCGAAGTAGTCAGGAACAAATACACAGTGATCCAAAGTGAATGATGTGTGCCGCTCTATACTAATATGACATTTGCCGCTCCATATGCATGCGTTTAATGATAAATTCCATAGGCATGGCGACAATCCATTCCTTATGTCGCCCAATGTATTACATTATTTGATATTTATCTTATATGATAGATCTCTACCACTAATAGGTCAATAAAACAAGGCTGGTTTGAACTATAGTTATATTTTCAGAACGTTTACAAACGTTTTCGGAACACCTTCGTCAGTGAAAATATAACTAGATAAATATATAAACAAACTTTTGTTTTTTATTTAATGATAAATATACAGAAAGACACTAAAAACTATTAATTTCAGGATCGATATTCAAAATTTAAGTAATGTATATAGCTTCTTCTTCTTCTTCTTCTTAATCTTTTTTACCCTTTCTACCTTTCGGTGTAAGGGTTCGGAGCCACCGAGCCGTATATGTACACGCATATACCGTACCGCTCCTGGCCCACCCAGTGGCATTTCCTTCATTTTCGCAGCTTATTAGAGGTCCAGATCCCTTTTTAGGATTTTAAACTGCTACGCTCTGCCGCTACCGGGTCTCGAACGCCGGCCCTTCGCACTGTGAAGCGCGAGTTTTACCACTCAGCCACTGAGGGGTTAATATTAAGGGGTTAATTTGGAGGTCCGTGGTTTCTTGGGAAACACCGATGATGATTGTATCTCACTCGAAGATACTGTACTCCTTCCGGAGATATACAAATGTATATAGCAATTTGTTAAAATGACATTTGCATTTCTTAAGAAGGAAACCTTTGGCTAGGTTTTTAAATTTGGTTTTCCCTAGTCCTTGAACAGAATTGTTAAGGTTTCGACAAAGATTTTTTGATATAAGGTTTTACTTAATTTGCATGTATGTTTACACATTAATTTAGTTTTTATAATTTATATATATATAAAAATTGGTTACACATCCTCTATATCAAGAAATCCTAGTCATTAGTTATTTTGTTGATAGTCCCAAATAAAAACAAAAGTTTGTTTATATATTTATCTAGTTATATTTTCACTGACGAAGGTGTTCCGAAAACGTTTGTAAACGTTCTGAAAATATAACTATCGTTCAAACCAGTCTTGTTTTATTGACCTATTAGTGGTAGAGATCTGTCATATAAGATAAGTATAAAAGGTCACGAAATATATGTATATATATACATTTAATTTATTGTTTCTAGCCACAAAAATAGAAACTGTCATGGAACCAAATGCGGAGAGCCCTGTTCTACAACATAATGAAAGAAGATTTAAGATCTTACTAGAAAAAATGGCTCGTCAAAAGAATAGACGCATTTTCCTTTTGAAATGCAGGTGTCATAAGATCTTTCCAAATTTTATTAGTAAAACCATGAATATCGGTTTTGAAAGTGATTCAATAAAACGTAAGTTCAACAAAATTAAATCCGAATTCTGTAAAAAGACGTTAGCTTTATCAATAAATGAATGTTATATTAAAATTAAAATGTTAGAGAATGACATTTCTAATGTTAGAAATGTCATTCAAATGTCGTTACAGGATTCGGATGAATTTTTTAATGTAGCTAATATAAACTATGAAAGAACTTTTAATAAAATAAAACAAAACAATATTAATAAATTTAACCACTTAATAAAAAATGCAGGGGTTGATTACCCAATTTTACAAGAAGATTGGATAATCAACCTAACTGATAAAGAGATTTGTCAAAATGTTAAATTAATTTTAAGTCTAGGTCCTAAGTTTTCTATAGATTTTAATGTCATACCGATAGATGATTTTATTTGTAATATAGAAAATATCGTTCAAAATTATAAGGAAAACTTAGAACCTAACTTACGACATAGGTTGGTTAACATTTTGACAAATTACAAAAATAAAGAAAACAATAAAAATAATAATAGTAACAATAATATCTTACAAAAAGCTTTTAATGAAACAAAAAATTTTTGAAATCTAATAAAGATATTATAATAACTAAATCAGATAAAGGAGAAAAAACCATAATTATGAATAAGATTGATTACGAAGCCAAAATGAATTCCTTATTGGAAGATAATCAAACTTATTCGGTATTATTATCAGACCCAACAAATAAATTACAAAATGAAATAAATAAACTAATAAATAGTTGGTTTTTAAAAAATATATTTCTAAAGATTTAAGTAACCGTTTAAAAATATATAAGAGTATACGGTATTCCTAAAATACATAAAGATAATATTCCTTTACGTCCAGTCGTAAATTGCATTAATTCCCCCACTTACAATCTTTCCAAATTTTTATCTAAAATTTTAAGCAATATTGTAGGTAAAACTACATATAATGTGAAAAATTCATGGGAATTTGTAGATTCGGTTAGAAATCAAACAATTCCTAATAATTACGAATTAATCAGTTTAGATGTTGTTTCTTTATTTACTAATATTCCTGTGGATTTAGCACTAAAAATTTTAGATAAAAAATGGAATTCCATAAAAGATTTTACAGATCTTCCAAAGGAGGAATTCATTGCAGCTTCGAAACTTTGTTTAAATTCTACTTATTTTACATATCAAAATAAAATTTATAAACAAATTTTCGGTACTGCAATGGGTTCTCCATTATCAGCAGTTATCGCAAACCTGGTAATGGAGGACCTAGAGCAAACTTGTTTGGCAAAACTAAATTCTAGTGTAAGTTTTTACAGACGTTATGTGGATGACTGTTTTTGTTCCGTAAGAAAGGATAGTATTGATGAGATATTAGATTCATTTAATAGTTATCATAATAGATTAAAATTTACATATGAAGTTTGTTTATATATTTATCTAGTTATATTTTCACTGACGAAGGTGTTCCGAAAACGTTTGTAAACGTTCTGAAAATATAACTATCGTTCATACCAGCCTTGTTTTATTGACCTATTAGTGGTAGAGATCTATCATATAAGATAAGTATAAAAAGGTCACGAAATATATATATATATATACATTTAAATTATTTGATATTAAAACAAAATTCAAATTCTTAAAAATTGCGAATTAAAACGATGAAAAAAAGAAAACAGTAACGAAGATTATTACTGTATTAGCCTAAATATAGAATTAAGCTAAACTTCAAATAATCGATGGTCAAATCCGTCATAACCTAAAAGTTGAGAGTTAATACTGATTAACATTTTCAGTTAGTAACCTAAAATATAATATATTTGCCGTGTTAGTCTTGAAGAAGAATATTTTTAATAAAATAAGTGAAAAACGATCGGAATAACCTTTAAAACTTGCACGAAAGCACTAGTAAAATGACCACTAAAATGACAAGTGAGAATTTTATCTGTACCCCTATGATAAGGGCGCTGACCATCGAAACGAATGCTAATTGAACTATCAATTTTCTCTTGGAAAATAGTTTCAATAATAAAACGACAATACAGTTGTCACGTGACCGTCAATCATTCTGGATCACTGTGTATATGCGTTAACATTTTTCGCTTGCAACCCCTCAGTGGCTGAGTGGTAAAACTCGCGCTTCACAGTGCGAAGGGCCGGCGTTCGAGACCCGGTAGCGGCAGAGCGTAGCAGTTTAAAATCCTAAAAAGGGATCTGGACCTCTAATAAGCTGCGAAAATGAAGGAAATGTCACTGGGTGGGCCAGGAGCGGTACGGTATATGCGTGTACATACACGGCTCGGTGGCTCCGAACCCCTACACCGAAAGGTAGAAAGGGTAAAAAGATTAAGAAGAAGAAGATTTTTCGCTTGCATGACCGGTCACAAGTTGGGGATCTTTTTCACTACTAACAACTTAATTTCGGTTTATAAAAATTAACCGTCTATGTCTATGTCTTGTACTTAATAAAAAATACAGGCAAAACGTCTACAAACGGTTAGTCTTTATTAAAATCACGTTACACAGTTAATTACTGTGATATTCGAAATAATTTGTTTTTTTTTATTCGAGGTGATTAGTAAGGTGTGACAAACGAGTGCATGATAGATTATTTGTAAGTAGTGTACTTGTACTCACTTACATGCAAAGCACGATATTAAAATTTGGAGAAGGGACAGCGTCACTCCGGTTTACACAGCTTTGCACGCACTCGTGTGTCGAACCTTAGTGATCACTCATCTACAGAAGAAAATGGTAACAAATGTGCAGAGAAATCAGTTGTATAAACTAATTTAATAATGCGAATGTATAATTCGCATTATTAAAGATAATCGCATAAACTATCGTATGAGAGAACGGAGTTTGGCAACTTACTTTTATGATTTATTAGTTAATTGAACGTTTTACATTCAAAAACAAAGGTTAAATTCTAAACTTGTCAAAGGAAATCAAACCACGAAAAATTGAATGCACATGCGTCTGATTAGTAGTTCCTGCTTTAATCCTCGGATTGTTCGTACTTATCATGGATTGATCGAAAGTCAACCAGGTAGGTTCTGCGAACAACGGATATTTTATCAGACGTAGGGAATATTTAAAAATAAAACTTGAAAGAGAAAATACTTTCGTACTATCACAAAAAGCCGTAATTATTTTTTGAAGTGAATACTTCTTAAGGGACGCCTGACCAGCTTCAGCGTAAGCGTAACCATAACCGTTACCGTAAGCGCAAACCTACGCGTAAACGTAAGCGTAAAATCGTTAAAAAAGATAAAGAAAACAGAGAGTATGATGTGCGAGCGATGAGCAAGAGAAAGGATACGTGCGTGCTTGCTTCGTCTGATACAGGAGAAACAGAGAGAGTATGATGTGCGAGTGGGAGGTGGAGAGTCGGGCGGTCAGAGCAGAGGGGATACGTGGCGTGCTTGAGAAGGAGAGATAAAGAGAGTATGATGTGCGACCGAGAGGCAAAACCCCGGAAAGATTTTATACAACCTAATCATAATGACTTCCGAATCATCCTAAATTAACGTATAAGAACAAATGAAATAATACATCCGAAAAAGATTTCCTACAACCTATTCCTACTGATTTCCAAATCATAAAAACACGAACGAAAACGCGATGACTTCCAAGCAAGAAATACGACAATTGTTTGGTATTCACTTCACACGTGCGTAAACCACACACAGCAATTCTTTTTAATATTCAAGTTTCACACATAGTTCACTCATCTTCGATTGTTTTAAGTCATTATCAAGTCGTACATCACGTTAGCCAACTCGTAATATATACTGTTGGGACGAAGAAATGTAAACGCTAGTTAAAATGGGGTCATATGTTTGACAGGTTCAATAGCGTCTGTTCTCGAATCGTATTTACCATCAAAATACGAAGCAATCATAGGCCTGATAACGGCATAACGAAAGTGTATTATCTAAACGTCGCATCACATGTGCGATGCGAGAAACTAGCCAGGTAAGATCCTAGCGATAGTAGGCGATGTGAAGTTTTATGTTGCGTTTACATTTATTGACTTACTTTATCTCATATATTTATTATTCTATTTCGACTACAACGTAACGTTGTCAGGGTTGTTGGCGGTTTGAAGTACAGAGATGATTGCAGAGACTCGTTCTCTCGATTAAAGATATTCAGTTTTCTTGCATGTTGTATTCAACAGCAACTTACATAGTTTTATAAGTCATAGTGATGTGCACGATCATATTTAGAAACAAGGACCTCCTCGTGCTTAAATTCTACAGATTAAGAAAAACCCAAAAGACTCTAAACTTTATTGCTGTTAAATTTTACAACCAAGTACAAAGCAACGTATGGGTATTACGTGTGTGAAAAAATACCTCATCAGTAGAGCATTTTATTCCTATGGTGAGTTCCTTGACCACGATCTGTTAGACACTGATTTTGATTTGCGTATTTTTAACATCTGGCTTGAGTTTTTACGTTTTAGTTTATTTATTTAAATCAAATCTTACGTCTTATTTACACATAATTAATAACATAGTAATTTAGTCATAGTTCTTAAATGCAAAATTGTAATATCTTATCGTTATACATATATGTGTAATAATTTGACTACAGTTTTCTTTTGAGAAAACTACATATGTATAGACTTGTGTAAGTACATTACTGTAGGGAACAAACATAATTATTAATAAATATAGTATTATACAGCAGACGCTCGATAACGTGAATTAATTCAGACCAAGGCTGTTTCACATTATCGAAATGTTATCGAAACATTAGCGAAGGTGATTATTAACAAGCCAATTTTTAAGAGAAACCTTTAATACGCCAAAATAAAATGTAAGAAATACAAACAACCCCTTGTAAACACTAAGGATAACAATAAATCAAAATAGCGTTTTATAATCATGTATTAAAGAACGAACCTCGGCCAACAAAGATGTTATTAAGCAAAATCAATACGACATATGTATGTATACGCAACTAACAGCATCTGTGTTTGCTATAGCAATGAGTTATCTCGGGAATTTACGCAATTAAGTTCAAATATGGATATATGTTACATAAATCGGGGACTCCCTACATAATTGGATAACTCGAGGATTTATCAAACTGGGCTTTTCATGGGTAACTTGTAACGAATTTGTAACGCTCGATATTATTTGTAGACGAGCGGAGATTGTGTGCTGTTTACGTTATCGAGCTATCGAACTTACAGTACTTTCACGTTATAGAGCGTTCCGTATAATCCTATACTACGAATTTTGTGTTCACATTAGCGCAATATTTCCAATATCGGGTATTTATGTTATCGAGCGTCAGCTGTATTATAATCTTATAAATAAATTTGACGCAAATCCTGGCCTTTTTCACATTTTATGCATCAAATTAAAAGGGAAGAAAGTTCATAACGAATAAAACAAAATTTTTAAGAGAAAATATTTTCCTACTCCACCAATGCCACTACTTTGCTCAAGGAAAGTGCGAGTAGTGTCGTTGTTGTTATTGTCCAGTAAATCACTACCGAAATGCCGCCCGAGTGCCTTCAGTTCCACATAGGCGTAGATAATATGGATGCTAATTTCCTCTTGTAGTTCACAGCTCCTCATTCGCTGATACCCAGACCAACGACACCATGTTGTACGGTGCCAGTTCATAGAGGACTGTTTTGCAATATTTCACTAGTTTCGACCTGGTAATAGGTTTCGCAACGGTTTTAATATTCGCCTGCAGCCTTCCCTCCTATTCCTTTGGCGCAAGCTAAAGGAACTGCAAATAACTCTGCCTGGGAAACCGTCACATGTTTCCGCAGGGTCGGTGATACTGATACCCCCTTTCGACAGCACAATCCGCAAATACCAGCTTCTGCGTCCCGGTTAGATTGAGATTCCTTGTCCAGTCATTGATCGGTATCGACGTGTTTATTTTATATTTGAAAATGATGTCTGACGCGTCCGTAGGCGTCTGTAATCACCAGGGAGGCGACAAATAAATAAGTTTCGATTATCATGAGCGTACGACTAGTACTAGTAGAGTGGGGTGCGCCTGCAACAAGCTGTGAGGTCGAGAGATTTTTCTCGAAATTCAAAACTATTTTTACATCTCAAAGAACGCAATTTACAATAGATAATTTAGAGAAACATATAATAATTAATACATATTGCACTCATTTTAATAGCGAGAATGACGATCTTCCATACTTGCTTAAAATTTAAATCGAGCAATGTAAAACTACATTTTCATCTTTACTTTCTTATTAATAAATTATTAACATGTGTCGGTCCATGTTTACTATACAGTATAATAAAATAAGTAGAAAGACAATTCTAGAATTAAAAAAATATTTTTCATTAATTTTAGCAGATTACGTACCGCACTGCAAAGCCTACAATTGAACGCTTGACTAGTCAGCGAGGTCCAGCGACAAATATATGCATACTTCGCTTGGGTGACTCGCTAGGCGAATCGAACTTATTTATTTGTCGCCTCTCTGCCAGGGAGGCGACAAATAAATAAGTTTCGATTATCACGAGCGTACGACTAGTACTAGTAGAGTGAGGTGCGCCTGCAACAAGCTGTGAGGTCGAGAGATTTTTCTCGAAATTCAAAACTATTTTTACATCTCAAAGAACGCAATTTACAATAGATAATTTAGAGAAACATATAATAATTAATGCATATTGCACTCATTTTAATAGCGAGAATGACGATCTTCCATAGTTGCTTAAAATTTAAATCGAGCAATGTAAAACTACATTTTCATCTTTACTTTCTTATTAATAAATTATTAACATGTGTCGGTCCATGTTTACTATACAGTATAATAAAATAAGTAGAAAGACAATTCTAGAATTAAAAAAATATTTTTCATTAATTTTAGCAGATTACGTACCGCACTGCAAAGCCTACAATTGAACGCTTGATTAGTCAGCGAGGTCCAGCGACAAATATATGCATACTTCGCTTGGGTGACTCGCTTAGGCGAATCGAACTTATTTATTTGTCGCCTCTCTGCCAGGGAGGCGACAAATAAATAAGTTTCGATTATCACGAGCGTACGACTAGTACTAGTAGAGTGAGGTGCGCCTGCAACAAGCTGTGAGGTCGAGAGATTTTTTTCGAAATTCAAAACTATTTTTACATCTCAAAGAACGCAATTTACAATAGATAATTTAGAGAAACATATAATAATTAATGCATATTGCACTCATTTTAATAGCGAGAATGACGATCTTCCATACTTGCTTAAAATTTAAATCGAGCAATGTAAAACTACATTTTCATCTTTACTTTCTTATTAATAAATTATTAACATGTGTCGGTCCATGTTTACTATACAGTATAATAAAATAAGTAGAAAGACAATTCTAGAATTAAAAAATATTTTTCATTAATTTTAGCAGATTACGTACCGCACTGCAAAGCCTACAATTGAACGCTTGACTAGTCAGCGAGGTCCAGCGACAAATATATGCATACTTCGCTTGGGTGACTCGCTAGGCGAATCGAACTTATTTATTTGTCGCCTCTCTGCCAGGGAGGCGACAAATAAATAAGTTTCGATTATCACGAGCGTACGACTAGTACTAGTAGAGTGAGGTGCGCCTGCAACAAGCTGTGAGGTCGAGAGATTTTTTCGAAATTCAAAACTATTTTTACATCTCAAAGAACGCAATTTACAATAGATAATTTAGAGAAACATATAATAATTAATGCATATTGCACTCATTTTAATAGCGAGAATGACGATCTTCCATAGTTGCTTAAAATTTAAATCGAGCAATGTAAAACTACATTTTCATCTTTACTTTCTTATTAATAAATTATTAACATGTGTCGGTCCATGTTTACTATACAGTATAATAAAATAAGTAGAAAGACAATTCTAGAATTAAAAATATATTTTCATTAATTTTAGCAGATTACGTACCGCACTGCAAAGCCTACAATTGAACGCTTGACTAGTCAGCGAGGTCCAGCGACAAATATATGCATACTTCGCTTGGGTGACTCGCTAGGCGAATCGAACTTATTTATTTGTCGCCTCTCTGCCAGGGAGGCGACAAATAAATAAGTTTCGATTATCACGAGCGTACGACTAGTACTAGTAGAGTGAGGTGCGCCTGCAACAAGCTGTGAGGTCGAGAGATTTTTTCGAAATTCAAAACTATTTTTACATCTCAAAGAACGCAATTTACAATAGATAATTTAGAGAAACATATAATAATTAATGCATATTGCACTCATTTTAATAGCGAGAATGACGATCTTCCATAGTTGCTTAAAATTTAAATCGAGCAATGTAAAACTACATTTTCATCTTTACTTTCTTATTAATAAATTATTAACATGTGTCGGTCCATGTTTACTATACAGTATAATAAAATAAGTAGAAAGACAATTCTAGAATAGAAAAATATTTTTCATTAATTTTAGCAGATTACGTACCGCACTGCAAAGCCTACAATTGAACGCTTGACTAGTCAGCGAGATCCAGCGACAAATATAGGCATACTTCGCTTGGGTGACTCGCTAGGCGAATCGAACTTATTTATTTGTCGCCTCTCTGTAATCATCACCTAGCAACCTTTATTACCTGTCAAGGAACAATGAAAACAGTTACACCTTATTATGGCAGGTGTATGAGCCTCTTTAACACCAAAATAATTGCCTCCCCTCAGCAGTTTCCCCTCTTTCTGAGTGATTGTGTGCGTATAATTCTATCAGTTTCCATCCGTTTTTATCAGTCTTTGGAAGCTTCAATCAGTTTCTATAAGTTTGTATCATTTTTATCTGTTTGTTTTCTAATTTGTTGCATCTGTTATTGTTAATTTATCGCCTTTCTTGTAATTTAATTTTTTGGGTTTATGCACAAATTACTACAGATCTCCATTAAATACGAAAAGTTATCCGCTATAGCTATCTTTGTTTACCTAGTTAAAAGATCATATGCGCTCTCTTTGTTAGCACGAGAGGAAGGTTTAGAAGATGGCCCGCCAATTGCTCGCATTCGTTAGGAATTGTACCACAATAGTACACAATTTTACCTACTGCAATTAATACGTTGGCGTTGGCTCATAGTTGGTATACGTTGTTTTTGATTTCCTAATCTGTCATTTTTTACCACCCTTCACCGTTCTGCACCGTTTTTCACCGCGGAAATGACGGACAAATGTTTTTGTGTGGTAAGAGCTCTATGGACGCTGCAAAAATGTGCTACTTTTCGAGGAATTTTGACAGATACGTATTAATTTATAAACATAACCTTAAATGAAATAGTTATAAAGTTATGTACAATAAAATTTATATATAATCAAAACTCTGGATTGTAAAGTTTACAAAACAACAATAAAATATAATATTAAATATAAATATATATAATATAATATATTAAATGAAAATAAATATATTGATGAATATATGTAATAGAATCACTGAACTTATCTAAGAATTACTTTTTTGCACTTATACTGTTTTTCCACTCGCCCATTTAATTATCAATTTACGACTTACGTAATAATATTGAAGTATGTGTATGCAACCATATGTTTCTAAGTTCACAGTTCATCTTACATTTAGAAATAAATCGTGCTTTTTAAAAATATTGAGATATGATTGTTCTCTTGCTGGAAGTACCCTCCAAAGAAATATTTATCTCGATATTATTAAGAAGAAGCAAAACCATATACCAAAGCTACGAAAGCAGCAGCGCAATGAGCCGTTTAATGTCGATCAGTATATATTTGCTTGTTAGTAATAAGTAGATGCGGGACTATATGCAAAAAAGTGGAAATATGCGCATAAATATGCAGATGTTTTGGCCTAAATATGCTTTTTCTTATGAAAAATATGCAGATAAAAAATAGGAGTAATGCTAGAAAATATAATACTATAGGAAAAAATATTCTATTATGTTTACTACAAGTTTATTTATAACATTTTACAACATAATTAACTATGAAAACAATTTACAATTTCATATTTCTCAGAGTTTTCAATAGAAAAATTGTGGCGCTTATCTGATAACATGTATTTATATATTGAAAAGGTTCGTTCTACGTCCACGCTTGTTATAGGAGCATATTTCAAATTAGAAATATCCTCTATTGTCAACTCAACTACTTAACTACTGACTCACCACACAAGATTTGAGCAATATCCTTTAACTTTTTAAAGCCGTCATTTTTTCTACTACACTGAAAAATTTTTCATACACGGATTTTCCCACCCTTCCTTTAACATCAAAACATAACTTTTCAAATTTGTTTATTATTTCAACGCTTTCAATTAGCGACATATGTAAATTGTTTTTCCAATTGCGATGTAGAAGTGGAAATAAAACTGTAGTTGGCTTTAATAAACGCCAACTGTTGAGGTATTTCTTTACTCTTTACTTTTGGGCGTCTAGCACAGATTGTGTATCGCTATCAAGATCCATAATAATTGTCGTTTATTTCTTCATAACGATTTGCATGAAAAATAGCAGCTTCCAACCATGTTCCCCATCGTGTGATTACTAGTTGAGGAGGAAGCGGAATACCGGGTAGATGTTGTTTGTAAAACTGAACTCTTAATGGAACCTTTAAAAACACTTTCTTAACACTACTAATTAAAGTATTTACCAAGGGAAAATGGTTTCTTACTTCTTCTGCAACACGATTGAGTCCGCCCGCCAAGCAAGTTGTGTGAATTAAATTTGGGTAAAAGATTTTCAAGTTGCAAACTGCCTTCACCATGTATAGTAAAACAATAGAATTTTTCTGTTGGAATCGATTCCGGTAAGAAAAGGGTTGCCAGTTCTTCCTATATAAACCTTGTTATTGTCAAATTATTTGCCTATTCCAACTGTTTGGATGAAATTAAATAAGATTTTGCTGGAACCGATACGTTAAGGACACCTATCATTAAATGAACTATGTATCGGCCCACACTACCAGTAGTTTCATCTGCGCATATGTAAAGATAATTGTTTGACACAGCCTTCTTAATGCTATTCACTGTTTCTGCGTAGATACGGCGAATATAATTTTTTCTAAAGGTGCTCTCGTCGGGAATATTATATTTGGTGGTATACTTTTGCAAAAATAACTTGACACTTAAATTGTTTATTTTACGTAGTGGAATATCTGTCCACACAAACATTAGGCACAAATCTTCATTAAATTGTTCTTGTTTGGATTTTTGGAGGTTGATGGCAAACATTGCGGTAATGTTTGCTGACCCTTCTTCGCCAATTTCATCTTTGATAGTTTTGCAGCATGAGATGGAGTTTTAATATGCTGGTCGACTTGAAACTTTCACTCACGTGTAACCTGCATAAAAAATATCACATCATCAGTTGTTTTCTTATAAAATAAATGTTAAAAATGATAAAGGAGTAATAAAAAACTAATGTGTAAAGAGTTTGCGAAGCAATCGGAATAAATGACATTTAATAGAATAACCAACATAACGCTTCGACAAATAATTTTATTTTGAAATGATTTTTATTTAAAAATCATCAGCAGAATACGCAATATCAGATATTCCGTATTGTGCTGATGATATGCGAAAAATACGGACGAAACATACATCTCATTTTACTCATTTTAAAATAAAATTATTTGTCGAAGCGTTGTATTGGTGATTTTGTTAAACATCGTTAAAACTATAGATTAATAAGGGGAAATAAACTTAAATTTTACTTACAATCTTGCTGCATGCTACGCAAAATACTTTTTCTCCATCCATACGCAATTCTGAATAAGGTGCAATCCATCCAGGCACAGTCGCTATTTTCGGCATTTTTGCTATTATAATTACCCATAACAACCCACAACTTTACACTTCGAAAAACTAACGTAAAATGACGTTTAAAATAAATAAGATTGCTTTCGAATATGGGAATAAATTTCTCCGAATAACAAAGAAACACCTGTGCTCCTAATTTTCTGGTAAAATATATTTTTGTATTTATTTAGAAGTTTCAGGGAATTAGCTTTTCCTTGAATTCTGTCCCGGTCTAGATGTATGGGAACCGCATTAATAAATTTTTGGAAGCGCTCATCGGAAAAGTATTGGGAAGAGGCTTCATAGAATGCTATTTTTAATTTAAAGAGAGCTGTTTAACTCTTTGTTTGTTACAACCACGACATATTTTTAGTAATGCCATCCTATAATAAATTACATCCAATAAATAAATAAAACTCGGATACTTCAAATATGCTGAATTACTACAAAATATGCAAATAATATACGAAATGCATATATTAGGCAAATATGCAAATTTATGCAAAGTGCATATTATCCGCCCTTTAGTAATAAGCATTCGCTTATTATTATTAGCAATACTGTCAGTGCTATTGTCCTCTATAACCCTATTTTCCACACTTCGGCCCATAAAATTTTTGAATGTAATAGAGTTACTCTCTATGAATAATACCACTATCTATAACTCTTGAGATTTTCAATATACAGAGCTGTTACCACAACATGCACTGGGAACTGCTGCTTTCACCCATGATATAGAGGAGCTATTCGTTAGCCTTAATGGAACTTTTTAGTGTGTAATTATTTAATTGCGCTACTTATTAGATATTTTATAATATACATTCATTATTTAGTGTAAAATTCCACTGTAATTACGTTTTCTTTTCCTTTATATTATATACAGTTTCTTTTCAAATTTTGGGTTCATTTTGTACCTATTATACCTACATATATCTTCGGTTTGAAAGTGAGCTACATTTCAATATAAAATAAATTAATTATCGTTTTTCTTTGCTTTAATTATTTAACGATTTAATTAATACAATTAATATACGTTCTCAAAGGACAGTGTTCGTTTTATTTACCAAGCAAATAAACCCTTAGTTTAACCCTTTTGCACTTCTCCACGTTCACCTTCACCAAAAATCTTATTTATGTTATTACGTAAGGGAAGTGTCAAGCTAGCCAATCAACAACAATCACTTTTTTTTACAAATCAACACCCTGCAATCTCACCCTCTCCCCCTTATTATGTTAATCAGTCAATCACTCAATCGCACCCCCTGTAATTAGCACTTCGTACAGCATGAAATTTGTTTTGGCACGAATGTTGACTGGTTTAGGTATTACGGAAACGTCTGATCCTGAATCAATCAGGAATTTTATGCCGGTTAAAGGATCAGTGATGATAAGGCGATGACTGTGGCATTTGTAACTATCGGTGGCTTGTGATATTTGGCGAGCTTGGCTAGCCACGTAATGCGTCGCCTCTATTGAAGTGGCGTCGTGTTGTCCGCATTTTATTTATTATACTTACACGGAGCAGTGCACTTGGTGGCTTTTTCCCTAAATCGCTGGTGATACCAGCATTCATTACTGTTGTAGCTTCTTCCGGTGCTTCTGTATGGAGTGCGAGACCTGTCGCGGCCTCTCCGGAAGAGCTGTTGATTGGACCACTGCTGTTGCTCCATCTTCAGCTTGGCTACTTGTTGCACTAGCTGTCCTACGATTTGGACCAAGTTGTCCGAGTTCGAAATTCCGTATGATCGGGGTTCTTCCAATTCTGCTATCTTGTCAGCCATTTGGGTGAGGTTCTCCAGCGAATCCTTGCTAGCTACAGGCAATAGCTTTGGACTGGTAACCGTTGCATCCATAAAGTTTTTAGCATTCTCTGCGAGACTGCGGTTCCTGCGAGGCTGCGTTTCATCCGAGCCGTGTCATCTCGTTATGAAGTTGAGATGGTGTTTTGTCACCGAGTTCTACTTCAGACAATAATTTTCGCAGATTCTTCTCATTGGAGTCTGCATAGATATTAGTTAGACGCTCCTTGATCCTATTGTACTTGTTGCTGGTAGGAGAGTTGTTGTATCGGAGGTGATACTAGACAGTTGGAATTGTGCTTCCAGTTGAATGAACCACAATTTTGGGTCGTTCTTCCAAAAAGGGGCGGTTTGGCTAATAATTGGTCTATGCGGTTTGCACTTGGTTGCTGATCGGTGTATTCCATTGCCAAATTTAATTGTCGAGACCGGTGAAACAAAGAGGAAAATATGTAACTAACCTCACTTTTTCCACGTGCTGCGGGTTATCGCCTAGTGTTTGTCGGGGTCACCAATTGTTAGGTACTGTTTGCTGTTGCACTTCCTTTTCTTACCCTAACAGTTGCTAGGAAGATTACTGATTAATAATGCGTATTTAACGATAACTTTATTCTCTATTTGCGAGCATCCTATAGCCGAGACTCATGCAGTCTGTCTTGCTTCCGGTTTTCCAACTTTCAGGCTGAACAATCCCCGCTGCCTAATCTACCAACCTATGCACCACAATATCTAACGCCATCTTTGAAACCTAGCCATCTTGCTGAAATAGGTATACATCTATCTATCTCCTCGGATAATTTTTTAGCATTGAGTCGGTAATCTCTAGGTAATCTGTGAGTTTATCTCAATTTTTGACGTTTTTGCCTCTAATAATTTTGGTGTTTGGTGAAGAAAACGAAGTGAAACGTAATTTAAATTTATATATTTTACTAGGTGAACCGGCAAAGTTCGTTTTGCTCAAAATTTTTCGACTTTTCTTTTTCCCTAAATCCTCGTATAGCAATTACGAACAAACCCGCAGAAGGAAGTACCCAATTTGGTCAGGTCGTTTTCAAGTTTTAAACTTCCGAGCAAACCACGATCCATTTTATATATACAGATTATTATTGGCTACATTCATAAAATATATAAAAAAATTTTTCGCGTGGTTTATATAATTTGTTTTTTCAAACACTTTAATTGAACTAATGGATTTGTCATTTCAGAGACTTAAGATATGCTGTGTACTTGGATGTGCCAATCCATCTAATATAATGTAACGAGTCCCGTTCGATTTTAGCAAAAAAATTATAGCGGCGTAAAGGTGACCTAGAAAGTGATAAATTATCTTAATAAAAGTTTTGTGAGACGTGCCTCCCAGAGCCACAATTTCAGAAAAACGGTCTTACCTTGAAGTGTTTACGTTACGTTCAAACGGGATCTTCTTATGTATTTAATCCCATAAGTATAATTTATAATACATTTATAACTTTTATCCTTTTTCTACAAATATACGTTCAATTATTAATATAATTTTCAGTAATTTGCCAATAATTTTACATTTTCTGGGATGTTAAAATATGATTTTCTAAATAACATTTGACTGGTAGTAACCAGTACCAGCTTAAATAAAACTGCAGTCGTATGTTTATTCCATGATAGAAATACATTAGGTATGCTCGTGCGCATCTATTTTGGTAAACTTATGAGCATACCTAATGTATTTGTATCATGGTTTATTCTTATTCTTCCCTAATAATTCAAACTTGACATTGTCATTGTCGTTTTGAAAATGACTCCAATAAACTTAATTGATTTGTACAAATTATCGCAATTAGAAAACAGAAATGTGAGGTGGTTTTGGCCCGAGTGGGGGCGGTGATTTTGGGCCGGTCGGTGTGTGGTGGTTTTGGAGTGAGTGCGGGGGCCGTTTTGGACCGGGTGTGGGGCGGTTTTGAGCCGGGTGATGTGGGGCGAATTCGCAGCGGGCGGTGTGTGTGTGGGAGGTTAGACTGTGGGGGAGGTTTTGGGCCGGGCGGTGTAGGGGCAGTTTTGGGCCTGGACAGTGTGGGGAGGCTCTGGGCCCGAGTGGTGTGGGGCGGTTTGGAGCTGGCGGTGTGGGGCGGTTTGGAGCTGGCGGTGTGCCGCGGTTTTCGGTTAGGCTGTGTGGGCGGTTTTGGGATGGGCGGCGTGGGGGTGGGACGGTTTCGGGGCTGGACGGTGTGGGGACGGCTGTGGACCCGCGCGGTGTGGGGCGGCTTTGAGCTTGGTGGTGTGGGACGGTTTGGGGCTGGCGGTGTGGAGCGGTTTTCGTTGAGCTTGTGTGGGCGGTTTTGGGCTGGGCGGCGGGGGAGCGGGTTCGAGCTGGCCGGTTTGGGGTCTGAACGGTGTGGAGGCGGCTCTTGGCCCGGGCGGTGTGGGGCGGTGTTGAGCTTGGTGGTGTGGGGCCATTTAGGGCTGACGGTATGGGGCGGTTTTCGGTCAGGTTGTGTGGGCGGTTTTGGGCTGGGCGGCGTGGGGGCGGTTTCGGACCGGGCGGTGTGGGGACGGTTTCGAGGCCGGGCGGTGTGGGGTCGGGTGGCGTAGGGGAAGCAGCTTTGCCCAGGTTGGATCGCATTGAATACTTTAATATATTTTGTATGTGAAACCATAATTGTTTTAATAATTTTCCTTTTATTTGCAGGTCTGCTGACACGTTGCTTCTGATTATGCGTTAGTGGATTGAATTGAAAACAACGGTCATCAGCGATTATTGGAAGGCCTATGACTGCCTCTGATTGGATGGGTATGAGCATTTGAAGGTAAATCATTCTTTGACTTTTAAGGATCCTGATACAGATGCTTATACCAATACAATCGAGTCCTCATGGCGGGCTGCCAAAAATTCTTCTGGCGGAGTTCTAGCGGACGAAGAAAATCCTATATTCCGGAAAATTTGGCTCGGTACAAGATGTGCCAAGTTAAAATTTGATCGGACTCTGAAATTTTTCCGTCTAGCAGGGTTATTGTATAACCCATTAAACCCAGTCCACGCGACTGCTATGCGCTCCTCTCTAATCCCGTGGAACGAGTGACTGGCAATTCGCCTCGAAGAGGCCTGCTGTCGAACAGGAAACCCGGGCTAGCTTCCGCGTTAGGTCGTGAGTCGCGAAGAGTTAAGGTGTTAAAAAAGAAGTTACGGGCGCCACTGGTTCGTTGGTTGCCAACGGTTTCCGGAAACGACGCGCCTACGAACCAGAATAGGCAGGCAACGACGTTCGACAGGCAGATTTCTGAACTTTGCCTAAATACATAAAAAAACACAAACCTTACCACAAAGAGCGTTCGCCAACCTCCTCCTTGGGCGATTTCTGCCTATGGGGGAAAGAGGATTAGTACGAGCGCCAAAGGAAATAAAGAGAAAACAATTGAGGTGAATTTCAAAAACAGGTAAATGTATTGAAATGTTTTTAAAAAAAAAGGTGACCAAACTAACAAAATAACAATAGTTCTCCAAGGGGGAGAACGATTAAAAGTGACTTAGAAAATGAAGTGAAATTAAATCAGTGATCGAAACTTTAATTTGCAATAATAATAAAAAAACTGGTAGATGACAAAACTTTGACCTTACAATTCCTTTTATCTTAAATAATCTGTAATTTTATAAGGGTCTGGCTGCCAGAATTTAACACTAACTACTAAAATTAACAAGCAATTCTCTGAACAATGACTTCGTTTATAACATGTAAGTATAATAAGATCATAATAAATGCATAAAACAAAGAGAAATACTATAGTAAAATGTCAAGTCTTGAGTACGCGAGAATGGTAAGCGCACTGCACTGGATTTGGTTTAATTAATTCGCAACAAAGAACGTACCTTGGCGCTACAAGATGGTGATTTGGCCCAAGTTTCTGTCCTTTCCGTCAACGGTCTCGTTTCCCGGATCCTTGCGTCCTTTTTCCCCGGCGAAATCCACCAGACAAGGAATACGAAGCAAACGCTTCGTGGTACTTCGGAACTATTTTCTTAAAGTGGGACTAAGCCCTTAAATTTGCCTGGTCGAACTATCTCGACCTCGCGGCCCGTAACTTCTCGATGACACCTGAGTGTAACGAATGACACAATACTAGATTCCGAAAACTAAGAGGAAAAATTTAGGATATTTAAGAAATCCTCAAATTACGGAAGACCGATCTTTTCCTTGTGTGCGAAACTACTGAGCGAGTGCCTTGTCGAGCAGTCGTCTCCCTTTTTTTATTCGGGGATTCCCTGGATAGACCATGATAATAATAAAAAAGGAGAAGGGGGAAAACTTTCATGTGTCCATCGCATATTCGAAACGAAGGCCTTGAAAAGTCGGCGTCGTGAAGACTGCTTATACGGCAGGAAATAATACGACCGGCACGCTTTTGTAGGCGCGATAGTGGCGGTGAAGTTATTGCAAGCGGGATTTATAATAGACAAACAATACATAGCTTGAAAGATAACACAGCTGCGGTTAAGAATTTGGAATATACAGGGCGGTTAAATAAAAAATGGACTGTAACAAGACGAAGAAGGGAGACGCATCAGAGGACTCAGCTTAAATGAAATTAACCTATTTGTACCCGCCGTTCTCATTTTAGTACATTAAACTGTACCCAAATGAGTACAGCGGGTAGAAATGGGTTAAGGATGGACGTGGACGTGGACGTGGTCGATTTTAACTCCGACTTACTTCGAGCGGTAAACACCAATCGAATTACAATTTTGGCTTGAATCGTTTGTGTATTATGAGGGTATTAAAGAAGAAACGGCAAATTACAACGAAATTGCTGACGTGTCCGCCGTGGAAGTTCTAAAAGCAGCTGAAGCAGAAATAGAAGAGCACGAAATTGTTAGATTTCGACGATGATATATGTATTTATTTGTGTATTGCTCTATTAATTCTTGGACACATTTCAAAGTGAAATCGTTTGAAAATCTTTTACTAAAATATTTTTAGAGCACGTTTTTGTATTCATTTTCAATTTTAATTATATTTTATTTATTTATTTGTGTATTGCTCTATTAATTCTTGGACACATTTTAAAATAAAATAGTTTGAAAATATTTTACTAAAATATTTTTAGAGCGTATTTTGTATTCATTTTAAATTTTAATGATATTTAATCATTCAAAAGAAACACAGCAATTAATAAACAAGCAACTAAACGAACCTAGAATATATGTAATACAATGAATATATGGTGTGAATCAGTGGTATACCAAATAGATTAAGGTTAATTAAACCTTGAATTTTTCTTAAATTAACTAGCAAATACAGAAAAAATCATAAGAATACGCAAGTTCGTACATCAATCAATTTTTCCATATACGGCAATAATTCCTTTAACCTCAATAATAGACCGTTTCGAAGAAGAATAAGAAAAATTATATAAACATACCATCTATTTAAGTTGATACTGGTAGCTACCGGTCAAATGTCATTTAGAAAATCATACATTTTAACATCTCAGAAAATGTAAAATTATTGGTAAATTACTGAAAATTATATTAATAATGGAACGTATATTTGTAGAAAAAGGATAAAAGTTATTATAAATGTATTATAAATTATACTTATGGGATTAAATACATAAGAAGACTTTGTTTGAACGTAACGTAAACACTTCAAGGTATGACCGTTTTTTCTGAAATTGTGACTCTGGGAGGCACGTCTTACAAAACTTTCATTAAGATAATTTATCACTTTTTAGGTCACCTTTACGGCGCTATAATTTTTTTGCGAAAATCGAACGGGACTCGTCCTCATATTATTCCGTACCCGTATATATATGTATATGTACATATATAGATAAACATATACATTATATATACCTATATACATATATATATATATATATATATAGGTATACTAGCTGCCCCGGCGAACTTCCTACCACCGAATTAATAAATGTTGTCTTAGGTTATTACCTGAGTTTTATTAACTTGTTAATGTTAAGATAGAATTAAGTTGAATAAAAGTTTAAAAAGTAGTAAATTCACGTGGGAGCAAATCATTTGCTTTATTGAATGTAAACCAAATGATTCGCATGTCGTTGTAACACAACTTTCTGATAAAGTATTTGCTGAATGTGTTGCACTCGTGTCGATTATCTTCATTAAAGCACGTTGTGATATACTATATTTTGCGACTTTATCTATTTCTTCTTGCGGCTCGACGTTGTTGATCTGCGTTCTGCTCGACGATTTCTCATTGCCAACCGAGCCGTTTCACGTATGGCCTCTCTTTGTTCTTGTGTTTGTGAAGCACGAAGTTGGGCCGTACTAACACGGCGCCCTTCTCTCGTGCGATTTCTTCTTCATCTGTAGTGGATTGATTCGCAATATTCTGCAGTCTAATTGCATTACGGCTTCGTTGTGAAAGATTCGATCTTCTCGCTCGCGGCATTGTAAATAAGACTGTGATGGATATTGCTGACTTTGCTTCTGTTATGACATAACAATTATTCATGCGCGCACAATCACAAATGTCATAACCTTAACTGTCTTTGCGCGCACCATGACAACTGTCATAACCTAACCCACCAAACGTCGTCAATTTGTTTAATCTCTTTTTTTTTTTTCTTAATTTTTAAATGTGCTGGGCTGATTTGTGAATCTAAACCATCCAGGGCGCCACCCAAACGCATGTAAAAAAATTCATTCAAATCGGCCAAGCCGTTTAGGAGGAGTTCAGTGACAAACACACGTACAGTAGAATTATATATATAAAAGATATAATATTACAGATATTCAGTTTAGTAGCAGTACGTTCAATCCATATAGTGTCCTAGAGCTGAATTCTAGGTTTGATAAATTAGAAAAATTATACATTTTCCATTTAACTATATTTGCATAGATTTAAGAAATGTTTTTCTAAATGCTTTATTTTAATGTAATTTATATTACCATTCATAGTGATGCATCACTAGACATGTCTAGACGACAGTATTATTTATGACATAAAACGCCAACGCCAACCCTAAATGAAATAGCAGCTGTAATTAAATTTCTGAGATGTTTATTTATTATTCTCGGAGTATTATGATATATTAACTATTCAATCACTCCTTCAGAACATATAATAATCCTTTTATCCTCTATTATTGAAGAAACATTAGTCTGCATTTGGAAATTGTGGAAACGAGTGCTAAAAAAATGAATTACTGAGTCAATGTTCCAAGTTTTCGGTAGCAGTCGCGATGCTTTTGTTCGAAGAAGAGCAGGTGAAAGAGTGATGCAGGAGTGTGTTGTGCTAACAGTGAAACACAGTGGTGGTCCTGTGATTGTTTGGAGATGTTTCTCTTTCGATCGCACCGGAGATGTTATTTAAAAAAACGCCATCCCATCAGAACTCAAGTTGATCGGAAATTAATTTTCTTTACAGCAAGACAATGATATCAGGCATACATCCAAGCTGTCTATGGATTACTTATAATAAAAAGAACAAGGAAGAATCCTTATAAATATGATCTGGCCACCCCAATCTCCTGATTTAAATTCAATTGAGTTATTATGGGACCAGTTGGATATAAATATAAGAGACAGCTGTCTCCAATCGAAAAATCAACTTTGGGAGAAGAAACAAAATGCCTAGGAAAATATTCCACAGGATACTTTACAAAAGCTGGAGTTAAGGTTGCCTAAAATTTATACAGCAGTTATTAAAGTAAGAGTGGTTATTTTGACGAAAGAAGAATTTAGCGAAAGTTGCAATTGTTAATATGGAAACTGTGTAAGCATTATCAAGTTTCATAAAAAGTATATTTTTAAATAATAAATGCATTTTTGAAAACTTTTTTAATAAAACCACTACTATTTTCTTTAGTGATCCCTCACTTATGAACGGTATATATATATACCATGTATCCCAGAGGAATTGCATGGAAAACTTTCTTATTATTGAAGATGGAAAAAAAGGTTAAATGGGACAAGTTTTGCAGCTTTATGTCTTGACTTAAAATCTGTTTGAAGTTCAAAATGTCACACCCGAATACTGACATTTTCTTGTATATCAAATATCTTCGTAAGTATAAGAGATACGAAAAAAAGTTTTATATGAAAGTCACTGTCTTCGATAAGACCAATTTAGAATTCATGTCGAACAAGAATTCAAGGTGGGTGCTTTGAAGTACTCGTATCAACTTCCTTAAGTTAAATGACCGATATTTTAAGATAACATATGATTGAATAAAAATACCAGTAAAACTAACTTTTTGCATATTAATCAACCACGTTTACTTAAATCCAAACAAAAACAAACAAAATTTACTTAAAATAACAAAAGTTAACCCTAATAATCACATAACAACAATGTCAGGGGTGGTTCTAATAACTTAAGATTTACTAAAAATGAAAAAAAAAGTGTAAAATAATCAACCACGTTTTTGCAAACAAAAACATCTTTATTTAACTACAGTACATAGTGGAAAAAATGGCACAAAAAACATATAAGTTGTACCCTGCACCTGCACCTGGTTGTTGGCACAAAAAAGTGGCCATACTGGTCTGCTTCAATGATGACTCCCTCTTTGTAGTAGCTAAGTCTCTAATTCTTTTGAGCTGCCATAACGGTGTGATCGGATTGTTGTTGCCGTTCGAACATCCGCATGTGTGTCCTCTGTGTGATCGTTGTCATGTAATAATTCGTGAACAATTTCGTCGTCTGCCAGCATCTGATACCCTGGATCACCACTAGCCACAAGTAGCCACTCATTCACGTTTCATTCAGAGTCAGTACAAACACCAACGTTGTTCCACGCCTCCAACATTTTGGCGAGGTCATTCTCAGGTTTGATTTGTGTTTCATGTTTAGATGGTTTACGCAAGGTCTTTTACTCCATTCCATACTTCGACCAATATATAACAGCACCCTTTCTGGAAATATTTTTTGTACATAGAAATAATTGTTTCTTCGTCATTTTTATCCCCTAAAATCGACGACGAATGAACTGTTCGCTATTGCTTTTCAATATTTGGATTACGTTCTAGTCCATAAGTTGAATTAATGAAGTTACACTAAGGGAGAAAACTTTATCTTTAACATATCATTGACCTTATTCAAAGATCCAGGTGATGGATGTAGGGGAGCATTGTTCAATAGGGGTAGCACATTGCCTTCTTTGCTAAAATGCTGATGAATTTGTGCACTTCATGAATGAAATTGCATTCAAACCATTTCGTGAACAAACCGCTGTTCATCCATGCGTATTTTTTGGCTGGTGTATATTAATGAAATTTTCACATTTTTAGAACAACATAAGTTTTCCGATTTTCCACCAAAAGCAGTGGAACTCCCAGTTGTATTAACACACATTATGACTATGACATGCTCCTTGTTGAACTTGTAGCTTGGAGCTGCGGATTCTCTTCAAGATATGAACGATTTAGATCAGGTATGGGCAACCTTTTTTGTACAAGTTCTATGCTGTGAGTAATTTTGAAAAATATACATTTTTGTAGTATCCTTATGATTCATTATGAATTAAGTTTAGACGGGCCGTGCTAATATGCAACGAAAGAATTCAGTGGCGGGCCGGACAAACCTTACTCGAGGGCCGCATGTGATTTCCAATAAATACTTGTTTCGTCTGTACTGTAGACAATATCCATGTCATATTCATTTTGTTCAATAAATTCCTTAAATTCTCGGAAAAAAATTTCTGCTGGGACGTCAGCACTTAATTTTTCACTATTAATCTCGTTTTGTCGAATCCCATGCCGTAATTTAAAATTTTTCGGCTACCCTTGCAAGAAATGTCGAGTCACCACCAAGCTTCGTGTTTAATTCCATTGCTCTTTTACACAAAATGTGCCCAGATATAGGCTGTTCCGAAACCCGCTTTGTGCGAAAACCAAGTGCATCTTCTAACAATTCGGATTTAGGTTTTTCATAGTTTTGCGATATGAACTGCACTTCTTACTATTAAGATTAAGTGCATACCTAGTGATTGATCCAAAAATATATGAACGTGTGTATAGTTTCTTAAACGATCAACAGATCAAAATTCAGTCTCGCCTCCTTTCCTATTTATCCTGTGTGGAACTTCCTTTTTTCCTATGGGGGCTACTGTAGAGTTAGTCAGCCCATCGACTCCGGTTGTGAGTCAGTCAAGTTTTTGTTCTGGGAAAATGGCCAAATGGTGAAAGTCGAAGCCAGTAATACTAATACTAATAATAATAATAATAATACCCAGAATTATTTGTTATTCCCGTCATCATTGATTTACCATCACCGAATTGGTAGCTAGTATCTAATCCGTTTCACCTTTCTTCAGCTGCGTAATAATTTCAATTTTATCTCTTAATGACAGCACTACTCGTTTCCTTTTTGACGACATTATGCAATTTTTACTTAAAATACGTGATCACAAATTCAATGTACACCTCACAATGGGTGATTTGAAACTGAGAGCCTTGATTAGTAACCGATCGTATTAACGGAAAGGGATTCACTGAAAAATCTAATGAACAAATTACACAGACATAAGTCTTAGAAAAGAAATATTGATACAGCTAACAGCCCTCTTTCTAAGAATTAATCAAGCTTTTTATACGTGAATCATCGTCGAACTTCACTATACATAACTTTTTTGTTTTTGAAGCCTCCGTAAATAAAATTCCGAAAAACTGAGGCAACCAAAATCTGAACCTGTCTTCCCGGAATATCGCTCTCACGAAATACTCTCTAAAAGGATTGAATGTTAATGATACTCGGCCAGAACCGACGCTTCCTATAATTTGTTTTGTTTTCCATGAAGCTAGTTCGAATAATTGAACGTTTGTAGTAGCGTGTGTAAAGATAAAATACTAGTTTTTTACAATGTTAAGTGCTTCTACAGCTTTAATTTTTCTTCAATAATAAATGAAGAACCAGTAAGTTTACGGGCTCGAAATTTTGCACACCTTGTATTCGTTACGATAGCTATGTCTTATCGGTGAGCTTTTTCGTAAATTCTTTGTTTCTTGTTGAATTTAACCTCAATTAAGGAATAGAAAAATGACTATAGGCTTACCGTAATTTTTGGACTTCAAGAAAGCAACGATAACAAAGGAATTTACAAAAAAGCTCACCGATAAGACATTCCCATGGTAACGAATACACGGTATGCAAAATTTCGAGCCCGTAAACTTACTGGTTCTTCATTTATTCTTGAAGAAAAATTAAAGCTGTAGAAGCTCTTAACATTGTGAAAAACTAGTATTTTATCATTACACACACTACTTTTATTGGGCAAATATACAATTTTCAAGATAGTTTTGGAACCAATAAAAAAACTCTAAGTTTAACCGATTAAAAAAAAAGGACCAAACACCCTTAAAGGCCGTGTACTACTCGCTTGTTCGCTCCAAGATGGAATATGCCTCTATTGTATGGTATCCTCACTACCATCATCATCAACTACAGCTTGAGAGAGTTCAGAACAGATTTCTGAAGTACCTCTCTTACAAATCAAATGGATTCTATCCTCCTTGTGGTATTGATAATGGCAGCCTACTTCAGAGGCACAATCTTGAATCGTTGTCTCGCCGCAGGGAAGTAGCTAGCGGTAAATTTCTCTTCAAATTGATCAACAATGAAGTCGATTCACCGTGTTTGCTTTCCCAAATACATTTCGTTGTTCCCCAATATAACTGCAGATCGCTGGATACATTTTACAGTTCACGAGCACACACTAATGTTTTATTTAAACCGCCACTTCATCACATGAGTAAGAATGCAAAGTATGCGTATCCTGACCCTTTTTCTACCGCACATTAGTATCTCTTTTTTTTGTCTCAGACACATTAATTTGGAAGCTTGTTTTATGTTAAAATACTGTAGCGATCAGTTTTTACTCCTTTTTTCAACTTTTTACATTTATGTTTAGCTTAGGTTTAAGTTTAAGTTTAAATTTTGATTTAAAACACTGCATTGTATTTTTGTTTTTGTATATTGCCCTGTTATTGGATTCATCTCTTGGATAATAAAGTAATTATTATTATTATTGTTATTATTATTATTACCAGAGACCGGATTATATGTTTTTAACATATTGATAACTATCAACGGTACGATTGAACGCTTTAAGATCTACACGAATTAGAGCAAATAAAAACGTTTAGTAGTAAATTAAATTATACATATTTAGAATATTTAGGGGTTTTCCACATATTTCGAATATTTTAACATATTGGAAATTATACCGCATATTTTTCCGTTTGAAAATCGCGTTATTTTTATAAAAATCTAGTAGACGATTTTCTGAGAAATTTATATTGTACGATTCCGATATTTCGTTAAACATAATAAAATAAATATTACTTAAATAGGGATTAATGCTTTTTCCAAGAGATTTATGTTTCTACATTTTTCTAAGAAATTGTTAATTGCTTCCATACTTCCAAACGAAATATCATGCTCAATACCGAAGACCAAAGATTATTTTGTTACGGTTTCTAAGAATAAAAATCGGAAATTAAACGAATACAGGTGAGTTATGATTGGTTAAAAATAATTAGGTAGGGAGTGTATACGTTTCAGCATTTATCACTTAAAAATTTTCATCATTTACAAACACCGAATAAAGTGAAGTGTTACCGAGTGTTATCAAAAATGTCAAAAGTGAAAAGCGATTTAGTAGCGTAGGGTAAAATGGAAAGTTGATAATTTTACAAAACAGTTTTATTTTATTTATTTAATTCAAATTACATGTTTATTTTGCAAATTCTAGTCTGCCATACAATTGGTTCAAAAACTTGCTTTGGATTGCTGAATAAAATTATTTTCATTAATAATTAATAAAAATATTTTACTTTAATTCCAAAATCATTTTCTTATCTTATATCTAAAAGGATGTATACATTTTCTACTATAATTTTCTTCTTTTATAGATTCCATGTGAGATAAAATTCCAAATTACTCAACATCTCTCGACTGATCTTCATAAACGAACGTTAGAAAAAATGAGACAATCAAAATTAGAGCGAATGTCTATACGTCACTCACTAGCAGGTTCATCTTCATCTCCAAAAATCAGAGTGAATAACAAGTATTTAATTCGTAATTAAGCAAAGCTTTGTTTTCTGCTAATATCCCACTTTATAAGTTACAAAACCTAAATTTTAAAATGTTTTTGCAAAAGCATTGCAGAAATAGTGTACCTAACGAAAGTACTTTAAGGAAAATTTATGTTACAAATGTATATAAGGACATAATTAATGATATCAAACAAACAGTAGATAGATAACAGATACATATGGATGCTATATCCCAAATTTATTAATATGTTGGCTTTGTTTAAATAACAACACTCCAGGTAAATCCTATTTGATTTCGTGTAAACAAATTGAAAAAACTAACCACGTAACAATGGTTAGGTGTATTAGTGAAACTTTAATGAATTGTTTCGTTCGCGACATTGTTTTGTATTCCAATTTAATTCACGTGACGTGTTTAGCACGCGGTTTAAATAGAGTAGCGGAAAATAGAAATTCATAAAAAGAAAAAAATTTTAATCTCCTCTGAGGATTTAGTGTTACAGAGAAAAATTATTTAATACTCTCTTGCCACCAGAACCAGTAATCACAAGATGGGGAACATGGTTGAAAGCTGTCAGTTTTATGCAAAAAATATTGTCCCTATTAAAAAACTTATTTTAGGTTTTGAGGAGGAAAATACTGGTGCAATTGCAAAATGCAAATCAATTTTAGAAAATAATTCACTGCAACATCAACTTCATTAAATCAAATTATAATTTTGTTCATAAAACTATTGCTATTCTTGAAACTGAATCACTCCCGTTACAAGAGTCTCTTCATTTGATTAATGAATTTAAGGGAAAACTTCAAAAAGTGCCTGGAAAAGTAGGACAATTAATAAATAAAAAATTAATGATATTTTAAAAAGAAATAGGGATTTAAATTTGTTGCAACAAGCAAACCAAATTCTCCCAGGCGATTTTTATGTTGATACCGATTTAAATCCAGAAGTTGCTAATGTTTAGAAATATGTACCAATCACATCAGTTGACGTCGGACAAAATTTTTCAACTTGCAAATTGCTACTAACGGATAGCAGGCATAATTTAACTATCCACAATATTAAAAATAGTGGTCTATTTTCGAGAGCCAAAATTTTAATAAAATAAAATGTAGAGGACCCTCTATAAATGACCTAATAAAATTGGGTTCGTTATTGGGCAATTAACAAGCAATCGTGCAAAAGCTTACAAAGTAAGCACAATTTGCATGTGCCAATAACCCTCTAGGAAATTTTGACTGTGTCAATCGCAAAACACAACTGCAGACTAATTAGTTTCGTGCTCATTAGGACTCGTTAGTACAATATACCGTTCTGCGAGTGACACAATGAAAATTTCCAGGTAATACAGCGATATCTCGGTGAGATGGATATGGTCAAAATAATGACTCCATCTCCCGAGCAGGAGAAATATTGGAAGTCACAAGAACAAAATACCCCATGTTTCTTATAGTGGTACAGAAACAGGTCACTTTAGGCATTCTAAGCCAAAAATCAAGAGGCTACAGAATACGTCCGTTTTCTTCGAACCTCATTATTCTAAAACGGAAATAATTCAAAGTAAGAATTGTCAGCAGTGGGGGCATTAAAACCTCAATTGCTACTACAAAGTGAGTAGATGCGTCAAATGCGCTGATGCCCTCGATCGTACGAGTGTACGAAACCTCGTCACACACCTGCCAAGTGCTGTAATTGCGGGGATGCTTACCTGGCTTCAAGTACCACTTGCAAAGTCTGTCAGAAACTGGTGGAAGAAAGGAAAATGAAAAATACTGAGGGAAGTCCAACGTATGAGGACCAACCCGCGAAGTTACATATACATGCCCGCCCCCTCTAGAAACACATGGATTTCACAAACAGCCTCGAGTCAATAAAACAGTGAAGTTGGCGCCACCCAGACGAGAAACAATTTCATTGTCCGAGCAAACAATTTTTCCTCCCTCCCGGTCCCACAAATTCCCCCGCGACTTTCTCTGTGCATCTCTCAGAGAGCTCCCCTGTGATCAATCCCGCAACGAACCTGTGTGATAGTGGCACCCAACAACAGAGTGTACAACAAAGCACAAACAATCTAATGGGTGACTTAAATTATCTCAGTGGCATTGGTAACTCACTAAACGAAATTAACTCAATAGCAAATTTAAGGTGGTTCGCAAGGAAACTGCGCATCTTAAAACAACAAATAAGTGCAGGAAGTACTCTCCTCGACTATCTAGACGCGATCGATGTGTTCAATAGCCAGCGTGATCGCTATTAAACTGCTGACCTGGAATGCGAATACTCTTTCAAACAAATTGGGAGAGTTTATTAACTTTCTAAATACACAACGTATGGACATTTCACTGGTATTAGAAACAAAGGTGCAGGAGTTAAACACTATTCGAGGTTTCGACGTAGAGAATCGCGCAGGACGCAACGGACAAAGAGCAGTTGTAGTTCTCGTGCGTAACAACATTAGGACTGGAAAACATCAACGTTGAGACGGTGGCAGTGCAATTAGCAAATCAGATCACCATCGTGGCTTACTATAACAGTCCGAGAAGGAGAATACGTCACAACCATGTTACGTGCACAAATTTCATTAGTTCAGTTTTCGTATTTCACTTAACTTGTTAGAAGTATAGGCTCAAATTTTATTCCCTTCGGACAAAAGTTATTTTCCTAGTGTCTCTTAACGATATTCCCGTTGAACCAATCATATCGCAGCATTGTCAGTTGCCCTTGAGTTTTTCGAATTCGTCCAATCATGAAGACGCGAAGCGAATCTTGCTTCTGCGTAGTAACAAAGTAGGAAGAAAGCATTAGGTAGCCGAGTAATAAAGACCGTTTCGAGATCGGGAGAGTTTTTCTGAGTGAAACTAGGTTTCGTGTATCCAACTATCGTAAAGATACTATTTACCCTGAAGTATGGAATTCTTCAGCAAACGGTCAAGTGTATTTTATGAAGTACAACTCCCGTTTGCGGAGGAAGAGATCCGATATCAAGCCCTCAATACACCTCGTCGTACCGAATCGAACACCTTGCCGTTATACCTCCCCAAAAAAGTATTAAAAGAAGGAGAGCCTATCGTCTAATCCGTCGGACAATTCTGAAAGACCTTTTCCAACATCCGAGGCAGGCGAAATAGAAATTCACGCGATGACATCATCCGGAAGCCACGGCACCTACAGCTAAGCATTTATTATTCTATATGTTTTAAACCTTTCTTTTTCTTTGTTTCAAATATTTCATATTTCGCATTAGTAATTTCAACTAAATTATCATCTTTAATATTCATAAACTTGTAAAGTCATTATTCACTAAGTTGTCGTATTTTCTTATTAAATTCATTGATACACATATATAGACTAGACCTGTATCGCATTTTGCATAACTCACAGCACAACTTAATATCACGTATTTTGTATTTTATCTTGTGAAAGTCTACGATAGAACGTTTTATACTGACTTACGGTTACCGCATTGTTCGCATTATTTAGCTAATTTAATCTCGAATATTTTGTAGTTTTTCAATTTTATTAATGAATTCTATTTAAAGGCTAAATATACAAGTTCTTGAATAGCCGTGTGTAGTTTTTAAAGTAGAACTTTGTTGTTTACGTAAAGATATAGAAGCATATAGAATCAACGTGCATTTACCAGCTGGTCTTGGTCGCTCCTGACGTCAGATAGTTTTTCGATCAATAAAAGGTACCGATTATTTAACCATGAGAATATATCTGGTAAGCTTTTATGACGTTTGACCCAAACTTCATGGTTGGTGCCCATATTATCTTTTCTCCTGACAAGATCTTCTATATTCAACTGCCGTTATTTTATTTTGGAATGGAACCTACACGACCTCCCACTGAGCTGAGCACGGCATTGGCTAGTCTATTGCGACTAGCGTATGTATCGCCTCTTTTATTTGTTCTTCTCGTGTTGTGCACTCTAGCCAATTGTACCGCCCCTCCAGTTATTGCTATCTCGGCGAGATGGTGGTAACGAGTTTTTCGGGTAACAACCAGCTCGACGTTTTATTCTTCTTCTCGCGCAGGACCGTCTGTGCAGGTGACGGAAACACTAGCCACTATTCGTGGGGCTGCCACTAGAATAATTCTAACGGAAATATATTGTTCAATTACGTGAACAACAACAGCATAATAATCCACCATCCGGGCGGCTTTACTCACTACTCCTTGAATTGAACGACCCTCACCTCCAATGACCTCGTTCTGTCGGCCAACGTCAATATCGGCGATGTCGAAACAGGACAACTGCCTACGGATCACCTGCCGCTGCTATTGGAAATCGGATATGTTCCGCAACGCAACATTCGAAGAAGAGTGTTTGACGACGCGCACGCAAATTGGAGTAAATTCCACACCACTATCGACGATATCAACACTCTCCAGGAAATGGTCGAAACAGTAACCGAAAACATCAGCAGAGCCGCCAAAAATTTCATTCCAACTAAATTCACGGATCCACACCATTACAGCGAGTTACCACCACACATTAAAGCGGTCATTCGCGAACGTAACAGAATTCGTCGTGCATTCCAACTTACGCGTGACGTGGTACTCAGATACAGGATGAATGCCCTAACCAGCAGCATCCGGGGGATGATCACCGAGTACAGAAACGAAACGTATGCACGACGCCTTCAACAGATTAACATTAAAAACGGTTTAATCTGGCGCCTCAACAAGAGCCTAAGGAAGCCGTTTCGACAAATCAAGATACTAGAAGAGGGCGACGATTTTTTTGCGGTTTCGGACGAACAAATTTCGAACATTACAAAGTCCCTCCAGGAATTCCACAGGACCCCGGAAACCGAACAACACATTGAGGAAAATGTAAGTCGAACGGTTACTAGTTTTTCTGATAAAAGAAAGAAATATTTGTTATATTTAAGCTAGAGGAAGCTACTTTTGTTAACTTTTTTAATGTGAAATGTTTTCTTGTTAAAAATAAAAATAAACTCCTGTTTGTAAAAATTGCAACACCATGAAGGAATCATCAGAATTAAATGAAATTTAGTACAAAAACGACTTGTATTGGTACAAATAAATGATTAAATTTTCAAAGCAAAAAAGCAATATTAAGTGTCCGAGATCAGTATTTGGAGTAGCCACCACGCGCTGCAATAAGTACAGCTATACGACGTAGTATAGAGTCAAATAAATTTTGAATGTCTGCCTGGAGAAGAGCATTGCATATTGCTTGTATGCGTCTCCAAAGTTCATATGTTGAAGGTGTAGGACGAGGATCACGAGCGAGACGCCGACCAACGAAATCCCATACATGTTCAATAGGTGACATATCTGGCGAATAAGCAGCTCAAGGAAGAAGCTGTATGCGTTCTGCTGAAAAGAAGTCTTGAACTATCCTAGCAACATGTGGGCGGGCATTATCTTGTTGAAAGATAGTACCAGGAATGCCTTGAAGGAAAGGAACGACTTCGGGCTCCAGCACTTCACTAATGTACCGGTTGCAGTTGAGATTACCCACTATTCATAGCAGCTGAGATCGTCCATGGTACGCAATCGCACCCCAGACCATAACTCCGGGTGATCGTCCACTATGCCATTCGATAATGCACTCCGGAAGGTAGCGTTTACCCGCATAGCGTCGAACACGAATGCGACCATCATGGTACCACAAATTAAAGCGGGATTTGTCAGAAGAAAAAACACTTGTTGCCAATCTGCATGCCAGTCTCCATGTTCATGAGCTCATTGCAGCCTTAGGCGTTGATGAATTGACGAAGTAGACAGTGATATACCTGTAGGAGTGCACCAACGTGCTGCCAACTGTCTAAATGAAGCTGTACAGTCCGTCAGCGCAATGCGCACCAGGTCTCTATCATCGCGCGTTGACGTCTTCTTTCGGCGTCCACTATCGAATTTTCGGCATGTCCGATTTTCGTTGGTCCACTGCTTCCAAACTCTCATTACTGTGCTGCTGTTACGCTGCACACGAGCTGCTATTGCAAGATACAAAAATCCTCCTTCACGAAGGCCGATGATTCTCCCTCGTAAGTTGTTGAAATGTCGCCCTTTTTCGTTGAAGAGGCACAGTTATGCCTTACCTAACATTTACCGCTAGCAGATAAGCATAGACTATTTTCAACGTCCCACTACAGCCCTATATTTATATGGTTTGAGCAGCAGTTCAGAGGGCGCCGTTCAGTCCACGCATGCGTGATGATTCTGAAATTTTAATCATTTGCATAACATATTATAGTTAGCATTTGCCGAAAATTTCAGTTCAATCGCGTCATTCCTTCATGGTGTTACATTTTTTGAGTTTATGTTTTTGTTAATAAAGTCATGTTTTATTTTCTTAATAAAGTCGGATATAATAAAAATTTTATATGTTTTTCATAAATATAATGAAATATCTGGAGTTTAATAAATGGGTAATTATGACCAAACCCCATCATCCGTGTAATTAATTTCCACATACATGACGCCGGGTTAATTAAATTCTTATATGTACAAACATCACACGCACTAGCATATATAGTGCTGATCTGAAAGTGAAAACTACTTCTCACAAAGTCGCACTGATGAGCGGTATAACCGCGAATACGACAAGAAGGGTTTTTATATAATCATACATACATATCTACATACATTGTTACAACTGTAATAATTACTTACATATGTGAGATAAAGAGGTTTTTAGATCTTTTTAGATGGGTATGACCGCAAAACGCGTCTGCGAATGGTGAAAGTAGTTTTCTAATTACAGAAAGGTATCTGTTTAATAAAACCGGTTTAAATTTTCTTAGTGTTTGTTTCTTTTCCTTATTACATCAAAATATATTCCACATCATTTTTTAAACATATTTCACATATTCTAGACATTTTAGAAATATTTTTAACATATCTTGCTCATATTAAAGATCCATATATGTACATATTTTAGTCAAATCTCGAACATATGATCCGGCTTCTAGTCATTACGGCGTTGATTTTTAAAAAGTAAAAGCGTGTTAAAAAAATTTTTCAGATCCAAAACATTACCAAAAAAATAAAAAATTTGGATCAATCATAATAATAATAATAATAATATCCCCTTTATTCCATTATACATACACATGGAATACGTTACTAACAATGTTATAAAAAAGTAAAATATGTATGTAAAAAAAATAAAATAAATAACAAACATTATATGGTTGACAAAAGTATATAGAACAAAATACAAATATGAGGAACATGTGTTAAAATTTATTTGCATAATACTCATCTAGTGAGTAAAAAGCACATTCAATTAAAACATTTTTCAGTGTTCTTTTAAACCTGCTAATAGACATACGTTTCAAGTCATTCGTTAGATGATTAAATATCTTTACCCACTGATGAAAACACTGTTTCCGTACCTTAGTTAGATGGGTTTGCAGTCGGACTAGTTGATTGTGTAGTTTTCCTCTCGTGTTATGCAAATGTGTATCTTCTTGTCTTTGGAAGAATTCATTATAATGTTTTTTAAGAAACACAGCAGATTAAAATATATATATAGACGGAAGTGTGAGTATGCCTTGTTTTTGTAATAGTTTGACTCCATGAAGTTAACATTTTTAGTGAAGGAGACAGAACACCACTTCCTTATATTCAATTTCAGTTTATTTACTGAACACCAACTTACAATAATATTTAAATTTTGCTGTAAAAGAATAACATCATCCCATATCTTAACAGAATAATAGATTTTGATGTCATCCGCATAGGGAAGAACGGGAACAGATAAAGACATTAACAAGTCATTAATAAAAAGGACAAATAATATTAAAATTCGAAAGATTTGTAGCCATTATAAAAGACATAATGGAACCTGTTGTTTAAATAGGATTTCAGAAGGCACAGTAAAGAAGGACTCATTCCAAAAGCAGATAATTTGTAAAATTCGAAGGTCTATAATATCAAAAGCACTGCTGAAATCCGTGTATACAGCAGCCATCTGTCCACGAGTATCAAGTTGTTCACTAAGAAACTGGCAAGCTGTTACGAGGTTGGTAACGATCGATCTTCCACGAATAAAGTCATGTTGGTAGGGTGAGATGTAGGATTTAGTATTGGCGTACAAACAAGAATAAATAATGCTTTCAAAAACTTTAGTAAAATTTGACAGGATTGCTGTTGGTCTATAATTATCCACACATGAAGCATCATCACGTTTAAAGACAGGACTTAATCTAGTTTTCTTCCAAACTGTGGACAAAGTACCGGCTCGAATAGCGATATTGATAATGAAGACAAGAAGTCTTCCCAAAGCAAATCTCGCACCGTGCAAAAAGAACTGGGAATAGAATCATCACTAGCAGTATCTCTTTGTGCCAGCACAAGTATTACTTCTTCCTCCAGCACAGGCAATAATATGAAAGGTAAATGATTTGAGTATTCATTGTTTACAGTAAGGTTAGTCGTAGAACAGTATGTAGAAGAAAAATTATTGGCAAAAGCATTAACTATACCTTGAGAACAAATTCCATTATAAAATAAAATAAAGTTTTAGGTATACGGGTCGAACTCTGTTTGCAATGGATATATCTAAAAATATGGCTCGGATTATCCTTCACAGTATCTTCCACTTGCTTTAAATACTGTGAGTAAAGAGCAGCAATATCAGCTTTCCAGATTATTCGACGTTTTTAAACTTGTTATAGAGGAAGTAATTATTTGTAGACTTCCATTTACTATAGTAATAGTCCTTTGACTTCAGGTTGGAGATTATACGACTAGTAAACCAGGCCCAGAATCCCAATAGCGATTACTGTATTTATCAATTTTATCAATAGCGATCACTGTAGGACTCCAAGAAAGACCAATCGGCGCTCAAGAGATCAATATAAAGTTGAGAAAAATTTGCCTTGTTGAAGTTATATCGAACACTTCTGTTCGAAGGAAATGACTGGAAGAAAATGTAGAAAAGTCCAAAGAAACAGATAATGGAGGATGATATAAGTGTACTGGAACAAAAGGAAGATTGTCTGATGATATAATCATATCGGAAACAATTATGCCTGTAGTGAAGTCAATCCGGGGACACCTGTATATAAAATCCAACTTTTGTTTTTTGAAGCAAACCTTTGTTTTTTTGTTAATTTGTAAGATAAACGTCATGGAACTGTAGAAATTATCTTTTAGATCTTGACTTCTTCGTTTATCCAGGGTTTTGGCTGCTATTATTTAATTAATTTGGAAAGCCATTTTGTGGTAGCAGGTTAGGATATTTAGAAAAGATGTGAACTTAGCATTTACATCGACACTCTGGTATACATCCAGCTAGTATTCTTGTGACAAAAATCACCTACCAAAATTATTCCTCTTGCCTGCATTGAAGATTATTTTTCAATAATATGAGGTACATTCATATATACGTATGTGTCGATAATGCGAGCACAATGTAACCGCGATCAAAAATTTTTTGTATTCTTCGAAGAGGTGCCATCTTAATTATGTCTTTTTTTTTAAATTAACCCAGCCAATCTTCACCGAGTCTAGTGGGTAGTTTACCACTCCGACTTTTCTATCAGGGAAGTACCTTAACTAACATAAGTTTTGTAAAGGAGTCACAACCTATCTTGACACTGTAAACAATAGTTTGTTGTCTGTTTCAGGGCCGAGCCAAGAGTATCTGCCGTCCGGATGCAAGATATAATTTGCCTCTCCTATACACTATAGACTTTTGCATTTCCTCGATAACTATTAATTTGTTTGAAATTTCCTAATTATTTTTCTCTCCATAGTGCGCCGCTTTATATAGGAAGTTCGCCGAATCTATATAGTTTCGTATTTCATGATGGTGCACTATACCGACAAAGCAGTTACTGTTGATGAACTCTTGTGTCAGCAACCAACACAGTCGGTAATATCACCTTGCACAATTCTGTATTTGCAACAGCTATCGGTAGTGTATAGGTGTGTTTATAATAAGAATAAATAATAAACTATTGAATGCTTGCCTACTTTAAAAATGCAATACTTTCTGTAAGTTTTCTTTCTGTCAAGTTACCTTTACATATATGAAAAAGTCAGACACATTGGGTGATGTGAACGAAAATATAGTAAATGTTTCTAGCTTTTACTTATTTTATATTCCTGCCTCTAGAAGGTTGCTCCCGGGGTAGTCTGCACCTCTTTCACCCGCGGTACGGTTCCACACTGATGTGTTGATTGCGAGCCCTATTTACATTTGTAATACACTATTACGTTGAGGAATTCTTTAAAACTGACTTTTCATGCCATATTTTTGGAGAAAACCTTATATAATAGTAGGTATTTAGGTCGTTCCATACCTAACATAAATTTAAGCTAAAGTGCGAAGAACAAATATGCTTCTTATAAAAGATATTTTATGTAAATAAAATACAGTCGCGATACTGTAAACAGGCGTTAACATGAACAATGTGCTAATGTGAAAAGAAATATTTTTACATTACTTACATTACGTACTTTTAACGAAACATTGGTAAGTGTGCCTCACTGATTTTAATGAAACCTTGTGGGTTTATAGACCAATGTAGTGTAAAAGCAACGGTAACATTCTTAGCTCCCAAATCTCACATTAGCGCCGTAAGCTCAACACTACCTTTCGCTGTGTGACTCAATAAGTCAGAAACTATATAAGATATATAAAAAAGGAGGAGTTGTTTCTATGAACAATAACGATGACGTCAAAACCGCCGTGCTGCAGTGGTTGGTAAATCAGGTACCAGATTTCAGCTGGGTGTACGCTATTGTAAGTGGCTTAATGTTGGTGAAAATTATAATGAAAGGTAGATTAAGGTGCAAGCTTTGTTATAAAAATAAAATTGTTGAAAGAAATGCACTTGTGTTCTTTTGTATCGAAGCAGTACTGACGGTAAGTTCATTTATTATTACTTGTATAAATAATTAAATTGTGTAACCTAAACGAAAGTATGGCATAGCAGCCCTCCTCTCCTTATATTTTAGTTGAGAGGTGGACAGTTTGTTAGTGGTAGGGATGGTTTTCTCATCGCCTCCCCAATTTTCCCTCGCTCTACTTATGGCCGTTTTATTGGAGTATTCTGTCCCAGTAGAACTTGCATTGTTCATCGCCCAGCATGGTAACAGGGGAGCACTTGTAATATGGGTCTTGTGTTTGTCTTAGATGATGCTTTTGTTTGATTGCGTCGTAGAAGGCTACTGTGACGGATATTTTCCTGGGGCAATCTTGACCAACGTACTTGGAAGGTAATCTGCATACATCCTGTGCAATCAGGCCAAATTGGTCTTGTTAGTCCGCGTAATTGCAGAACTCAGGCTGCGGGAGGGAGTGAAATTTAGCGTTTTGGATGCTAAGAACGTTCCGAAACCAATTAGGGAGCTCAATTGGATACCAAGATCCGCAGAGGAACCAGGACAAGTGTTCAACGCAAACATAACGTTTAGAGCTACGCACGGAGACCTGTAAAATGGTGAATGAAAAGGCTGACCCTAAAGGATAGCAACCGACCACTTAAAGCAAAAGCACTCTTGAAAGAAGATCTAGAACTACATGGATGATCTTACCTGAAACTAATCAGGGTCCTTTTTAAGGCCCTCGATAAGGGCAACTTTACTAAATCGGTAGTAGCAATGGAAAAGGAGGGGCCAGTCAGTACGAATTAGAGGACTTGGCTGGCAAGGGGACTGAAAATTAATTTGTTCGATTGACGACCGATAAAGTTTAGAGATATAACTCAAAAGGCACTCCACTTCACACCATTGTGGAGTTATAGATCTAAGGACTTTATGGCAACTACTATGAAAATCTATGAAAGGGAAAATGGTGCGACTGGAAACTCTTGGAAGTACCTAAGCAGGGGCTGAAGCAATGCCTGATAAGAATAAAGACAGCAACTTATTTCAGCCTATAAGCGAAGCTAATCTCTTAAGCTAAAGAAAAACAGCATAGGAGTTCCTTGCTAGAACTAGGATTTATCCGCAATGAGAGAACGACAACTCTTTAAGCTGTATGCCGAAACTACACATTCGCACTCACAAGGCGACCATCAGAACTGTTAACCACGTATTTCGATGGGTTTCACATATGTTGTAGAGGGACTTATCCTTAGTTTCTGGCTACTGGCTTTTTATGTGACGGCCTCTAGTTTCTGAGAAAATCAATTTTGAAATTTTAGGCATATGTACCTTCTATACACGTATTTTTCTTCATATTTCAAACAACTGAGCGTAGCGCAGCGTCTAACATTAGGTTCACGGTTGTTGTTCTGGTGGTGCGTGTTCAAATCTCTGTCCGTGTGCTTTTTTTGTTTTAATTTTGTTTTACAGGATATCAACAAATAGTATAGGTTTTGCAAAATCATAATGAACTACATGGAGACTTCATCGCCAATGTGACGGATTCTGTAGCTTACGTTGTGGGCAAGCTTCCTTGGCTTGTATAGTCGTTTTCTGACCTTTTAGAAAACCGACAATAATCAGAGCCCAGTGGAACTAGTGAAACAGGTCAGAGGGGGGCAAGTAGTTGGCGAACAACGCTATTAATCGCAGCAAGCTTGAACGGGCGATGTATACCTTCTGAGCTATCCAAGTTCTACAGGTCTGGATGGTATTTATTCCTGCATACTACAAGAACAACTCGAAGAACTCTCACTACATTATGAGCAGTACTCGGAGCTAGTCTAGCAACAGGATGTGTTGGTGGACTAGCGGAGAGTGAAACTAGTGCTTATACTTAAACTCACACGCTCATGCGAAGTCTTTCAGGCCGATTGGTCCTCCATCATGTCTCCTGAACACTATGGAGGATTTAGTCAGCAACACGTTTAATTCGACAAAGCGCAAACCTACGAATAGACTGATAGACTCGGAATTATTTATATTTATGCTGAATCGATTAAAAAAGAGGCGATCATCACCAGAAGATGTTCTCAGAATGGGGTTATCTCATCTCTTCCGAAAAAGGCGAGAGTGTATATTGTAGTATAACAAATGTTACCAGAGTTAAATATTTTATAAAAGCATGATTTAATGTATAAAAAGAATTTTGTTAGCATTTTTTACACATTTCGACAACAAATATGCATTACAAAAATTCACATACATAAATTTACTGGAAATAATAACCAAGGATATATGGATTCATGGACAACGGGGAAATAAAACAGTGTCATCCTGGTTTCGAGAAAAAAAGTTTGTTTGGTGAACGACGAAAATTGACAATTTCGAAAAGTCAATAAAGAAGTCTAAAATATATTTCCAAAAGAAAAGGTTTTAAGTAGAAGTATTAGTAAGAAAAAGAAGTATTACCATACAAAAGAAGAAAGAATTGATAAAAGGAAGGAATCCATAAGCTGCGTCGAGAAAAGAAATGAAGGAAGGAAATACAGGAAGAACCGTCAACGGAAAATTCACACACATACATTCACACACTAAAATAGGTAATTTTTTTGATTTTATGTTTAATATTTCGAAAAAGTTATAAATATAAATTGTTATACTTTATGCTTTTATATTTTATCTACGAGCTAGACCGGTGCAATTTACTTTAAAAAACAAATTAACTAAATTCTCAGTACAATATGCAAGTATAGGCTGACGTTCTTACAGTTCTAGTAGGTGACAAGTATGGGACGGTAGTATCAGACGTTATGAAGCTTTCCCTAAGGATCACCCAAAGATGGTGTTTAGAGGAGAGGCTACCGGTTACTCCTGATAAAATCACAGGGCATCGTTCATCCCAACAGAGTTAGCAGCTCTACGACTTCACAAGAAGGAAAAGGAAGCGTCTGGTTTACAGCAAATCAAATAATAATATATTAACAACGTTTAGCTTGTTCAATGTAGTACATAAACCTACGCATGATAAGTATATTTTCGACCATTTTTATTTCAATCGAAATAATCATAAGGTGCAAGTAACTGTGAAAGACAATTTCATATCTGACCACAGAATCATACACGTAACCATACCTTTCGCTGATACTAAAACGGAAATCAGTTCTCCTATAATATACAGTAGGAAAACTAGTAAGAAAAATATAGATAGCTTGTATAAAGATTTAGTAGAAGAAAATTGCTGTGAAGTTTACAGTAACAGAGATACTGATATCTCATTTCAAACTTTTTATAATATTGTCACCTGCTACTTGATTCTGTTGTTTCATCTTCCGAAAACCTCAAATCATTGTTTCATCTAAAACAAAAATATCCTCAATTATCTGAGGCGTACAAAACAGCTAAGATAGAGCATACACAGTTGCTACGTGAAGTAAAATACTCGCACTATCAGACAAAAATTAACATTTCTATCACTCCTTCAAAAACGGCGTGGTCGATAGTTAGAGAACTAAGCAATTCCTCGAAAGAAGCACGAAACATTAGCATCAAAGTGAACAATAACCTTATTATGGATACTAAGGTCACAGCTAATTGTTTCAATCATTACTTCAGAAAGCAAAGCCTTCGATTGTGTCGAGCATAATATCCTGCTCGATAAACTAGATCGTTTTTAGCATATAGAAAGCAATTTGTTAGCCTAAAACACGGTCTGGATAATCACATATACGATTGTACATCATCTACGCTGTCAACGAATATAGGTGTACCACGGGGTTCGATTTTGGGACCCGTACTGTTCCTTTTATTTATAAATGATTTATCTAGACTGAGCAACGACAATTCTATTACTCTTTATGCAGACGATATCAACTTAGTGGTAGGATCTAAGTTTCAGAAGTTTCAGAAGTTTAAAGCATGTATTATCCCAACAACAGCTACTTACATTATATCATTCGTACGTTGCTAGCAGACTGAGGTATGGTGTACGATTGTGGGGAAACTCAGTTCTGGCACATGACGTATTCCTATGTCAAAGGAGAATTATGCGATGCATTTGCGGATTGACGCCTACAACTTCATGTCGCGAAGCCTTTATAAATTGCGAAATTATGACTCCCCCAGCATATTTATTTATGACGTAGTTATGTTCATACATAATGATCATCTTAATTACAATTTTAATAACGAGTGGCACGATTACAATACTCGGAACAAGTACCAATTAGCTACCCCTGCTTCAAGATTAACACTGTATAAAAAATCTTTCGTGGTGCTAGGTGTAAAGATTTATAACAAGATCCTTCCATTATTAGATGGCAACGCTGGTAGATTTGATAAGTAATTGCGTGCACTTTTAATTACCAGATGTTTTTATAGTCTCCAAGAGCTATTGGATTAGCGCTATATTATATTGTACTATTACTTTTATTACTACCACTATTGTAATCTTAAGTACACATTTATATTTAATTTCAACAAGCATTTGTATTTCATTTCTGTTTATTTCAGTTTATTAATTTTAAATTTTAAAGTTTAAATTTTAAGTTCTAAATTTTTGTCTTTTTTTCTTTTCTTCTCTTTTGTATTTGACCATTTCTACACTCTGTTATTGAGTACTAGGAAATATAATTTATTATTATTATTATTATATATGTATATGCATATAAAGGGTTTTCCATTGAGGGCGCTCGAACTTTAACTGAAATAAAGCAGGTTGTGTATGAGATATCATTAACCTTTTCTTTTTATATGAAAAACTATTCTATGACATTATGTATGGAACATGGTATCGGTCAAATGGCCGCTACGGCTTCGCTGGGCGGCGCGTATTCGAGAGGTCTAATTTTCGATGACTCGATTGCATAAATCGGGCTCGATATCATCGCTCGCATTGGTAATATTGATTTTTAAGGCATCAATAGTCCGCGGCTTATTCGTATAGACCTGTGATTTAACATAGCCCCACAAGAAAAAGTCTAATGGCGTTAAATCACACGATCTCGGTGGCCAGTTGACGTTGCCGAAACGTGAGATAACCTTGCTGTCGAATTTGTCGCGCAGAAGATTAATTGTTGCATGCGCTGTATGGCATGTAGCGCCGTCTTGTTGGAATCAGATGTCGTTGAGATCAATATCTGCCAATTTAGGCCACAAAAAATTAGTTATCATCGACCTGTACCTTTCGCCGGTGACAGTTATGGCAGTTCCAGCTTCATTTTGGAAGAAATACGGGCCAATGACCCCACCAAACCAAAATCCACACCAAACGGTGACTTTCTCTGGATGCATTTGCAACTGGTGGGTCTCATGTGGATTGCTATCTCCCCAAATGCGACAATTTTCATTATTGACATAATCGTTCATACAGAAATGGGCCTCGTCGCTGAATATGATTTTCCGTTCAAAATCAGTCCAGTCAGCGAATGTTCTACGCTGTCTATGGTCGTTTACCTTCAACTGTTGCGTCAATTGAATTTTGTACGGGTACAGGCTGAAGTCCCGATGTAAAATTCGTCAAGTTGAGGTCTGTGAAAGGCCAAGTTCTTGAGCGCAACGAGAAATTGATTGCCTCGGATTATCCTGCACACTCTCGTTCACTGCAGTAATGTTTTCTGCTGACCTTACATTTTGACGACGTACGGGTGTTGCTTTATTGGTTACTCTGATTCGAATTTATCAACCAAATGCCGAATAGTCGACTCAACAGGGCGATTGTGAACACCGTAAAAATTACATCGCGCAGGGAACGTAGCTCGAACTGAGCATTTATTTTCATGGTAAAATGGAATGATTTGCACGCGTTGCTTAACACTGTAACTTTCCATGATGATTTGTCTAACCTTAGATACAATAACCTATAAATGTGACAGCCGTATCTTAACCATAATAGCCGCCATATACTATCAAAGTTGGAGCGCTCCTATTGGAAAACCCTTTATATATATATACTGTCTATTGATGTAGCCGTAGGTGCTTGGTGAAACATTTTGATTAAACAAAAATAAAATAGTAATAAAAATACTTGGCTAAGTTTCACGAGTTTAAATAATAATGTATATGTATATCTTTTAAACACTTACCGTGTGTAAAGGCATTTGAGAATAATTACTTCCTCTGAATACTCTCCGTTCGAACATAAGATTGGCATATTGAAGCGGTGTATCACTGAAAGAATCACAATGGTAAATTATTGATTGCCTTCATTATTTGTACTATCTTGATAGATAAGATAAGAAAAACTATGTATTTTGTCGCCTGAATAATATAAACTAAAGCATAGTTTGTAAACTAAGTTATAGAGATCGCGATGGCTCTTATCTCGATGAGACCAAGCAATATTTAAGGGAAAGGTCATATGACCACAAATATTCCTTAAATAAAGATTTAGATAATTGCTTTAATTTTCACAGTGCAATAATTATAAAAATGACATAGATGTATGTAATGACTAGAGTTTATTAAAAAGATGGATGACGTGTTATCATTAAGTAGTGTAAATCGGACTGACGCTGTCACTCCTCCGAATTTTATTATTCAATGATAAGTTGTCATTGACAAGTTATCAGTAAACAAATGACAAAAATGGAAAGTTTAGTTACGAAAAAAACCCGTAATAAGGTAGCTATAACTATGCTGTATTCTAGCTAATATAGTAGTTAAATAATTAATGTTGTTCCTTGACCAGATAAGTTTGACATTTCTAACAAGTGTGTAGTTTAAGGTTTGCAAGGCACAAAACCGTGTACATTATTGAACTGAAACAGCAAACGTTTTGCAACTCTGCTCAGTTCTATTGCACACACGGCCTTGGAACACAAACTTAGACTGGCAAATGTTACGTTATCAACTTTGACATTTATAATAGGTACCTTATCCCGATCTTACGCGCAGTATCCAGTATACACCGGCAACGTACGTAAATATTAATGCTTCATAATGCAATGAGCAACTAGATGTTTAAAACATCTTTACTTTTAAGAAATATATTGTTTGTGTATTATTACAGCCAATGAATTTTTCGAAAACTGTCTCAAAATATCTGAGAAAAACATCGTATAAGGACGGCAATTAGTTGGAGTGATTTATTTCTTAATAAAGGGGCTTCAAGTGAGTGAACGCAGCAGTTAGCCCTGTAGCCGGATACGTGCCTCTGGTATAGGTGAAATCGTGCAATTTCTGCGTATTTTTCACCGACGTTGAATGGGAAGAGTTCTCAAATATAAATCAGCACTTATAAGGATTTCTAAGTAATTGATCCTACAACATTGTTTTGTGCATGTGCGCTAAGATGGACGGCGACCTATACCGAAACGTTAAATCACTTTTGACGTACTATGAAAATGGATGATGGACGTCCTGCTTATACTGGAGGCCCTTCACATCGCCTCAACACCGTAGTCTACAATCTAAGTTATAAAGTTGAGGATTGAATAGAAGAGGACTTACAATTAGTATTGTTATAAATATTTTTAATTAATTATTATTATTAATACATACTATATTAAACTATACACTTATCCAAATAGATATTTAATCATTTTAGTTATTCTTACTCTTATTAAACATTGTTAGAATTATTTTCTTTATAATAATATATTAATATATTATAATAATATATATAATAATTTATAATAATAAATTTTTACGATAAGCAATTAGCACGGGTGATCAATGATATAGTGCATGCACAGTGACATTATCGTTTATCATTGAACATCAATAGGGTTTGTTTCCTTAGAGAAGAGCACACTACGTCATGAAAATATGCGCGAAATGTGACGTTTTATTGACTTTCGGTAGTCGGTTGCCATGGTAATGTATACAGAACACCAAATTTGGTTCATTGCGCCGCTGACGTAATGTGCTCTTCTCTAAGGAAACAAATCCTACGTCGTAGTGATGGGCAGATGAGTTTGAACAGCAATCCTGACATCAGCACTGCGCGGTAAAGAAGGAGAGGTTTAAGGTATAAGAAAATGCGATTAACGTCCGGAAGCAAAATGAAACCTGTTGTACCGCAAATTTCCCCACAACTAACCTTTGACATCTCCTGCTTAAACAACCAACGTAAATATCTGCAGGAACATAGGACATCCTTCGTAGTGGATCAAGATGAGATGTTAAAGCATCTTGATCTTTATGAAAAATATTAATGTTTGTGTATTGTTGCAGTCAATTAATTTATCGAAAACCCTCGGTGATCAGGGGTGTGTCCGTGGAGATCCCTCTTAAGGAGATGCAGGAAAAGCTGGTGGAGCTGGGCTTCCACCTTGAAGGTATCCACCTGTTGCGCCATCCCAGGAACAAGCGGAGGATGCTTCCTATCCCCGTGAAGCTTCCGTGAGATAAGAAAAACGTTTACGCCCTGAAGAAGGGTAGCAGACTTGCCGTAAACGTCGAGTCTCTTCGTGACCGTGCGGGCGTCGGGGAATGCCCCCGCTGTCAGGGCTTCGGTCGTGCCCAATTGTAGTTCCAACTGCCCCACTTCTAAGGGGAAAAAGGACATGGCGAAGTGCGCCAACTGTTCCGAGGCGCATCCAGGAACTATAAAGCCTGGAACCTCTTTCCGCGACAAAAGCTTAAAGCCATTCAACGCTCTCTGGCCTCACCTTCGGGCAAGATACCGTCAAGTTACTTAGTAGGCGTCTTCAGAGGGCGAGCTATGGTTTTCTGACGTGTACGGCTCGATGGAGACTGTTCTAAAGAGTTGATATAATGTTACCGCTGACAAGAGTGCCACAAATGTAGACAAGTGCGAAAACATGTTGCTCACGACACGCACTCGACGGATCAAACTAGATAACACAAGACTTGACGGACAGGAAATTCCGAGATAAAACAACATTAAATATGGAATGCCAAAAACCAGAGGATTAACGGAGGAAAAAGCGAACCGTCTCTATCGAATGATTATAGTATCGACGATGGCCAACGCGTACCTGTGTCGTTTGGGTTGGCGCCGATAAACCTAAAAGCATTACAGGTGATTTATTTATTTATTTATTTATTTGATTATTTATCCAATAGCCATTATCACTATTTATAGGATAATCATTAAAACAAAAACCAATAAATTCATTTGTGTGGCTTAATATCAATATAATGATGCGTTCATTAACTTATAGAATTCACTTACTCTAATATTAAAAAGATCGAAATTAAGTCTTTTTATTGTATTATTCATCACTGATGTCATAGACACAATAGGTGAATTTTGGTGATGCAGTGTGTTTGATCTGTCCACACAAAAAACAGTATGTGCTCTACTGTTTAATGGTGGAATTGTGAAATTTAATTTTCCCAACAAAGCACTATCAACAGTTCTATCTTCCAAACTTACAAATCTAAATTCATTCCGTAATATTTGGTAAAGAAACCTTCTGGGTGGATATTCCCGATGTTTTCTATAGAAAGGAGCCTTTAGAAATTTTCGTTGGACGCGGTCAATTTCATCTGTGCCATATATAATGCAAAATAGGTGCGCGAGATTTGTCCTCAAAATGGACAGGTACGCGAGAATACAATACATACACGGGGAATTAAACCTGCCATACGTAAACTATTTTTTATACCGGGACGCTGACAAATTTTGCAAGGACACGCTAAGGTACTGGATTGCACTTATAAGACAAATTACTAAAACAACAAATAAGCACAGACTGTCATACAGTGCAGATGAAAATTGAACAATTCGTTAAAAAATAACAAGAAAAACGGTATGGCCGGGAGACTTACCCACCATAAAATATGAAATGATAGAATAGGTTTTTCTATCTTTTCCATTAATAATTAATGCCAGTATTATCCGGATCAAATAGCAAAGACGATGATAGGCAGCGACTGAAAAACTTAGGGTTTTCAGCCGCCTCTACTACTACGCAATATATTAAAGAATAAGAAGTTGTAAATAATCGTTTCACATATATTATAATACAAAATATTTATTGCATTGTATTGTACATATACATTTTCATTGAATTGTTAAAATAATTGTATCAGGAAAAAAGAAATAAATTGGCTAATTGGTTAATTTGACGCTGCATAAGAAATGTTTCGTCCGACTCTGCCTGCTCTTTCGATTTCCGAAGCCAAAATGGGAGGTTTCTATAATAAGAAAAAAAAAAACTGACGTTGATTTGACCTTGAAATTCCGGTATATAAAATAAACCAGGTATCCTCGCCTTTTTGAGAATATAACAACGGCGCATGATTTTGTAAAAAGTGTAGTTAGAATTGAATTTAATACATGACATTTTAAAGAAGAAACCGTATCGTTACTTGGTGCATATCACATGTAGAGGGATTAAATAGTAATATGTACCCAGTGAGCATAGGATTTTTTCTTAAAAGTTTAAGTGCAACTCCCTTAAACAAAGAATTAAAGAAGCATATTGGAGCAACTACCAAAATATATCATCGATCTAATGAAACACTGTTTGAGTAATACCTACTTCATCTGCAAGGGACAGAGATATAAGCAAGTACACGAAGCACTAATGGATTCACCATTATTGCCAATAATAGCGAACCTATTTATAGAGGATTTCGAGATCAGAGCGTTAGAGAACATTGCATACAAACTGAAATTATGGCTCCACTATTTCCACCATTTAGTATATGGCCTCCCGGACAGCATAAACTGGAAAAATTCTTAGAACACCTCAACAACACACATGCGAACATCAAGTTTACAATGAAAATCGAAGCATAAGGATAGTTACCTTTTTTGGATGTATTGGTCATCAAGAAACCCGATGGAACATTAAAATAAACAGTATAACAGGTATCGAAACGTATATTCTCACCATCACCCGGCACAACTGCACTCTATCGAAAGACTTTTGACTGCACGATCACAAAGATTAACGGACCGAGAAAACACCGAGGCAGAAAAGAAATTCGGAACACTGATCGTTAACGAATTTACGAACAAGGAAATCAATAGAGCTATACGAGAAAACGAAACTCGACAGAAAAAGGAACAAGAAAATACCACATCTGTAGCATTCTTATCGTATGCTAAAGGAACAACCGACAACATAGCAAAATACTCCAGAAACACGACATAGAAACAATTTTCACAAGAGACCGAAAATAGGTGAAGTGTTAATTACACGAAAAGACAATACATCTACAAGATCAGGGTGTTTATGAAATTCCATGTAAGGATTGCACACAATCATACATCGGACAAACCAGCATAGCGCTTGGTATTTATTGATGCACTAACGCTACCTCCAATAAAAACAATATCAGGAAGATACGATAAATGTCCAAATCGGTAATTAATTATAGATGAAAGTATAACATAGCAGTCTGATTTGTCCAGGCACAAGACATCTTTATTTTCAAAAATTCGGCCACACGTGAATACACCTATTTATCTTGTGCGATATTTTTGTGAAATTTTTCTTCAGTTATTTAACAGTGTTGTATATCAGTGTGTAGTGTGTTTTTTCTACATCTACTGCTGTTTAACTTATTCTAATTTGTTAACTTATTGTTAGTAAGTCATAATTTAATAGGAAATTTATTGTCGCCATTGTTTCTTATATATTTTATTGCCGGGTACATCTTTTATCTCTTTTTTATTTATCTTTATTTCATACTAGCTGACCCGACAGTCGTTGTCCTGTTAATTTATAAGAAAACTAGCGGACACTGTGCCTGCTTTGCCAGGCAAAACAAAATAAGAAATTTTTAAAATACGAAATGAAACACTGGTTTTTAACAAAGTTAATTTTTTGGCTTATATTTATTCTACTTTTATTTCTATTTGTTTACAATATCAATCCTATGTTTTAACTTAAACTATCGCAGAGCTCTTTCGTAAACAACATTTTTTGTTTTGTCCTGAGTTGTAGTGTAAATAAAGAGAACTGATGGCTTGCCGACTCGTGAACACGATACATATAATTGACTGTGGGAGAAACATGGATATTCCAAATCAATTCCACACGATGCCAATGATTGCCCTTGCGCTTTATTTATTGTCATAGCAAACGCAAGACGTATCGGAAATTGGAGTCTTTTGAAATCAAATGGTAGATCTTGTGGAATCATTGGAATACGCGGAATGAATACATCTTCCCCTTAAAATTTCCCTTTTAAAATGGTTGCTTCAATGAGATTATGCATAAACCTTTTGACTGCTAATGTGGTCCCAGTACACAATCGAAGCTGATTTAAGTTTCGGAGCATAATAATGGGAGCACCAACTTTTAATTGTAAACGATGAGGTGGAAAATTTGGTAAATCCAATAAATTCAAAAAATCTGTGGGATAATTAACAGCGTCATCTGTATTTGTAACCATGTCAACTGATTGATATGTTACAACCTCGCCAAGAACATGGGCTAAAATATCTGTATTCAATGCACCAACGTCCTTGTTTTTCGCAGCCAGTATCGCTCTTTCAGCTAACCAATTGTGATTTCGATAATATTGCGCAATTTTTGGAAAAATACTGAAACCAATTCTTGTTTTGTTGGTGCCAAATTGCAAAAGTTATCGGGCAAAATCAATAACAATTTGTCCATTTTCTATCGCCAGTAGTTGCGTAGAAAATGCATCGGTCGATGGATCATTTTGTATTTGAACTCGCACATTTGTAGTCCAAGTGAGTGTTTGTAGGAGTCTCCACAAATGAGATGAGTTTAAACATGCCTTTATTTCATCGACTGGTGTTGAACGGGGAATCACAGGCAATGTTTCACGGAAATCACCTGCCATTAATATCAAAGCGCCACCAAATATTGCTTGACTATTGCGTAAATCTTCCAAAGTCCTGTCCAATGCTTCTACTGATCTCTTGTGTGCCATTGTGCACTCATTCCAGACAATTAGTTGACATTGTTGTAAAATTGTTCCCATTCCAGAATTTTTGGAAATGTTACACGTAGGATTTTCATTGGCATTCATACTGAGGGGTAACTTCAGTACAGAGTGAGCTGTGCCACCACCATCTAATAACGTGGCGACTATTCCAGACGATGTAAGTGCTAATCCAATATTACTCTGTGATCTTATAATCGCCAATAGCAAGGAAATCAAAAATGTTGTCCCAGTGCCTCCTGGGGCGTCCAAAAATACTCTCCTCCGCTTTGATTTTGCACAACTTCCATTATGGTATCATATGCATGTCTTTGTTCTCGATTCAATTTCGGCGAATTCGAATTTATAAATGTGTTCAATTCATTTAAATCGTATCCCAAAATCGCCCCCTTTTATATATATATATAATATATATATAATTTATATATATATATATATATATATACAGTAACCATACAATCTTGAGCCATGAATAGTAATATGAATGTACAATCATGAGCCAGCTTCGCAATGCTGGGCCATATATATGGCGCAGGATTGTTCAACGTGTTAGAACACCTCCAAGTGACGTCAATGTATGTCTGGTAAAGTATCGAAATGGTTCAGTTTTGATAGAAATATCAAAAAAGTAGTAGATCGCTTTTCTCGTTTGGCGGCGCTGGCCTCGGATATTTGTATATGTATCGTATATCCTTCGGCAATGTCCTACGCACAACCCTGAACCAGACTATTTAGCAACACTGTACGCTAATAGATTTGTATTTACATTAGGTTCGTATTAGATTAGGGCTAGAGTTTTGTTTGTAACGGTGAAAATTATCTTGAAGAACAAAATATATTTTTAATTTAGGACTAACAAACGAAGTAGAATGTTCTGATTACCTAAATGCCTATCTACTTAAAGTAATTGTATATAGATAGACAATAGAAAATATGCCATTACATTCGATAAGTAACGGCTTCCAAATCAAATACATATATATCTGAAGTTGAACTTGGCCGTTATAAAATATCAAAATTGTGTTAAAATTTAATTTTGAAAGTAACTTCCACTATGTAATTTCAATTAAGGATGGAAGTTTAAGTCATAGTAATTCTCTATTGCAGCTTACTTAAATTTGCATTTCAACCAAAAGTTACTGCATGAGTTTAATATTGTACATAGCTACTAAAAGAATACAATTGAGGTTGTGTTAACCTATATAAATACTTATTCTGGTTGATATAATAATAATATATAGCAAACAGTTTAAGCAAAACCGATTCATAAACTATCCTCTTACAAGAAAATACTGGTAAGTGTGTCTCGCCGATTTAAATGAAACTTTGTGGGTTTATAGACCGATGTAGTGTAAAAACAACAGTCATTTTCTTAGCTGCACAATCTCGCACTAGCGAGGGTGCTCTAAACTTAACACTACCCTTCGCTGGTAGACTGAGTATCTCAGAAGCTATATGAGAAATCAGAAAAAGTTAAGGGAAGGTTGAAACTGTTTTACATGTTCTTAACAATGATAAACATTTTCCCTATAATAAGATGGTGAGGGGTAACCTCCATAAACATATGCATGTATATTTGTTATAGGGAAAATATTCACATTATCGTTACAAGCATATACGAGAGCTGAAATTATTGAGACTAAAGAACACGGTTAATATTTTCTAGAATTCAATTTTAAATATGCTCAAAGTAATTCCCTTCAGCAATGATACATTTGATCATTATACACCTATCTTTCTACTGTTTAAAAGCTCCCAACGAATATTATTTCGGAATACCTTGAAAATAAACGTGAAATGCGGTATCAATCTCTTCTTTAGACGAAAACCTACCTCGCAAATTTTGTTTTATTTTAGTTAAAAAAATTGCCAAAACTGACACATTGCTAAATCAGGTGAGTTCGGCGGATGTTCTATTACTTTTATATTCTTTTCAGCCAAAAACTGCAGCGTTGTCATGGTGGAGCATAATGCTCTGGTCTGAAATTCTATTGAACAGTTCAGGCAAACATTGTTCAGTATACCACTTAGCTGTAACTGTGTTTTGTCCATCTAGCTTAATTGCATTTACTAAGCCCGTACTTCTGAAGAATGCCGCATAAATAACCTTTCTCATAGCTCGCTGCTTCTTAGTCATTGTAGGAGTTTCCCCATCTTTATGTATCCATACATAACTCTCTTGGTTACCTCCCAAGAAAAGGTCGAAAAGGGAAATACAAGTTTCGCCACCTGTCACTATTTTAGAAAAATTTGGTTCGCGCCATTATTTAATAAATTTAAAGTTTCATGGCGAATTCTCACGCTCTGATTTTTGGAAGTCAGAAATGTAATGTGACACAAAACGACTTAACGCTTTTTTAAATGCAGGTGATCGTGTGTGATTGTTTTAATAACTGAGGATCCAATTTTCAGTTTACGTACTATTACCGCATAAGTGGCTTTATTGTCTTCTTCAATTATTTTTTAACAGCAACACGCCCTGCTCCTTTTTGATGCTGAACAGAATTCCTTGGGCGTTAAAATTCCTTATACCATCGGTAAATTGTAGTCAAGGAAGGTGCTTGTTCACTAAAAACTGAATCTAAACTCTCTTTGCACTCATAAGCGCTTAAACCTCTTTTAAAATCATAGTAAATTATGATTCGAAAGTGCTCTCTGGCTAATTCCATTTTATTTTACTTTTCAAAAATAAGTAGCTGAGAGTTGCAACGAACGTAATTTCAATAACTGAACATCAAATGATAGATAACAAGTTGCTCTAAGTAAACACTGTGAGATTGTTTTTCACAGTCTAGTAGATTTTCTTATTCTCAATAAATTCATCTTCTCCTTTGTAAAACAGTTTAAATCTTGCCTTAACACTCTTTTTATATTTCTGATAGTTTCTGAGTTATTGAGTCATACAGGAAAGGGCAGTTTTGAGCTTAGGCCGCTATACAGCCCGGTAATGTGAGACTGGGCAGCTAAAAATGTTACTGTTGTTGTTACACTATATCTGTCTATAAACGCACAAAGTTTCATTTCAATTGGTGAGACACACTTACCAGTGGTGTCTTGTTAGTGTTCATTACTAAATTTATAATGAATCTAACAGTACAGACCGACCAAAAGACTGTACTCCGTATTTTGGAGGTTTGTCTGTATCATTAATATGGTGACCTACGCTTGAGGATCCTAGTTTTCTATAGCGCTAACCAGCCATGTGCTCTTTGAATAGTCTCGATACGATGGTAGACTGTGTCTGTCCGATATAAGAATAATTGCTTCCTCCGCATTCAATTTTGTAAATATTCGACTATTCTTACGTACTGTTTATTTCTTTCAAAATTCCTAATAGGTAGTTTTAACATACTTTTTGATATAAAGCAAGTGATCATGTTGTACATGCTAAAAATAAGATTTATGCTTTTCGATTTTCCATAGACGGGTGCTTTTATAACATTTTTGTAGCGCGTTTGTATCGCAATTAAGGTCGATGAAGTCTGTCTATCTGTCTCTTAGTTTGAATTCTAATAAGTATTTTGTCGACATCTCTAGCCAAGTAACCACTGTAAACTGCATTTTTTTATTTGAGCGCAGTATCAAATCTATTTTGATTTAACGGAAAATTAGCCTAGCGATTCTCGAAGAAATCGATTGACATTTTGTTGCACAGTAGTTTGAATTTGTTCCATAGCGGTTCTCTCTGCATTCGCGAAAAATATTTGAGACTAGTGATGGGAAAACCTGTTCTTTTAAAAGAACAGTTCCAACCGTCCTCGTTATTTTGAAGTAACGGTTCCAATATAACAGGTCATCGTTGTTTCGTACTCGACAGTTCTATTTGATAACGCATCATAAAATCAATAAAATATGTCATGCGTACATCGCCTTTGGCGGCCTTTGCTTGATTTGATATATAGTTTGTTTTTCCCCGACATTATACTTTCCCATTACTAGTTCTAACATCTTGGTGATTCCCCGAGTTATATGATTGTGTATTGATGATGTAACTGTATCCTACGTACATTAAGTTTTTTGTTAGAAGTTCCTATACAGTTTTCTTTTCTCACGATTCAACGCTAGTTTACACACATCGTGTAAAATAAATATAACAAAACCATTTAAGTCCGTTTTCATTGTGGACACATCCGTTTGCTACAATCCGTAGCTGATCCATCGAGCAACAGTTTTATAGTTAGGAAATAGGAACAATCATCAAGTAATCACAATTCATTCATTCGGAAGTTTCCCACGCAAAATAATCATCGTGGAGGAATATTTAATAGGAAAGAAGTCGATGATGTGTAATTTCTTCTTCAACCGCGTACGCTGGAGACTGTCCGAAAGGAACCGTTCTTTGCCCAGCGAGATAACAGTTCCAACCGTTCTGAATCGAGAACGGTTCTAAAATAACAGATAGTTCAATAACGACCCATCACTATTTGAGACAGTCATGGTCGACAGAACAGAAAAATAATTGTAAATTTTTAAAGAAATTATATTAAACAATGCTGCTGTCCACACTGCTGCAGAGGAGATTAGCAAAAGTAACAAAGGACACAGTGGAGCAATATCAGAACGCATTTAAACAAGGAAAATCAACGATAGATGCAATACATACAATAAAACAACTAATGGAAAAGGCTCAGCATCACAAAATAGAAATAGACTTGCTTTTCATAGATTTCCAGCAAGCTTTCGCTAGCATTAATAGAAATGAACTAAAAAGAGCGCTAAAGGAGCTGGGTATAGGCGCAAAATTGAGGAGGTTAATAGTGATGACAAGGGAAAAAACAACAGCGAGTGTCTTAACGCAGAAAGGGGAGACAGAAGAGTTTGATTTCAATAATGGAGTAAGGCAATGAGACGCACTATCAGCAACCCTATTTAACCTGGCTCTTCAATATGTATTCCGAAGGATAAAGAATGGGACATTAAGGACAAGAGGAGAGCAGATAGTTGCGTACGCTGATGATATTGCATTAATAACAAAAAACAGGAGTAAAATGAAGGAGGTACTGGAAGAAATAGTCACAGAGGGCGCAAAAATGGGATTGAAAATCAAAGAAGAAAAAACCAAAATAAAGAGATTAGATAGAGAATGCGAAAAGAAGAAAATCCAAATACGAAAGTATGCTTTTAAGGAGGTGGAAAGATTCAAATACCTGGGAGTGACAATCACCAATAAGTGCGAGCGTGAAGCAGAAATCAAAGAGAAGATAATCACAACACAGGATTTTTTATGCAAATAGAAAGCTATTAAAGAGTAAGACATTATGCAAAAACAGCAAACTGAAGATCTATGAAACAATAATTAGACCAACACTGCTGTATGCCAGAGAAATGCTTTCCATGACAAAAAAGGATGAGGAGGACCTAAGAATAGTGGAGAGAAAAGTAATGAGAACTATCTTGGGACCAATTAGACTAAGGAAGAATGAAATACAGAAGAAGAACAAACGAGGAATTGGCACAAGGAATAGAAATAGATGTAGTGAGAAAAATTAAGCAATCAAGAGCAAGGTGGCTCGGTTATGTATGGAGAGCGGGTGCAGGAGCGGTAATATATAACGTGACAGAGTGGAAGCCGGGATGCAGAAGAAGAAGAGGAAGACCGAAGAGTACATAGCTGAAGGAAGTGGAGCAGGATATACGAAGGACCGGACACATGATTTGGCAACAAAAAACAAAAAACAGAAAACTATGGAAGAAATTATGTGAAAGCATATAATCAGAAGATCTAGAGATCCGAATAGGAGGCTCAACCTCTTCGGGGGTGTATAGCGACAATAATAATAATATTAAACAAAACAACCTAGAAAAAGATTAGAGGCTGAGAAGTTTGTGTCTTGTTACCCCCAATAATTAAAGAAACCGTAAATGGACATCTATTAAGGAAGTGGAGTATAATATTTACACTATAAAAATAAAAATTTAATTAGAAGAAAATTAAAGAAAATTAGAGACTAGTAATAATTTGTTTTAAGTTGTAAAATTGTGTATTTGGAAATACTTTATTTTTACTATTAAATTTTTATTACGTATTTACCTCATTTTGTTCCCATATCTACTTCTTATAAAGACTGTCAATTTTAAATTATTATATTTTTCATAAATTTTTCAAAATATTGCTTTCGTTAAGGTTGGGACTCCATTAAGTTTTCACTTAACTTCGCGCCGATTGGCAGAAGTATTGTAGATGAAAATCGTAAAGATGGTCGATAAACCTGGCAACACTGGATTGGTTTAGAATAGTCAATGAATGTACCGATTCATGTATAATTTGGCTCAAGATTGCTATAAGGATGGTTTGGTTCAGGATTATGCTATTTATATACAGAAATAGCGTTATATACATACATCTTTTCAATTTTAGGAAGTTTTAAATGTATATACATTCACAAGGCCAAATGAGGCTCTAGTATACTGATATATATTTCGACTGAGTAGCTATCTTTATTATTTAAGCATGGTTTAGGATTGTATGAATCTTCAGCTGGCTTAACACTGATAGAAAGATGTATATATATATATATATATATAGAAGTCAAAACAATAAATTTATGGTATCTTGAAATTTATTTATCGCTCACATGCGATCTCTAATTTCAACCAAACTTAACATAAACTATATAGGTCCCAATACCTACCTTGTGTATAAGTTTGGTTGAAATCGATGGACACGTTTGAGCGTGATGCGGCGACATACGTAAGCCCAAAATCGCCTCCTTTTTTATATATATTGATTGATGTAGATAGAAGATAGATAGATTATTCTAATTACGATTTAATGTTGAGACCAGGTTCACAGAGCACCCATATTTGAATATTACAAATATTTACAAAAATTAAGCAAGGAGTTGATCGCAACGCTTGGTGATGAACGATATTTTTGTCTTTCCGTTTGGAGAGAACACGAATAGCGCCGATGGTTTACCTACCCTCGAGCACGCCACGTAAAACTGCCCATGGGAAAAACATGGCAATTGAAGGTTCATTCCAAACACTTCCAACGATTGGCCTTGCGATTTATTAATCGTCATTGCAAATGCAAAGCGAACAGGAAACTGAACTCTCTTAAATTGAAACGGCAAATCGGTTGGAATCAGTGGTATTCTTGAAATCAGAACATCCTCGCCTCTGAACTTTCCTATGATCATCGTTGCTTCAATCACTTCATTCATCAGCTTCTTAACAGCGAGTCTTGTTCCATTACATAGTTTCGATTGGTTGAGATTGCATAACATGATTACCACCGAGTCGACCTTGAGCTGCAAATTGTGCGAAGGCATTCCTGTCAAATACAATGAATTCAGAAATTCAACTGGATAATTGACTACTTCATTTGGATCGGTAATTGAATCGCTTGACTTAAATGAATGCAATTGGCCAGCGATTTGACTTTGAATTTTTATGTTCAAGTCGTCTACGTCTTTATTTTTCGCTGCCAAAATAGCTCGTTCTCTCAACCATACATGGTTTTTGTAATTTGAATCAATATTCAAGAACACTTTCGTAATCAACTTTTCTTCCGACTTTGTGAATTGACAAACATTAGGTGGAAACGAAATTAGGCCACTGGAAGCGTCAACCGGAATTTTTCCATTGCCAATGTCTAATAATTGCGTGGAAAACACTTTCGCCGATTCTTCATTTTGTAACGCAACGTGCATATTCGTTGTTAACTTTAGAGTTACATTGGGCGGTCTGTTATTTTGTACGTTATCTCCTACTGAGCGAGTCGAACTTGACTGTATCCGTTGTTCCGGAGTCATAATTGTTCACGCTTGGAAATTCTTATTCGATTTGCGTCTAAGCGGTGTCTAGACTCTTCGTTGGTCTCATTGACTTGACGATCATGTAATTCTCTTGCATTGCGCGTACGCCGATCCATATTTCGACGCCCTATTTGTGGCATTTTTTCCAAATTAATCTTTCCAGCACACCACAATGAAATTACTTCGCAAAATGTCACATTTCTTCTTTTTAATGGTTTTCAATGACTTGGTTGCAAGACCTTTAAGCCCTGGACCTTTTCTTATTTTGTTATGAAAATATGTGACAGCCAGACCGCAGAACTGTCAAACTGTGCCTCATCTCACGTAATGAAACGTCAAATTTGACATAAAGATGCTTGTTTCTTATAAAAATACCATCAAAATTTCCGACTTTTTCCGTGGATTTTACAAAAGTTTTCGTTCATACAAACACAACAAAAAAAAAAAATTAACCAAATCGGTCAAGTGATGCTCCGTCATACATGTGGCAATTCATTTTTATTAATATAATAATAGATGTAGATTGTTGTTTCTACGAAGTCTGTTTTATAATATATTGTACACATCTTTTCCTCTGTTTCTGTCGCTGTAGCTATCCGTTGTCCTCATTTTTCTTTTGTATTGTCCTTTTATCAGCCTTATAAGTCCCCGCGAGGGGCACAATTGGTGTGAAGAGAGTGTCCCTGTTATTATTCTTATTTGTTGTTTGTTTTGGGTTGTGGGAATGAATTCTATACAGTACACGTGCTGCCGCTCGTTGGTAAAACGTGATAAAATTATGAAATGTGAAGAGAAAGACATATCAAATTGATCATTCACTACCACTTTGTCTTGGTCCTGTAAATTTCATATAAACTCGCTTGAGTTTCTCTTAGCCGCAATATACATTCTGCCAGATTTTACTGTGAGTCTTGAAAGTTTTATAGATGTGCTTAAAATAACATTTTTAAATTAGCGTATTTCATTCATTGGTGTTTTTAATTTCCCCCGCTACCACGACGATATCAGTAATACTCCACAATACCTTCTTTTCTTGATTTCTGTAATTCTATTGAACTAAGGGAATGTAATAATATTCTGAACCCTGATGATCGTCTGTTTGAGTTGGTACTGTCTAATTTACCTTTTAATCTCGAAATTATGAGGGATAAGGATGATTACCCTTACATGCTTACGAAGCGCATTCAATTTCCAGTGAATAGTTGTGCACGTTATGATTTCCGTAAAGTTGACTTCAACAAATTGTATGACGATCTCCTTCACCTCGATTGAACATTTCTAAACAGTTGCGACGACGTTGATGCTGCAGTTAATCGATATTATTGCGTGTTGGACAGAATTTTTGATGCCTCCATTCCTAAATTTACTTTATCTGATTCACAATTTCCGATGTGGTTCTCCTTATAGATTCGACGCAATCTGAAACTGAAGGAAATTTAGCGAATTGAAGTGGAAGCTTTCGTAGGACCAGTTTTTATCAAGAATTATTTATTATCCAAAATCGAAATTGGAAAAGACATGTTCGCCAAAAATAACACTGTGAAACTGAGAATTCTGCAAAGATATAATTTAAGTATAAGTCGGTAGAGTCTTACAACTCCCTCGGATTGTAGAGTGGATGTATTTTATGTCCCTTACATCCTTTGGGCTGAAGGTCGATATTATTGTTAGAAATTTCGGGTAGAATCTTTCGGTCATAATCTTTAAACTCAAAAGCTGCCGTAAGTTTGGCGGTATAATACCTAGAGAAATTGGATCTTGCACCAAGCGACTTGACTTGACTTTATTGTGATGAATGATGAGTGTTGAACCGTAACAAGTCCTCGACATCGTATAAGCGTTCTATAATCGTGATCGAACATCCATATGAAGGTCGGTGTAAGAAGACTGCGGATAAAATAATATAGTTGGTTGTCAGGAACGTGGCATAAAATATATGGGGCACACAAGGCGATTAGTTTTAACACGATATAAGGAGCGTAGCGCTTGTTTCTGGTTTAACAAATCTGAAAATACAAGCATTGCCCGACATATTTTGGCATAGGGTGTACCAATACAAACTTTAAAACTAATTAAGGCGGTAGAAAGTAACAGGGGATTGGATTGCTATCAAAGTATATGCATTTATAAAAATATAAAGAAAATTAATGCGGGTGGAAGATCAATTTTAAATTATAAGAAACCGTTTCAACACGCTCGATCCAGCATGAATGTTAGGTTTAGGATTAGTATATAGATATGTACACACTCTTTAAAAGGGGAATTCAGAATCAAAACAGCCAAGACCACTCGACTAATTATGTAATTTAGCATAATTTATTGAGTTGAAGTAGTTAAAGCATTTGAGCCGTTGAGTTTTCTGCAGAAAAAGGGTAGAGTACAAATGCGCAGCAGATTGTGATTTCGATTTCGGAGTGTAATTACATTTAAATAATTGCAGTACTGAACTAAACATTTCTGCTCTCGCTGTTTTTGGCTTTTTCTGTAGTTGGTACTTACTCTACTAGTTTTCTAGAGTGGAAACTTCAAGAATTCCCCCACATCCCAACAACCGCGAGTAGCACTATTAATCTTAATTTCGGTTTTCGGTCATGACACGGTTAGGGCGCCTCTCAGAAAAGCTGAGCTCATTACGAGTTATTTGTTTGCAGTTTAGATGATGGCTGGACTGGATGACTCACAGTTGTTTGAAACCCTTGGTCTAGTTAGAAAATCAGAATACTTCATATAGCAAATTTACCATCGATGGTGGCTGCAACAAACCTTTTGAGGTGAGAGCCCTCCTTTGGTACCGTTTGAATCATCATCCATTCACAGGTTGCAAATTCTTGCGCGCGTTTTTCAAGCACAATATACCTCCAGATTATAAGGTTTTATCCAGAGCTCGAGATCCTTCTGAAAATTTCATCGACTACTTTCATAGTATGCTCTCGATGTTTCGTCGATATGGCTCGATCCCTGAATATATTTAGCATCGTTACGACTGTGACCGATTTATAAAACAAATGTCTGAAATTACAAATCAGACATCATGCTGACATTTACCATCCACATTCGTGGACCTCTCTAATTAAGCTTCGGTGTCATCGAAGTCTTTTATTGGGGTTAGCCTCATCTCTGACATTATTTAAGTGTTTTAGCTGGGACTAGTTCGGTCACAGGTTTGGCCCTTCTCCTGCTCCTAAGAGCGCCCGTTCCGAGGTTACTGTTCAGACATATAAAAATTGTTCGGAAAACACATACAGGAAGCGCGACGTTAAGCGATCGCGAGTGCCCTCCCGCTCAGTTTCCTGCGACTACTACTCAGCAGACACTCAACAGATTTTCCCGGACTATCTAATTTCTAGAATTTCTAGGAATTAGAGGTCTTATCTGAAAGTGTCAGTTATTGTTGGTTTGTTAAACTCCTGTGCATGTAGGACGTTGGTAGGTTCCAGTGGTTACGAAATACTCAAAAGGGTTGGTCTTTTCCTTATACTATCTGTAATGTAATGTACCACAGCCAACGGACGGTTATATACATACATGTCGCTACTCCATTTTCTCTGGAATCTCGACCGTCTTCAAAACATCTGGCATCTACAGTATTGCTGGTACTTGTATGTGGACTACCAGAAGTTGAATGCAATAACTCGGTGTAACACGTATTCACTAACCTTGATGTCGATTGTGCTAGATCGCTTGAGACACGGCAAATATCTGAGCTCTACCAACATTAAGGCGCTTATTGGAAAGCTCCTATGACCGAAAACTCAAAAGACCTTAGGACATTTGCAGTTCGCAATGGATTATTCCATTTTAACTGACTGTTCTTCGACTTGACTACTGGCCCTGCATTTTGGTAGAAATTAATATAATTGGTATTTGGAGTGGATTAGCAGCTTTTTAAAGATTTCATCCGGATGAGAAAACAGTGCCACGTACTAGAATTTAATTCTAACGCACAGTAAGCAACCAAGATGGTCGTTCCCAGCGAATATACGGCTACATCACCACCATCCTCGATTCCATCGGGACCATCTCCATCACAATAGTCAACAGGAATCGCGCTCACTAGCTCAAACGGTTTCAGGAATATCCGTGATGTAATAAATACGATAGCAGTGATAGAATAAGCGATGGCCTGTATTTCGGACTCCGGCGAAGCTTCCGACATGGAGAAAACGCGGTCGCACAGTGTGACATTTGACGAATCTAGGTGGACAAGAATCAAAAAATCGACTTTCAAATATAATTGAACACTTTGCCAAATAATATTCCTAACACTCCGAGGTACATCTTTCACCAATCGGTTATACGCTTCCTTGTTGCTCAATAAATATAATGTAACCATCGTTGTCTTTTTAAATTGCATATACATTTCAGGCAGTCACGAATGTTTGTGTCTAGAAGCAACACGTTTATTTTTAAAACAGGAAGTATTATTAAGAAAATGTTATATGGAATCAACAGAGCATAGTAAGTAGTTTAATTGTATATATATTGTGTATGTGTATGTTATATTGTATTTTTCTTATATATAAATATACCTACGCCTATCTATTTTTATTTCTTGAGATTTAAAATTCTAACAAGTGTTATTCTTTTTCTAACTTTCTTGAGAGCTACAAAAGGAGTCTCAACAGATCTCACGTTCAAATTTATGGATGATTTAATCCAATGTATTCACATTGTGGATGCAAAATATGAAAGTGCGCAATTACAGTTTTTTTATTCTTTAGGAGTACGTACCACCATAAGTAGAAGGCAACTTTTCGATGTTTGCCGTTGAAATTCAAAATACTTCCAAACAAATGCAATGTTACAAGCAGTATTAGTTGTTTTCGATCTCGAGGGACGTTGTGGACATTAGGGTGACCGTAAAAAATCGATGTTGTATTTTTGACAACAGGAACCCCACAAAATGATAAGTCTTTGCAGATTTTACGATAACCAAAATTTAAGCACGATTGGAGTATATTAACCCGTACCGCTGGGAGCTCAAAGTTACAAAAAACGGTTTTTTGAGTTTAGTAGCCAGTAGCCACGTTTGGGAGTCGTATCTGCGGGAATTCCTATTATTATCTCATGATATATGTCTCAAGCGAAAGACAATATTATTGTGACTAATTTATATTCTGTATATAATTATTAATTATAGGTAGGTACATAATTATTGTTACTAGTCGAATCCAGCTATAGCAGGCTCATCATCATTATATCATGATGAAATTGATGATATTCAAGTAACTTCAGATAATAATTAATTAGTTACACTATACAGTTAATTAATCTTATTTCTTTCCCTTTGTTATTTTTACATTTAATTGTGAAATGGCGAACAAAGTCCTAACTTTGAGTGAAACCGAGACAGAAGATTCAAGAATTGTAAACCCCAAATTTCGAAGACCCCCGTTGGAAGAACTTTGTTAATGCAGGGTTATCTCATTTAATTACCAAGGGCACCATGCATTTCTTTGAGCGTTTCCATATTGATGCAGATTTTCTCAGAAAACCCGTCAGTAGCTGGCCTAAAAATATAAATTTTCAGAAAGGATTGCGGATTGTGAAGTCACTAAAGGCCGTTAATGATGTGGCAGAACAAGGAGTAAAATTAATTACACACTTTAATAACCTTCTCACCAAAGGTGAGGAGCAGAAACAATATGTTTTACAAGTACTACACAACTGCCGAAAGCTGTATCCTGATGTTTCTAAACACACTTTGAGCAAACCTTTAGAATAAAGTATTCATTATTGTATCCTTCTTAAAGATGGCAAAACATACAATATCACTTTTTTATTAAAATACATTTAAATTTGTTATTGAAAATCATTGTCATTTTATTCCATCATAATTCATTTCAAACTCTGAAAAAAATTTCATATCATAATTTCCTTAATAGAATTTCCTCGTCACGTTTTTTATGAAAAAGGTTGTTGTAGCTCTGTTCTAGTATAAGTAACAACAAATATATAGAATATATATTACATAGAACAACATTGCCTATGATTTGACTCATACATCATGAGAAAATAATGAGAAGTTTCACTAGGCAGCCAAAAATCGTGTATTTTTAACTTTGAGCGCCCAGCGGCACGGGTTAACATACTCCAATCGTGCTCAAACTTTGGTTATCATAAAATCTGCAAAGACTCATCATCTTATGAGGTTCCCATTGACAAAATTCTGGAATTCTATTTTCCCCTATATCACTGCGGTCACCGTGGTGGACATACATTGGACAGAACTGAAAAGTTTTTGTTCAAAATATCTCGCACATTTAGTAAAAGTGGGGTAAAAATTGAAGACGACTACATCGATTTCTGAATAAAAATTCTGACTGGTTGATGATGAGCCCAAAAGTTAGAGCAATTATTGAACAACAATAAAAAAATAAAATATGCTTGCAGACGAGCAAAGTTTAAGAAATAGCGATAAACGTTAAAGAGCTTTTACATGCTTCAGCAATTAAAAATTCTTTTATGTTACCTATCGGATAGCTTTCCAAGGATGCACGAGAGGCTAGAAATAAAGACACACAAAGATACAGAGAAGAACATGCTAGAAAATATCTACAAGGAATACGAACACAGATATTTTAAGAATGTTACTAATAACATCTGATCCCTTTATATCGTATCTGAGAAAAGGGGTTGACAAAAAGGGAGATGGTTTATCACAGGACGTACTGTATATGTTTCGAACTACTCAGGTTTCTCATCAGACTGAAGATGGCCAAAATACAAGTGACAGTGACTAAATGAAATTTTACCGTTTATAGTATACAGCAAGTATGAGCAACCTCCGGCCCGCGGGCCACATGCGGCCCTCGAGTAAGGTTTGTCCGGCCCGCTACTGAATTCTTTCGTTGCATATTAGCACGGCCCGTCTAAACTTAATTCATAATGAATCATAAGGATACTACAAAAATGTATATTTTTCAAGATTACTCACAGCATAAAACTTCTACAAAAAAGGTTGCCCATGCCTGGAGGCTGGCCCACCACCAGCGCCTCGGACTGTAGCTCCCAAACTAATAATTTTTTCAAATCTTTTTTGATAAGATGGTGTACGTTTATAATGGCCATAATTAGAAAATATTGTCGTTTATACAGGGTGCTCCAACAAAGCGCTAAGTATCAAAGTTATGTTTTTCTAAATGGAACAATATACATTTTTTACTTTTTTCGAATTGTATAGGAAAAATAAAGGTAAGTTACTTCGATGTTCCATATACCTATCGTTAGCCGTTCTCGAAGTATTTGAGGATTTTCGAAAAAGTAAGATGTTTTGAAAATGGACATAAGAGACAAACTAATTGAAATTTTCAAATCATGTTTTTAGCCTTGATTTGGTATGGTATTTGGATGGTTATTTTCAGGAATTTAATTTTACAATAATGTACAGGGTGATTCCATAGACCGGCTTTATTTGTCTCAACTTTAATAGTGTATAATTTTGTTATTTCAAATGGAACAGCCTGTATATTTTCAGACTCGGAGAAAGGTTTTTCAATTCCTACCCAAACTGTATTAGGTTTCCCTATACCTATCTCTTGTGATTTCAGAGATATTTGAAGATATTTTAAATTTTACCTAGATTGAAATAAAATCGAAGCTGCTGAATATGGAAATGCAATTGTTTTTTATTTCAACGATCTGAAAAAGTTGCTAATGAAACACATATGCCTTTAAATGATAAGTATTATAATAAATGTTCTACATGATCGCCATTTTACGCTATGTATTGTATTCTTTCATTAATTGTAACCCCTTCGTACATATTTTCATAATTTTTGCGTTCCTCATAGTTAAAAGACAGCCTACTACTAGATACAGCAATTAAATTGTCATAATGACATACCTTTTAAATGTCAGCACAATTTTACTTTAGTTTAGTATACTTTATTCTTTGATAATGGTACATAACTACTATTAGAGAAATTTAAAAAGGAACTTATGAAATAATTGAAGTGTTATTTTCTTTTATTTGAGATATTTTTACAATGATGGATTTGTCTATCCTAGAACGAGTGGATATGATTTTGACTATAGGTGTATGTCATGAAAACTGTTTTTTGGCTGGCAGAGTTTATGCGCAAAAGTATCCTGAACGAAGACATCCTGAAAAGCGGGCTTTTGAAAGACTTTTCGCAAGGTTTCGAGAGACAGGTAATACTTCCTACTCTAAACGAAAAAGAAGGAAATCAGTCGTTGACAACGAGGAAAATGAATTTCTAGTGTTAGGTTCAATTGCTGAAAATCCTAGTACCAGTTCACGGAAGATTACCCAAGAAACCGATATAAGTAGATCTAGTGTACAGAGGATCATAAAAAACACAGGTATCACCCATATCATATCCAAATACATCAACATTTATATGGGATGGACTTTGACCATCGATTGGAATTTTGCTTGTGGGCTCTGGATCGTCTTGGAGAAGAGGAGGATTTTTCTGAATATATTTTATTCACTGATGAATCTACATTCCATAATAATGGATTAGTATGTAGACATAATTTTCATTATTCTGATACAGAAAATCCACACATATTTAAGGCTGTTGATCACCAAAATCGCTGGAGTTTAAACGTCTATGCGGGAATTATTGGTGACTATGCTATTGGACCTTACTTTTTTGAAGAACGATTGAATGGGCACCGTTTTTTACCATTTTTACAAGGAGATTTCTGGACTCTTTTAGGAGATGTTCCCTTATTTATAAGAGGCAAAATGTGGCTGCAGTTAGACGGGGCTCCTGCAAATTTCCACGTAGATGTAAGAAACTATTTAAATTTAATGTTCCCAAATAAGTGGATTGGAAGACAAGGACCCTGTAAATGGCCACCCAGGTCACCCGATTTAACTTGCATAGACTTTTTCTTATAGGGATATGTAAAAAGTATTGTGGACAATTCGACACCAACTACGCCGGATGATATGAAAATCAGAATAACAAATGCATTTGCTACCATTACCCCGGAAATGTTAAGAAGGGTTAGAAGATCGTTTGAAGAGAGAATTAGAATATGCATAAAGGAAAATGGCGATCATGTAGAACATTTATTATAATACTTATAGTAATTAATAGTTATCATTTAAAGGCATATGTGTTTCATTAGCAACTTTTTCAGATCATTGAAATAAAAAACAATTGCATTTCCAAATTCAGCAGCTTCGATTTGATTTGAATCTAGGTAAAATTTAAAATATCTTCAAATATCTCCGAAATCACAAGAGATAGGTATAGGGAAACCTAATACGGTTTGGATAGGAATTGGTAATCCTTCCTCCTGAATATACAGGTGTTCCATTTGAAATAACAAAGTTATACACTATTAAAGATGAGACAAATAAAGCCGGTCTATGGAATCACCCTGTACATTATTGTAAAATTACATACCTGAAAATAAGTAGCCCAAGATATACCAAATCAAGGCTAAAAACATGATTTGAAAATTTCAATTAGTTTGTCTGTTATGTCCAGTTTCAAAACATCTTACTTTATCGAAAAACCTCAAATACCTCGAAAACGGCTAACGATAGGTATATGGAACATCGAAGTAACTTACCTTTATTTTTCCTATACAATTCGAAAAAGTAAGAAAATGTATATTGTTCCATTTAAAAAACATAACTTTGATACTTAGCGCTTTGTTGGAGCACCCTTTATAAACGACAATATTTTCTAATTATGGCCATTATAAACGTGCACCATCTTATCAAAAAGATTTAAAGAAAAATTATTAGTTTGGGAGTTACAGTCCGAGGCGCTGGTGGTGGGCCATCCTGTATATATAATGAGAGAGAAATTCATTGCGCATGGATCCATACACGGATATTTTTTGTTGAAAATGCTACTTTTCTTAAATCTAATTATTAAATTGTGCCTACATACATTTTCACTAAAACTTTTTGTGTGAATGTTAATAACAATTTTAAGTACTATTATTCTAAATACAATTTAGCGATTCGCCTAAATTATTTTTGTCTACCTAGATTCATCAAATGTCACATGTGTGTCACAATGTGTGCGTCGCCTGGATTATCGCGTTTCGGCAAGCGCAATGACCACCTTAGCTTATTCTTTTCATTTATTTATTCCTCCGAAGGCGAAGCTGCTCAAAGTAGTACTTCGACACGTGATTGAATATATAACCTAAGAAGATCTAATGCAGCAATAGTTCGAACCCATTTCAACCTTCTGTCAATTTCTACTTCTCTGAATGTTCTTCCTCTAGCCATTTTTAGTCGGATTTCCTGTCTGACAGCATCCTTCGATATCCCGCGTACGTGTTTCGGGCCATAAAAGTGTCCTTTAGAGCCTTTCTTGATTAATTTGTCAGGGTGCCCTTAATGTCTTCAATGGGGTACATAATTATCAGAGTCGTAAGGAAGACAAGTCTCATTTGAAAATTTTACATTATTGATTGATTCAGGTCGGTTTATTGGGTTTCAAGAAGGTAAGTATCTATATTGTGTTATATAATTTTTATTTGCTTTATTTTGTAGTCCGAATTATGAAAGATAAAGACCGTCTTATATTCCTCTGTGATTTTCCTTTAAATACACATCAGTGGTACCAATCAGGTACTTTGAGGGAAAAATACGTTTGCAACTACAAGAGGAGGATAAACTAGCAGTTTAATCCATTACTTCGGCAGATGAACCAATAAAGAAAATGATAACAAAGCAATGCACTCAGGCGTTTGTTTGCCAGAAGAGGTTTCTGCGAAAGAAACTATTTCTGAATCAGCAGCGCTACTTCAATCATTGTTTGCAAAATACAATAGAAGTAGAGCACTAGGAGAAGGATTCTCTAATAACAGATGACGGTCGGCCTCTCTGTGTGAAACTTTCCTAAGTACAAAAATGATTTTTCAGGAGGAAGTAGAATGAAATTTTGGCTTAACCGACAACTATAACGACACTTGGTAAAACCAATAATGGAAGCGTACTGAAAACTTCCTACGTAATACTCTGTACCTCGAGCTGGCATAGCTCACACGATTGCGGGCACTTTTATTAAATTTAGCACAGCATCTAGTAAGCAACTAAGTAAGTAAGTCTCCACCATTCTTGTGTCAAATAACACCATTATCAGCGAATCAGCGATATGGCTAATGTCATAAGGAGACCAAGTTCACACTACAAATGGAAGAATCGACTGACGTCGACACGGTAGAGGTTTTAATGGTTTTTGTACCTTATGTTTGCTCAGAAAGCTATCCTTTGCAGGCCACTACCAACCAACATATCAGGGGATGAAATATTTAATCTTTTGGACTCTTCTCACCAAATAACATACCATGGAAACACTGTGAAGATAAATGCACTGTTGGCGTAGAGGCAATGATAGGTTACAACGCTATGTTACTATGCATGTACTAGCTTCGAGAAAAATGCCCTCTGAGCTTATGATAGCATTGAATAATAATAATGTCTTATTGCATACCAACTATTACAGAATATACGTATGTACATATAAAGAAAAAGAAAGATCGCAACCTCAAGGCGAAGTTCAGCTAATGCGGCTTTGCATCTGAATGATGTCACAAAAGTAATAAGCCATACAAAATCGTGACCTCTTAAAAGCAGGCTCTTCAAACTAGTAAGTGAAGATTCCGAAGTCACTATTAGTCACTCCTGCGTACACTGAAGTATGGTAGTTGTGTCGAGGAAAAGCGTAGACACGTTTGATGGATCATGCAGAAGGAGCGGCATTTAATCGACCATAATGCTCTACTGGCAACAGATTTAAGTGATAAAGGTTGGGTGTGTAAACTGACATATTTGGCCGACATTTTAAACAGAAAGAACAAAATATACCTATCATTGCAAGGAAAAAATGCTACAGTTTTTATGCAAACGTCAAAGTATCTTCTTTTAAGCGGAAACCTATATATTGACCGGAGTGCGTGGAAAGAGAAGGCTTTCCCCTTATAAAAATAACATGAAGATTAAAGAAAAATCACAACAAAATATTTCATCCCGATAGTTTAGAAAGCTCGTTTGAATATTATTTTCCGATAGTTCAAGAAAACGCACTTGATGATTTTAAATGAGTATTGACTCTGTTCAGCATGGAGAAACATCCACAGAGCTTAAATATTTGACACTTTACAGCGAACTAAACATTGCGTTTCAAGACCAAAGTTTACCGGAATTTTGGCAGCATTTACAAGGTGGATTCAAAATCTTGTTTGATCCAACAAAATTAATATTACTGCATTTCTCAACTAAATATTTGTGGGCAGTGGGATCTTCTGCCTATACAGGTATCAAAATAAAAGCCGCTTAAATACAGAACCAGACACATTAAATCACATTAAATCTTTTTACACATTTATACGTTATTTTGTACTCTGTCTTAATTTATACCAACTGTTGCACAACAGTGCTCTCTACTTCCGTAGTCTATGCATCTATATCTTCTATATTAATAAAAATGAATTGCCACATGTATGACGGAGCATCACTTGAGAACGGCTCAACAGATTTGGTTGATTTCTTTTTTGCTGTGTTCGTAATTATCAGGACAAGGTTTGTATGAAAGAAAATGTTTGGAAAAATAACGGAAAGGTCGGAAATTTTGATGGTATTTTTATAAGAAACAAGCATCTTTATGTCAAATTTGACGTTTCATTAAGTGAGATGAGGCACAGTATGACAGTTCTACGGTCTGGCTGTCACATATTTTCATAACAAAATAAGAAAAAGTGCAGGGCTTAAAGGTCTTGCAAAAAAGTCATTAAAAAAACATTAAAAAAGAAATGTGACATTTTGCGAAGTGATTTCATTGTAGTGTGCTGGAAAGATTAATTTGGTGTATTTGGAAAAAAGCCACCAATAAGGCGTCGAAATATGGGTCGGCGTACGCGCAATGCAAGAGAATTACATGATTGTCAAGTCAATGAGACCAACGAAGAGTGTACACACCGTTTAGACGCAAATCGAATAAGAATTTCCAAGCGCGAACAATTATGAATTTGGAACAACGGATACAGTCGAGTTCGACTCGCTCAGTTGGAGATAACATACAAAATAACAGACGGTTCGTGGACGGCCCAATGTAACTCTAAAGTTAAGAACGAATATGCGAGTCGCGTTACAAAATAACGAATCGGCGAAAGTGTTTTCCACGCAATTGTTAGACATTGGCAATAGAAAAATTCCGGTTGACGCTTCCACTGGCCTAATTTCGTTTCCACCTAATGTTTGTCAATTCACAAAGTCGGAAGAAAAGTTATTTACGAAAGTGTTCTTGAATATTGATTCAAATTACAAAAACCATGTATTGTTGAACGAACGAGCTATTTTGGCAGCGAAAAATAAAGACGTAGACGATTTGAACATAAAAATTCAAAGTCAAATCGCTGGCCAATTGCATTCATTTAAGTCAAGCGAGTCAATTACCGATCCAAATGAAGTAGTCAATTATCCAGTTGAATTTCTGAATTCATTGTATTTGGCAGGAATGCCGTCGCACAATTTGCAGCTCAAAGCCGACTCGGTGGTAATCATGTTATGCAATCTCAACCAACCGAAACTATGTAATGGAACAAGACTCGCTGTTAAGAAGGTGATGAATGACGTGATCGAAGCAACGATGGTCATACGAAAGTTCAAAGGCGAGGATGTTCTGATTCCAAGAATACCACTGATTCCAACCGATTTGCCGTTTCAATTTAAGACAGTTTCCTCTTCGCCTTGCATTTGCAATGACGATCAATAAATCGCAAGGCCAATCGTTGGAAGTGTTTGGAATGAACCTTGAATTGCCATGTTTGTCCCATGAGCAGTTTTACGTGGCGTGCTCTAAAGTAGGTAAACCATCGGCGCTCTTCGTGTTCCTCCAAACCGAAAGACAAAAATATCGTTCATCACCAAGCGTTGCGATCATCTTATTGCTTAATTTTTGTAAATATTTGTAATATTCAAATATGGGTGCTCTGAAACCTGGTCTCAACATTAAATCATAATTAAAATAATCTATTTTCTATCTACGTCAATTTTTTATAAATTGACAGGAGAACTACTGTCGGGTCAGCTAGTAATTAATAAAATTTGGTTGGAATTGTTCTCTATAATTCATTTGAAGTATAGAAGCAAACACAACATGAGTCCAACGCACATACAACATCGAAAATGATATTCTTAACCCAAGTGCACTCAAAGTATCCTGACGGCTAATATAAACCAAACACATGACTTTAACGCATGCAAAAGAAGTGGACTAAAATGGTTCAATGCGTAACCTGACGTTGGCGGAGGATAACCCCGATAGTGAATACAAACCAAACAGGACATAAATTCATTGCAAGTATAACAGAGAAAACGCTATTCGTAACCGAAGTACATCAAAAGAGCTTCAATCCGTAACACAAAGTCGCAAGTGAATAACATGCCGTTACTTTAACTCGTGTATAACAGTGAAAACGTTATTTCTATCCGGGGTGCACCAAAGGAGTTTCAAAATATAACATTTAGTTGGAGGGAGATAACCCCGATAGTGAATATAGACCAAATACAAGATGACTTTACCACATGCACAATAGCGAAAACGCTACCCCTAACCGAAGCGCACCAAAAAATTTCAAGCCGTAACATGAAGTTGGCGGAGAAAAACCCCGATAGCAAATGCAAACCGTACACGACATGACTTGAGTTTCAAAACGTAACATAGATTTGGATGAAGATAACCCTAATAGGGAATGCAACACCAAAAGAGCTTCAAAATGTATCATGAAGTTGCAGAAGGATGATTCTAATAGCGAATATAAGCCAAACATGACATGATTTTAACGGATGCAGTAAAACGGGAATATTATTCAGCGAAAAAGCATCAGAACGGAACATGCAGTTGGAGGAAGATAACTAATCTGTGCAAACAGCGTGCAGCGTTAATTACGAAAAAAGTTACGACAGCCTATATATACACAGAACTATTCGCATACAACATCGATTAATAATAATAATAATAATAATGTGTATTGACATTGTAGAAACAGTACAACGCAATCGTCAAAGAAACAATTAAAGAAATTAGACAAAGAAAGGAAAAAATCTACAATAAATTATTAGTTAATTCATCTAAACTATAAGTTAAATGTATATATATATATATATATATATATATATATATATTTCGTGACCTTTTATACTTATCTTATATGATAGATCTCTACCACTAATAGGTTATTGACCTATTAGTGGTAGAGATCTATCATTTAAGTCTAAACTATAAGGTTCTATATTTAATAATAAATCATAGACTGCTGCCTTAAATGAGGCAAGGACACGAATTTGTTTAACGACTGGAGGCAACTTGTTGAAAAGCTTTAAACTTGTGTAATACATACCTCTCTCCGTTAACAATAATCGATGTTTAGAGTAACAGTAGTTAGCCTTATGTCTAGTGCTGTAATTCTGCAGAAAAGTGCTGTCTTCAAATAGGTTTTTATGTTTAAATAAAAACTAAAGTTTCAAAAATATAAATAGCGTAGATAGTTAAAATATTATATGCTCTAAAAAGCCTTTACAAGATTGATTAAAATCTAACGTAACATAGTTCGCAAAATTCTTTTTGAGAAATAAATACATGACGCAGCTCGCTACTGCCACCCCAAAAAATGATACCAAATTGCAAGTGTGGATAGCACGCACCGTAATATGCCGTGCGAAGCGCGTCCTTTGTGACAACTTCGCGAAGCATACGGAAACAACAACAGAGAGAGCTCAGGGTACTACACACCTTGTCTATGTGATCGCCCCACTTGAGACATCCATCAACAGCAAGACCCAAAACTCAAACGGAACTCTTCACATTATAAGTATGGTTATACAACAATAAAGTAGAAGGAAAATCAGTTTCTTTATTACTAAATAACACAACATTTGTTTTATCATTATTCATACTTAAATTATTACTGCTTAACCACTGTTCAAGAGCCGCCAAGTATCTGGAACCACTGCTAATGACAGTGTCAAGAGTATTCCCCATAATCACGAAAGAAGTGTCGTCAGCGTAATTTATTGTTAAAGTCTTGTTTGTAGTCAAAGCACTTTCGACAGCATAGAATTATTAAAATAGATAACAAAGAGAAGGAGTCCTAAAATGCTCCCCTGAGGAACATCCATTGTTAAAATAATCTCATCAGAATAGGCAACAGAGCCATTAGAGGCTACCCTAACGGCCTGTCTCCTATTAGACAAATAGGACACGAACCAGGATAAAGCCGTGCCCCTAATTCCGTACATTTCGAGTTTACGAATTAACTTAGAGTGATCTATGGTGTCGAACGCCTTTGAGAGATCAAGTAGAATGCTAAAGGGAATACATTTATTCTCTAAAGCTTCGATAATAAAGTTTGCAAAATCAAGAAATGCAGTATCAATATTTTTACCCCTAAGAAAACCATGCTGATGGCCGTTTATCAAGTTATACTTTATGAAGAAATTGTATAAGCGATCGTAAACAACTTTTTCAAATATTTTCGAAAAACCTGTAAGCAAGCTTATTGGCCTATAGTTGTTAAGATCGTTTATGTCACCTTTTTTACAAGGGTAAAATCGTAGCGTGTTTCAAAAGTGTTGGAAGGGAACCCCAGCTCCAGAGAGCTGTTAATTATATGGCAGAGTGGAGCAACGTAACATTCAGGACAAAGTTTTAAAAAATAAGTGGGTATAGAATCATACCGGGACGATTTGGAGCTTCGTAGCGATTTAATAAAAGAAAGTAGTTCTTTTTCACAAATTGGAAAGAAAAAGAAAGATATCGGATTTTTAAAAATTACAGGCGAATTCTCATTACAGTTGGAATATATATTTTGCCCGATAGTAAAATTTTTATTGAGATCATTGGCTAGTTGTTGGAGGTTGTTGGCTGCCGGCAAAACAGGGCTACCATTTTTCCCCAGATGACTGTGAACTATTTTCCAAATATCTTTAGTTTTGTTACTAGAATTGAGTAATAATTCATCATTTCTACTGCGTTTTAAAGCATCGTACAACTTTTTGTAATATGTAAATGTATCACGATGCTCGTTATTGTATGTTGAAATTGTTTGCAAAGCGCGAACAATTTCCCTAAGCCTGTATAAATAAGCTGGTAATTGAACTGCATTTTGTTTTTGTAGAGGAATCTTCTTGATGGGAAAATGTTCATTGAAATATCTTAAAACTATATTCGAAAATATAGAAAACTTATCGTCTATACCATAACGTTCGTGATATACATCATTCCAGTTTTCATCACTAATACTAACTCTAAAGTCATTAATTCTCTTCTCGGTAAACACACGTACTTCCCTGTAGACGCGCCGGTTCACTGTGTTTGTTGAGGTTGCTAAAGATGTAATTTGAGCTTGATGATCAGAAAATCCAGTCGAGACAGATTTGGCACTTATTGTATTAAGCTGGAACTTCGTAGCACAATTCACAACAATGATATTGTCTAAGCAGGTACCTCCATGTTTGATAAGTCTTGATGGTTCACGAAAAATATATTTTGCATTAAAGGAAGCCAATATATTTACAAAATATTTGTAGTTTATGTCATCGGTCATGAAATCCATATTAAAGTCACCAGCAATAATCACGGGACGTTTTGTGGGAAAGAGTCTTAGGAGAAGGTTTTCAAAATAAAAGCAGTTCTTAAAATTAGTGGTGGGAGTTCTATAGAAGCAGACTAATGTACACCATATGTTGTTGAAGCATATATCGACACCACAGCATTCAAAGATAAGTTCTTCAGACATTTCATTAATAGTAGAATTTGATAAGCTGGTTAAATCTATAGAGATATATATTGCCGAACCACCGTGAATACTATTCTTGCGACAGAAGGATGACGCTAGTTTGTATCGTGGAAAACAAAAAAAGTTGAGGGAGTCTGTTTCAAGCCAATGTTCGGGAATGAAAACAATTTTGCAGTTAGGAAGCAAATTAAGCTCAACAGTTAAACCGGAAAACGACGTTCTAAGGCATTGTACATTTTGGTGGTAAATAACTAAATTAATGTTGGAAGAATTAATTATGTCGGGTTGAGTTGTTTTCTGGTGTACCAAAAAAATTGTTAACATACGCACCTATTGGCCAATTTTCTGGTTTCTTAAGATCTTCAAAGCGATGTGAAGGTACTTCTACTCGAAAAGAGGAATAGATTTCCGGACGTTTAGAAGGCATTTTTTCACAAATTACTTCATTACAACGATTTGCATTTAAGTTCTTAAGTAAGTTTTCAGATGTAGTATCTTTATCTAATCTAGTTACATAGATGTATGAGTACTTACCAATATCTTTAATGCTAGAATTCGGAGCAGAGCCCGTGACTACTTTTTATTATTAAAGTTACGACGTCTTCTAGTAACTTCTGTAAATTCATTATCATGAGAAGAATTAATTTCCTTGCAAGAAACCTTAATTTTTGGGCTAGTTACGTTAGGTGCCACTACAATTTTCTTCAAAGTGTTAGCAGACTTTGCAATCGACGCATATCGATCTATCTTTCCTTTTTTATCAGTTCTGTTATTCTCGCTATTTGATTTTATATCATCAGAATTATTTGGGTTTCTTGATAAGGTTTTTCTTGTAGAATCAGAGTGACAAACAGCATTTTTATGTATATGTTCTTTTCACTTGCCTTCGTTTCTTTATAAAGCGATTTTAGTTTTAAGATTTTGTCAGCGAGAACGTTGTTTTGCATTTTAAGATTTTTAATTTCACTTTGAAGTAAGCTAATGACGTTCACTGTTATAGACATTATTGCTTCTTTTACTTTGTCAGCAATAATTTCCTCAATTGTCTGTTCTTTCGAAAAGACTTTTAACTTATCAATACATTCCACTGTAGAAGGTAACTCTGCGATAGTTTCGCAGGACTTACAATCCCAATATTTCAATTTAAATATTCACACATGATATATGAAAATTCTTTTCACACTTTTTTCTACAGGTAACATAATCATAGTATCTGCCTATGTTACCCGCACACACAGCACACGATATCGCCATGCTCGATGCTGCACTATGACTCTTGGACTATAATTTAGTACTGACTAGAGGGGGAGTCGGCGTTCCTGTCATAACTTATTTCGTAATTGTACGCTGTTACCGCTGTTTGCCCAGTCAAAAGAAACCCTGAATAGAACTAGAAACCAAACAGAATATGACTTTAATGCATACACAACACCGAAAAAATTATTCCTATTCGAAGCGTACCAAAAGAGTTTCAAAGCATAACATGAAGTTGGCGCAGAATAAATCCAATAACGAATATAAACCAAACGCGACAAGACTTTACCGCATACACTACAATGAAAACGTTATTTCGAACCGAGGTGCACTAATGGGGCTTCTAAATATAACATTAAGTTGGAGGGGATAATCCAGTAGCGAATCTAAACCAAATATGTACAACATGACTTTAACGCATGCACAACAGCGATAACGTTATTCCTAAATGTTGTATCGGCCGGGGTCGGATTCGTAAAGACTAGGAAGAGGGACAGGTAAGTAGCTATGGTAGCCTTAAAAAAACACAAAACGACACCATATCAGGTAGTTATATGTATAAATTTTTCTTTCTATATCGCTACGTAACTTATCAACAGATTATGTATACAGGTTGAAAACGTTATTTTGAACCGCGGTGCATCAAAGCAGCTTCAAAATATAACATTAAGTTAGAAGAGGGTACCCCAGCAGCGAATATAAACCAAGCATCGTAAGACTTTATTTCATGCACAATAGCGAAACCTAATCAAAGTGCACCAAAAGTTTCAAATCGTAAAATGAAGTTGGAGAGGAATAACCCCAATAGCAAATCAAAACCAAATACAACATGGCTTTAACGTGTGCACAATAGCGAAACCGCTGTTCCTAGATGTTGTATCGGAGACAGGTTCGTAAAGAGCCGGAGAGAGGTTCGTAAAGAGCTTTAAAACGTAACATGCAATTGAAGGAGGATAACCCCAATAACGAATCTATAGTTAATGTTAAGAAAATAATAATTAAAAAATAACCACACAGATTGGGATAATTTTCGCCTTGAACTTGATACTAGTTTAGATTTGAACATACCTTTAAAAAATAATGATGATATTCAGAGAGCAGTGGAACGTCTAACGATAGCTATCCAGGATGCGCGTGGAAGTCCACTCCGACCATACATATAAATAATAAAAATAAAGACTTACCTAATACCATTAAAGTAACGAAAGTACGAAATAGTTGCGAAACGAAAATTGAGAAAAATCTGGCAATCAACAAGAGCTCCCCAACAAAAAACCATCCTTAATAAAGCCTCACAAGAATTGAAAAAGTTGTTAAATGAACATAAGAACAATGAAATTCAAAATTACTTAAATAATCTATCAGCTTCAGAAACCACAGATTACTGACTTTGGAAAGCAACTAAAAAAATCAACCGTATTCAGATTTATAACCCACCAATTCGTACAGTAGAAGGCCAATGGGCTAAAACTAGTGGCGAAAAAGGAACATTGTTTGCTAGACATTTAGAAGAGGTATTTCAACCGTTTCCATCGGAGCTCGAAGACAATAACGACAACGTAATCTCTCAATCATTAAACTCACCTTATTAGCTAGAGTTACCGTTAAAAAAGTTCACCATAGACCAGATTAAAAATGCTATCAAGACAAAATTGAATTCAAGAAAGTCTCCTGGTTATGATCTTATCACTGGTAGGATTCTTCAAGAATTACCTCATAAAGCTATAAAATATATAACAATGATATTCAACGCTATATTAAGGACAGCTCACTTTCCTTCCCAATGGAGGGTTACACAAATAATCTTTCTATCAAAACCAGGAAAGCCATTAGAAGATGTTAAATCATATAGACCAATTAGTTTACCATCATGTCAAAACTTTCTGAAAAATTATTGTACGAAAGAATATAACCAATAATAGAACAACGGCAACTAATAGCAAACCATCAGTTTGGTTTTAGACAAGAAACATGCTACTATCGAGCAAGTACATCGTATAACTGAAAGGATTGGCCAGGGTTTGGAAGACAGGGAATATTGTTCTGTGGGGTTCCTCGAAATCACACAGGCATTCGATAAAGCCTGGCATGCAGGTCTCCAGTTCAAAATTAGAAAAGCTTTACCCCTGAATTACTACCTTAGCCTAAAGTCCTACCTAGAACATCGCTACTTCTTTGTTAAGTATCTTAATGAACAAACACCTCTCCATAAAGTCATCTCCGGAGTCCCCCAAGGTAGCGTTCTGGGACCATTACTCTATCTGCTGTATACAGCCGATTTTCTAACGAGCAGTGATATCTTACCAGCAACCTTTGCAAATGATACGGCCATTATAGCATCTCACAAGAATCCTGCTATTGCGTCCCAACACAGTTACACTAAACAATGAAGAACTACTTCAAAGTGAAGATGTCAAATATCTAGGTATATACCTAAACAGACGCTTAACTTGGAGGAAACACATATTCAATAAGAGAAAGCAACTAGGGCTAAAATTCGGAGAACTGTACTGGTTGATTGGCAGAAAGTCCCAATCGACAACAAATAACAAGCTCTTAGTGTACAAAGCTGTTTTAAAACCTATATGGATGTACGGCATCCAACTGTGGGGAACAGCATCCACATCAAATGTCGAAATATTGGAAAAATTCCAGTCAAAAGTGCTAAGAGTGATAGTGAATGTTCCGTGGTTCGTGCCAAATCAAGTTATCATGCGCGATCTACAGATTAAATCCGTTAAATCAGAGATAAACTTCAGTGTAAAGTACAGTGAAAGACTAAATACTCATCCAAACAGCCTTGCTTCCGACCTTATGATTCAACCAGTAGGTCAACGTAGACTAAAACGCCACACTCCCTGTCACTTCGTTAATACGTTTTAGTGTTAGTGTTTGTGTAGTGTGTTCCTCAGACACAAAGCGAATTAATTAGTAATTAATTGTAATTTAAAGGAAATAACCAATGAGTTTAGTTCCAGCATGTCATAATGTATAGTGTCACATAATTTGCTAATTCTAATATTTAGTACAGATTGTGAATAAAAGGTGGAATAAATAAAGAAAATGTTAAGAAAACAGACCCTATGATTCAAGAAGGTTCGGAACCGCTGTTTTAAACGAATCCATGAACATCATAAAATTTGTTCCTCAATTATCATAATCAAGTTGGTTATAGACAGTGTTATATTGTAATACATATCTAGGTTGCATAAAAAGTTTTGCAGTTGAGTTTATAAGAAGCTGTAACTAAATCTCTTAGAAAACACAGAATTATCTTTAAGAAAAGTACCTACCTTGAATTGAAAAAACTCTTTACTTTCTCTAGGTACAGCGACACAATGATAATCACTGGTAAATTATTTTGTAAATATCGATTACAACTTTTTCTCATTTACATTTATTTATATGATAGACATTAATTAACTTTTAGTTTGTGAGCATATATTGCAAAATCAGCAACTGCCTAAAATATTTCATTGTATCACTTCTTTCAAACTCGAATTTGGAGGACTAAGAGCTACTTAAAAGTTACTGATACTTCCCTATAATGCTACACATTTTCATGCAAACTAGATACTCGTTATAATGTTAGTATTTCAAAAATACCTCACTTTGTATAACGTTTTTAGTTGAATGTTTATTGTATGAGTTCAATCATGTTCTTATTTTTCTTCCTAATTTGTTAGCATTCTGACACATAAAATGATGTAGGTTCTTTCGGGATGAACCTAAGAAAAATTAAAGATAGCTATAATTACATATTGTATATCGGTCAATATACTCTGTCCAGGAGTTATTAACTATTTAATTTATTATGTGACTTGTCTTAAACACTTCTATATTATAGAAATTTGGGTCAACTTATTCGTAAGTGAAACAAGATCGATCGTTCCCTATTTTGTAATTTTCCACCTACAATACAATACGACGTGCGCAAACAAATGGTAGAATAAAACGTAGCTATTTGTGGTGAAATCAATTAAGGACAAAATTATAATGGGTTTTCAAATGATTAGAGATAGTTACATTATTTAATAAACTATGGCAAAAGGGTCATGTCCGTTAAAAGTTTATACATATAGCAATATTTATTCTGTTAGCTTTAAGCTATTTCAAACGCGTTTTGAGAAAATAACTACCTATAACAACTTGACATTATATTCTACCATCATTAAGACTTCAATATGTTCGTTTTCAGTAATTTCTCAAATAAAGCATAGCGTGGATGATTTATCTTGCATTATTGTTTGTTGAATGTGATAAATGACATCAAATTTTTAAAAACCACAATAATCTCAGGATGCTTTAATTTTCTTTTCCTTAAATGAGTTTACAATTAATTGCATAACTTTTTTACCCAACTCCAGCATTTTAATATACAATTAACGTAGAAACAATACACTTTGTTAAATACCACATCAATAAATTACGGTTGCAATTAAAAAATGTTGATGACTCCATAACTTGAAATGTGGTCTTAAATAACATGTCTGAGTTTTTTAAATTAATGTTGTGATCTGTGCATTCCTTTTGTTCTACTAAAAATCACAATTCTTTTTTATTATTATTCAGAAGAGACTTAAATTGTTGTGTAGGTATCGATATAAATATAACAATATCAGATTGCAAGAGAAACAGTAATACTTTATACATTTTCTTCAATATCATTATTTCGTAAGGGATTTCAGTTATTTTTTTCTCCGTAATTGTATATGACTAACCGCTTGCGGATAAAGTAAATATCATATGTATAATATTTTCATATTTCAGTGGATTTTATTTTATTGGTGCTAAAAACTAAACATAAATTTCTTGAAATATGCACTATCTAAATTTGTCATCGTCTTTGAAGCTCAACAAGTGGCAGGTTCTCTAAATGCAATATGGTGGAACAATTATATTAACGTCAACAATAAAAGAAGAATAAGACACATTGTGGTAGAATCAGTATTGACATACGGTTGGAGGAAGGAAAATAGAAAATTGAATCCTATGGAGATGTATTATTTGCGGAGATGTGCTGGACTATCGAGTCGCAACACATAAGGAATGATGAGATACGCACTATAACAGGAGCCGCTGAACGATAATTCAAAGAATAGAAAAGTGAGGACTACTCTTGGCAAACAGCGTTAAGTATGAAATAAGTTGCGACAACCTATATATACACACAACTGCTCGCATACAGCGTACTGAGTGGGGAATCGGCGATGCTGTCGTAAGTTATTTCGTAATTATACGCTGGTACCGCCGTTTGTCCAGACTAGTGGGGACTCAAAGGGTTCGAACACTTATTAACAATGAACGGAACAAGGTGGGCAAAATGCTTGTGAAAATGGCAACCACTGGCTAAAGATAAAAAACGACGTTCCCACAGGTCATGGAATGAAGAAATTGAACGTGCCATTGACAAAGGAGATTCGCCATATAGTTGATGTATAGCAGGAATGACCAACTTCTATATACATATACATATATATATATATATATATATATATATATATCAGGTCGATATTGATTTGCTAAATGTATCGAAATTTACATCCTGAAACATTGACATTTAACGCATTTACTTTGTCGCCATTATTGATAACCATGACCATATTGTGTTTGTGTGTTCAGACCGCCTCCTGCGGAGTGTGATCGATCAAAAATCGTTTTGCGATCGGCTGATTGGCAACTTCTAATGTATAGGATATAGCGAATGTATTGTGTACCAAATTAAACAGTCAATTTATTGGTAATAATCCAACCGGTAACATCTTGATAGACGTTTCGAGGTTAGATTTACCATCATCAATACTTGCACACGTCCTCGCCGCCGGACATGATTTGTTGTTTCGTCGCCTCATACCTTGCGATTAAACGGCAAAAACTTTTCCCGTCGTTAGAAGCGACTGTTTTTAGATATTGATAATGAGGGAAATCTACTCTTGAAACGTCTGTCAAGATTTTATCGCTTGGATTATTAGCAATAAATTGACTGTTTACTCAGAAACTGTTTATTTTTTCTTATGTACACTGCCGCTCATAATAAGTTATACAGACAATAAAAAGCACAAAAAGCAATTCGTAAATGGTATCCATAAACCTACTCTTCTTAGCCGTAAGCAATAGATTATTCATTAAATCCGACAAATTCTGCTTTTCCTCAGGTTGGCGACTCTGTTTATCGGCACGTATGAGACAAGTAAAGTACCTTATAGAGTATAAGATAAAACATAAAACAGTAAAAATATGGACGTTGGACAAAATAACTCTAACACCTTCATTGTTACATAGCTAATCAAACGCCTCGCGGTATTATCACCGGTAACGGTTTCTAATTTACTTTTGAAATACCAAATGCATATTTTGACGGCTAAGTTGTCATCTTCAGTGGGAAACCAAGAAGGAACTCAGTATCACTTAAGACTCGTTTGTATGGTTCAGTTTGGTTGAAATTGAGCTGTGCAAATTGTGCAATTGGTGTTCCAAATAAACGTCTAGCAAGGGTATTATTTTTTTTATGTTACAACTTGTAAACCACAGTTTTTCAAAGTATTGTTAGAATAAGTCTCTGCTGAAACATCTTGATAATTGTTCTATCCGAAGAATCTGTTTAGTTATTTTAAAGACGCGGTATATCAGACCTATGCAACTTATGAAAATAAATACCTAACACCCAGGTTGGTGACACTAAACAATAGAAGAATAGACAGTATCACGCTGAACAAAAAAGGGATGAAAATGAAAATATTCAATCACCTAGAAGAGAAATTTTTGAGAAGAGATTTCACAAAAGAAATTAAAGGGGAAGTGTTAAAATGAGTGAAAATGCTATTTCTAATACATGGAAGCGAATGTTGGGAATCGAAACTGTCAGAGCATTAACACATCGGAGATGCAATTTCTTACGAAAATAAATATGACAAGACGAGAAGAGATACAATTGAAGAATTACAATTGAACTATTTCAGAAACCACTCCAGATAAGGCGAGAAATACAAAAGATATAGGCCTCCAAGGCAGTTGGAGTGGAGTGCAGTGAAGACCCATTTACAGAATGCCGGATTTTCGATCAACTGTGTAGAGTAGTACTAGAGTGTAGAGTGCAAAAGTGTTGAGTATAAATAAGAAACGAAGAACCAAGAAAACAAAACACTACAAAAGACGGTCATTAAAAGAACGTATGATATGGTGATATGGGCTGATAATTTCAGTTTTTCCTACTTTAAATCGTAGAGACCCCGAATGAAACATACAATGTCAACTGCCTTAAATTCTGTTAAGCATGACGGAGCTTCCTATGTAATTTGAGATGCCATACCTTGGTACTCTTTGGACTTGATAATCGTTCTCGAAGGAAAAATAGCATTCGAGAGGTACTACCATATTCTAATTGTAAGTGATAAAGTAAATTATATCGTCTAGACATTGTTTCTAACTGGTGATTATTTGCCTTTGGTTAGACAAGTATGAAAGTGGAGTTAAGCCTTGGATAACTCGGATACAGGGTTTGAACATTATCGAATTTGTGTGGAGTATTCTATACTGCTTGTATCCGTCAAGAGTTTGCCGGCGATATTAGTTGAAGAGTAATACAAAATCGATATAAATGTTGTTCGCAGACTATATTTGTCAGCTCTTCGGCGGTTATACTTCCTATTAATAAAAGAAAATGTGAAATTTAGTTAGTGTACGAGTTATTATCACCAACCGCTGAATATTGATGTACCTAATTATACATATCGAAATTCAAATTAATCACACAATATTTAACATATTCGAGAAGAGTAACGCAAATATGATCATCAGTGGTATAAATTATATAATAACGCTTAAAGTTATTGATACAATTGAATACAGATTAATTAAGAAACGTATTCTTACCTGAAACGCTTCTTGTCGTAAGTATTTAAACTTCTATTACTCTTATTGCGAATACCAACTATTGATGCGGCCAATAATGCAGCCTTAGCAGCTGCTTCGCATCTTGCCTTATGTCCTGATTTAATATCTGGTTTTGTAAGGACACGAGGTCTATTCGCGTATTCATATATGTTTCTTTTGTCTTTCTTCCGCTGTTCTTCAATTCGAAAACCTAACAAACTTGCTATTTCTGGAGGTGGCTGCAGAAATTGTCCCTTTTTGACTGTTGTAACGAACAGTGGTCTGCTCTGGATATCTGTCAACCTTTTGTTACGATGATTTTCTTCTTTCTCCAATTTTTTTAATTTATCGTCAAGTGCCTTAATAAATGAATTATCGACATCATCTTCGATGGCCACATTACGTGCTTTTGTTATATCATTATAATTATTTAGGTAGGCGCTATAATTTTTAACATTATGCACACCTTCTGCAATAGAAAGATTATTGAATTCGCCCGATTTTACAATTTGATGTTTCTCGACATCTATTGGATTGGTAGTAAGTCTTCTTGTAGGGTACACAACCACATTAGGTTTGCACTTTTCATTTTCTTTGCCGAAAGGTTTCGTCATTGAATCACCAACAATATACACTGAAGGACATCCTTTCTTGAGAACCTTGAACGCAATGTCATTATCGTCTTCTGCAGAAGGCATATTGCAAGCAGACGAAACTATTACATCAGTTCTTTACGTTGGAGGTAATTTCTACATCTAGAACTTCAAACGTAATTTATAACACAAACTATTTAAACCCGCACTAATATATATATATATATATATATATATATCATATAAATCTCAGGAAGTGACTAATAATGATAATAATAACAGTAATAATAATGATGATGACAATAATAATAATGATAATAATTCTGTTCGTCTTAATCCTTTTACCCTTTCTACCTTTTGGTGTAAGAGGTTCGAAGCCACCGAGCCGTATACAAACGTACAGCGTACTACTCCTGGTCCGTTCAGTGGCATTGTCTTCCTTTCGCAACATATTGGCGGTAACAGATTCATTTTAGGATTTTTAAAACTACTACGATCTAATGCGACCGGGTCCCGATCCCCGGACCGAATTGTGAAGCGCATATTTGACCACTCAGCCACTAAGCGAGTTATGATACATAACATACATAAAATTATACATATCTACCCGAAATTTTATGGTCTAGATCGTTTGAAGTGTCTGTTTACGATTTCGAGTTACATATTTAAATTCTTCTTATTTTTCTTAGTAGGGGTAACGTTATACTTTCGCTAAGTCCATGCTTTGCCTTCATTAATATCTGATGCGTAAATAAGTATTCGTAGATGCGGTATATTTAATAATTGTAGGATGCACTTATCAATGTATATGTATATTTTATTGATTAAAATATTGGTTGAAAGCATTCGTAAAGATTTTATAGAGATGAGAATTATTTTTAGAATAAAAATCAAAAAAGAATTATTTATAACAGAACAAAATAATATACAGTGGGCTTTATATGGTATTAATTCGGTTAAAATTTGTTCCATAAAAGGAGTGATCATCTATTTAAAAATTACATTACATATTAGAAATGACAAATTTTATGGTTCTTTTCTTATCGTCTACTTGCCCTTATCTACTAAAACACTTGTCAATATCAGTTTGTTTTCAGAGTAATGAATGTATTAAACCCAATTTAATGCGATTACCTGAAGTTGTTTTTAGTTATCGTTGCTTTCATTATAGAACATGCAAACAGCTTGATAATGTATACTGTAACAAAGAGAAATCTCTATCTTATTTTAATTTTGTGTAGAACTCATAACTTATGAGATAAAGTGTTATTTAACCAGCTGATGTTGTGGTACGGCTCCGAGTAGCAGCTTCCGGAAAATGAAAGACCCATTATCAAAACTGTGCTAATTATAAAGTTGCATACCTACTTGAGTAGATAAAAACAAAATTTGCAATGGTGACTTTATTTTTAGGAAAGAACAAAAAACAAAAACAAATAATTAAGTAAAAATTATTAAAACAACAAAAGAAACATAAACTCATTCAGACAAATTATTTAATATTTACTATAGTATCCACGGCTGTCCAGTATCCATGCACATTCGCAGACAATTACGCATTGATCGCGCTAAGTTGTAGCAATAAGATTTGCCACTTAACAGCTTCCATACATGGAAAACATGTTGCCCCAAATTCCTCACTAAACGAACGTTATGGATGTCCGAAAAGTTTTTCACCATCAATGCCCATAAATTTTCTATTGGGTTTAAGTACGGCGATCTACTTGCGCAAGGAATTAGTATAACTTCGGGTTTATTGTCAAACTAATTCCTTACTATTCCAGATATGTGGATTGGGGAATTTTCTTGCAGTAGATGGATAGGACTTTCTGGGAAGGGTATACCGGCGGAAGGCAGAAATACTTCTTCCAAAATATCTCTGTACGCTTCCCCTGTTAGCCGGCCCGTTATAATAACGCTTTCCCCAGGGCTGGCATCAGACATCCATCCCTAGAAGCCACAACTGATTCTCCCACTTCGTCTAGTTGTTTGGATATTCCGGTGTAATTTTTATGCAAACCATTTCTGATGGTTTGCATTGTGCACTGTAAATGTTGCTGCTCTTTTATTGCGGTAGAAGGGTTTTCGGCGCAGTGTTGCTGTATTCTATCGACATCTTCTTGATTGAGGATTGGTTTTCTTCCGGTTCTTGGTCTATTTGCCAGAGGTCTGCCTTCAAATATTTAAGTTATTATTTCGCGATACTAAGTACAAAGATGAATTTGCACTTGTCTTGACTATAATAAAGAAGAAACCTATAGTTGAGTAATTGAGTCGCAAACCACTTTTATATGAAGAGCAATTATTCTCTTTAAATACGAAATAATAGCAATTCCATTAGAGTTGAAGCCTAAGTATTTTAAGGAATGATCCTTACTCGATCATTAATATGTATATATTCTTGGAAACGTTTCAAACTTAATACATGTGATTGAAAACACAATTTGTACGAGACAACTATAAATCGCAGAAGCACACAGCATGGCTTTGGCGGCATCTATGGTTAAAATGATTATAATTGTAACCTACAATATTCCGAAGTTACACCTATTGACAATCAAAATTTTTAACTCTAAAAAACGAAAAAGAAAAATAGAGTACCTGTCCATCACTTTCATTTCGACTATAAATGGATAATTTTTTTGATAGCGTATCTTAGAAAGCATGCACATATGAAAATGGTTTCTTGTATCAAGAAAACAGATTTTCTTGCAAAAATTTGAAACCCTTTCTTATCTTTAAATATAATGATTTTTTAACCCTAAGAAAATATTTATTTCATACAAATAAATTTTCAAGAAAATTATTTTGTGATATACATTTTTGGTCTTGAAATAAAAATCTTTTTTCAGTAGAGACTGATTTTGGCAATAAAAAACATTTTTGATAAAAAAACATTTCCCTGTGAACATGGTTTCTAAGATACATTATCACAAAAGATTATCCGTTTAAAACCGAAATTAAAGGGTTGGACTGGCACTTTTTAATGATAAGTAATATTTTCGTTTACAATTATCATCATTTTAACCATAGATTGCGCCAAGGCCATGCTGTATGCTGTTGCGATTTATCCTTGTCTCGTACACATTGTGTTCTTCAATCAGACGTATCAAGTATGAAAGGCTTCCAAAAATGTATACATCTCAATATTTAAGTGAGGATCACTTCTTAAAATACCTCAGGCTTTAACTATAATAGGATTGTTATTCTTTCGTTTATAAAAATAATTGCCCTTCATATACAAGTGGTTTGCGACTCAATTACTCAATTATAGCTTTCCTGCTTATTATAGCTAAGGTACAGGTACAAAGATGGATATCGCGATATAACAACTTAAACACACTGCAGAAAACCAGCAAGAAAAATAGCCATTACACCGGAAAATGCAGCTGCTCGGCTTCAATTCGCCCAGACCAATATAAATCGGTGCTGGGATGGCGTTATATTATAAACTTTCCGGGCATGCATAACGGTCGTTCAATGAGGAATTTGGAGCAACATGCTTTGAATGTATGGGAGCTGCTACGTGGCAAAAACTATTGCCAAGATTTAGTGCGCTCAATGGGTAATCTTCTGCGAATGTGCATAGACAGCCGCGGACATTATTTTCGTAATTTATAGTTACAAGTTATTTTTAAAATTACTTTATAATTTTTCTTTTTGTTTTTATTGCATTATTTATTTACTTATTTTCGTCTGTAATGTATGTATGTATGTATGCTTTTTTTTGTTGTTTTAATAATTTTTACTTAATATTTGTGTGTAGTATTTATCTACGTTTTTTAAATATTGTTTTCGTTTACAATTTGCTCTTGAATAAAATTTTATTTATTAAGAATTTACGGTTTTTTTGTTCTTCTAAGAATTTTCACTTTTCTTTTTGGAAGATTATATTGAAATTTTGTAATTTTATGTATTTGTTGTTCCTTTATAAAAATAAAATTTGAAAATAATTGCAATTTTTTTCATCTATTCTAATCGTATTAAATGGGCTTTAACACACTTATTACTAAAGGTCGGATAATATGCAGTTTGCATAAATTTGCATATTTCCATAATATATGCATTTTGTATATTATTTGCATATTTTGTAGTAATTCAGCATATTTGAAGTATCCGAGTTTTATTTATTTACTGAATGTAATTTATTATAGGATAGGCATTACTAAAAATTTGTCGTGGTTGTAACAAACAAAGAGTTAAACAGCCCTCTTTAAATTAAAAATAGCATTCTATGAAGCCTCTTCTCGATATTTTTCCGATAAGCACTTCCAAAAATTGATTAATGCTGTTTCCATACATCTAGACCGGGACAGAATTCAAGGAAAAGCTAATTCCCTGAAACTTCTAAATGAATACAAAAATACATTTTACCAGAAAATTAGGAGCACAGGTGTTTCTTTGTTATTCGGAGAAATTTATTACCATATTCGAAAGCAATTTTATTTATTTTAAACGTCATTTTACGTTGGTTTTTCGAAGTATAGACTTGTGGGTTGTTATTAATTATAATACTGCATACTTAGTAAATATTGGAAATAGTTTCTGCCTAGATCCTAAGCAGTTCTGGACTTTTATCCATCACAAGAAGCGGTCGTCTAGAATTCCAGGAAACATGACTTTCAACAATTCGTTTGGTGAATATTTCAGTTCGGTTTATACCACATCTATTAATTCAGAGTGTAACGCACCAATTTACGCACAGATTGGAAACAGCCCGCATAACATAAATATGGGTCTTATCTCTGCGGCTACAGTAATTGAAATTACCAAAAACTTACAGATAGTTTAATATCTGGCAGGTTCCCGCTTTTTGGTTATGGTCTGTAAATTCATATTTGCGATTCCTTTGACAAAATTATTCAACTTAGCTCTTACATCGTTGACCTTTCCTGACATCTGGAAAGTGGCAAGGATACTCTGATACACAAAAACTGTGATGTGAGTAATGTGGTGAACTACAGACCTGTCCCTATTCTTTCTAATTTCGCTAAGTTGTTGGAACTAATTATGTATTCACATATTTTTCCTATAATGAATCATCATATTTCTCCTCATCAACATGGATTTATGGCGAAACGATCCACCGTGTCAAACTTGGCTTGTTTTAAACAATTTGTGGCAAGCTCACTTGATGCTGGTGGCCAGGTAGACACCATTTATACTGACTTTTCTAAAGCGTTCGACCGTATTGGTCATGCACCATTGCTTAGAAAATTGATGGCTTTTGGATTTAGTGAAGATTTGGTTCGTTTTTTTAAGTCATACTTAACGAGTAGACCACAGTATGTGTTCTACAATGGCTACTCATCGGGATCATTTCAAGCACTGTCAGGAGTACCTCAGGGCTCAAATTTGGGTCCTCCGCTGTTCAATATTTTTATTAATGACATTACAACTGCAATTAACTCAAATAAGTTGCTGTTTGCCGATGATCTTAAAGTATTCCGAGAAATCTCATCAGTATCGGACTGTCTTAGCCTCCAGGCTGACTTGGATAATATTGCTTTGTGGTGTGAATCTAATAATCTACCCCTAAATGTAAGACAATATCATTTACACGCAGAATCGTTTTCAAATTGATAATGTTTATCCAGTTAGAAATATAGATCAGGCAATTTTGTAGAATCGCTTTGAGATACCGTCACTTCAATTCCGAAGAATTACTTCTAGCGTTAAATATCTATATAATTTAATTCATGGTAACATTGACTGTCTTGATGTTTTGCAATTACTAAACTTTTATATACCACCATTTCTATCTCGTAATCCACCAACATTTTATTTGCCACGATGTAGAACAAATATTGGATCTTATATACTTGATGTGCTACAATTACAATATAATTTCGACTGTCTGTGACATCAACGATGACTCATTGCGGGATATTGTCAGCTGTTGTGAGCGGCATTTCAATGCATTTGTATAGGTTCTTCTGGGAATATTGTATTGTTGTAGAGTTATACTGGTTTGCTTATTGTATTTTCATTAATTGTCCTGTAATTGAATTGTAATTTGTTGGACAATAAAGATTATTATTATTATTATTATTATTATTATTATTATTATAGCAAAAATGCCGAAAATAGCGAGTGTGCCTGGATGGATTGCACCTTATTCAGAATTGCGTATGGATGGAGAAAAAGTATTTTGGGTAGCATGCAGCAAGATTATAAGTAAAATTTAAGTTTATTTCCTCTTATTAATCTATAGTTTTTAAACGATGTATAACAAAATCACCAATACAGCGTTTCGACAAATAATTTTATTTTAAAATGAGTAAAATGAGATGTATATTTCATGGGTATTTTTCGCATATCATCAGCACAATGCGGAATATCTGATACTCCGTATTCTGCTGATGATTTTTAAATAAAAATGTCGTTTATTCCGATTGCTTCGCAAACTCCTTATTTAGTTATTTATTACTCTTTTATCTTTCACTAACATTTATTTTATAAGAAACCAACTGATCATGTGATATTTTTATGCAGGTTACAAGTGAGAGAAAGTTTCAAGTCGACCAGCATATTAAAACTCCATCTCATGCTGCAAAACTATCAAAGATGAAATTGGCGAAGAAGGGACAGCAAACATTACCGCAATGTGTGCCATCAACCTCCAAAAAATCGGAACAAGAACAATTTAATGAAGATTTGTGCCTAATGTTTGTGTCGACAGATATTCCACTACATAAAATAAACAATTTAAATGTCAAGTTATTTTTGGAAAAGTACACCAGCAAATATAATATTCCCGACGAGAGCACCTTAAGAAAAAAATATATTCACCGTATCTATGCAGAAACATTGAGTAGCATTAAGAAGGCTGTGTCAAACAATAACCTTTACATATGCACAGATGAAACTACTGATAGTGTGGGCCGATACATAGCTCATTTAATGATAGGTATCCTTAACGTATCGTTTCCAGCAAAATCTTATTTAATTTCATCCAAACAGTTGGAAAAGGCAAATAATTTGACAATAACAAGGTTTATACAGGAAGAACTGGCAACCTTTTTCTTACCGGAATCGATTCCAACAGAAAAAATTCTATTGTTTTTAACGGATGCCGTACCATACATGGCAGCTTGCAACTTAAAAATCTTTTACCCAAATTTAATTCACACAACTTGCTTGGCGGACGGACTAAATCGTGTTCCAGAGGAAGTAAGAAACCATTTTCCCTTGGTACTTTAATTAGTATTGTTAAGAAAGTGTTTTTAAAGGCTTCATTAAGAGTTGAGTTTTACAAACATCTACCCGTTATTCCGCTTCCTCCTCAACCAGTAATCACACGATGGGGAACGTGGTTGGAAGCTACTATTTTTCATGCAAATCGTTATGAAAAAATACAGACAATTATTATGGATCTTGATAGCGATACACAATCTGTGCTAGACGCCCAAAAGGTGTATTCGAGTAAAGAAATACCTCAACAGTTGGCGTTTATTAAAGCCAACTACAGTTTTATTTCCACTTCTATATTGCAATTGGAAGAACAATTTATGTCGCTAATTGAAAGCGTTGAAATAATAAACAAATTTGAAAAGTTATGCTTTGATGTTAAAGGAAGGGTGGGAAAATCCGTGTATGAAAAATTTTTCAGTGTAATAGAAAAAATGAGGGTTTTAAAAAGCTACAGGATATTGCTAAAATCTTGTGTGGTGAGTCAGTAGAAAATATTGAGTTGACAATAGAGGATATTTCTAATTTGAAATATGCTCCTATAACAAGAGTGGACGTAGAACGAACCTTTTGCAATATATATATACATGTTATCAGACAAACGCCACAATTTTTCTATTGAAAACTTTGACAAATATGTAATTGCAAATTGTTTACATAGTTAATTATGTTGTAAAATGTTATAAATAAACTTGTAGTAAACATAATAGAATATTTTTTTCTATAGTATTATATTTTCTAGCATTACTCCTATTTTTTATCTGCATATTTTTCATAAGAAAGTGCATATTTAGGCCAAAACATCTGCATATTTATGCGCATATTTCCACTTTTCTTTTTGCATATAATCCAGCCTCTACTTATTACTGTGAAAACAAAATGAAATTGACAAGTGTGTTAGTAGACAAGCGCAAGTTGACGCGACTGAACTGAAACTCACTCAACTGAACTAAGATAAGCAACGAACCCTAAAATTGGTCATTTCTGTAATGTAATTTTTTTAATAGATTATCAGTCTTTTTATGAAACAGATTTAAACCGAATTAATACCATATAAACTCTGCTGTATATTATTTTCTTCTGTTATAAATAATTCATTTCTGATTTTTATACTAACTCCGACGCTCTACCACGGCACCAGGAGATACTGCGAAAAAAATAATGCTAAAATGGATCTTCATTTCTATAAAATCTTTGGGAATGCTTTCAACCAGATGCAAATACCTCTAATATTTTAATTAATAGTATATACATATACATTGACATGTGCATCCTACGATTATTAAATATACCGCATCTACGAATAATGATTTACGCATCAGATATTAATTACGATAGAGCACGTACTTAACGAAAGCATAACGTTACTCTTACTACAAGAAAATTTAAATCTGTAACTGGGGATTGTAAACTAACATTTAAAGCGGTGTAAACCATAAAATCTCGAGTGGATATGTATATTCTTTCTGGAAACCTTCTACCTACTATACCGAACATGGGCGAAGTTCGGTCTCTGACTAGTGGAAAGTATTGATAATCTGTCCTCGATAGGGGGCGACATTAATTTCTTGGCCGATTGTACATAAGAATAGTGAAAACTTTTCTTATAGTCTGACTGTTGATTTTCACATATGTTTTATACAACATCATTAAAAATTAAAAATCAGTGTTGCCAGGCTGTTTGTGTTGGCGATAATTCCGCCAGACACTTTATATATGACGTTTTTAGAACTATATCACTATTTGTAAACAGCCAGACAAATCGTAGGGCCAAATGTCTCCTAGACATATTTAAAAGCTTACGGTGTGTATGATCGCGTGCATAATAATTTTATAGTTTTTCACATTCGTCCATTAAAGTTATGTTTTTATATCTTGTACCGTATTTCAATAAAAATTAAACCATATTTTATTGTTTAATAATTAATTTTAAAAAAATCTTGAAATATTGATTATTGAACGAAAGTGTTATACCTATTCAGTAAGTTTGGAAAATTAATTTGGAAAATTAAACCCCTATATTTCTTAAACAAGGGCCCTCTTACAAAGAAGCCGAGACATGTGTCTAATTTGACGTACTATCGATTGATGATAGTCTCATAGAAAAGTCAATGTCTCAGGCTAAGCCTTCCCTTGTTAGCCACTGCATCTCTCTTATACTCTTTAACGGCCATTATCTCTCTGGTAGATTGAGTGGCGTATATCTTCGATCTGCCTGTGTTAGTCCTTTATATGTCGGTTCTGTTTCTGCTTTGCCATAGAAGAATCTTTTCATTGCTTGTTCTTTGGTGTATAATGTTGAAATCCAGAAAGAATCCAACTGCTCTTGGTAATAGGAATCTTTCGGTGCTACTGCGCGGGTGATGTGCTCTGTATTTGGTGTGCTCTTTACAAGTTATATTATTCATGTTTCCCAAGTCGCTGTTCGTCCATTTAATAATTCCGAAGCTGTAGATAATGACTGAGTGCAGTTAGTTTGGTTCCTAATATTAGTTTCAGTCTCGGTTTATATGTCTTTATCAATCTATCATTCATTACGTTTTCCAACGGTGCATCGCTTCAATGAAGAGGTCCTTCTTTGTTTGAAGTAAATAATATGTGCTCTTTTGCCATTTGCCCTTAAATATACGATTTATATTACACTTATCCAGTGCAAATTCCGTATGGATATCATTGCTGAAGGTTTCCTTTGTTGTAATAAGTGGTTAAGTTCCCGTTTTGATTTCTGTCATACGCTTTTTGGCAATCGATATATGCCCAATGAGGATCTTATGTTTGCTTTTTTACTTCTTCTGTTATTACTGTATCTAGTACTACTAATTCTTTAGAGGTATAGCTCCTCCTCTTATTTCCCTTCTGTTCTTTTGCGATCATCTTACTATGTTCCATTTGTTAGTGTATTTTATTGGTTAGTATTCCCGTCACCAACTTGTATATTGTAAGAAGTCACATTGTGGGTGTGTATTTACTGGGACCTGCACTCGGTGTTTGATTTTTTAAAAAACTCTGAAATTTTTTTAGGTTCTTATTTCATTATATGTTTGTGTTATTCTTTGATGTGCGGTGTGGAATTGGTATAGCTAGAAACTTTGTATGCCATCTACTCCAGGCGCTTTCCAGTTGGTCAGTGTCTTTAATATCTTGGTTATGTAAATTTAATACAGTGAGCTCCCACATACATTACCAGTTGGTGTGTTTCTGTTTCGTATTACAAATTGTTTACAAATTTTACTAGCAATAATGTCGTTGACTTCTTCTATTTATGATTTTGTGTTATTTCCTGTGTGTGGTTTTGACAATGAAGGTCTGGCGGAGTTTGTTTCCTACTACATAATGTTGTTCCTCTTGAATATTTCCATAGCTTTAGTTTACTCGTCTGCAGCTACTCTTTGAGGTTCTTATAAATCTTGTTCCTTTTCGTTAGTTACATGTTCCCTTAATTCTGCTTCTATTTCTATTGATAAAGAATTGCAAATAAAAATGAAAGTAAAAAAATGAATAAACTTGGTATATACACTTGAACTTCGTAGTGTCGTGGTTCAGGTCTTGCTTGGGCACTTTACGATGTCGTGGAATCCTAAGACTAGAGCTAATGGATGCGTAGTGGCGTATGGGAATAAAAATATGAGAATATTTCTTTTTTAATGAACTGTTAGAGATTGTCTATAGGTCAGTTAAGCTTGGAAAATTACTACATACATTTCTTCGAAGACATTCTGATGGAAATAATTTTTTTGTGAAATTGTAGTTTCAAGATGAGAATTCAATAAATATGTCCTTATTAAAAAGTATCTAAGCTGCTAAAATTTTTAAATTACATAGTATCAGAAATTGAACCTCAAAATATCATGATTTGAAAACGTTTCGATCTACATAATTTGATTTCATAGCATTTAGTGTTCCTTGTACATATTTATAAACTCGCTATGAAAGGTAGTAGTGTAGATTAACGCTACGAAAAATGGAACGAAAATCATTTGTTTTCTATATATTGAATCATCTCCTGTGGTAAGTTGGAATCTTTAAAAGATTTTTAAATTTTCTTTTTAATTATCTATCATTTAACATGATTTGGGCTTTTCCTAATTGCAATCGCCATTATGTAATAATGAAAATTTATAGTAATTACGAAGATACAATTAAGTAAAACTTTAAAAAATGTATTTTTACTATAATCATAAAACGAAAACCTTTAGGTATGGCAAAATAAATCCGGGACTGATGCATTTTTACATTACAGCACTTTGTCATGACCCTCTAATTTTTTCCAAATTTTAATTTTGTTTATGTGTAAATTGAATAAGAATATACGGAAATTTAAATTGCGAATTGTATAGATTTAATTGAAAGATATAATAAAATAAAACTACAACGACACGTAATATTATTCCAGATATATGTATACCTAAGCTTAATTAAGTGACATATGTATGAGGGAAGTTATGTGTGTGGAATAATTAACCGCACCGCCCCTTGCTAGGACCCGCCTATTATGATGTAAGCGGGAGGTTACAATTGAAGAAGTTAGCTGTGTACCGTCCTCGACAAGTTTGCAATTTCGTAATCCTTGTGTATTATTGTGGTCTTGTCTAAAAATGCCCAAAGCAATAATGTGCCCAAACAGATTGCGAAACCCAAAATTATACAAAATTGTAAAAAAATTTTAGGTAAGTAAGTCATTTAGTCCGGTCAATTTAAACATTCATCCTTGCATAAATTTCCAACAAGCCGAAAATTTGCACGAACGTGAGGGACACCATTATAATAAAATTCTGAAAAGTCTCCATCGATCCCATGTGTGCAAAAGTTTTTATTAAAGGTCAAATTTTGCAAAAATAGGTTTTTGGATTTTTCAGCGAAACGGTTAGTTTTACTTTTCCTTACAGTTTTTCATAGCATTAACCATTTCTGAGAAAAAGCAATTCTAAAATTTACTTTAGTTGTATTCTCCATAATATCCACACGTTTCCACGCCACCTATGACGTAGTATACTTAGCGCGTTTTCTTTAATATTGTGCCCCGGTAGGTCTACTCCACGTCTATCTCAGTAAAATTTAATGGAATGTCATGTCATCATATTCGTCATCGTCGCCATCATCTTCTTCTTCATCTTCTTCTCTTGTTCTCTTGTTCTCTTCTTCTCTTGTTCTCTTCTTCTCTTCTTCTCTTCTTCTCTTCTTCTCTTCTTCTCTTCTTCCATCCTCTTCTCTTTCTTCTATTTCTTCTTCTTCTTCCTCATCTTTCTAAGTTGACGTAAATTGTTCTAGCAGCGATATATCAGTTGTTTCGTCGTTGCTGTAAGGATCTTCTTCTGTTGAAGATTCAACATTTGAACACGACTGGCCTTGACAAGTGGTGCATGCTGATGAACAAGATAAGCCTACTGTTCTGCAGCCGCATTTCAAATTACACCCCTTTTTGCAATTGCAAAAAGTAGTATTAAGGAGGTTTCCTTGTGCAGGTGGAAGTAGAGCATGGATTAGTTCCAATACATTATTAATTAGCTTCCAACACCATTCTTCTGGGTCCAGCTGATTACTAAGCCACACTTGAACCTGGTAATATACACGATAAAAATGTTAGTGAGCAGAAGCCGCGCTTTGAGGAAGACAAGCTAATTGCACACGTTAAACATGCTTAAACAGAATAAGTTTTCAATTGCGCTCATATTATTGTTCAATTTCTTTTTGTTCTTATTTTTCTGTTTAAAAAATGTTGAAAATTAAATTAATATCTTAGAAATAGGAGCAGGTAGACGGATACTGCCACGTAGAGAATTGAACAGCAGCAGATGTTGCTCTAGGCCACATGGCCACATAAGATGAGGGACTCGGTTTCTTTTCAATATTAATGTATATTAATGTCACGCAGACTAATACTTTTACTTATAGTATGCGTCCAATGATGTATACATGGGCAGCGTATTCATGCTTATTATAAAGAATACAACTAAAGTAAATTTTAGAATCGCTTTCTCTCAGAAATGGTTAATGCTATGAAAAAACTGTAAGGACTAACTAACTGTTTCGCTGAAAAATCCAAAAGACCAATTTTTGCGAACTTTGACCTTTAGTAAAAGATTTTGCACACATGGAATCGATGGGGACTTTTCACAATCTCATTATAATGGTGCCCCTAACGTTCGTGCAAATTTTCGGCTTGTTGGGAATCTATGCAAGGGTGAATGTCTAAATTGACCGGACTAAATGACTTACTTACCTAAAACTTTTTATACTTTTGCATAATTTTGGATTTCGCAAAACTAAATGAGATAGCAATGAATAAATCGGGGTAAATCTTTGTTTCACAATGTAGAATATATTACATATTACATATTTATCTGTTCTTGCCTATTGCTAGTAAAATCAAAGTAGATAAAAACCATCAAATAAAGTTCATTCTTTTTAAAAGTTCTCTTATAGGATAATTCCGAATTGACTGGTTATCGGTTGTAAATAAACGGACCTTTTCGACTTTTATTGCACCAATAGAAAAAGGATAGTTGGTACTCTAAATATTAAACATAAAACTGACTTATTAGCAACGCGTAGCGGATTTACCTTGTCCCTACCCTAGTACCGAACAACCTTAAGCCCAACTTTTATTTTGCATCTAAACAACGCCTCATATAGTGGATGATTTTTCACTAGTTGAACAAACATTAATTCTTAATTCCAATACCAGCTATTATTATCCTGTATCCGTATTTTTAGCACATTTTTTATATCTTGATTAATACCCTCGACACTGTCTAGACCGTGTCGCGGTTTTTCATGCACAATATGTAAATTTGACCAATATTCTTTCAAATTTGACACTACATTATCAGCAATTTCTCTATCATTATCCAATTGAAGAATGACCGGGATTCCCGACAACGCAAAAAATTAGTAAGGTGTTCTTGACAGTTTGATTCAAAGACAATGACATGACAGACTGGCATATCGAGTTGAATTTTGATCAAAGGTTTAACCACAATTCCTTTTCTAACCCTTTTAGTAACTTTTCACAATATTCCTACAATTCTGCCTTTTATAAGTTTACAATGTGTCTATGTATCATTTCCACATAATAGCAACCGCCGAGGACGTTCGAAGTTTAACGCGACACTAGGACAATGGGTTAATATTGATTGGTTGAAATTTCAAATGTAACACATTCAATATGACTCAATATTCGAAATCGCCATAAAATTTCCTTTACTACAGTATATGTATATATATATATATATTTCGTGACCTTTTATACTTATCTTATATGATAGATCTCTACCACTAATAGGTCAATAAAACAAGGCTGGTTTGAACGATAGTTATATTTTCAGAACGTTTACAAACGTTTTCGGAATACCTTCGTCAGTGAAAATATAACTAGATAAATATATAAACAAACATTTGTTTTTATTTGGGAACTATCAACAAAATGACTAATGACTAGGATTTCTTGATATAGAGAATGTGTAACAAACTTTTATATACATATATAAATTATAAAAACTAAATTAATGTGTAAACATACATGCAAATTAAGTAAAACCCTATATCAAAAAATCTTTGTCGAAACCTTAACAATTCTGTTCAAGGACTAGGGAAAACCCAAATTTAAAAACCTAGCCAAAGGTTTCCTTCTTAAGAAATGCAAATGTCATTTTAACAAATTGCTATATACATTACTTAAATTTTGAATATCGGTTCTGAAATTAATAGTTTTAGTGTCTTTTTGTATATTTATCATTTCATATATTAGTCTTTTTTTATAATTATTCTCTGTTTTTAATATAATTGTGTTTTCAAAATCAAAGTAATGCCCAAGATCTTTGTAATGCTTTGTTACAGCGGTCATTGCACCAAAATCATTATTTAAAGAATACTTATGGCTATACAACCTTTTCTTTAAATATTGTTTCGTCTGACCGATGTAACAACCATCACAGTCTTTACAGTTTATTTTATAAACTACATTACTTTGATTTTGTTTAATTATTTTAGATTTAGTATTAGTAAAAGAGATCTGTTACTATAATTTGGAATGAAAGTAATGTTTATGTTGTTTTTATTAAACTCTTTTTTTATTTTTCGCTTAAACCTTTTTTATAAGGAATAGCGTTATAAGATTTATTGTTATTATTTTTAATTCCTCTATTATATAATTTGTTAATTCTATTTTTTATTATTTTTTGATAAAAACTATTTGGATAATTATTTTTATCTAAGATTTCTTTAACTTTGTTTAAATTCCTTTCCCTAAATTCAGGATTAGCTAATCTAACCGCTTGATCAACTAAACCGGTAACTACATTAATTTTATGTAATTTTGATGTTTCTGAAAAATAATTTAAATGTCTTCCTGTATTGGTAGACTTTATATGCCAATTTATAGTAACAGATCTCTTTTTACTAATACTAAATCTAAAATAATTAAACAAAATCAAAGTAATGTAGTTTATAAAATAAACTGTAAAGACTGTGATGGTTGTTACATCGGTCAGACGAAACAATATTTAAAGAAAAGGTTGTATAGCCATAAGTATTCTTTAAATAATGATTTTGGTGCAATGACCGCTGTAACAAAGCATTACAAAGATCTTGGGCATTACTTTGATTTTGAAAACACAATTATATTAAAAACAGAGAATAATTATAAAAAGACTAATATATGAAATGATAAATATACAAAAGACACTAAAACTATTAATTTCAGAACCGATATTCAAAATTTAAGTAATGTATATAGCAATTTGTTAAAATGACATTTGCATTTCTTAAGAAGGAAACCTTTGGCTAGGTTTTTAAATTTGGGTTTTCCTAGTCCTTGAACAGAATTGTTAAAGTTTCGACAAAGATTTTTTGATATAGGGTTTTACTTAATTTGCATGTATGTTTACACATTAATTTAGTTTTTATAATTTATATATGTATATAAAAGTTTGTTACACATTCTCTATATCAAGAAATCCTAGTCATTAGTCATTTTGTTGATAGTTCCCAAATAAAAAACAAATGTTTGTTTATATATTTATCTAGTTATATTTTCACTGACGAAGGTATTCCGAAAACGTTTGTAAACGTTCTGAAAATATAACTATCGTTCAAACCAGCCTTGTTTTATTGACCTATTAGTGGTAGAGATCTATCATATAAGTTTACTACAGTATAAAATTCGAGTATGTTGAATTTTTTTTTATTATTATATAGAGTTAGTAAGCAACATGAAAAGTTGGTTTTGACACAGTATGTGGTGAAAATATACTACTACTAAATTGCACCACCTAGAAGGCGTTAGAATTTTTGATTAAATTTGGCATAAATCTTTAACTATTAAAAAGCAATAGAAAATAAAAATCTAGTCTGTCTAGTGTTTTTGGGCAAACGTATACGACGCAAAGTACAAACATTTTTGACTAAATCAAATTTGGAAATTTATACCGATGACTAAGTCTGTGTAGTAAGTTATTGTAATAACGTTAATAACGCAGAGATTAGTGTCTCCACCTACAGTTATAAGTTTGTGAACTGCTGGTTTATATCCAGGTTTGTTTTATTTCTTTTTTATCATATTTTATTTATTACTACGCAAAACATACTTTATTTATTTTATATTTAATATATATTACCAACGCATGTTGCCGCTTACATTTCTGGCAAGGAAATTCATCGAATAGATAGATACACAACATGTAGAAGGTTTATCATAAATAAAATAAAAATTAATATTGCTTTCTCTAATGTTCGACAGTATGTAAAAGTGTGAATTAATTAATACAATAGGTACATGCTAGTAACGTTTCATTACTAATTAAATAGCACCAACAAACCAAAATTAAAACACAAAATAAACTGTCAAAGATGGATTCTAAAAATTTTATTTCATTATTATTTTTAATTTGATTTATTACATACGTATATACATCCTACATTTATTCGTGTTGTGTATCGATTAGATGGATTTCCTAGAAAGAAATATAAACGGCAATATGAATTTCTATTATACAGTGTGTGATTAAAGAATGGAATATCAGCTCACAACCGTGCTCGGACCCTACTCTCTGCGCTATCAATCCTACTTCAATAACTTACTATATAGCCTGATTAACCGATATGAATTTTTCTTAAAAATTAAGCTTTGCATCGTATTCATTTACCGAAAAATATACAACATAATTAACAATCCATACAGCAAGTTTCGTTAAAATCAATTGATATCACGCCACAATGTCTCCTTATAGGTAATATTTTAACCTAGTAATTTTTAAATGACATTGCATCGTTAGTCGTAATATTATTATTCTAACGTGCTTTTGCTTTTGAAAGAGATCGAATAATTGGTTGCACTAAGGCGGTTTTCCCTTCAGAAAAATCGCAGACCGCTTCAATAAATAACATCTCACCATAATTATAGTTTGTCGGGGGTGATTTGAAGAAGGGAAAGAATATTGTCGAAGAGGGATTGGAGCGTAGAGAAGACCATTTAAGCACCAGAATCGCAGCCTAAGACTGCTGGCTGTTAAACACAAACTTTCGACAACCAGGTCTATTGTTGACGAATGGTTTCGAGTTGCAGGCCGTCCAGTATGTGTTTGTACTGTTTATCGCCAAATGTTATTGTTTGGTTTGCTCTCCTATCAATACTAATCACATTCAATGGCTTCTCTTGCATCAGCACGATGTTCATTCTGGTGCAGAAAGAGTCCTGAGTGGAATATGGAGTGGTATCATTTAATCTTTAGTGATGAATCAAGATTCTGTTTGAGAAGGCATAACGGCGATATGAAATTAGAGGAGGACGTGGTGAAAGCCAATATATTCAATTTTCAGTCGAAAGATATGTGCAGAACAGTATGACTGTTACGACATGGGACTCCACTGCCTGCTTGAGTTCTTATTCTAGGCAGTATGACTGCACAGAAATACATTGGGAGTGTAGTCCCATCTTCCTCCAATATTTCAAACTCTAGAAAATCCTTTGTTTCAATAAGAAAATGCCTGTTCTTATATTGCAAGGAGTGAATTGTTAAACTGTTGAATGTCATTCTAACTTCCTCATTATGCTATAATTTACAAGTTTGAAACTATGGGTGTAATTTATGAGTGTACTTAGAAAGGCAGGTGGAGATCTTGTCCAATTTACAATATACCTACGTAATGTAACCTCACGTTCTATCAATAACAATAAGAACACTTACACTAAGTTTATATAATAACAAAAATGAAGATATCAATTTATTCCACAATGCCACAGTATAGAATACTTAAATACTTACAAAATAATAATAAAACGTCATATAAGAAAATAAATGCACTATACCAAGTGGTATGTAGAACTCATCGATGGTGTAGAGAACCTGACTAGATAAAATGTTTTTCAATTTGCTTTTGAAATTGGGTAATGGAAGCTGCTTCAAATTTTATGGCAAATGATTGTCTACTTGAATGCACTGCCACGCTACTAGTTTTTGCATTTCGTTAAGTGGGTACGGGGCGGAAGTAGCTGAATTTAACTTCATTTCTTCGTGTATGATCTAACTCGTGCTTTTCAAAAAATTCACTGTAACGGTTCTTGACAAAAGTTGCCGACTCCAAAGTATAAATTGATAGCAAGGTAAATGTGTTTTTTGTCTCTAAATACTGGTTTACATGTATCTCTCGATTTTAAATAGAAGTTTGACCGTGTACAGGTCTTTTATAAAACAAAAATTCTACCAATTTTAAAGCATTACCGCAAAATATCGACCGTATTGCAACCGAGATTGGATACATGCGAAGCATATATTTAATGCAGTCTCAACACTAACGTTTTGTGAAATAATTTTGAAGCTGTAGCAAAAACTACTCAATTTTCTTCTTCAAATCCTCAATATCATGTCTACAACACAAAGAAGAACCTACCGTAACACCAAAAAGTCAAACGTGATTCACGCATTTAAAAGTATCGTTATTACACTCAACCTCCAAATCCTCCCCCAGCGGCACCAAAAGGTAACAAGTTATTTTTTTAGTGTTCAACTGAAGGTTGTTAGCGTCATGAGCAGTTACACGTTGTTTTCGCTCTGTTAGATAGGATCGAAAAAACATATTCCTCCAAAATTCATTGTTTCCATTTCATGCACACGCCAAGTCTTCCTTTCACTTAATCCTTAATCTCCTAAAAGGCTGAACGAATGCTCGAATGGTACTCCTATTATTTATATATCCATTTAGTTTGAAAGCATGATGTTAGGCTTTTCTAAAAATCTATTAATATACTGCATAGCAATTTTTCGAAAATTTTCTATATATTGAATATTTATTACATAAGCTAGAGGGACTGAAAGGTAATCTCAACAATCTTTCAGTAGTGAAACAGGTATACCGTCCTCGCCTGTCGATTTGGTGTTATTTAAGGTGTAGATAGTACTTTTCACTTCTTCAGGATGTGACAACAAAGGACTCAGATACGTATTTTATAGTTGAAAAGATTCGAAGTGAAGCGCGTCATAGTTGCAAACCTGCAAATGTTTAATAAATACATAATGCGTTATTTCTAATGCAAAATTCTTCACAAGACCCGGCATACTCAATAAAATTCTTTCGAAAGCTGGTTGCCTCAGTTATTAACGTTTTCCGTGTTCACGTTTGTACTTTTTGACTAACATAAAATTATATTGTAGATTATTTGGGCGCTTAGTTAAAAGTTGTATATTTGTTTATTGATATAAGTGCTTTTGTTACATCATATAATTCGTTTAAATGTACGATAGTTACTTGTGATGAGTGTAAAACCAATAACGTATAGGTCTTGCTGATTATTTTGTTTCAAAATTACAGAAGACTACCTAATCCTTTTAAGATCTATTTTAAGAAGTAAGCCTGCATGTAAATGATGATTCAATAATCCTGTTTAGTTTGTATACTACAATGTTAATGTTTTGACTGTTTTTATATGCTATGGTGTTAGTTTTTAATCACAAAAATAAATAATTGATAGAACATACTTATTTTAGTTACTTTTATATTGAGAAGATGTCCAATGTTCAATTAAGCATCTAAATAATGCATAATCTAATAGATATAATTTTGACTAGAAGCTACTGGGCCTAATTGTCTAGTGCCGACGTTCATTTGGCCAAGGAAATTGCGGCATTTAACATTGGAAATGACTGATTATTTGTTTAAACTTCTGTAATTTTGCAACTATGGCGCGTTTCCCTTCGCACCCTTTTTACTTGTATTTGGTGATCTTCAGAGAGTATATCTACAAAATGATACTTTGCTAGTATCCTATACGGCGTGCAACCCCAGCATTCAAGATGACTGATTATTTGTTTTAAATCTCTGTAATTTTGCAACTGTGGCGCGTTCCATTTTGAATCCTTGGTATATTTTAGAGATTATATGTACTAAAGTTTAGGCACTTTGCTAATATGGAGCACCTAACATTAGACATGACTAAATATTTATTTAAACATTTGTAATTTTGCAACTACAAATGTTTTATAGGCGCATTCAGTAATTTCTACAAAGTATACTCGTGTCTTGCACGTGTCTTGCACGTTGTGCAGTATCTTACATTAGAGAAGATATCCCACTTATCTATGTCAACATCTCCTAATATGCAACTATAACGCGTTTCACTACGAAATTTGTTAGTTGCATGTGATAATTATTACAGCGGACACATAAAAACTGCTAGACACCTAGCTCGTGTGCACTGAGCTTTGTGCAATATTGTATTTATTTGTTTATGTTGAACTATTTACTACTTGTGCAACTTTATCGCTTTTTATTTCTCATTACTTGTAGCTGATCGCCGCATGCTTATTTATTTCTTAAATTTCTGGTTTAACAGCAACCCTTTCCCGAATGTTCTGCTGCGAATGTTCACTTCATGGGTGTTGTACATTTATACTTCCGTCACTGATTTTAGACATGAATTACTCAGATAGAAACTGTTACACATATGAACTATGCATAAAATTAAATGTAGTAAAACGAATATATGTTAACCATATTACAAAGACTGGTACTTAAATTGTTAAAATATGAATTAGATGTAACATATATACCAGGTAGTCAAATGTATGTAGCTGATTTTCTAGATGAACCTACTCTAAATGAAATTGTTCATTGTCTTGAAGTAGATTTACCAATATCAGAATCAAGGTTAAAACAGTTAGAACAAATGACATTACAAGATACAAATTTGAAACTACTCATAAAGTGGTATAATGAAGGTTGGCCAAACAATGACAAAAATTTTACCAATTTAGAGATTAAGAACTTGTTTAAATTAAAAAACGATATACAAGTAAAAAATAATATAATTTATTTAAAAAATAAAGCAGTAATACCACAATTGATGAGAAGAGAAATACTAGAGTTGATACATGCAGGACACTTAGGAATGACTAAATGCAAACAAAGAGCGAGAAGTCTATTATATTGGTATGGAATGTCATCAGATATAAAAAATAAAATTAATACATGTAAAAAATGCGAAACTTACAAAACTACAAATGTTACAGAGCCACCTATGTCTCGCGATATTCCAGCCTTACCATTTATGAAAGTAGGAATGGATATTTTTAAGTTTGGGGATCGGGATTATTTAGTAGTTGTTGATTATTTATCAAAGTGGATAGAAGTAAGATCACTAAAAGATAAAACTGCCGATACGGTAATTGTAAAACTGCAAAACATGTTTTCAGTCGATGGTATTCCAAAATTATTGTCAGTGACAATATGCCATTTGCAAGCTACAAATTTGACGAGTTTGCTAAAGAGTATAGATTTAACACATTCAAGTCCTAGATATCCCAAGTCAAATGGGCTAAGTGAAAAATCTGTGGGCATAGTAAAAAGATTATGCATAAATGTAAAGATAGTGGAATAGATATCCATTTAGCTCTATTAAACTACAGAAATACTCCTGTAGCAGGACTAGAATATAGCCCAGCTCAAATTTTAACGAGCAGAGTATTAAAATCTAAAATACCATGTACTGGACACATATTAAAACCAAATGTTGTAAACAATGTTAATAATATAATAATGAAAAAGCAGAAAACTGTGGCGAATTATTATAATAGGACTGCTCATAAAAGGCCGAGTTTTCAGGAGGGTGATAATATATTAATACAAGACCTTCCTAATAAGACTTGGTCTCCTGGCAAAGTTATAAAAGAACAAGGTCCAAGATCATTTGTTGTTCAAAAAAAAAATGGTGAAGTAGTGCGAAGAAATTCATTTCATTTAAGACATTCGCTGAATAAATGCACCATTACTCCATCTAGTACAGTAATAAATCAACCTGAAGAGGAGGAGCGCGATGCACCGAATCAAAGCACGGATAATACCACAACAAGCCACCCTAATCCTGAGCAAAACAACGCTATCATAATAACTCGTTCTGGACGGTTAAGTAAGAAACCAGCATACTTAAAAGATTTGAAGCATTATTATTGCGTGAGTGGGGGATGTTACATATATGAAGTTAGCATATATGTAAAGGAGGCGCCCTCTGGGGAGAGTTAGTTAAGAAATAGAAATAGCACAGCCGGACATACGTTAAGCGATATTTAGATTAAGAGTTCTTGTAAGTTATTAATGTTTTATATAAAAAGGCTGTATGGGTGTATTTAATAAAGCGTACAAATACAACAGAGACAGCTATGTATATGTCATTGTAAAGGAAATTTAATAACTTCCAAGATATTTAGTAATAATAAGATGTTACATTTAAAGCATTCAAACTCGTAAGGTATACAAAGCTACATATTGTATACTTTTTTATTCATGTGGAATTATAGACAAAGAGGAAATTTATAAATTTTGTCTAGTTGCAGCAGTAGCCAAGGCTTTGTCTGTGACACAAAATTAAACTGGCTGCACATGCTCTAAACCACTCAGGTTAATAATCAACCACTAAAATTGAGATTAACAATGTTTCGCGCTTATAGTGACGCCTCCATTGCAATTTTAATGTTTTATGTTTACGTAGGGAAATGTCGTCTAGGTTAGGACACTGTATAGGTTGGGACAGCACGATATCTTCGTTAGTTTACAGTGGTGGCATCTTTTATTGATGTCACTTCTTAGCCTTGGTTGCAGCTTACTTTCTATGTTCAACTCAAGGAGATAATCATGTTTGTCGCCGCAGCACTAAGCAGTACGTTTTCGATGACGGAAAAAAACATTGTGCTTTTGTCATTCGACCCACACACACCCCATCTCCTCCATTGGAATTGCAAGATGGGCAAGTCTAATTACGCACAATTTTCCCACGGCGGGCTAGCCGAGTGCGCGATTGTAGCTACTACAGGAGTTTGTAGCAAAACAAGTTGGCTACTTCTGTAGAATCAAATAGCTGCAAAAATGTTGCAATTAAGTACATTATGGCCGAATTTCGTAATTGAACTCTCATATGTACAAACATCTAACGCACTGGCTTATATAGAGCATCTATAGAAATGAAAAATACTTCACAAAGTCGCACTGATGAGCGATATGACCGCGAACACGCGTGTCTGCGAATAGTGAAAATAATTTTCTAATTAAGCACAATTTTCCCACGGCGGGCTGGCCGAGTGCGCGATTGCTACTATAGGAGTTTGTGGCAAAACAAGTTGTCTACATTCTGTAGAATGAAATAGCTGCAAAAATGGGCAATTAAGTACATTATGGTCGAATTTCGTAATTGAACTCTCATATGTACGAACATCTAAGTCTAATGTGTTAAAGAAAAGTGCAATGTTATACCTGAAAAGGATTTCGTATTTAGTTCCGTAAATTTCTTCTTTTGCGACAATGAACAAATGACGTTGAGTAGTATAGGTTAGGACACGCGTACAGTATAGGTTGGGACACTTCCTTCGATACCTACACGATGATTTTTGTATGAAGATTGTCTTCGAAGTCATTTTTGGGTATTCGTGATTAACAATAAGACAAAGTCACTTTCGCTCATTGTAATTCACATTGCGTATTCGGCATTCCAGCAGGTTTCGTAATATACGAAAAAGCGAAAGGGGAATCACTGATTTCGATAAATTGGGGAAAACCACGCTAGTAAAAAAGCGGGAAGAGATTATTCTTTTAAGTCGGCACACATTTCTGACAGTCCGTACACCCGAGCAGACAAGTATGTATGCTTTCTTCCGACATTTGGACATTTGTGTTCCGAGGTGCCAGAAAAGGGCTTATTTTATCTCAGAAACGATTACGATGGCGTTAGCTGTCAATGCGGAAGAATCTACGATGCCGCCGTTTTCTTTATTTCCACGCAAAAAAATGCAGTATTGCTTCATGGACAACGCTTCTCCTGGTGCTGTTGGATACGCGAAGGAGTCAGGCTGAATGCCAAAGGCAAAATTTGTCAAATTCATCGAGTATTTCATCCAAGGCAATAGGTCATCTCTGCAATCACCAACTTTACTTTTGATCGGCAATCATTCTTCGCATCTGTTCGTGAATTTGCTGTCTTTTCCGCCAAACTGCAGTCACAGATTGCAACCATTGGACGTGTCGATGTATGGACCAGTCGAAACTTACCACAAGTCGCAATGGCTAAACAACAACGCGGGGGTAGATCAATGAAAAGCGCTATTTTGACATCGCCTGAAAATATTTTAACGTTACAAGAAAACCAGTAGAAGCGACCTGTCTCCGAGACCCCTCAGAAGCCTCGGACTCACTCAACACCGTTGGCGAAGAAGCTACGGTCGGGTCCATCTTCGGAGAAAGATGATGATTTTTGCATTATTTGTTTGGCGACGATGCTACGCACACTGCGAACTCCGCCGCATGCAATTCGTACAGTAGGCCTGTTCACTTAAGATGCGCCAACATAACTGCGAGTTTTTTCACATGCAAGAAATGTGAATCAGAATGTTTCGACGAATTAGATGCTTATTTCGACTTAAGAATACAATAAAACAAATACATGTTTACAAAAAGGCACATTTTTGTGTTGGAACAATCTTTGTTTTACGCATTATTGAGTTTTTCTGAAGTGTCCCAATCCATACTACAAAAAATGATTTGATCGATTTGCAGTCATGCAGAAAATCGATCGACATTTTTGTCTAGGATTGTTATTGAACATTGTTTGCGAAAAGTAAGCCACTTAATTTAGCTTCAAAACCACGCCAGCGAAACCGGGAAATATGAAAATAGAAAAGAGTTATGAGCTACTGAAGAAACCCGTCCCAACCTAAACGACATTCCCCTACCTATTTGGTAAATATATAGGTATGCCACCCACTTGTTTTGAATGTTATACCAGTTATTTTTATTCTAAACTTTGATACAATTTACTTTAAATAGGATGTTATAGATTTTATTACATTTCTGTATTCGACTCACTAAAATAAGTCGGCAGTTAATATATGTACATCTTTATACCTAGATACCTACAGCCGTTCATCAGTTTTTTCAAATTATTCCCTTTTTCTGTTTTATACTGGGAGCTTTACAACTAACTTCAGCTAACATTGACACACACACAAAAAATTTCCTTGTCCGTGTTTTGCGTTTAATTTAGATATGAAGAAATGAACCCATAATAAAGGCGTTATTCTATATCTCATCTACATTCAAATCTTTTAATAAGCAACTGAAATTTTAATTTTGAAACCTGGGACTCTATTTTCATATGAAAAATAACTATTTCTTTTCATTAGTTTCTATTTCTCCCAATCTTTATCTCAGGGCTTTCGATTCTTGTTTGTTATTTTGAATTTTTTAAATTTCAATCTTCGCGTAAAGTTTCTTCTTTATATTTTTATCTGAACAAATTAATACTGACAACATATTATACTTATTGTTCAAACAAATAAGTATCTCAAATATCAACTTATCTTGTTATCAACACATTACTTTTATCAAATCAAATCGAATGTAAAAAATATTATAATTTCCAACAATGTTACGGAACGTATTATAGATAATTAAACGACCCTTGAGCAACTACACACCTTACGTTAAATTCTAATAAAAGAAAACTAGTGAAAAAATTAACCAAAGAAATTATAAATTAAATCATACACTTTTGCAGGTGAGTTGCTGGAGGAGAATAAATACCTTAGGGCCGGTCTTTTTCACTTCTCTATAAAGTTCCCTTTAACTATTGGAAAGATAAATTTATTGAGAGATCTTATAGAGAGGATATATTTTTCCGTCTTTTTACTGCCATATAAGTGGACAATTACTATTGAGAAGATATTTTGTTAGTAGTAGTAGTTGGCAGAACTGCTTGGCGCCTAGCGACTTCAAGCGATTATGTACGAGTGAATAAGATACAGCGTGTCCCAAAATTGCTGAGACATAGAGCTACTACTTATTGTAGAGGTCAAAATAAGTCGAGTGGACGCAATTTATATATATACCAAAATGTATCGTTTGTCCGTGAGAAGTTGTTTAGAAATGCGCGAAACAAATTTAATGAAATTTTCGAAAAGTACATTTTAGAGGATTATCCTACTTTCAGTAATCAAAGAAACCGAAAGGAAATTGTAGATGGGTTAAAACCACCCTCACCCCCTGATAATGTTAAATTATTTCCTAGGGGTGGTAATACGGTTCTAAGCCTTCTTTTAGCGGGAAGGCCTATTCATCATCTTCATTTTTTGACTCTTATACTCTTGACTCTTATACTCTTATACCCCGTATTTCGCATAGTTTCGAAGGGAAAAATGTTTTCCCAAATACTGATCACCTACATTCTTAGTACAGGTTTAATAAAATTATAATACAAAATTTACTTGGCGCTGGACACAAAGACATAAGTCATGATTTTGAGAGAAAACAAATTCATAATCGTCCCAGTTTCTTGTTGACAGTAAATAATTTTAATAATTTGTTCACTTTCAGTTGCTTTTGTATTGTTTTTTTATCGCGATCGCCGTTATTGCTTTAATTGCTATTTCTGTTGTTGTTGCAATTACTTTGGCAGCTATCAAATATGGATTTCCCTTTTCATGAGCAGACAGACGTGCTATTAGTTCTTGGATATTGTCAAGGTAACTGCCGCGAAAGTGTCGGGCGTGTATCAAGAGAGGTGTCCAAACCGGACAATTCCAAATCACAAAACTTTTGCCCGAATCGAAAGACGTCTTCGAGAAACAGGAATGTTGAAGCCAGTCAGAATTAACGCTGGAAGATCTCGACAAGGCCGAATACCCATTGCGGAAGAAACTGTTCTTCAAATGATTGATAACAATCCTGAGACTAGTACCAGAACATTGCAACAATAGACTGGGATTTCAAAAAGCACTGTAAGACGGATTCTTAGCGATCAATTAATTCGTCCATTCCACATCCAACTAATGCAAGAGTTATTGCCACTTGATCAGGGTTCACGTTTAAATTTTTCACAAATTGTTCGGGAGCGCTGAGTAGTCGACAACGGATTCCACACTAATATCTTGTTTACTGATGAGTCTTGTTTTACACGTCGTGACATGACGAACCTACACAATGAGCATATTTATGCAGATGAAAATCCACATGCTATTAAAGGTAGATATCAATGAGAATTTAAAATTAATGTCTGGGTCGGAATTATTGACAATTTTTTGGTTGGGCCGTTCCGATTGCCTGTTTGTTTAAATGGCGCTAACTACATTCGTTTTCTTCAAGAAATTTTGCCAGAAGACTTGTCCCTTAATTTGCGTCGAAACATGTTCTTCATGCACGACGGTGCACCACCTCATTTTGCACGTGCCGTAAGAGATTATCTCAATGAACAATTTGCTGGCAGATGGATTGGTAGGGGACAAGAAGCACCCATTCAATGGCCTCCGCGGTCTCCAAATTTAAATCCTTACGATTTCTTCATCTGGGGAGCGTTAAAAACACAAGTGTACCAAGTTCAAATTAATAATTCCGAACAACTGTGGAACAGAATTCAAAATGCTGTAAACGCACTAGGAGATAACGACGATGTTTTAAGAAGGGTGCATTTCAATTTTTTACGCCGAATTGACCTCTGCATTAACAAAGATGGAGGTCACATTGAATATCTGTTGTAACAAAAGTTTTGTCTTTGTGCCCACCGCCAAGTAAATTTTGTATTATAATTTTATTAAACTTGTACTAAGAATGTAGGTGATCAGTATTTGAGAAAATATTTTTTTCCTTCGAAACTATGCGAAATACGGAGTTTTCATAAGAGTCAGAAAATGAAGATGATGAATAAGCATTCCCGCTAAAAGAAGGCTTAGAACCGTATTACCACCCTTAAGAAATAATTTAGAAACATTATCAGGGGGTGAGGGTGGTTTCACCCTTCTACAATTTCCTTTCGGTTTCTTTGATTACTGAAAGTAGGGTAATCCTCTAAAATGTACTTTTCCCAAATTTCATTAAATTTGTTTCACGCATTTCTGAACAGCGTACAAAAACGTGATTTTTTAATTAAACTTTGAACTCTTCTCACGGACAAACGATACATTTTGGTATATATACAAATTGCGTCCATTCGACTTATTTTGACCTCTACAATACGTGGTAGCTCTATGTCCCAGCAATTCTGGGACAGGCTGTATATGGAAGTATGTGCACATTCAAATATAGCAAGCATAACTTCATTATAATCCACTTATAACCTATCATTCTGTTTATATTTGTGCAGAAACACGTTTCGCATTTGTATGTATAATATATTAACTTATTCATTTTATTGTTTAAATAATGGATATCGACACAAAAACGAAAAAGGTCGAAAAATTTTACCGCGTTGGAAATAAGATTGTTATACGATACATAAAAGTAATTGAATATAAAAAGACAACTTAGGTAGTTCCAATTTAAAAGCCAAAGTAGACTGCTACTAGCATAATCTACTCCTTAATAAAACTATACTCGCCTCTATGTAGGAGGAGTAATATCTGCTTCTATTCTGTTTAAAACATTTTGAACAGTTACTTTAGACATCCTGAATCTCTGAATAAATTCTTTATCATCCCACATTTCCCAGCTATTTACTCAAGGTCTCAAGGAACAACGTTTTCGATCGCGATTTACAACGTTAACGATGTACAGATCTTGATCTATCATGACATCAAGTTCTTCGTTAAACATATTATCCAGCATCGTGATTTCGTCGCTAAACGCAATAGACGGCAAATAAACATTTTCCAAATCTGTAGGTTATATTGCCAATAAGGTGTTGTGGCTGGTTGAAGTAGCCTTTAAGTTATAGATCACATAAAAGTGTTTATAGAAAGAATAAATGTTATTGGACGATGAAAAGACAGTTTTTTAATTTATCGACTACTTAAACTTATAGAGAACTTTATAAAGAGGTGAAAAGACCGGCCCTTAATTTTATTACAAGGTAAGAATCATACAAGCTTTTTATCTGCAGGAAGCATACCCGTTACATAGCTCTGCCCGTCTCTAAGTGAAGGCCCCAAAAGTGTCAACTGACAACGATAACTATTTTGGAAAGCAAAACATATTGAATGTTCAAACAGCAAGGTTGATATCATTAGTTATGACAGCCACTCACTTAAGAGAAAACATTCTAATGACTCATTGTGTTCTGCTTTCCAAAATACTTATCGTTGTCAGTTGACACTTTTAGGGCCTTCGGGGCGATATAGAAGATGTCAACAATAACCCGAAAATAACTAGATATAGCTAGGGAGACCGCAGCATTTCAATTTTGGTATACAGTGCCTTCTATTAAAAGAACTTGAGTTTTTTACAGTTGTAAATATATTAACTTATTAACTTATCTCAATTAAATCCGTCATTTCCCTACGCTCGTACACAGTCTGTATAGTTTGTGGTTGTGCAGCACCCACTATCAAAACACAAAAACAAGAATAATTAAACTAACTGAAAAATTGTTGTATGGAGATATAAGAAAGTATACCAAGAATCTGCTTATTTTTTGCGTGTAGAATACAAAGAAAGTAAAAACATTCTACTTAAAATAACCAAACGTGACAGTTTCGGAGAAGTATTTACATATAGAAGACAAAAGGGTGAGTTCCGACACCAAAGTTTTTAATGAAAATACGTGATAAGACATTGAAAACTTTTAAGGAACCAGTTGTCAGCTATATCGTGTTTTATTGTTAGTTCTATGTTACTTTCAGTTCAATCTTAACTAACAATTTACTTCTAAAGGAGATAGTAAATTGTGAAAATCTAGGAATATCGCCGAGTCATTTAGCGTAGTACGAGTGTTTACTAGTAGTACAGATAACCCATCCTTATAAGAGAATTGACAACGAGAATCGGCTTCAAATGGTGACGAGTTCTATATTAGACCATATGGGAGACGATGAAAAATAACTATAATACTGTTAGTACTATATGTATCTCTTAAAGTGTTAAAATTGTAATCTTTAACTAGGCAAACATTTGGATCCCAAATGTCAGAAATTTAAACCGATCATTTTTATTAAGTTCTTATAATTGGCTAGGATTACCACATTTATAAATTCAAACTTCTAATTAAGAATATAGTTTTCATATTAGGTAGATATATACACTACCGTCCATATAAGTTCGGTTTGTAAAATTTCGTAAAGTATTCTTAATGACTGTACTATTACTTTAAAATCTAAATTATATTATTGTATTAAGATATATGATCTGAAGTTCCTAGTTCGCAAAGGACAAATACCTTCAGAATTTCTGGGTAAGATCATCATCAAATAATAATTAAAATTTACGTTTTAATGGCACTTCTGGAACAAATTTACGATCCCACTATTATTTTTATTTTTCAGGTAGAAATATGAGTATGACTAATAAATAAGGGAAGTTTACATTACTCTGTCCTAGCAGTACTGTCTATTATAATCAATATTTTAGTTGCTCCACAAATATTGCTTGTGCATGTATAGTAAATGTGTATTGAAGCAAATAGTTTTATTAAAAGTGTCTAAAATGCGGAGGGGAAAGCCAACAAGCGAAGAAAACGTGATATTATTACTGTTTTTCACCAAGAGGACTATTCATTGTGCTAGATTGCGGAAAAGACGCATGTAAACAAGTCAACAGTAAGTGATATCATTAGAAAATACCAACGCACGGACAGTTCGCGAATAACAACAAGAGCAGACGATGGACGCATAAAATTGGTAATCAAACGAGATAGAAAGGTGACAGCACCCGAAATTGCTGCAGAATTGAATCGCGACAGTGAAAGACCAATTCCCCGACAGTAGAGCGGCGATTAAAAGCTGCAAATCTTCAGGACCGCATTTCTGTACGAAAACTTCTATTACGCCGAGGTAATGGACAGTTTGCAGTGGGCTGAAATACACAGAACTGCACAGTCAAAGACTTCAAACGAGTGTTATGAACTGATGAATCAAAGTTTGAACAATCGAGGCGTGTTTTTGTAAGAATATCCAAGGGTGAAAGAATGTTGCGGGATTGTCTCGTGCCGACTGTGAAGCAAGGAAGGGATGCTGTGCTCGTTTGGAATTGCTTTTCGTAGGCTGGGACAGGAGTCTTGCAAAAAATTAAAGACGTTATGAGAAAAGAAAATTGTTTAGAAGTACAGCAAACGCTCGAAAACGTAAATACTCGATGTTGGAAACATTGCGTTAATGTGAATGAATTCGTAGTATAGGATTATACGAAGCGCTCGATAACTTGAAAGTTTGATAACTCGATAACGTAAACAGATCTACGAAGACAATGATCAACGAAAATCAAATTTAATCGGGACGGATGAAGTGTGTATATATGCGCTTTATGTGACGTCTTCACAATTTCCGATCACCTATGAATAACTGGGAGCGTTACAAGTTGCCTATTAAAAACCCAGTTTGATCAACCCCGAGTTATCCGATTATGTAGGGGAGTCCCCGATTTATGTAGCATGATCCATATTTGAATTTAATTGTATACATTCCCGTGATAACTCATTGCTATAGCAAACACAGATGCTTAGTTGCGCCTGTAGTATTGATTTTGCAAAAGTACTTTTAACTACAACTTTGTTGGCTGAGGTTCGTTCTTTAATACACGATTATAAAACGTTATTTTGATTTATTGTTATCCTTTGTGGTCACAAAAGGTTGTTTGAATATTTCTTGTATTTTTATTTTGACGTATTAAAGGTTTCTTTTAATAATTTGCTTTTTAATAATCACATCCGTTAATATAAACATTTTGATAATGTGAAACACCCTTGGTCTGAATTGGTTCACGTTATCGAGCGTTTGCTGTATTACAAGAAAATGCAATACTCTCAGGGTTGCGTATAATTGGTAATAATTTTATATTCATGCATGACAATGACTGCAAACATACGGCATTGGTACGCAGAAATTACTTAAATACTAAAATAGTATTCTTGAAATAATGACGTGGCCACCGCAAAGTCCTGACATCAATCCGATTGAGCTGTTGTGGGATGAACTCGGCAGAAGAATTCGAAAGGTGTGTCTCACCTCCGCGACACATTTGTGGAACACTATTCAGAACCACTGGGCCAGTATGGCAAATACAGTGCCTGAAATGGTGGAACGGATGCTCAGAATTGTTAGTGCCATCCTTCATGCAAAAGGAGGTTTCTTTCGACGAAAAGAGCGTTTCATAAATTTATTATATGTTGAGAATTATTCTTATTTTTGTCGTTTGTTATAAATATGTGTTAATAACAGTAATATTATTATATAAATTTCATTTTGTAGTTTAATTTAATATCAATATTCTACAATTTTGTAAATTTGCTTAAGTGTCCGAACTAATATGGGCGGTAGTGTATTTACGTATATGCACTAGTGCTCATATGTTTGGGTGTACTCTTTAAAAATTCTTTTATTTCTTTTCTATATGCTGCTGTTATTCTCACATCTTCTTTGGTCAGTTTTTCAAAGCTTACAAGTTGAGGTAAAATGTTCCTAGTCATTCCTATTACCACTTCTACCAGTAATGACCTATTCCACAACTTCTTTCGAAGTAAAATTTTGGTGCAGGGTTAGTTTAATTTGATTCTCCGGACTTAAAGGTATGTAGTATTTAAAGCAGTTGTTAAATAAAAAATAATTAGGTAATATCTATCCTATAAGGCAGGTATGGGCAACCTCCGGCCCGCGGGCCACATGCGTCCCTCGAGTAAGATTTGCCCGGCCCGCTACTGAATTCTTTCGTTGCATATTAGCACGGCCCGTCTTAATTCATAATGAATCATAAGGATACTACAAAAATGTATATAAAAAGGTTGCCCATGCCTGCTATAAGGGATAGTACGAACGATGAAGAACATTTTACTTCACGTTGTAAGTAGACGAGTGATAGGCTGAAGAAGCAGTGCAAATAACAGCCACATAAAAAAGAAATAAAATCAATTTTATTACAGAATTCTGAGGGCGCTCACACTTATGAGCGGCAGAATTCAAAATACAAATATTGAATAAAAATACCCTGACCAGATTTACAACAAGGTGAAAATATTATAACTCGCCTACTATCTATTGGAAATTTCAGCATTAAATTATAATTTAAAACTTGCTATGACGAATATTGTCATTATCATCTAATTTATTCGCAAGCCGACCATAAATAAGTAACAAAGAGCCGAATATAATTCACTATCAACAAATAAAAGAAAGCTAGAAATTCGGTGTCACCGTTTTCTTTCCAAAAATAGAAACCGATAAAATTGATTAAGGAAGTGAGTACTATACGACAATAACGTGTGAAATGGATGGTGAACAATGTATAAAGTATAAATTTGTAATAATTGTGATAATAAGTGTCGGTTATAAAGCGGGACCGGGCACTTTAATGAAACTTTTACGAACTCTGTCGTTTCTTGCCACAACACATTCTTTCCACTGACCGGCACTTTCAATACTGACCGATGTCCAGTCTTACAGCAATAGTTAAAATCTAGCGCATGCTTGCAGTATATTGCGGTATTCGGACGAGATAAAAGTTAACAAAAATAAAATGGACATAAACCGAATTTTTGGAAAATTAATACTACATTTACTCAAATGAAAATTTTAAAAAATTCTCAGGATTGATTTGGTTGATTGATAATAGCATAATTCTGGATTAAATATACAACTTTTCTCACAACAAACAATATTCTCAAGCTATTGATATTCGAAAGTAATTGCATAATTAGTGTGTAATATAAACAACACTACAATGTTGAAAATTTCAAATGACCGGAACAGAAATGTTTGTGAGGAATATCGATGAGATTGCACGCTCATTAAATAAAGACCTGGTGAATAATGGATTAATGAATATAAGACGATGTGGACTGAAAAAGCATTGGTGAGGTTACGGCGGCCGAAATTCATGTGTTCATCACTGACGATGAATACATCCTTTTTACAATGTTCGGTTAACATATATACTTAATTAACCAGTAAACAATAAGATACATTTAACCTTGTAGCTACATGATTACGTATGTGGGGCACGTATCTTGCTAGCAACGCGGTCAATACCTTCAGCCGCATTTGAACGATTGTGTGAAAGAATATATTGATCGTATTTAATATCACATCCAAACATAAATTACTGCCCTCCATACACTAAAAGAGCATAAATCAGTCGGGAGGTGACACTTAGCAATGTTCCCTTGTAAGAGGTGTCAGCTTATATAAGTAGAAGATTAAAAAATTAACTTGTAACTTACAATTAGTTATACGTAGTATTTTATCGCGTTGGAGTTGATGTAACAAATTATAAATTTCAGCTGCTTTTATGCAGTTCTATTTATTTGGAATAGCGAGCATTTTCTAACAAAGTTTTTGACATCTTATTTTAAGCTTCTGCAATTATATCTTTATCACATTATTTTGCTTTCTTTTGTACACTTTTGTTTTACTTCTTACCACTTGGTATTCACTTTTATCATGTTCCTTTTGAGCGTGTGGCCACTTTGTACTGATTTTGATCAAAGCAATCCTTCTGTTTAACTTCATTCGTTACTTTGATTATGTGGCTCTTTATTTTTGCCATTTCTCCTTGACCTCATTTGCTTCCTTAACATACGTTTGCAGAGTTTATGTCATTTACGTTTTGTATTTATACTGTTTCTTTGTCTTGCAATCTTTTTTATATTCCAGTTCTTACTGCACGTGTTCAGTAGTCGCATTTTTTTCTTTTAGAAGAAAGAAAGCATGGCTGTATGTAGGCAATGTAAACATAGAAACAACCACAAACGATATAAGAGTCCGTTTAAATAAAAACTTTCCCAATAAAAATTCATTATGAACGTACAAATACTTCGTTCAAACTTGGTTTTGATTTTGGCATTCTGAAATACAGAAAAGTGAAATATAGTCCGGTAATATGGTTTTTAAAAGATTACATTTTTGTAGGGAAAGAAATGGACATCTGGCATAGAACTTCTTTGATGAAAGGATATATACAATCCGTATCAAATAAAACTAACAAAGTCAAAATCTACCTAATGACATAGCATGTCTAACGGAACACTGATTAAATACCACTGTTAATAAATATTTAATATCTGGCTATGCAATTTCTGGTGCCTTTTGCAGAAAAAATTAAGGTCAACGAAGAGTAATGGTATTATTAAAGAGCAGCACTAGATATGAAACTCTCAACTACCTAAATAGGTCACCAGTCGGAATATAGAAGTGTTCATGATCACTATATCTGATTTACTAACTATAATATTCATTGCTGGGAATTTTAATGTCGATTTTCTGAAGGAATCTGGTAATAAAAGTACCTTTTAAATTTATTCCAAACATTTAATTTAGATCTTACGCCAATACAACCCCTAGAATCACACCGAGCAGTGAAGCCAGCATTGATAATATATTAAAAAATATAGGTAAGTACGATTATATTATTAACACAAAATGTCTTCACTTGGCTGACAATTTTGCTTAGATTGCTGTATGCAGCGACGCCCATATATTATCTGAAAAAGAGAAATTAAATATGTAAGAATATTTAGTGAGGGTCACACTCAACGTTTTCAGTGTATAATAGGTACTTTTCCGTGACATTCCTTGATAAATCCGACTCGGAAATGTGCATCCTGTTCCTCGAAAAATTATCAAAGGCTACGAAGAATGTTTTCCTGAAAAACAGATAATACACAAAAATAAACTGCGAGAAGTGTCTCAAGATGTTAATAAATTGGAAAACAACTTACACATTGACTGTAATTTCAAAGATAACGGGAACCAAAGCCAACAACCCAAGAATACTGCAAAGTGAAAACTATATATTGAACTGCGTTGGATAACGATTGACTCCTGAGATAGTGAATCAGTGTTTCATAACCCAAGAAAAACAGACATTTACTTCGACTTCTATTGATGCACATGAATTCATACTAGAAGGTAGTAATACAGCCACAAAATCATGTTTCTTCAGGCCAGTAGATCATTTGGAACTAAAGGAGATAATAATGAAAATTAAGTCCAAGTTATTGATCCATTGACCAATGTATAAATTAAATGTCTTGAAGAAGGAGTTGCCAAAATGGTGCCAATACATAAAAAGGGGACACTAATGACACGGAAAGCTTCAGAACAATATTCATATTCCCAGCTTCCTCAAAAATAATTGAGGTCGCAATCGCAAATCAATCAACTAATGCCCTGGTTGGACTGCTCAACATGGATTTCGTAGAGGCAAATCTATTACAACTGGTTTAACCCATCTAATATGTGCGATACTAGCTGCAATAAAAATGAGGGATATATGAGGTTAACATGTTGTGACCTAACATAAGTCGCGCTTTCGACAATGCGGGCCTTAATGTGTTGATGGATAAATTACTCTACTATGGAATACGTGGGAGAAGTTACGATCTGCTGGTTTCATACTTGTCCGATAGACACCAATATGTCGAAATAGATTCACGCAGATCAACAATGATGAGCATGAAATGCGGTGTTCCAGTATCCGTGTTGACTGTAAATTAATTTGGGGAGCCCCCATAGACGAATTGGCAGGAAAGCTGTCTGTAGCGGTCTTTTGTGTAAGAAGGTTGAAGCAATTCTCTACTTATCAGGTTACGAGAATGACTTATTTTACAAATTATCACAGTGCTGTTGTCTAGAGAGTTCAGTTCTGAGGAATTTGCGCGGAGGCTGAACGCGTTTTTCTTCTGCAAAAGCGTGCTATGAGAACTCACTGTACTCTGAAGAAAGACCAATCGTGTAAGCAAGCGTTTGCAGAACAAAAATACTTACCTTAACAAGCGCAAGATATATACATAACAATTAGAATAATTTCGTCAGGAATTGTGATTATTACACACAATAATTGCTATAAGGGGCATAAAAATACCCTGTCACAGAGTACAGACTACACAGAGGCAATGAGGTAATGAATTCATTGCCAGATAGTATGCAGCGCCGACAATATAATAAATTTACAAATAGACTGAAAATACATTTAAGCGAACATATTTTTTACTCTACGGATGAATTTTTGAACTGTATCTTTATTTGATTTAATTTAGATTATGTATATATGTTGTTTGTTACAAATACGTGAGTCTTATACACTTCTATCATCACATTAATATCTCAAAGTATGTAATTCATTGTTTACATCGTAGCCAAAGGTTTTCTGTACCCCTGTAACAAAACATTACAGCAATTGAGGATTTGATTTTGGAAACACAATTATTTAAAAATAATATAATAATTATAAAAAGAGTAATATACGAAATGATAAAAAAGATGCTAAAACTATTAATTTCAGAAACGATGGCCACAATTTAAGTAATGTGTATAGTCATTTATTCAAATCACATTTACACTTGATAAGAAGGAAACCTTTGGCGAGATTTTTCTTTTCGGTTTCCCCTACTCCTTGAACAGTATTGAGTATAAGAAACAAATGTTTGTTTATACATATTTGCAGTTATATTTTCATTGACGAAGCTTCTGCTGCAACTGGAATACAAAACGCTAAACTTTGATATCTTCCATTAGAGACGGGCTAGTCGGAAACAAATTTCTGGTACTGTACAATACTAACTTGTGTATGAATTAGTCAATACAGAATTTATTCCATTAATCAACAGCACATCCATTCCTAAGTGAATTGTAATAATCGGATATAAGTATTTCGTTTAACATAATTACCTTAAAAAATCGCAAAAGCAGAATTTGTTTTTGAAATTTCATTTGGTTCAAAAGACACTGACAACATAGTACCTCCTTTATTGTAGCTTTAATGTGCGCCAAAAACGTTTTCATTTGATACTAACGTTCGAGACTTGCGTGTTTCTATTAATATTTACTATATTTCGTTAGAGTACTTATCAACGTCGGCGTTTGGTAATTTCCATATCAACAAGATCTTTACCAAGGTCAAGGATTGTATAATTTGCAACGTTGAAAGTCAAAGTTTACCATTATTTATGCCATTTTATAATCAATAAGATGCAGATTGTATGAAAACCGCTTGTGATGTTCTAAGAAATAAAAACTTGTATAAAGTACCTATGCTTAACGTATTTTATAATAGTGTTATCTACAACAAAGACAATGGACGACAACTGCTGAAATGCCTTTTCAGCAAATATCTATTGATATCTGTACTTTTATTTATAGTATGCATTGATTTCTTTTTCAATAAGACATTTTATATATTAAAATTAAACTTTGCATTTAAAAAGGGAAGTCGAAATATAGTTGTTCTTCAAATATTTTAATGTTTGCAAAACTTTTGACGGATGTCAAGGTTTGTACTATTATACGTATGTATTTAAACCGTATAATAAACTTTCACAAATGCGATTTAATGTTGGTACTACCATCTTAATAGCTCAATTACTTTTATTAATGTTTATACTATACAGTATTGAAGAGAAAGTCCCGAAACGTCTTGATAACCGCAAAATGGATCGTCGCATCAACTTCGGGTTTTCACCACTATCATCTACAAAATTTCTAGAATTCTATAGCATTTATTTTTTGTGACTATGACGTAAGGAATTATTTTTGAACGCCAAATATTCTTTTCGTATTTTCATATGTTAAGCAGTTCTGAATTCAACCAAAGGTATTGCTATTTGTTGGGTGGTTAATGCATTTGCCCTCTCTTAGAGTATGTATTGTGTTCCTTACTACCACCACAGAATAGACAAAATGTTGTGATTTAAGTTTTTAGCAAATACTACTATTTTAACATATCCAAAAATTTTATATTTTTCAATTCATACGAAGAAATGTGCACTTTTCGTATTTTCCAAGTGGCGTTAGCTAACTTCTGAGGTATTTCGAAGACATTCAAATCGTCCACATGAACATCAAAGCTGCCGACACACCTTGTCACTTCTATTTATTCTGCACTACTGCTGTGTTGAGGTTAGCTCAAGCTACAGCATTCTACGATATAAGGTTTTTTAACTCCTTATCAAAACCTTCTTGCATAATTATAATAAGTGGTTGTTGGTTGTGTTGTTGTACACGGTATCAATAGGAAATATTATTTAGCGGGAGTAGTTCTACTAAATAAAGTTTAATGAGTGACAGAAAAAGAAGGGCCGCAGTTTATTGCATAATTGCAGCAGTGTTGCTAGAAGAAGAAGCGCCGTTGGTACAAAGATTGGTATCTGCCAGGAAGCGTTTTGCCCAGTGATTACCACTTACTGAATGAATTACAAGAAGAGGGGCGGGGGGATTACCGATTATAAAAATTACCTAAGAATGGACAAAAATGCATTTCAAGTTTTATTGAGTTACTCCCTCATCGAAAAAAGGTCACAATCCTAAGAGAAGCAATATCACCCCATGTGAGACTGCTTGCGACTCTTCGGTTCCTGGCAACTGGACGAAGTTTTGAAGATTTAAAATTTTCAATGATAGTATCTCCGCAGGCACTCGGGTAAACAATAATAGAAACATGTGCGGCAATACGGAGAGCACTGCGAAATTTTATTCAGGTAAGCATAGTTTAATAATTTGATAAGACCGTAGGTGTGACTGAATAAATATTCATAAAGTAGGGGCCATAGTCTATTACCATAGTTACAAAATAAGAATGTACAATATGTACATATATGTATAAATACAAAATAATATTTAGAAATTGTAGGTATGTACGTACATATGTAGGTATATAATATTATTGTTAATTATTGTATGCGTTGTTATCGTACGAGAATCCCTCCAATAGAGTCTTTGCAGTTTCGGGCTCAGAATGATGAGAGCAAGAATTCGCACTCCAATCCAGAGATGGTGATGTAGTGGATGAAGGCCCTGATGGGTGAACCAGATAGCTGCCTCTGGTTTAAACATCCGTTTGACCATCGAGCAATGTTTCAGTGATTAATTTATCAACGAACATTAGCTGTTGCTGAGTTAATTCCCTTAATTTCACAGCGTAACCTTTTGCCAATATAAGAAAGTCATCGTCTTCAGCTTCCAGACACAGCGTGGCCTTTGCAAGAAGATCATCTGTCGAAGGTACTAACTTTCTCTTTCTGCTAGATTGCGCAAACGAATTGGCTGTAGGTGTAGGTCCTGAAGAAGTTAATGGAGAAGATGGAGGAATCTATAACACAAACATAAATATTGGTTACATAAATAGTTCCTTGAATGTGTGTTACTATTTTAACTTCTTGTTTCAGCTTCCTCGAAAGGAAGAAGACTGGAAACGAGATGCTCATGATTTCGAATAAAAATGGCAATTTCCGCACTGCTTTCGTGCAGTTGACGGAAAGCACATTCAGATAAAAAACCAGCGAATTCCGGCTCTCGTTACTTCAACTATAAAGAAACATTCAGCGTCGTACTGATGGCAATAGTTGATGCAAACTACGAAGTTTTGTTGGCTAACGTTCGAACAAACGGAAGAATTTCTGATGGCGGCGTTAATTAAAAACACGGCTTTGTACGACAGTTTCAGAAAAGGTGACCTAAATATTGCACTTCCCGAGAATCTTCCAGGAAGTAAAAAGCTGCTCCATATGTCTTTCTTGGGGACGAGGCATTCCAGTTACACGATAATGAAACCCTATTCTTCTTCTGTGCTTAATCATGAAAGGCGCATTTTTAACTATCGCCTTTCTAGAGGAAGAAGAATTGTTGAAATTTTTGGAATTTTAGTTTCCAGATTTACAGTATTTCAAAAACTGATTAATCTATCGCCAAGTAAGGCTAATGTTAATGTAAGTTCTAGCGTGTTGTTATTTGCACAATTTTTTAACAAGAAATTCCAGTAGTTATATCAACAATCAACCGCCTCTTTGTTATCAAAATTCGCTCGACCTGGAGTCTCAAACATCGTCAAATAGTGGACGTGTAATTGGTATAAGAAATGGCAGCAGTTTATCTTCCTCTCGATCAGCCAAAGAAATTCGCGACACTTTCTGTAGTTACTTTAACCATGAAGGAAAAATCGAGCGGCAAGAAAATTTCGTTTGAATATTGAAGATGAATATTCAGGATTTTGTTTTACAATATACAAAAATAATACAGTGTGATTATAATATAATAATATGTAATCATAGTAATAAATAATTATTGTACATTTACTTACCGAATTTTCATTGTTGTTAATGATCAGTTCATTGGTTGAATCTCTGGCATCAGGAGTTTCCTGGTCCACCAAAAACATCAGTTCCCCAAAATACCACAGACCAGGAACATACATATCATCAGCTGAAGCTTCCGATGTATCTGATCCCTTTACTTTCTTCAACTCCTTGCGAAAAAGGGATCATAGGTTGTTTATTTTCTTCACTACACTTTTACGTGTTGCATCAGGCTCGAGAGGTTTCAATTTTTCAATTAAAACATCCTACGCTGCGCCTTTTTTACACGGTTGGAATAAGATAGACATGTCGTATCCCAAAGTTCGAGAAAGGAACCGGTAGCCGTCGTCGATGAAAGCTGAAAGCGACTCTTTTTGAGACCGTAGACATCGTGCAGCTACAAACCGAACGGCAACTAAACAAACTGTACGATAAACTGCGTAAACTGCGCCGATTATCGTTGCAAAAGAGGGTCCGAATGCGCAGACTTTTTATCTGCGTGAAAACCGGTCTAAACTGCATAGTTCACCCAGTTTATCGCTCAGACATGACGTCACACGTGATAAACTGTGCAGATAAACGGAAGGTGTGTGGGCCCTTTCACATGTTTTGTTAGGATATTTGTGTATAAAGATTCATTCCGAGTGTCGTGCTGGTAGCGTGTAGTTCTGTATTTTTTAAATCATTCATTTTATATATTCCTTCGATCTGGTTTTTGATATTTATCAATATATTTTATTTTATAAATTCCTTTCTTCTAATATCTTATTTAGTAAAGCTATTTCCGTTAATTTGCAGAGTATAACTTGACTTTGTAACTATCGTACATTTTAGTATTATTTTTCTTAAAAATCTGTTTTTGTCTTTTTAGGAATCTTTTCTTGTTTCATTTATCTTAAGACTCTTGTTTTACTTACTGTTTTCACTTGTTGTATATACATTTATATTAGAATTATTGTAAAATTTGTTCAGTAACTTTGAAAAACTGCCAAACGTCATTTGAGAAATATATCAGCAACCGATAATGATAATTTTAATCAACAACTTTGTATTAGGACGCTATGTTCGATGAATCACCATGCAGACAAGTTCGCTCTTCAGTTATTATATAAACTAACCACTGTTCTTCAAATCTAAGTTGAGGTTCTAAAGCTGGATGCGCTACAGAGTCGCACCCTAGAGTGAGTTCATTTCTCGCCGGAATTTCATATTTTGCAGGCACAATGTGTACCATCTACCTTTGTCGGAACAAGAGTGCCCTTGAGACCTCAGCTTATGTACATATGTAATATAAACAAATTTTTGTTTATACCAGCAAGGATATATTTCACTATGACCTATTTACGAAAACGTTTCAGAATATGGTTCTAAAATATAATCCATTAAATAAGTTTTTTGTTTTGTAGTTGGTCTATATTATTGCTAGAGAGAACTTAAGAGATAAGTATCTAAATAGGTCAAGAAAAATATATGCACAGTAGACCTCCTTAAGTCGATACCCCCATAACTCGAATTTCTTCCCAAGTCGAATACTTCGGCTGACTGGAGAACATACTATTCTAAAAATTATTTTTGTGGCACTTGTATTCAAAATACATATACAGTTCACCCACTCTTCCCTTACCATTACCTCACGATTCCATGCTACTAGAAAACACATTTTAAAACTACAATTACTTTTTTCTAGGGAGTGTACCAAAGGATACAACAACATGGATGAATGTGCTAGTAAGATTGGTATATTAAATAATTAGTAATAACTAATTACATTAGTTACAATTTAATAATAATAATAATAATAAAGTATATTAGCCCAACAGAATTACATCCAATAACAGGGCTTAACTTAAAATATGCATAATATGTGGTACATGTCAATATAATATGCAATGCATAATAATATTGATAATAACACGTGATACATGGCAAAATAAAAGCAAAGTAACTTCACAGATGGTTATAAAATATATCCTCATATATATCATTTGCATTAATGGCACAGTGTACTAGAGGAGCGTTGAGCAAAATGTTGGTTTCTGCTTTGTCGATTGCAAACGTTGGATGGTATCTCGCTGACAATCTGGCCACGCGGAAGTTGATCCGAGATAGTAAACATGGAGAGTCAGTTCTATTATTAACAAGCCTGTAGATAAATGCGGCACCAGATAATTTCCTACGTTCTGCCAGTGAAACAAAGTTGTATCGCTGTAGGAGATAGGTGTATAGTATTTCAGAAATTTCCTTTGCACCTTTTCGATTCTTTGTTTATAAATAGAATAGAATGGCTGCCATACAACCATTCCTTATTCCAATTTAGATCTTACTAAGGAATTATAAAGTGATATCAGAGCCGTGGTGTTGGTAAAATCGCTCGACAAACGGAAAATAAAGCCAAGAGGTCGACTGGCAGAGGCGCAGACATCCGAAACATGTTGTGAGAAGGAGAGTTGGCTATCGAAGGTGATACCCAAATCTTTCACCGTTGATCTGCGTATTATAGCAACCTCCTCGACAGTATAGCAAGAGCATACCATATGGGATCTCCTAACATAAGATACCACACTACATTTATCAATATTCAGACTCAAACCATTTACGTCACACCACAATACGACTCTATCCAAACTGTTCTGCAAGATATTAACATCACCTTCGCTGGATATGGATGAGTATATTTTTAAATCATCTGCGTAAGCTAATGCAGAACAAGAAATGGAAGAGACTAGATCACTAATGAAAATATTGAACAATAATGGTCCCAAGTTAGAACCCTGGGGTACGCCAGACGTCGATATGTAGGTAGTAGATTTATATCCGTTGAAACAAACGTGGTTAGGTCGATCACACAAATAGCTTGACAAAAGTAGTAAGAGAGGTCTAAGAAAAACCAAAAGCACTAAGGTTCTGAAGGAGTATCGAGTGATCAATGCTATCAAACGCTTTGGTGAAATCCGTGTAAATGACATCCAACTGCCCTCCACGGTCCAATGTTCCCGCAATATCCTGAGTAACTATCGCAAGATTCGTGGTGGTAGATCGCCCAGTCATAAAACCATGTTGTCGAGGTGATATATATGGGCGTACCTGGCTTATGATTACACTATAAAGTAGCTGTTCGAATATTTTGGAAAAGTTAGTGAGGATGGATATAGGCCTGTAATTTTTAACAACTGCTGAATCACCCTTCTTAAATACCGGAGAGATCCTTGCCGTCTTCCACACTGTTGGGTATTTTGATGTTTTAATTGATAAGTTGAATAACTTGCTCAACGGCAAAGAAAACACACAAGCACAATCCTTCACCAAGAAACTGGTAATGCCATCGTCACCAGCTGTAAATTTATTCGACAAGTTCCGAGCATAGGAAAGAACTTCATCAGCACCAATAGGAGAAACGGAGACGGGTGGGATATTAGTTGGTATATCTGGTAATTCAGACATGTCGCTTGATGGCCGATATACGGAGGAAAACGTAGTTGCGAAGGCATTAACTATCTCCTGGGGTGCAGTGTATTCTGTATTGTTACAGTAAACTTTACCAGGTATTCTGGTGGACCTTTGTTTTGACTGAACAAACTGCCAAAAAGCTTTAGGTTCTTCGGATATTATGTCTTGTACAGCAATCACATAATTCCTGTATCCAATCTGAATATCAAATTTCAACTGCCTGCGTAATTCTTCAAATTTAGTTTTATACTCTGTATTTCCGGTAGATTTCCATTTATGATGATATTGTATCTTTAATTTCAGGTTTTGTTTTATTCTATGCTTGAACCAGGAAGGAAACTTTATTCTCTTACTACTAATTTTTAAAGGAATGCACCTATCGAAAGTTGAGAAAATCTTTGTGTAAAATTCATATATCGCAGAGTCTACATCGTGATGGTTATCGATGAATGGCCAGTCTAGTGCAACCAATTCGTAATATAATTGGTAATAATTCGCTTTTTTAAAATCGTAGTGGCGATTATCGTTGCTAGGAAACAAAGACGGTTTGATAGAATATCTGATTTCACACTCCGCATATAAAGACGGATGATGATAGTCCTCAGAAACAAGTGGTTGCTGGTCCCGCTTCACAATTAAATTAAAATTTAAATTACATAGTGCTAAATCCAGCAGTCTATCATTACAATTAAGTACAGTGTTACATTGAGAGAGTCCAGTGGAGTTTAAAAAATCTACAAATAACAGGTACTTTACATCAAAGACAGATGGGCGGTCATTGACATATTCTGGCAAATTGAAATCTCCAAATACAAGTACTGATCTGTTTAAAATAAGCAATTCCATATGTTCTAATAATATTTCGAAATCGTGGCAGTTAAAATTGGGTGGTATATATAATAACATAATATAGAAATGTGACCCAAAGACGGTGTATTTGCGAAATAATAGGTCAACGAAAGGGAGTAAGGATGAAATAAAAGAAGTATCGACGGACTCACAAACAATATCACCGGAATAAGCAATCATTACACCTCCACCCCTATTTCTGCCAGTTGCTGCGGCATTACGATCCTTACGAATTATATTGTAAACACAAGGCAAAAGTTCACTATTATCAATGTAGTTATTAAGCCAGGTTTCTGTTAAAAGCAAGAAGTGGTAGTGAGAAGAAAGGCCAGATGAATACAGTGTATGCGTCTTACCACGCAGTCCTCTAACGTTTTGGTAATAGAAATGAATGCTTTGATAATTCTGCTGGGTGCATCTAGTTTCCCGACTGTACAATTTTGGGCGTACCATTTACATACTTTATTCTGATGTTAGCTTCTCCATTAGCTTTACGATTTATGAACTCCTGTCTAATGTTTTTATACACCTTAATCTGCATCGGTGCTTGATCCCGTGAGATGCGTACAGAGGAGAGGAGACACCTTCAATAACGCACTTTTTTTAAATAGTTTAGGTATCAAATCGGCTGAAGATAAATGTACTCTGATAGGACGTTTTTGATCAGTCTTTGACTGATCGTATCTACCCAATCTAAGTATTCGAAAGTCACTGACATCTGTTTCAAGGGCGTCAAGTATCTTCTTAAAAATTCTTTTATCAGCATTAATCTGCTTGGATTTGGTGTCACACTTAATTTCATCGACACCAAAATAAATATTATTGATTTTATGACGCTCACGATCCATTATTTCTTGAATTATATTATCAGACTCGATTACAGGATCCCTAATCTGTGCGTTCTTATCTGTCGATTCCTTAAGCATTCTAATCTGGTCCTGCAGCGAAAGTATGACCGATTTAATAGAATTTAGGTCACTATTAGACTGAGAACAGCTATTGCATGACCAAGAAAGACCACAGTTAGAGCTGATTTTTCTAAGTTCTGTTCTGGACAAATCAGCACAAGTATTTTTATAAGGATTTTTGCAAATACAACTTATCGCCAAGAGATCATCCTTAATTAAAACATTACAGCAAGCACAACGATTCATTATTACCAATTACTGCAGAAACGACTAAACAAGGAGGAAAAAGGAAGCAAAACAATGGTCACGTTTAACACCGGCGAGGCCTATCGCGGTGACTTAATATACAAACAAGACTAGGCCAGCGGTAAACACAAAGTGGTGTACAAAGGCAAGTTATTAATATCCGCAACTGTACATGAGCATCCCAAACTCTCGACCTCTTCAACTCGAATTTGAGTTAAAGAAATACAAGAGACAAAAAAACACAAAAACAACTCAGAAACGAAACAGTCGGCCAACACACAACAAAAGTTATTATAATTACTGAAGCGAGAGGAAACCTCGAATAGAAAATTAGCACACTAAGTAGAGCAAAAGTTTACATGCAGAATAGTATAAAATACGACCGCAATATCACTGATAATACAGTAGAAAAAGCTCACCAAAGCAGAACACGATAAAACAGCGTGTATCACACTTCTTATCACGAACTTAACTTCAAAAATTAGTAATAGAAACAACTAATTTGTAAGTCCTAGGTATATTCAAAACTTATTACTACATTGCTAGAACTATTCTATTTTTTTAGATAATGCTCCGTAAATGATGTTCACAAGCTCAACCGCTTGTGCTGAACCTGATTGAATATTTTGAATCAGAAAAACAAGTAGAAGGGTCTCTACTACCTTTAAATGTAGTAGTTAATGAGACAAGAAAGCATTTTTAGTCAGTTTAAGAAAAGTGATGTTTCGGGGTGTTGCCACTGCTCTCAAAAGTCAAACTAATTAATTACAAAATAAGAAAAGCCGAAAAGCATTTAACGTCGTCAATAACGGAACAACGGAAAAACTGAAGATGACAAATCGATCTCCAAAGACGAATCAGCAAGACAAATTACACATAGACATAGACATACGGAGTCGGACGGTTTTCCAGAACTTCCTTGGAGGTTCCGAAACTTCCTCCATAATTGATCCCCTCGCGTGGAGCAGAAATCGGCGAGGGAATCTTATACTTGTTACGCCATCCTGCTGTGTTCGACTTCGTGAGAGGAATTGAGACCTGCTCCCCTAGTTTTCTAAAGTGGTTCTTTTCCCGTATCGCGTCTTGGGGGATAAAGGCTCTTCTGTCGAGAACGTTAACGGTGTTGGAAGCATATTGGAGATTGGCCAGTATATTTTTGCTATCACTATTAGTATCGGCATTATTATCGCATAAAAGAACAAAGAAAATATTTCTGCGACAGGTGCCTTAATTTCTTCACCTTCAACGAGGTCACGGAAAACGTACCAAAGATGAATATAATGAAATACTTACCGTCATGTAGACGACGGACGCGAAGAAAAATAAGATGGATAAGATGTTGCCAGAAAATATACTGCTCTTTGTAAACCACTTTTGTGTTCTACGCTGATTTTGAGTGCACGTTAAAACCCGTACAAGTCTCTCAATTCGAACCACAAACACCATACACAAGCAGAACGCACATCTATTAGACATACAGTTTTGCCTACCACATAGTATGTTCCCCAACTGCCCCAACGCTTTCGTGCAACGATTAATGGACGTCAAGCAACTATATTATAATGATCATATGAAATTCCCCAAATCCATGAATCGTCTTACCAATGTATTACCAATGACGAGCGGAAAGCATAATCCGACCATTACCATTTGAGTGACAAATTCAGAGCTACAGCATTTAAGTGGGTATGACATCATCTTCTAATACGTTAACTGGCTGACAATAGCGAAGATATGGAAGTTATCCCACTCAACAAATAAAAGGATATTAGCTTCACCAAGGAGGTAGAAGTGGATCAGTAACTCGATAAGGCTGGTGTATGTCGAAAAATACATATTCAAAAGAGACTTCAGATCTATGGCGCTATCTATTGAGAAGCTGGGCGAAAATCTCGCCGAGAATCAATTTAAACACGTCCGTACACACTTCAACTGTGAACACTTCAATCTCATAAGAAAGAAGGCGTCCTTACATATCAATTTATTGAAAACTATGACAAGTTGAGCGAACCGACACTACCGCCTAAAAGTAGCTTCGATAAAATTTGACGGGCAAAGATATCAATCAAGACTATGAGCATACCGTAATGCCCTGGAACACGTTTACACGAATATTCAAATATTTATCCTAAAACTGACCCTCAGAGGCTCACTGTTAACAAGTTTAACAATTGAGTTCGGCAATTTAGCGCTCTAGAGGTACCCGAGCTAAAACCTAAACTAAGGTGTACGGTAACGTGCCGAGACTTGCAGGTGTGTGCGGTATTTAACGTTCCCCTGGGGGCACCAGGCAAAATGCCCTTGTATTAAGCCTTATGCGATCAAGCGGACAGATACTTCCCTAGTTACTCTTCGTACAGCTACGCTATTTGGAATTTCCAAGGTTAACGTGCTTGTAAAACAGGACCAAGATTACATACAGGCTAAAAGAGCCATAATCAAGGCCAACTTCACTAGGCATGCACAAAGGGACCAGGTTTAGTCTAGATAAGGAAGTTAGGCCTCAATACGCGGCGCAGGCTACTAAACGTAAAGAAAGGACGGAAGTCCAAAAAGGCAGAGGTCGGAGGGCAGTACTCTCGCAGGTCTTCTGAAAGGCAAGAGGCCAGAAGGTTTAACCTTCAAGGAGGCTGCTTTGGAGAGGATCGCGATAGTATGCAACGACTATCCAGCCACCCAGATGGGGCCGACAAAGCTTAAGGTAGTCCAGGACTCTATTATGGAGGCATGTAACAGCATTACGGAGCAAGGGCTTCAAGTCCGATTTAAGAATACACGTATTTGCCGTTCTCAAAGCTGTTCAGTTTAATTAAAGGAATGAAGCTGAAGAACGTACTCTAAAGAGGCATGAGGACCACAATAGACCTGAAAAGGTCGCAGTAGAACAGGCATCATTGCCACCTCAAGTAATCTTATCTTACCCTAAAACTGACGCTCTGTTAAAATATACCGGAATCCAGTTGGGGCTTCTCACCGACATCTAAATGCATTATTTCATGTAGATGAGTATGCAAGGGTGTTTTTTACTAGTTAGTTTTTCTCTTAAGGGCTATTTTTCTTTGTTTTCTCCGCGTACGTTTCCTCCATCAAAAAGTAGCATTATAACTTCTTGTAGTAAAACGGTACACCATAGGAAATTGGATCACTTACGGATAGTCTTGCATTGGGGGTTGGTTCATCGCGACAGCGCCCGTTTCTCGAGAAAATTCGATCGGAAACCTTTACGCTTTTTCGTAATTAGTGTTCAATTACACATATGCCTTACGGTTAGGCTTTCACCCGATTTATAAGTTATTTCCGACGAATTAATACACGGAACCGTTTCTTTCTACCAGAGATGGTTTATGTTTTGGAGTTTGGGCGCTCGAAATGATCTACAGTGTATCCACCAGACATTTAGAGAAGCTTTAATTGGCCCCGACGACCACTTCTAAGAGAGACGAATTTCCAATTCTATAAAGTGGGATTTCGCCTCTATTGTCAACGTTTCAGCGAAACAACGACGCAAATCGTTACCGCAATGTTTACCATCAACCTCCAAAAAATCGGAACAAGAACAATTTAATGAAGGTTTGTGCCTAATGTATGTGTCGGCAGATACTCCACTACATAAAATAAACAATTTAAATGTCAAGTTATTTTTGCAAAAGTACACCAGCAAATATAATATTCCCGACGAGAGCACCTTAAGAAAAAATTATATTCACCGTATCTAAGCAGAAACATTGAGTAGCATTAAGAAGGCTGTGTCAAACAATTACTTTTACATATGCGCAGATGAAACTACTGATAGTGTGGGCCGATACATAGTTCATTTAGTGATAGGTATCCTTAACGTATCGGTTCCAGCAAAATCTTATTTAATTTCATCCAAACAGTTGGAAAAGGCAAATAATTTGACAATAACAAGGTTTATACAGGAAGAACTGGCAATCTTTTTCTTACCGGAATCGATTCCAACAGAAAAAATTCTATTGCTTTTAACCACCACCGCACCATACATGATGAAGGCAGCTTGCAACTTGAAAATCTTTTACCCAAATTTAATTCACACAACTTGCTTGGCGCACGGACTAAATCGTGCTGCAGAAGAAGTAAGAAACCGTTTTCACTTGGTAAATACTTTAATTAGTAGTGTTAAGAAAGTGTTTTTAAAGGTTCCATTAAGAGTTCAGTTTTACAAACAACATCTACCCGGTATTCCGCTTCCTCCTCAAACAGTAATCACACGATGGGGAATGTGGTTGGAAGCTGCTATTTTTCATGCAAATCATTATGAAGAAATAAAGACAATTATTATGGATCTTGATGGCGATACACAATCTGTGCTAGACGTCCAAAAGGTGTATTCGAGTAAAGAAATACCTCAACAGTTGGCGTTTATTAAAGCCAACTACAGTTTTATTTCCACTTCTATATTGCAATTGAAAAAACAATTTATGTCGCTAATTGAGAGCGTTGAAATAATAAACAAATTAGAAAAGTTATGTTTTAATGTTAAAGGAAGGGTGAGAAAATCCGTGTATGAAAGATTTTTAAGTGTAATAGCAAAAATGAGGCTTTTAAAAAGCTAAAGGATATTGCTAATTTGAAATATGCTCCTATAACAAGAGTGAACGTAGAACGAACCTTTTCAATATATAAATACATGTTATCAGACAAGCGCCACAATTTTTCTATTGAAAACGTTGAGAAATATGTAATTGTAAATTGTTTTCATAGTTAATTATGTTGTATAATGTTATAAATAAACTTGTAGTAAACATAATAGAATATTTTTTTCTATAGTATTATATATTCTAGCATTACTCCTATTTTTTATCTGCATATTTTTCATAAGAAAGTGCATATTTAGGCCAAAACATCTGCATATTCATGCGCATATTTCCATTTTTACTTGGATATAATCCGGCCTCTAGTAATATTCAATGAACAAACGATAGACGAATGAAGTTTATTCTGCCGCTACATAGGTTCTCTTACAACGTAAAGCAGTTAAGCCTGAAAAATAATGTTCCTTTGCCTAAATAAATCAATAAATATTCTACGGGTGAATAGCCTACCGCTGAAGGTCATTCCAATTGGATATTATCGTGTCCAGTGCTATTATTAAAGCCCTAAATCCAACTATGATATCCACAACGGTCAACAGGGGATAATTTACGATATTTTCGGAGATACTATTATATTTCTTGCATTTCATTAGTAGGTACTGAAGTTTTGAATTCACAGTATAAAAAATGCTTAAAATAAGCGTCGAAAGAAAGTAATATTATTTTAAAATATATCTTTAAATGTATCGACTACCATATTCTGAAAGTTCAACAAACATATAAGGAATTACCCGAACACTACGCATTTTATATGTAATATGTGTGCACCATAATTTATATTGCTTTTTGTTGTAATATTGTGGGATAGAAACAACATTTAAACTTAGGAACATTGCAACAATTAGATGCACGAATAAGCTGTAAAACGTTTCGAAGAGTTGTCAGAGCGTTGTCAGAATACTCGAACATTTTTATTACCTAGAGTCGTATTCGTATGACGTGTATACTACAACCACAGCATCAAAGAAGTGGTATCTTTCGAAATATTCAATATCTTAAGTTTGTTAGAGAACGCCACCGCAGTTTGTCTTCTGAGATCGATAAATAATTGGAATACTGTAGTCGCGAAAGATCATCGATGTGCGTTATTGATCGAAGATTACGGCACACCCGTCAATGCACATTTATATACGGTTAGTACATATCACAGGCTAGCTCACAACTATTATTGAGCCAAAATGAAGTTCAACTACGTTTCAAGTCACAACAAATTTCTGGAGAGTGGGTGGTCATTCACAGATTTTTAAAACTTGGGATGTGATCAGTATAGGCATACGAGAGTATCTTCCCACATCTAAAAGAGGTTATACTTGTGTTACGGTAGTTTGTGATCTATTCAGTTCAGTCAGTGTTATCCGTTGCGTGATGCGAAGTCTAGAGAGATTGTCGAGCATTTAGAGAACGATGTTTTCCTGATATTTCGTATCAAACAGGAGACATTTTATACAGTAAAATCGCGCTTAAATGCCATGAATATCTAAATCATTTAGATCATTAGATCACCTTTGTATATGTCTTTCTGCTATTCTAAACTTAGGCGAATCCGATTGCGAGGTTGAATAAGGTCATCAAGACGATGTTCATCATCTATATCTCGGATAACCGCCAAGAATAGAATAACTTTCTGGCCAAAGTATCTTGCGTTTTGCGTACGGCCAGACACGACACAACTGGAGTTATCCCTTATTTCGTGAATTTCGGTAAGGTAATGGTTCTATTACATGCGCAACATAGTGTTGATCTCGACAATGAGTGTAATAAATCAGATTTCGGCAAAAGTCAAATCGTCTGGAGTCAGTATTTCGTTGTTTACAATCCATCAATGTTTTATGCGATAAAGCAGGTCAAGCACAGAGGTCCGCTTGTGATTTAGTTAATGAAGTTAATTCAGCCTGTCGTTACAATGTTGAATAGGTTTCTCCCTATCCTTTTCTCTAAGGCTGGGCGCATACAATATCCCTACCGTTCTTTGCAATAGATACTACGGTGCATCTTTGACAGCATGTAATACATTAGATCGTCCTCGAAATAAATATTGCCTGTAGGCTTAGGAACTTTCCGCTTAGTTCCATATCCTTGAATTCCCAATTCCAGAGAAGTGTGCCAACTCTAGACAACGCGCTATCCTATCCGTCTTTGTCCATGCATTTTGTTTTCCTGGCTAGTTTCACTTACTGTAGATCTTTAAGTTGATCATTTGTTCGTAAATTCGGACCGAGTCCGACTTACTACTTTGCGCATTTTAACCCGCTCTTCGTGGTGGTTCACTCCCTTTGGATTTGGGTTGCATTTATCGCTGCTGCCCTATTTTGTTGGCATATTACCACCTCCGTAATCTCTTTATTATTATTATGAATATTATTTAAATTAATATTTGGTTATGGTTCCGTATCTCTCGATGTCAATATTTCGTTATTTCTTTTGTTCAATATTTTCGGTTAATATTTACTTGTCAAGACGTACGTTTCTAGTCGTAGGTTATCTAGAATCCAAAAACGACGTTCAAGCGGAGCTCAAATTTTACATAAATCTTTACTAGTATACTTACATGAATTTAAACTCTAAAGCAGGGGTGGCCAACCCGTGGCCCGTGGGCCGCATGCGGCCCGCGTTGATCATTTTTCCGGCCCGCGAGATTCATCACACTTTTACAAAATATATTTATTTTATAATGGCCAAAGTAGTGAAATCAATGTATTACAAAAATACATTATTTGTGCATCCATATATATTAAAAAATTATCTTATGTTTACATGTAAGAATAATAGTAAACACAATAATAACTCATTATGTTTCAATTATTCACTCAAAAAAAGTGTCTGTAGTCTATCTAAATATATATATATATATATATATATATATATATCATGTACGTGTAATTACGTTTACTAAGATCGCAGAAGGATTTTTTAAAAGTTTATTTATCATTAGAACTAAAGGCTAACACAAAGTAATGTAAAGAATAAGGTATACAAGCCTATAGTCGAAAGCTACAAGTTATCTCGTTGCTCATGCGAGCCAAGTTATCAAGAGCGGAGTATTCGCAGGCGATCGAAATATACAGAGTTATGTAACCGTACAAATATGAAGAAGGTCACCTCACAGACGTAATGTTTTACAACTTGCTATGTGAATAGACTAAGGAAATCCATCTATACACCCTTAGCCTTAACAAACAACTTTAGTAATACAGAGAAGGTCACTTCACAAACATAATGATTTATAACTTACCACTTCTCGCATAAAAAACCCGAACGTATATATGTATGGTCAATTTAAGAAATAAAGCATTACTGTTCAAACCTTTGACTTGTTTTTCGTGCTCGTGTTTTACTTAAAAACCTCAAATTAAAATCAAATCCTTTAGTTTCACATTAAAAGGCTTGTTTCTTCTTGTTGCGTTAATTAAAAAACCTTAAGTGAAGTACAAGCTATTTAATTGGCGCAGCCAGTAGGATTCGAAGAACTTGCAGATTGACACTCCCAACGAAGCTGTGTCTGTAAGATTGATTTCTATCATCTATCTTCGAAGAACCACATGATATAAGAATAACAGGTATGCTCTTGCGCATTTATTTGTGAGGTCACTTGGGCCAAGTACAACCACTTCAATAAGATCGTGTAATTAAATATAGTTGAAGCATTTCAATAAAGCCGCACGAAAAATAATAAAATTGAGGAAATACGTTTTCTAATACTAACTATAAATTTTAATGAGCAAATTATTACAAAATGCCCATATTCTTCATAAATTTATTAAGTATATATTACATAACCTCAAAAATCTCTCCTAATTTCATTATAATCATTACAGTGTGTACCAATACTTACTTATAACTATGATTTGTTTGAAATGTAAGTTAGCAGTTAATGAAACTGTTGAAAAATTTAATAGATGCGATGGGTGCAATAGACCAGTACATACTAACAATTGTTCTGAGTTGACAATCATCTGCTGAACTAAAATCTCTTGAACTCAGACCGAGCACTAAGCGCAGAATTAAGTATATTTGCGTGGACTGTGAACAGGTGTCCACCAAATTCCGAAATTAATCAGCTTGTTGAACGATTTAAAGGAAGAAGTTCGTGTTATGAAAGAAAATTATGCAAAGTTAAAGGATTCGAAGACCCCTTCTTCACCTCCAACTTCATCAGTTACAGAGGAAATTATTGGTGAAATGATAGAAAGAAATATACGATCCAGCAATATTATAATTCAGGCTGTTTCTGAGAAGAGTGGGTCGAGACAGGAGCAGCATCATTTGGATATAGCCTTGGTAAAAACTAGAGATGGGACATTCGAATCCGCGAATCCTCGAATCCATCGAATCCTGAAAAGATTCGAGATTCGAAAACTCGAATCTTCGCACGATTTTCGTAATTCGAATCTTTCGAATCCAAAAAAAATAATAATAATAATGATGACTCATGTAATCACGACACATATGAATCACTGACTAGAAAGATCTCGACGATTCTCTTCGGTTCTCGTTCTTTCAGCCACAAAGTATTTATAAGCTGGCATGCTTTCCTAATGTTTGTGGTATTTTAATAAATAAATATCTTTATTCCTGAGACCAGAAAAGGTATGGAACATGTCAAATACAGACAGCAAATAATATAACTAATCTAATTACAAAAATTATGAAAACTTATTAACTTATGTACATTTAGTTCTAATAACTAGCTAAGACTATATCATGTTAAGTCAGTTCAGTCAAGTTTTATATTTTAAACACCATATATGCTACACTAATACCATCTATCGCTCTTTATGTGATTCTAATTAACATCCTGCGCTCTCTCGTAAATTCTAGCAACTATCTCGTCTTGAATAGTCTCGTCGGTTCTGGATGACTGGCTCTAATACTGGATTATTCTCGAAACTCTTGATATATGATATATAAAAGGTGCGTGGTGCGAGTAAACTTCAGATCGCAACGACCACTTTATAGTGCAGTACTGTTCAGTCTGTGACGTTTGAGAGTGGATATGCGTGGTTTGTTGTATGCTTCATGAGAGACAATGGTCCTAATATGGTTGCAGCTTTAGAGCGTAGCATCTTCACCCACTTGCCTTGCCCAGCCCATACGTTTCAGTTAGTTATAAAAGATGGTTTACTGAATAAGAATGAAATTAAGGAAATAATGATATCCTGTCGGAATATTGTGGGACATTACAAACACTCTTCTAAAGCGACAAAAATGTTAAAAACTGCTCAAGCTAAGTTAGGTCTTAAAGGTCGTCGTTTAATACAAGACGAGCCGACTAGATGGAACTCTCAGCTTCACATGCTCAATCGACTTGTGGAACAAAAGCAAGCCATTTTATTGTCTGCTTCTGACTTGAATATTCAGATAGACCTTTGTCCTCGACAGTGGAAACTTATTGAAGATATTATACGAATATTAGAAGTGTTTGATAAAGCTACATTTGTGGCCAGCTCAAGTAAAGTGACAATTTCAGAAATAATTCCTTTAGTGAATAGCACCATTCGTGCTCTAGAAAATTTCAAACCAAAATTAGGTTCAGTACAGGGTTTCCGAAATGATTTGCTTGCGTCACTAAAAAGGCGCTACCATTCTGTTGAGACAGAGAAATTGTATACTATTGGTACTTTACTGGATCCCCGATTCAAAGGGAATGTATTTTTGAATAAAGAAAACGTTGAGCAAGCTAAATTGACACTGGCTAATGAAATTTCATCCATCTATATGCAAACAAATGGTGATCTGCAGTCATCAGAGAAAACTCAAGCAAATGCCACAGATATATCTTTAACTGAACAAGGTCATAGTATGTGGAGTTACTATTCTCAGTTGATGACCCCAGCTACCTGCAGTGATGTGGATTACAGTTCATCTCCTGAAGAAGAAATAAATGCCTATTTACCAGAACCACTGCTCCCACCAACTGCAGACATCTTTAAATACTGGAAGGGCAACACAAAATACCAAAATTTGATGAAACTAGGAAAAAAATTCTTAATTACACCACCATCAACAGTGATTTCAGGAAGACTATTCAGCACATCAGGCATCATAGTGGAAAAAAACCTAGTCGGTTGGATCCAGAGCGAGTTCGAAAGCTGGTTTTCTTAAATAAAAATCTGAATTAAAATTCTCACTTATTTCTTTTAGGTTGAGTGCTTTCTTTTATATACTAAAATATGTGTTTAGATTTTCATGTGCAATATTTGCTGTTTATCTATGTTAGCTCTCCCTTATTCTCATTCACAAAAGTTTCTGAAAAGATATCGGTACTGTTATTGATATATTAATTTCCATATGCTAAGGAAATTAAATATAAATAAAAACTTGTTGCATAATCATCAAGATTTTAACATAATTTATCTTTTAATATTGTGTAATTTGTTTTTTTTTAATTTCATTTGTAATATAAATATGTTCAAAAAAAAAATCTTTTTTAATAAATATTTTTAAAAACTGTATCGTTTTTAATTAAAGTAGCTTTAAAATTTTCCTGTAAAATTGTTTTTCCTCTCTGTCCTTTCTTATTATTGTAATTATATGATGGATTCGAGAGATTCGAGATTCGAAGGATTCGAGAGATTCGAGAATCCTTTAGGATTCGGATTCGGATTCGGATTCGAGAAAATTTGGATTCGTCCCATCTCTATACCCAGGTATACATATTGGTCCTGACCGAACACCTACACAAATTGCTACTTATAAAACCTTAAAATTGCAATTAAATGCTCGAATTGAAAAGGGCGAACGTAATCTTAGAATAAAATATAAAAACGGGATTCCGAAAATAGATTCCTCGGAAAACTAGTTTGTTCCAACAGGTATTCTGCTCCTGTCACAATGTTCTATCAAAATGTACGCGGATTGAATTCAAAAACACATGTATTCTATGCTAATGTTTCTGATTTGTTTTATGACATTATTTTATTAACAGAAACCTGGTTAAGTGATTCTGTCTATTCTAGTGAATTGTTTTCTGATTATTACCATGTAATTCGTTGTGACAGGAAATTTTCTTTAGTAAATGAGACTCGAGGCGGAGGGGTTTTAATTGCCCTTGCCTCCACAATTTCTTTTAATGTCGTTGATACATTTGCTGTTACTAACGTAGTACCTTCTATTGATTTAGTTATATGTAGATGTAATTTTAATGCAGTTTCCATTCTAGTTGTGGTTGTTTATGTACCACCTTCAACCTCGTCAGATGACTTAGAGATATTTGTATCAGTATTGGAAACATACTTACTGAATCAAAAATTCATTTTAGTGGGTGATTTTAATTTGTCAAATTTAAGTAACAGTACCAATCCTCATTGTCAAAAAATACAAATATTTCAATATTTTATTTGGGCCTTTCTCGAATATTACGATAATGTTAATACTGCCTTGGATTATTTCCATGAAGTACTTTATTCAATCTTAGATAAACATGTTCCTAAAAGCGCAAACACTAAATCATTTTATCCTGTATGGTACACGCATGAGATCATATTGAATTTGAAAAACAAAGAAAACTATCGCCGCAAATGGATCGCTACATAAAATGTTGTATTTTTTAACGAATTCAAGCGTTTAAGGTCATTAACAAAATCGTTAATTTCTCCAGAGTATAATAATTACATAAGAGATGTTGAGAGTAATACGGATAAAGTCAAATCCTGATACCCTGTGGAAATTTCTAAATGATAAACGCAAATCTACAAGAATACCTGGCAAACTTTTTGATGACAATACTCCACTTACTACTCCTGTAAGAATAGTTAACGCTTTTGCTGAAACATTTGCTAATGTATACCTTAAAAATGATAAGGCTACATTCCCGCAGCTGTTCACTAATTACCCTTCTTTTATCTTGCCTTCAATTACTGAGAAGGAGTTGATGATCTAAAAATATATTCTGAAATATCTAGTGCTGACGACATTCTCCACCTACAACGTAACTTAGATATTATTGTAGAATGGTCCAATACTTACAAGTTACAATTAAATATTGACAAATGTTGTTTTGTTATCTATACTCGTGCTAAGTCAACCAGGCCTTCACATTATAAGCTTAATGACATTCCTATTGAAAGGAAAACTGTATTTAAAGATTTGGGAGTGCTCTTTGATTCGGAGCTATCTTTTAGACATCAACTAGAAATTGTTTGCACCTCCTCTTTCAAAACTCTTGGTTTTATTATGCGTGTAACCGCCCAATTCAAAAATCCAGGTTTGCTAAAAGTACTATATTACGCATTTGTAATCAGTAAGATAGATTATGCTGCTATTGTTTGGTATCCCTTCTATGCTTCACATTGTCTACTCCTTGATCGAATACACCGACGTTTTCTTAAATTTCTATCTTTTAAAATTGATGGAGTTTATCCCGCGATTGGTACCAGCCAGGAGGACTTGTTACTTCGTCATGGCATGCCTTCGCTGTTGGACCGAAGAAATATCCAATGTTCCAGATTTCTGTGGAAATTAGTGAATAATCGGTTTTCTTCTAAATAGAATATCGTTCCACGTGCCCAGGCTTTCGACCAGGTATAGCTGTACCTTCCAGTTACCTGCTGCGAGGACAAATATACTGCAACGCTCTCCCGTTAATGTAATGTGTCGCAATGCTAATAGACTTGTAACAGATATATTTTTTAATTAGGTTTTATTTTTAGTATTAGTCAATCGAGCAGTATTATTTTATTTTTGTTTAATATTAAATAATTTTTTGTTGAGTTATCTCTTTACATGTGTATTTATTTTTATATTCTAATTATGTTCTGTAAATGGGTCTGTTGGACATTAAGGATCATTATAATAATAATAATAATAATAATAATAATAATAATAATAGTTTATTGTCCAACAATAATTACCAATTATAGGACAAAAATATAATAATTAGATACATACATTAACCTTCCTATACTCACGTCAAAATGAAAGGCGTATACTATACTATATAAATCGGTCTCACAGACCGTATGCGTGAGTATAGGAAGGTTAAAAGAAAAATACAAAATATTAAAGTAATTACAAATCATTAATAGCAGTAATAAAAATATCCGTGTCATGAAGGTCGGCAGATCGGCACATTGTAGTAAGTGGCGAAGCGCTAAATAAATTAGTTCTAGAAAATGGTATAAAAATGTAGTGTGAGAACGAGACGATAACCTAGGAACATAAAAGCTTAACTGGAAAAGCAGAGCCGAACAATCAATGATTCCATGTACCAATTTCCATATGAAACGGGCACCACTGCATTAACGTCGAAAGGATAGAGAATTAAAGCCGTGCCTCCCCAGCAACGAATTATAATCAATTCCTCGATCGGAATAAATACCATCCATCCTAAATGATAAATATTTAAGAAAACGACGCTGAATCGTTTTAATTGACAGCTGAAGATAGATATAATGAGGAGACCAGACTTGCGACGCGTATTCTAATTTACTAATAATAAAGCTGAAAAAAGTGATTTCAGCAATTGGTCATTATGAAATGATCTGCTAGAGCGTATTATAAACCCAAGTCTTAGAATCAGAAAGACATAGGTGAGTAATGTGAGGTGAGAAGCTCATGGCATGATCAAACAGCACACCAAGATCCTTAACCACATCCAGTTTGGTCAAGGAGTGACCACCCATGTTATAGCTAGAAGCAATTGGGTTAAATTTACGGGCGACTCAGACCAGATACACATAGACAGACAGGTTCTAGATAACGATACGATACTAATCCCCTTTTCGTGTAAGACAAATTTTCATATTCAAGAAATCGAAATTCCACCCGAATCAATTGTCGTGAAAGATCTCAGAACACAGAAATCAAAACCAGAGAATTAACATACGGTGATAATTTATTGAACATACCTGCTTGTTTAACTGAAGTAAAGAATCAAAGCGGAAATGTAGAAGCAACAAGAATTCAGAAAACATTTACAAACAACAATATCCACAGTTGAAACTATGGAAGTAATAGGAGTAGTATCAAGAACCTCAAACTTAATTTCCTCAGATAATCTTACAAACACTCCTCCACTCATTGAACGATTAATTAGAGCAATAATACAACATAAATTACGAAAATAAATGTTTTACATATATTCTTCAATAAAATAATGTTTTGACAATAGGAATATATAAAAAATATAGCTATAAACCTGTCAAATTGTCATTTATGTTCATTATGTTTATTTACAGATCGTAATGTTTTTGAAAGTTGTTTTTCTTATGCAACAACATAAGACGCACACAAACAGATGAGTCAAACGCGATCAGATGTTCCTATCGTGACGACAATTGGGCCAAGCCACGCCCATGCCCGCTAAAGACGACTTTAAGAAAATTTACGAGCATACCTATTCTTTTTATATCATGGAAGAACCAACCTCAAAGTTTGCGGCAGAGAAGATCGAGAGGACGACGCCGAAGAGCTGTATCTGAACGATCGGATCTCCGAACGCCGAATTAACGGTAAGTCGAATATTCCCTTCTCTTTATTTATCCTGTTTCCCGCACAAGTATTTTGATGAACATTATTGTTATCTTAAATTAGATATTGCAAATTTTATTTTTTTATTAGATTTGTGTAAAATTCTATTAAGTGTCTTACTAATTTACTTGAAACGGTGTTATTAAATAATTCGAACTAATACAATGGATTCGGACACTATTCAATTAATGACAATGGCAAGATCAATTGCAGACTGTCTACCCATATTTTACGGTGATTGTAACCAGTTAAGGGATTTTATTGCTATATGTGACGAATTTCATTATTCGTATGGCAGAGCTGACGATAATCCATTAAGCGATTATATATTTAATGTGATTCTTTCGAAAGTTAGAGGCCATGTTCACAATGTCCTAATGCATAGGCCGGATATAGACCCTTGGTCTAAATTAAAGTCCGAACTTATGATGCATTACGGCTATAAAATTGATCAACAGTACGAATACGAATACCCGGAAACCAATGATACTAACGAACTATATTTTGAAGAAACTACATATACAAATTTTTACGAAGCCTTGCTCGACTCAAATCAGATAGAGTTAAGCGAACAAGTTCTAGGTAATGATGCAATCCAAACCCCGTTTTCGTATAGTACAAATTTCCATAATCAAAAAATCGAAATTCCATCCGAATCAAACGAATACTCTAAAACCGACCATACTAACGAACTTTATTTCGAAAAACCTATGTACCTATACAAATTTTCACGAGGTCTTATGCGACTCAGACCAGATACACATAGACAGACAAGTTCTAGATAACGATACGATACTAATCCCCTTTTCGTGTAAGACAAATTTTCATATTCAAGAAATCGAAATTCCACCCGAATCAATTGTCGTGAAAGATCTCAGAACACAGAAATCAAAACCAGAGAATTAACATACGGTGATAATTTATTGAACATACCTGCTTGTTTAACTGAAGTAAAGAATCAAACCGCAAAAATAGAAATTCAAAACCTCACGAAAGAAAGTCAAATTTCAGTATTACATCCCGATTTTTTTGAACACTTCGAATTTGAACATTCTCACCAAGCGATCCGACAAACGACACATCCTGAAAACGATGGTTCTATTCAAAATTTACCAACCGATCACTTAAATATAGAAGAAATGCAAGTACTAAGTAAGATTAACTCCCGCTTACAAATAAGAAGCATGAAATAAAGACAATTGACGATATATACCCGCTTCCGAACACAGACATATTTGACAAACTCGGACACTAATTATTTTACGACTCTTGACCTACCATCAGGTTTATTAGAATTACAATTACAATCGGTCCCTAAAACAGCTTTTAGCGCAGAGAACGCACATTACGAACCCGTTAGAACGCCTTTCGGCTTGAAAAACGTCCCCGCGACGTCAGAGCGAGCGATGGATGATGTACTCAAAGATCTACACAATACAATCTGTTTTGTTTACATGGACTACATCTTTGTATTCTCGACCAGCCTTCAAGAACATATATCAAATTTAAGAAAGGTTTTAAAAATTTACAAGCCAGATTGAAAATTCAATTGGACAAGTTAGAATTTCTTTGCAAATTTCCTCGGACATGTAGTAACTCTAGAAGGTATCAAGCCGAATCCTAATAAAATAGGCGCGATAAACAAATTTCCGATTCCTAAGACCGCAAAGGAAATAAAATCATTTTTTCACCTCATCAGCTATTACAGACGATTCATAAAAGACTTTGTTCGTTTAACTAAACCTTTAAATCAATGTTTGAAAAAGGACGTTCAAATCGAACATACGCCAGAATTTATCAATTGTGTACAAATTTGTAAAAGTATTTTAACTGAAGACTTTATATTACAAAAGCCGAACTTTTCCAAACCTTTCAACGTAACTATCGACGTGTCTAATTATGCAATAGGTGCCATTCTACCACAAGGTGCAATCGGCGAAGACCTACCTGTAGCGTACGCGAACCGTACATTAAATCCTGCTGAAAGTAATTACAGCACTATAGAAAAAGAGCTTCTAGCAACTGTCTGGGCTGCAAAATATTTCCGACCATACATTTATGGTACCAGATTCAACATCATTCTAAATTAGTACGTTGGCGCTTAAAACTCGAAGAGTATGAATATAACATCGTATGCAAAAGGGTAAAGCTAACGCTAATGCAGATACTCTTTCTAGAGTAGAAAATCATTCATTAAATCTGATTGACAATCACTCAATCATAGTTAATCTAGACGAAAAATAAATGCCACATTTATACATTGACGACGTAAACCCTATCTTACAATTGAACCAAATAGACAAAGGTTTAGAAATTAATTAAAAAAACGACTAATAGCACACCTTATTTAACACATGAAAATGTTTCATATGATCCTGAGATACTTGACGTATCATTCGCAAATGATTAATTACAAGAAAATATTATCCAAAGACAATTGAAACCAACGAGAAGAGTTTTTGTTAACATAGTGACGATGACGACGACGGAGGATCGGTCCTGACCATAATATTCTTTTACCTCACCTATACAATAGATTGAAAAGAAAAGAAAAACATACCTACATAATTAAAACAACCATACAGATTTCTATACATGTAAATATTAAACATTAACCGATTTTTTTAGTCACATGCATTCATGATAATATATAGGTAAATTCACTAAGAGACTTCCTGAACAATTACTTACGTAAATCATTTCTAATTACTCTTTTCTCAAAACTCGAACGTTGCAAAGGCGCTAAATTGTGATATCAGTGATGCTACATCTACCGCACACAACGTACGTTACAAAAAAAAAAGAACAGCTTTCGATGGCATTTCCACGCATTACATTCAAATACTAGGATTATTTAAGTACTTGACAAACAACAATATAATTTCTCAATTTACATGTACTAAATAGTATCTTTAATATTCAAACTTGGAAGATACTGACCGTATTAGATACAGAATACAAGCGCGATTATTTACTGTCACATTATTCCTTGTTATTCACTTTATTCAACTAGCTTCGTTGTAATAAATATCTAAATATTGTTCATAATACATGTAGCTATACAATCCGAATCCTATAAATATTTTCATCTTTTCCCAGTAGATCAAAGTAATTTCACCTAATCCCCCATACCCTACACCTTTTATTCGACAATGGAATTAGAATTGTGGAAGTCGCAGTCGCTGTAAATTCAATGTGCCCTGGAGATGGATGCAGTATTTGTTGCATCAACCGTTGCGAAGATTCATCCGAAGAAGAAATATTAAATCTACTCGGGTTTCACAGCAGTTTGGTTTATCATTTCGAAGTAAGAATTACACAAACATCACCAATCCACGAAAAGGACGTCACACATACATGTCAAGGACAAAATGAGGAATTCATGGATCACCTGTTTGCTCATCTCATCATGGGATGGAGGAGTTATGTAACCTTACAAATATGGAGAAGGTCGTCTTACAGACGTAATGTTTTACAACTTGCTATGTGAATAGACTAAAGAAATCCAGCTATACAGCCTTATTTAGTAATACAGAAAAGGTCGCCTCACAAACATAATGATTTATAACTTACCACTTCTAGCATAGAAAACCCGAACGTATATATGTATGGTCTGTTTAAGAAATAAAGCATTACTGTCCGAACCTTTGATTTGTTTTTATTGCTCGTATTTTATTTAAGAACCGCAAGTTAAAAACAAGCCCTTTAGTTTAGTTTCGCATTAAAAGTCTTGTTTCTTCTTGTTGCGTTAATTAAAAAAAAAAAACCTCAAGTGAAGTACAAGCTATTTATTGTAATTACAGACTCGATGTTCTCGCATGAGCAGTTCTAGTTATCTATTCAATACACAGGAGTTCGAGCTTTTTCTTTTAAAATACTTTAGTTTCTACACAAAATAATACAAGTTCCACTATAGTTGAAATGATAATTAAGTTTAAGCAAGGATTTTTAAGATCGCGATGTTACCGGAACGGCGCGGCGTCGCGTTACTTGTTTTCTACCAGTTAATCTTACATCAAAAATGTTTTATGAAAAAATGATTGCGACATCCCACTTAGGGATGCAGAAGTCTTCAGTTCTCGCGTCCAATAATAATATCGTAGTCCTTTAAACAATGACATCGCTTGCCAATGAGTATTTAGCAGAAATGTTTATATTAAAGGTTACATGATTACAAAAGCACTAATGTTCAAATACTTGTCTAAATAAGAAAGAGTTTGTTTTTACGGAGACGCACGCTAATCTATTGTTTCACTACCCGATTCATGTAAACATACCCCGAACAGCAGAAACAACACGGGCGGTCGCCGAGTACGGGCTCGCGCACATATGGTCGGTACACAATATCAGATTCTAAGTTCTAAGGGTGCCTAATAAGGGTGTGTCGCCTAATTTAATAGCTTCTACTGTAAACATTTCTGGTCGGGGTTCGTGGAATTCTTTCAGGGATGATATTAGTTTTTTGAACGATATATATAAAGATATTTTATATTTAGGGACACGTATGGCTTATAGTTATGTCTGCTGTCTGTTATTCAAGCATAACTATATGTAACGGTGTTTATAAATTACTGAAACTGAAGTTAGATGTTACTCTTTGTTTAAGTAGGTACACTAGTTGAAAGAAGTCTTTAGACAAACAGTCATAAAACCGTTCAAATGTTGCCCTAAACACCAAAATCAATTCGATCTAAACACTGAAAGTAATTACAATACACTACCACTCATCAGTTTTGGGCACCCCTGGATTTTAGATTTTTGTATACAGTGAATGTATTTAGGAAATCCGGCATTATTGAATAGTAGGCTAACAATATAGTCAGTAAGATCCACTTAAATTCATTAAATTATATCGATCTATTTACTTCTTTTATCTGTATGAGAGATAATACCATCATAAAAGCGCAGGTAGCAGCGAATCATAAACCTATAATAAAGCAATTTGAAATAATATTTTTAAATTACGATCGGTTATCGTTCTGTATTAGTGGCGACATCTCTTATCGAATAGGATTTATAGTTTTGTCCGGAACCCGTTTTGGAGTGCTTGGCGGGGTGTGTACTATCGGACCTATCGGTCTGCTCCGTGTGTATATCCAAGTTTTGGAGGATTGTGATCTTTTAATTGGTAACACAGTAATAAATATAAAAACAAAGTGAAAGTGGTTATCTAGAAATCAAAATAACAGGTAAAATTAAACAATTTATTTCAATATCATTGATAAAGACCAGACTTCTGACGACGGGACGAGCGGGGCTCGGCTTTTTGCGTGGTGATAAGAAAAGGAAATAGGAAAACAGAGATACTAGACACAACTGTGTAGGTTTGACCGATACATATTCCTTAGAGAACAGGAACGGAGTGGGAAATTGTATAGATTAGAGATGGGACATTCGAATCCGCGAATCCTCGAATCCATCGAATCCTGAAAAAGATTCGAGATTCGAAAACTCGAATCTTCGCACGATTTTCGTAATTCGAATCTTTCGAATCCAAAAAAAAAAAAATAATAATAATGATGACTCATGTAATCACGACACATATGAATCACTGACTAGAAAGATCTCGACGATTCTCTTCGGTTCTCGTTCTTTCAGCCACAAAGTATTTATAAGCTGGCATGCTTTCCTAATGTTTGTGGTATTTGTGGTTTTCTTAAATAAAAATCTGAATTAAAATTCTCACTTATTTCTTTTAGGTTGAGTGCTTTCTTTTATATACTAAAATATGTGTTTAGATTTTCATGTGCAATATTTGCTGTTTATCTATGTTAGCTCTCCCTTATTCTCATTCACAAAAGTTTCTGAAAAGATATCGGTACTGTTATTGATATATTAATTTCCATATGCTAAGGAAATTAAATATAAATAAAAACTTGTTGCATAATCATCAAGATTTTAACATAATTTATCTTTTAATATTGTGTAATTTGTTTTTTTTTAATTTCATTTGTAATATAAATATGTTCAAAAAAAAAAATCTTTTTTAATAAATATTTTTAAAAACTGTATCGTTTTTAATTAAAGTAGCTTTAAAATTTTCCTGTAAAATTGTTTTTCCTCTCTGTCCTTTCTTATTATTGTAATTATATGATGGATTCGAGAGATTCGAGATTCGAAGGATTCGAGAGATTCGAGAATCCTTTAGGATTCGGATTCGGATTCGGATTCGAGAAAATTTGGATTCGTCCCATCTCTAGTATAGATCATGGATACGGAGAAATACAGCTCAGAAGATAAGAAGAGAACAGCGAAAATATTTTCAAGAGAAGTAAAAAAATAATAAGAAGTGTCAGAATTAAGAAAAGAAAATGTGGAACTCAAAAGGAAAAGTAAATTCATTAAGAGTGTACTAATGGAGATGGAAGACAGATTAGAATGAGTAAAAAATGAGAAAAGACGAAATAATGTAGTGATTCAGGGTCGAAAAATAGATACGAAATATAGGGAAAAACTAAACAACGCAATGGAAAATCTCATGGATAAAGAGTTACAGATAAGAGTACAGATAAAACAAGCCATAAAATTAGGTGAAAATACCTGTCTAGTTCAATTAGACAGGACAGAGGATAAGATAGAGATAATGAAAAACAAGAAGAAATTAAGAACAAAAATAGGAGAAACGATTTTTATTAACGATGATCTATCTAAACGGGACAGGAAGATACAGGAACAAATTAGATTCAGAGCTAAAACTGAGAGGGAAAACGGAAAACAAACAAAACTTGGGTTCAGGAAATTGTACATCGGAAATGAAGAATGGAGATGGGACAGAGAGAAAGATAACTTGACACAGATACAGAGAACAAAAAACTAGAAGACGTGAACGAGCAAGGAAAAGGGAAGACTTACCTGACAATGAAAACGGATACAGAACAAATTCGAACACGAAAATACATTGATGTGAGCATGGGAAATAGATACAATAAAGTAGGCACAGAGAAGATTGCTAATACGATGACGATCACAGCTATGAACAAGGAAAATAAAATGATACGCGTTGGAAGGTGGAACATAACTTCCCTAACGGGAAAAGAATACGAACTAGCGAAGGAAATGAACAAGTACCAAATCTAAATACTAGGAATAAGTGAAACAAAGAAAGTCGGAGCAGGAAGAATAGGGATGGAAGACCAACATTTTCTGTACTATTCAGGAGTGAAGCCAGATCAAAGGAAAAAAGAGGGGGTAGGAATATTGTTAACAAAGGAACTGGATAGAATAGTAACTATATATCAATCACTTTCATCAATAATACAGACATAATACAGATGCACCAGTAGTGGGAACAGATGGAAGTAAAATGGAAGAGTTCTATGAAAATCTGCAGGAGCTGCTGGATGAAATAAGAGAAACAAATTCAAAGGTAATATTAATGGGAGATTGGAACTCCAGAGTCGGTAGGGATGAAAACAGGGTAGATGTATAGGAATGTTTGGAGAAGAGACTTTAAACAAGAATGCTGAACTTCTGCATAACAAATAATCTCAAAATTGGAAATACGTTTTGGGAACAGAGAATGGAAGATAAATATACATATGTAGTGGATAGTAGAGAGGCGAAAAGTATTACAGATTACATAGCATACACAGAAGATATGGTTTATTCCGTAAGAAACATTACAGCAGAGAAGTATGCTGAAATTGGGAAAAATCATAGATTAGTAATAGCGGAAATTAATATACATGTGACACAAAAGGAACAGACCAAACAATACCGTAGAATAAGGATAGCCAAACTAGAATGTGCAAAACATAGAGAGAATTACTACTTTAAAACGGAGAATGAATTTAGAAAATTGAACGAAGAAGACAGAGCGTGGACTGTGGAAGACAGGTGGTGGGAATTCAAGAGTATATTAATACGTATAGCAACAGAAATACGCGGAGAAGTGAAAACTATTTTAACAAAAAGGACAACAAGGTGGTGGAGTAATGAGATTCAAAGGGAAGTAAGAGATAAGAAAGAGGCGTGGAGAAAGTTTATAGAGATTAAGAATGTAAATGACAAAATACTATACCAAGAGAAAAGGAATAATTTAAAGAAAATGATAAGACAAGCAAAAAGGAAGGAATGGGAAGAATTGGGACAGGAACTAAATTTAGAGTATAGAACGAATAATAGAATATTTTGGGGTAAAATTAAATTCTTGGGGGAAATAAGAGAAAACAAATCCGAGGCTTAAGGGATGAAGCAAAGCAGCTAAAAACTACAACAGAAGAAGTAATGGAAATATGGCAAAACTATTATAGGCAACAGTTTAAGAACGAAGGGCGAAAATCAAGAAGAGGCAGAACTGGAGATTGGGGAACTAAATAAAGAAGAAAGGGAAGACCCTGAAAATCGTATAAATCTCATAGATATTAGAGAACTAGAGGAAGCATTAACAAACATTAAAACAAGGAGGGCAGGCGGTAGTGATAATATATAATAATATCTTTATTAAGCTAATTTGCTTATTATAATACGTGTACTATATTAATAAACTAAACTAAAAACTGTGTTCTTAAATATTTGCATAATAAATTCTTGAATAACTTAATATTTGTACTATTTTTAATTTCATACGGCTAGGTATTATATAATGTAAGGCCACTGACTAATACATTTTTCACGGTTTGAGTTCTCTTATATGTATCAACATAAAAATCGTGATTGTTTCGAGTACTATAACTGTGTATATTTTGTACTTGTGTAATGTTAGTTATGTAATCTGGCAAATTATTATTTTTTATTTTATATATAAATATTAAGCCTCTAAATACTATTCTTTGGCGTACATTCATTAAACCTAGGGTACCTAACATAGTTGATATTGGAGTATATCTGTTACATCTCAAAATTATTCTCATTGCCCTATTTTGTATTTTTTGTAACTGTGACATTTCATTTTTGTTTAAAATAATCTATATGAGGTGCAATTAAAGATTTGTATAATAGAAATTTAACATACATACTCAGGTTTTTTCCCACTCTCCGTAAGAAACCAACCTTTTTTGACATTTTATTCATTATAAATCTAGCGTTTTCTTTAAACGATAAATTTTTATCTACAAGTATTCCTAAGTATTTTATACTGTCCACTCTTTCAATTTCGTTCTTGTCCAGATATATTTTAACGTGGCTCATATCAATACTATTTAATAATAATAATACCTTTAATATCCAACAGGCCAAGCCCAATTACAGGATATACAAAAATACATAATACAGATAATAATAACAATCACACTGTGATAGTGTCACCATGTACAAAAAGAGAGAAAAAAAAAAAGAAAAGAAAAGGTCAAGTTTCATTGAATGTACTACCCGGTTGTTTATTTCCAATTCTGGAAAGGATGTATGTTGGAACTCGTTTCATCGCAGCTGTTCTGGTAAATGGAACTATGAATGTGCTTCCATATCTTGAGTTAATCCGGGGGACAGAAAATTTCATACGCTTCAATATAAATGGGCAGTCAATTTTGTTCTCCAAAATTCCATTCAGAAACTTCTCACAAATAGCATCTCGTCTTACGTTTAATGGTCTCATTTCATGACGCATTAGCAGTTCATCCTGAGGAGTACCCCTCGCTGGATATATTCCATCGATTTTAAATGAGAGAAATTTTAGAAATTTACGATGAACCCGATCTATTGACAAGGAATCGCAAGCAAATACAGGATACCAAATCAGACATGCATATTCAATCTTACTCACGACATAAGCGTGATAGAGTGATTTTATTGACAATATGTTTTTAAAGTATTTGGAAACACGTAATATGAATCCCAGTGATTTAAAGGCCTGAGAACACATGTTAGTGATATTTGACTTGAAGGATAGAGTAGAATCAAACAGTACTCCCAAATCCTTCATTTCTGTTACGCGGTTTAGGTTGTTGCCATTAACAGTGTAAATTCCCATACAAGGTGTTCAGGACCTAATATAAGTAACTATGCAACATTTGTCAATATTTAATTTAAGCTTAAATAGGTCGCAGCAATTGGTTAGTGTATCTAGATTGTGTTGAAGTTTATTTACATCATCTATCGAAGAAATTTCGGAATATATTTCAAAAATCATTAATAAATAATACAAACAACAACGGACCGAGGTTCGATCCCTGAGGGACACCTGATGTGAGGGTGAATTCCTGTGAGGCATATCTATTGAAGGTTACATAACATTTTCTGCATTGCAAGTATGACCTAAGAAGACAAATAGAGGCAGGAACGAGACCAAAGGAGCCCAATTTAGACAAAAGCATTTCGTGGTCAATTAAGTCGAATGCTTTAGATAAGTCTGTGTAAATTACATCGACTTGACCTGGTCTGTCCATAGTTTCACCGATGTACTGTGACACCGTAGCCAGATTGGTGATAGTAGAACGCCGGGGAATAAATCCATGTTGATTAGGTGAAACGTAGGATTGTGTACTATTGTAGATATAGGAGTAGAGCATTTTTTCGAATAATTTCGCAAAATTTGGTATGATGGAAATAGGCCTGTAGTTTGATAGTAATCCACTGTCACCTTTTTTAAATACCGGAACAATTGCAGTCCGTTTCCAACGTTCAGGAAAAATGTTAGAAGAAATGGATAAATTTATAATTATTTTAAGTGGCAAGGCGAAGATATATCTGCAGTCACGAACCAAAAAACTAGGTACTAAATCATCTCCTGCAGTGTGTTTGTTGGGAAATTTTGCCATAAACTTAATCAATTCTTCCTCAGTTACAGGTGAGAAACAGTAAGGGAGGGGATTGTAAACCGTGTCGCTGCAAGGAGAATTGGTTGTAACGGTGAATGCAGAGGAGAAAGTACGTGCAAATGCATTGACAATGTGATTAGAATCGGCAAAAACATTTCCTTCACCATCGTGAAGTGTACCCGGTATTCTTGTAGAACATCGTTTCGTACGGATAAATTTCCATAGATTGGAAGGAGTCGTTTGATAGATTTTTCTATGTCAGCAAGATAGTGGTTGTAATTCTCATTTATTTTGTCTTTAATTAAACTTCTGAGGCGTTTAAAATGAACATAAGATGTCATATCACCACTCCTCATCCACTTTTTATGATAATAATTTTTATTTTTAATGTTAGATATGATTTCACTCGAAAACCATGGCGGATAGCTAGAATTGGATTGACGCTTACGAGGAACATAAAGATTAAAGATGGAATATGGAGCTAGATAGAAGCATCTAATTGCTCATTTACATCCACGTAATGTAATAAGAAAGACCAGTCAACATCTTGAAGATGACAGTATAAAGAAGAATAATCTGCTCGATTAAAGTTATATCTAAGGTTATCAGATGACGGAAAACACTTTTGGGTAATAGAACGGACAAGTTGAAACGAAACTTCGAGGCTGGGATGATACGGATCTTCAGTAACAATGGGATAACTAGATTGTACTATTTGAAAGTTGAAATTGATATTGGAGAAAAACAGGTCAAGCATTTTGCCTCTACTATTCTTAATAGTATTATATTGTTTACAACTGAGTTTGTTCAGAAAGTTTTGGAAAACTCTAGTCTTATTACAATGTTGATCAACTGGCAAAAATAGATTTGGAAGATTAAAGTCACCAACCAATATAAAAGACTTATCTATTAGAAGCATTTCAAGGACAGACGTAATAATGTCTAGTTCCTCTGAAGATGTATCAGGGGGAATATAACTAAGTGCAAGGTGAAAGGACATCCCGGCAATATAACACCTACAAACCAACAGGTCCACAATGGGCACTAATGTGGCTAGTGTCTATGATGTTAAAAGTAATATTATGCTTAAGCGCAATCAAAACTCCGCCACCCCTACAACGACCTGTCGAAGTGAGACTTCTATCTTTACGTAGAACATTATAGTGACTTGTAAAAGTTCACTGTCATAGACTGAACCACTTAGCCATGTTTCAGTTATCAGCACTATGTCAGCCGAAATATTAAGTAAGTTATTATAAAAATATGTGTTCTAGAATTCAGACCCCTAACATTCTGATAATAAATTTCGTAAGGTGTAGTTGGACTGTTGGATATATTTAGTTTCCCGAATTGGATTGGATAATGGTTGGAATGCCATTTCGGTATTTAATGGTCAGGTTAGATTCGCCCTTAGCAATGCGAGTATTTAACTCCGCTTTAACTGTTTTAAAGATTAAGATTTGCTTCGGTGTACGATCTGGTGAAACAGATAAATGAGAAAATTGCTCATTATTTTTGACTTTTTAAAATTCCGTACAACTTTCCATACATCCTCAGAAGACGCAAGCCTGACTCGGATTGGTCGTGCTCGTTGTTGTCTTGTCGAATCGAATTTACCAAGGCGGATAGGTTTTACGCTGTCCACTTTCATACCGACCTCACTGAGCACACCCTGGACCATAGTTGTATCATAATGAATTTGATGCTGCTTAGAATTACCAGCCTCCAAACTACCATAAATAATAATATTTTGTGAACATTTGTTTCTTTCATGTATTTCGCTAATAATCTCTTCATGAACCATCAAGTCAGCAGGCCCCTATTAACTATAACTATTTAATTTGTATCTACTACCTATAAGCATAAATTTGGATTTTTAATATTAATACTTATAGAGTTATTACATATCCATTTGCATAATGTTACCAGTTCTTCATTAATTATTTTTACCATATTGCCTAGATCATTACCACATACATACAGCATAGTATCGTCCGCAAACATGTGTATATCGCAATTATTATTAATTCTAAAGATTAAATCATTTACATACAGGTTAAAGAGTAATGGTCCCAATACAGTTCCTTGTGGAACACCGTAATAACTACCATGCTTTCTCGAAATTACTCCATTATATTTAACCACCTGCCAACGATTACTTAAGTATGAACTCATCCATTCTTTAGCTTTATCCCTAATACCTATGCTTTCTAATTTTTTAATAATAACTTCCTGTCAATAGTTTCAAAAGCTCTACTAAGATCAAGAAATACCGCTAAAACTAGTTGTCCATTGTCCATTTTCTTTAACCATTTGTCACATATGGCAACTAACACCATTTCACAGGAATGTCCCTCTCGAAACCCTGACTGCCTCTGGGAAATAACATTGTTTTTCTTGCAGTAATCGCGCAATTGATCTCGTATACATGACTCTAGAACTTTTTCATAGCATGGCACAGTATTAATCGGCCTAAATTCTTCGCAAGACTGTGTTCCACTAATTTTTGGCACTGGCACTTTGTACGTCGTCTTCCAATCCTCTGGAAATACGCCATTTTGTATTGATGCATTGATTATATCAAGCAGTCTGTTAGCCGTGTTCATACAGACATCTTTTAATACCATTGTGGTTATACCATTGCCTGCAACATCCCCACAATTTTTCATTTTTTTAAGTACAGCTTTTAATTCGGTCATAGTAATACTTTTGAATTGGTATAGTTTCTCTTTTTCTGTAATTCCCTGAACAGCATTTTCATACCTAAAATCAGTTGACCTCGGTATACTTTTTACTATATTCTCTATACTAGATGTGAAGTATTGATTAAACATGTGCGCTATATTGTTATCTTCACTTATTTTTTGCTTACTGAATATGATCTCTTTTTGTTTAGGCGTAGTATCTGTCACTAATACCTTCAGATTTTTCCACATTTTCCAAGGGTTTGACTTGTGACCATCAATTATCATTCTGAGGTAATCCTCCTTTTCTTCTCTTATTAATTTGGTCACTGTATTCCTACACTTTTTATATTCTTCCCAAGCTTCTTCTGAGTTAGTGATAGTAGCTGTCTTATATTTATCATCTCTAATCTTCATTTTTTGTATAATTGTTGGTGTAATCCATTTGTTTCTTTTATACTTTTGTGGAACTAACATTACGGTCTTAGGACACATTATGTCAATTATATTTTGTACTGAGCTTTTCCATCTCATAGTCATTTCATTAACATCTCCGGTATTAATCCAATCTGTTTCATACATATGCTTATGTAAAAAGTAACATCATAGTTCTCAAAATTATGCTTTACTATCTTATATTCATTGCTGTTTACATTAACCATTTCGTTAAACTGCATCGATAATATACAATGATCTGCTATTCTTGGTGTTTTATGAACAGTATGTTGCAAACGTTTGTCATTTGTTACAATGTAATTGATAAGAGTTCTGCTTGTACTGGTAATTCTAGTACATTGTGTTATTATTTGGATCAAGGCATTTCTATAAAATAAATCCTTAATGTTACTGCTGTAGTATGTATTAGTGTTGTAGTCTATGTTAAAGTCTCCGGTTAAAATTAATTTCCCGTTATAGTCCAATAAGCTGTCTATATGTTGTTCTAAATATTGTAAAAACAAGTTATCTGCCGTTTGTGGAGGATGATATAGTACATTGAACATTATATTTTGATCCCTAAATTGAATTTCGACACATATTAGCCACAGATAATTATCAATAAAAGTTTTAATTACCTTATAATGGATATCTCTTTTTAAGTATATTAATACTCCACCTGTTCTTCTATTAGTAGTTACTGCTTTCACAACATTGTAACCATCAATTGCTAGTTCGTTATCAGTTACCTCTTCATCAACATGAGTCTCAACAATTCCTATTATTAATGGTTCCCATGAATCAATTAATTGAATAATTAAATCTTTGTTGTGTAAGACACCATGTGCATTAAAGACGACCATGTGCTTGTCAGCTCTCACATTCTCTAATTGCTATTCATATTTAACTTTTGATGTTATTCTCTCCACTATTCGCTGGTAACAAAGACATTTTTTATCTAATGCTGTATGGTTATAGTCAATATTTATTTTTAATTTTTCTACATTTTCATGTATGGCTCAATTGCCTTATACTTATTTCCTAACTCTTTTGTTACTGTATTTAGTAATTTCTCCTTAGAATGTTTGTTACTGCAATTGATTATAACACCACCGTTACTACTGTTTCTAACTACATCCACACCAACTGCAAGTTTATTTAGATCAATTTTATCCTTCATCTCTTTTTGTGTACCCTGACACTTTTGTTTCTCATTTTTCGGCTTCACGATAATAACTTCATTTTTCTTCTTGGCTATAGCACTGTAAGTTGGCTTAATCATTTGTTGATTATTGCATCCATTAACAAGGGCTTGTAATAACTTATTCATAGCGTTTATATTCGTATTTTACTCCGCTATTGTTTCAAGGCAAAGGTGTACTTTATCATTCAAATCATTTATTTGTTTACTAAAGCTTTTGTCTTGGCAGTGGCTACATAAAAATGTTAGGCAGCATCCCTCATTTATTTTCTTTGCTGTGTCGTCGGATAGTAGAGCACATCTTGAATGGTATTCTTTCTCACATATAAAACAGTTAACACTTTTTCGTTTCTTTTGAAATCGTTTTTACAACCACAACACTTATTCGATGTCATGTTTGCTATATCACGCTAACATTTTATACATCTACGAGCTAGACCGGTGCAATTTAAAATCGCTAAATTTCCGCAAATTTCAAGAGCTCTTCACTACGAACAAGACGCAACGCAACTTTATACATCCAGATATAATGAAATATATAGGAGAAGAGGGACGGAAATGGCTTCTCAATCTGTTAAATGATGTATTAGAGACGAAAAGAATAGCTAAAGAATGGGAACAAAACTTGATAATCCCAATTCACAAGAAAGGAGATGAGACAGATTGTAAAAACTATAGAGCCATATGCCTATCAGGAATAAGTTTTAAAATATATACGAGAATAATCGAACAAAGATTGAGACGAATCGTAGAACCTAAAATGGAGGAAGAATAAGCGGCATATAATAATAATAATAATTCCTTATTTCATAGTATACGTTGTATACATGAATACGTCAAATTACAATTACTTACTATATTACTAATTAAAGTATTATTCCATATTATATGGTTCCCGCTCAATTAGCCATTCCCGCAGTTTGCGTTTTAAAGATTCTAGTGATCCTAGCCTTTTTATAAATAAGGGTAATTTATTGTATAGTCTTAAACAAGAGTAAGATAGGTCTTTCTCTGTCATACTCGACCTATGTATCGGAAACACCATATCGACTCCTTTCCGTCTCGCATTATACATGTGTTTAATTTGAGATTCCGAAAAGTAATTTTTGTTTTTATAGAAGAATACTACAGTTTCATATATATAAATACCATAGACTGTTAACAAATTATTTGATCTAAACACAGTTCTGCAGCTCTCTCTAAAATCGAAACCAAACATAGTCCTGATCACGCGTTTTTGCAATATAAAAATTCTTTGTATTTCATTATAATGTCCCCAAAAAATGATACCGTATTTGATGCGTGCGTAAAAACTTGCAAAGTATACAGCACTAACCACGTTTGGGTTGACTACTTTCTTCAGTATTCTAATGGCATAACATTGCGGACTGAGTTGTTTACATATATTATCTACATAGTAGTTATATTTTAAAAATTCATCCACATAAATTCCAAGAAATTTGACGTGGTTTAACAATGGAAATTTTGTATTATTTAGTTCAATACTTGGCGGGGTTGGTACAAGGCTAGAGGCTTTGAAGAGTAAGCATCCCGTTTTGGATTTATTTAGGTGCAGTTTTTGCATTGAGAACCAATCTTGGATTATATTGAAATAATGACTACATTGATTAATAAGGTCTGCATAGTTTTTGTCTTGTATTAACAAATTTGTGTCATCTGCGTAATTTATCAACGTATGTTCAGAGCCCAGTAGAGTCCTATCAACATCGTTAATAAAAATATTAAAAAGTAATGGACCCAGTAAGCTCCCCTGTGGAATACCGCGTCTCAAAACATTCATCTCCGAGTAAACCGGCTCAATACTTTGATCCTTGAGACTTACCAATGGCTTCCTACCAGTGAGATATGATTTCAACAAACTATATGATATGCCTCGCACACCATAGCATTCGAGTTTGGATAATAAGATAGCGTGTTCTACACTATCGAAGGCCTTACTGAGATCTAAAAAAACTCCACATGCCAAATTGCGATCTTCTAATACAGACAATATTCTCTCCGTGTATTGAAAGATTGTTGTCTCAGTTGATTTACCTTTTGAAAAGCCATGTTGGAAGTTATTTAAGATGTTATGTTTCTTAAAAAAATTAATAAGCTTAGTATAGATGAGATACTCCAAAATTTTTACGAAAGTACTGAGCAGACTGATAGGTCTGTAATTATTAAGATTATTCGGATCACCTTTCTTGAAAATTGGTTTGACAACAGCAATTTTTAATTGATCAGGAAAAATACCTGTTTGGAACGATGAATTGACTATATTACACAAGGGTTCTGAAAGTGATAAAATATTCGATTGAATTATATGCAGAGGAATTTCATCAATACCGAAAGACCTCTTATTTTTCAATGATCTTATTACGTCAATCATTTCATCGTTAGTGACGGGAAAGAGATAAAAGGTGGCCGAGTTGTTTACTATATCCGGGCTTGTCGATGTCTTATGACGCATGGTATGACCGGGATCTTCATTAGCGAAGTAGTTGCTAAATTACTTACTAGTTCCAACAGATTGGTACTGTCAGGAAGAGTCACATTTGATATAATGATACTTTGCTCTTTGATTTCAAGACCTCTGGTGAGAGGAGCCATGGCTCTTCTTGACGTGTGCTAAAACGTTTGGGACAATAGATATTATAGTGCCACGAAAAGGTATCCAAAAAAGTATTGAATTTACTGTCAACGCTGACAGAGCTGTAAACTTTGTCCCATGACTCGGACGATATACTGGTGCATAAGTCCCTAATTGCTTGACGACTAAATAATCTAGAGCTAACACGATTAGATTTTTTATCTATTTCAATACTACATATTACAGTTTGAGCAAAGTGGTCAGAAATTCCCGTTGTGAAAACATTAGTTGATACCATTTCATCCCGGAGATGGTTCGAGACTATAATGTTATCAAGATACGTTCTCGAATTACCCACAATGCGCGTTGTTTTAATTATGGTTAATTCAGCGCAATAAGGGTGCAGCAGATCTTTATAAGAGCGAGAGTCTACTGATCGCTCCAAGGTATCTATATTAAAGTCGCCAACTATAAAATATGGACAATTAGTATTGTGCAAAAATGACAATAAATTTTCAAAATTGATTAAAAATTCATTAACATTCGTAGAAGGAGATCTATATATACATACTATTATAATTTTTACAGCCCGTGTTAGGAATTGTACTGCACAGCATTCAAAAATTTCATATATGTAGAAGTTGTTAATATCAAGAATAGGACGAGCTTCATATTCCTTGGAAACCAATATAGCGCATCCACCATGTCTGTTTTCATCCCTATAGAAACCAGTAGCCAGATAGAATCCCCCTATATTAACGGATTGGAATTGAGTCTCGGACAGCCAGTGTTCCGTGAGGCAAGCGACATGACAGGTAGTCTCCAACAGCTGTGTTTGCAGTTCCAAGTACGATGTACTGAGACATTGGACATTTTGGTGGTAAATTTGAAAGACATTATCGTTTTTCCAGACCTTCTGTGCTATTTTGTCTTGACAGTCGATTGAATGCGGAAAAGAAACGGTTTATTTTTACTCCGGATGGCCACAGTTCTGCTTTTTGAACATCACATAATCGATCTGAGGGAACAGACACCTTGAATGAAGAATATTGGTGAGGGTGTTTGGAGATCATTTTCTCGCACTTCGTGTCTGTGATGTTGTGTGAATTCAGATGGTTTATTATGTCATCGCATGAGGTCGTAGTAACCAAACCAAAAATGTGAATATGGCTGTAAGAGATAGCGTCTTTTAGTGTTCCTATTGAAGATGTACCTTGAATCATATTATTTCTAGAATTGTTTCGTCGTTTTCCAACAATTTCTACGAAACCGTCGTCCATTCCCTTAGATTTGTTTTCGATTGTAGAGCAAGCTGTTTCTTGTTTTTGTTGGAATTTTACATTTTTCTTTACAGGTCCTGTGTAAGTTTTGTCACGTTTTGATTGTATATTTCTTAAACCAGCGCTTGTTCCCTTTTGTTTTACAATTGTTTCATTATTTTCTACGAGATCAGTTGTATTATTTAATTGAGAAGCTTTCTCGATAATTTTTTGTTGCGGCAAATCGAAAGAGACATGCTTGTGTTTTTCCCCGGGTATATCGTTTATGGTCCGGTGTTTTTCCATAGAAACAAAAATAGGTTCTATTGCGCTATCTTGCGAATTTAAATTTATATTTTCAATCGAAGACTGTTTCTTAACCATAGCTTTTAATTCCTTTACTTTTATATTTATAATTAGGTTTCTATTCTCCATAACCAATTTAGAAATTTCGTTTTCCATTTTTATGAAAAAATTATTAGATATTATTTTTAACGCTTTGTTTATTCTAGCATCTACAATCGCCTCTAAGTTGAGTTCCTCTTTTTCTTGGTAATATTATCCGTAGACTCTGTTGGCATCTCACAGTTGTTACAGATCCTGGATTTCATCTTACCACTTTCTTTCAGCATTACGAATTCTTCAACTGATAATTTAACACATAAAATATGATAATTACGTTGGAATTTGCCTCTGCACGATATATAGTTTCATATCGCGTAATATTTTTAACGCACGTTGCACATTCAATCGCCATCGCGAAGCGAACCGCAACACGACACGTTAGATATATACATATAGAAGAGGAAGGCAAACAAGGAAGTGTGGAAGTGTCTTAAGGAACTTAATGTATCTGAAAAATTAATACAGACAGTGAAAAGTATATACAGCGAGGTAAGAGGACAAGTACTACTAAACCGAGAAAAATCGGATATCTTCCAAATGCAAAAGAGAATTAAACAGGGGGACAGTCTCAGTCCTCTTCTGTTTAATATAGTGATGGACAGAATAAGTAAGAACACAAAGAGCAGAACTGAAAAAATTCGAACAATAGTAGGGTACAGAAACTTAAGGTCAATTAATATTCAAGGACTATTATACGCCGACGACATAGTACTGATAACGGACACTGGAGAAAAAATGCAAGCAATAATAAACATATGGGCAGAAGAAATAGATAGAATGAAGATGGAGGTCAATGCTGAGAAGAGTAAGGTAATGATTATAAATGAGAGGGCGGCGGAGGGTAACAGAAGCAGGATATTTTACAAAAAGAGGAATTAGAAAGAGTAAGAACATACGAATATCTAGGATCTATAATATCAAAAGACGGAAATATTGAGGTAGCCAATAGAGCAGAAAAAGCAAACAGAATATATTATGCCATTAATAAAACTATTCTAGGGAAGAAAGAAATGGATAAAAAGATAAAACTACATGTATAAAAAGCAGTCACTGTACCTACACAAACATACGCAAGCGAAATGTGGACAAGACATAAAAGACATGATAGTGCAATAAATGCTGCGGAAATGAAGTAGCTCCGGAAAATAAGTGGAAGAACCAAATTTGAAAAAATTCGAAATGAAAAAATGAGAAGTGACTTAAAGCAGGAATCTATAGTGGAAGTAATTGAGAGGAAACAGATGGGATGGGATCCTACATGTATGTAGGATGACTGAGGACAGATTAGTAAAGAACATATACGAAGCAAAAAGATCCAACAAGAGAAGAAAGGGGAGACCTAGGAAAACATGAAGCCAACAAATACAGGAAATAGGAGAAAAGAGAGATAGAACGATAAGAGGAATGAAGGAAGTCGCACAGGATCGGGGGCGATGGAGTAAATGGAACAAGGAACAAAATAATTCAACACCGATGCTCTACCAGGGCACCAGGAGATACTGCGAAAAAAAAATTTTAAACGTCCTAAAAGGAAAGAAATTAGTGCTCTGATAGTAACAAAACGTAACTTTTCTGCTAGACAATTTGCCTTTAAACCCATCTACTGGTGATTATAACATCAAAAAATACCGTGAAAGTATCAGTCTTCTACATAAAGTAAGAAGTGTCCAGCAAGCGAAAAAGAAGAAAAACAGCTCCCAAAATTGCCGCAGAAATCAATATTGTACGTCCCAAGCCGATTAGCGTGTCCACGGTTAAACACCGTCTGCAAATAGCTGGACCTTCACGGACTAATTGCGATGCAAAAACTCCTGCTTCACCAAATTAATAAGAAAAATAGGTTACAATGAGCACGTGAACATTGAAATTGGTAGAAGATTGGAGCAACTTATTGTGGACCAATCCAAATTCGAGATTTTCGGTTCGCGAAGACGGATATTTGTAAGAAGATCTGTAGGTGAACGTGCACTAGAGCAATGCACAGTGTCTACCGTCAAACATGAAATGCAAAGGGTAATGAGGAAAGAGCAATACCAATGCATCTTAGAGGAAGATGCAATACCCTCTGGTGTAAGAATTTTGGGACAGAATTTTATATTTCAACAAAACAATGACCCAAAACACACTTCAAAATTATGCAAGCAATATTTAGAAGAGGAAAGGGACACTAACAATTATGAAATGGCCACCCCAAAGCCTGAACTTAAATCCTATCGAGCTATTATGGGAAGAAATCGATCAGGAAGTAAAGAAAAACTGCTTCAACTTCAGCAGATGACATGTGGAATAAACTACAGACAGCATAAACTTGAATAACTCCGGAAACATTGCAAAAATTAATTGTAATGATGTCACGATTATGCGACGCAATCATCAAAAATAAAGGTCACACAGGCGAATTTAATATTTAGGTCAAATAATTTTGATTGTTAAAGTTGTATATTTGTGTATAATTAAATACCTAACACAAATTTCAATATTTAAATATTTAATGATTTACCCAGAAAATTTGAACTGCCCAAATATTTATAAGCGGCAGTATGCGTTCGTATTGTCAGCATCGTTGTGTTCTGACGCGTACGGATATAATATCCATCTTGTAACTTCGTTAAATTTTAAAATAGAGGTTCGTATTTCATTGATTTGAATCGCTTCATTACGTATATAATTAGTGTTTTATTGATAAATTGTGTAAGGATTGCCATGGACAGAAAAAAGTATACAGAAGCAGACTGAGGGAGAATTATAGCGATGTGGCAAAGTGGAATATCAACGATTGAAATCGGTAGAACTATAGGAAATTCAGTAAGCCAGTGTCAGTAATGACAATAATAATGAGGGTATAAAACCTTTGAACATCGTGTATATACATATCTACCATTGTTTCTTTGCTTTTATAGAGAGGAACGATATGGAACCGGATTTGAAATTTTTTAAGAGAACGGAATTTACGCAACAAACAAGGGTCTGATCGTGGAGTTATGACGGTCGAAGAAGATCACAGACTTGAAGATTTGTCAGAAAGGAATCTTTTTGTTCTGTGAAAATAGTAGGTAATCGGTTTAAAGAGGATGGACTTCGATCTCTTAGATCTGCGCGTGTCAAAGACTGTGAAAAAGAACAAGCTATATGCAGACTGCACTTTTCTGGGGGAAATCTGTATAGAGATTAGACCGATATCGTTTTCTCCATCTAAAACGTGTTCTCTTGTGCAGAAAATTGGACTTCCTTCATTTGCAGCAGAACAAATACCAGATACCAGAAATATTTCATCGTTAAAACCAAAACTAGTGGAGAAATGTGTCTAGCCTGTTGGGGATGGATTTCGTCCCACGGCACTGGGGATCTAATCCCTGTTAACACCAAATTAATATCAGCCCAATTATTTCCGTTTTAGAGCAGTATATTTTACCCCTAGCGTATTTCAACGATGGACATATAATTTTGCGCTAGACAGTAGTAGTACTTACACAGTCAGAGTCGTACAACAATGGTTTCTAAAGCATTCTGGCATCCAGAAATAGAGGTGGTGGATTAGCCATCCAAGACAGGTAATCCAAACCCCGTTGAAAATGTATGAGCAGCCATGATTCAACAGTGGAACCAAAACCAGAATGAGAATTTATGAAACAGGTTCTAAAGCAAAAACCATATTCAACGAATATGCAATCCGTTTGGATCCCCGTCGGGAGAGGGGTGTGGAGGAAGAGAAATCGACCAAGCCACCATACATAATAGCCGTCCTTTATATGCTGCAAGATCTGTTCGGTCAAATGGACAAGACGCTTCAGACGCTTCTTCCCCTGCGCGACTCCACGACACGAAGATGAGCGACCACCTGCCATCCACCACCGCGGGCGTACTTACGGATTATCGCCTGGAATGCCCATGGAATCGGAGGAAGGAGGCTGGAGGTTCAAGCATTTCTGACGGAAAACGCAGTAGACATACTGCTAATTGGAGAGACTTGGCTGAAACCTGGCGACAGGCTCGCCATTCACAACTACGTCTCCCACAGGTCGGACCGTTTGGACGGCCGTGGTGGCGGCACTGCTGTCCTAGTTCGCCATGTTCGCCTGTATGCCTTCCTCCGGGGTGTAGACGTCGCCGTCCACTCCCAGGCTGATCTAACTTTCTTTCGCGCCGACACCGGACCCGACATCCTCGACCTCGCGCGTCGTTGTCGAAAAACTATCTGACCTATCCTCCGACCACCATCCCCTTCTTTACATCCTGAGGGAGAGGGGGGGCTTTGGAACTTCTGGCCCCGCTTTTGGGGAGGGCTGGCTGGAACCGCTTTGCCGACCATCTGGACCGTTCCATCCTGGAAGGCATCCCCGACCTGTCTTCCGCTTCCAACATCGAGGACTCAGCGGCGGCATTCACCGACGCCGTCTCCGTTTCCCTAAAGGATTCAACGACGTGGCGAGCATGTCCGCGCCACACGCTTTCCGTCCCTCCTGCGGTGCGCCACCTGATCCGGGAAAGGCGACGGGCTCTCCGACTTGCGCAGCGCACACTATACCCGGGCGATTTCGCGCGAGCAAATGCCCTGAAGACGCATCTAAGAAGCTCTCTCAGAGAACTGCGTAACCAGCGCTGGTCCGACTACGTGGCGGACGGAGGATGGATCTCTTTAGAGGATCTTCCAAGCCCTCAGGGGAAAAAGAGCCGACTCCATCCTCCCGTTGCATGGACCGGGAGGGGAGGGGGATAGCCTACTCGGGTGAGGACAAGACGTTGGTCTTCGCTGAACATCTTGCGAGGATCTGCGACGCCGAAACTGCCATTCCCGGAGATGACGAAGACCTGGATGATCGAGTGAAAGCCACTGTCAAGGCTTTCCCACATCTGGAGGCCGGTCCACCTTTGGCCCAAGCAATAATGGATGAGCTGAGGGCGACCATCCGAGGCCTAAACTCGAGGAAATCCCCGGCCCTGATGGTATCGGCAACGAGGCGCTGAAGAGGCTCCCAAATCGTGCCGCAGAGCGACTCCTGCACATTACCAACGCGGTGCTACTCCATAATTATTTTCCTATCGTCTGGAAGCGGGCCGAGGTCGTCATGTTACCAAAACCGGGCAAGGACGCCACTTTCCCGCAGAATTACCGCCCCATAAGCCTTTTGTCAACGGTTGGCAAGGTGGTCGAGAGCGTCATTTTGTACGTCTCCGTGAAAGAATCCTGGAATTGGATCCCCTCCCGGCCGAACAGTTCGCCTTTCGAACCGAACTAAGTACAGATTTTCAATTATGGCGCATCACCGGCGCCATTCGAGAGGGTTTAGCAAACAGAGGGACTACCGGGGCGATATTCTTTGACTTTGGAAACGCCTTCGACAGAGTGTGACATGACGGCCTCATTTTCAAGATGGCTCAGCTGGGATTTGGAGGAGCGCTGGCCGCACCTTCAACGTGAGGATAGGTAAATCCATCCGATCGGCCCTCTACACCGCGACGGCGGGGGTTCCTCTGGGCTCATTGCTAGCTCCAGATCTGTTCAACCTATTTACATCTGATATGCCACGAACACCGGGGACAAAGCTAGCAGTCTACGCGGACGACACGGCATTCCTTACGACGTCCCGAGCCGAAGATCTTGCACATCACCGCCTGCAGACCGCTACCGAACAGCTGAGGGAATGGGCTTCCAAGTGGAGGATGATTATCAGTCCGGAGAAGTGTGTGGTGATGCGCATCACAAATAGGCGCCGCCTTGCCCACGAAACCATCTCCGTGGGCGGCAGAAGAATCCCTTGGAGCCCAACCACAAAATATCTCGGGGTGACGCTAGATCAACATCTTACCTGGCATCCCCACATGCGGGCGGTGAACACGACACTTCTCGCGGCAAGGAATACCCTTTACCCCCTCTTGCGCTGGAGAGGGAGGCTCCCGTTGAGAGCAAAGAGGACGCTCTATACTTCGGTGCTGCGGCGATCGTCTGGATGACGGCCGCTCCGACGCACGTCGCCACTCTCTCGAGACTGCAGAATAAAACGCTCAGCATGATAGCCGGGGCTCCATGGTTCATGAGGAACGATAGAATCCGAGATCTGGAGATTCCACCTCCGACAGAGTTTTTACGAACGTTGGCGGCGTCGACGTGGAGAAGAGCGGAGCGTTCTGACCATCGCATAGTCAGAGAGCTGGCGACGTTGGACCCAGATCGGCCGCCGCCTCCTCTGAGGGTCCGGCGCATCGCGGAAGTTCTGGAGGAAGAGCTCCGGGTTGATCCCTGGGATCATATCAGCATCCTAGGTGACTCCAGTTCCCGCTCTGTGTCCGGACCTCTCTACATTCTTTCACCTTTCCATCACCATCCAGACAACGAGTTTGCGGCCGCTTCTTCTAAGGCGAAGCCCTAGGAGCTTAAACTTCTTAGCTCGAGAAACAGACGCAGGCTTTAGAGAGAATATGCAATCCTCTATGCTCTAATGTTTCGTAGTAAATTGAATGGATCGTTGCCTTCAGGAAGTAATTGCGCATAGTGGACATCATACATATTAAGAATATCTCCAGATATACATCCTTCTCTTTCTACTGTATCCATGTATACATAAAATATTAAACTAGAACGTAGCTAGCAGTCGAATACGTAATTATAGATTGTTACACTTCGTTAACTAAAATAATTCCTTCGTCATTTAATTAAATTATTTTTTTCTTAATATTTTAGCCAATATCTGTATGCATTCAGTTGAAGGAAAGTTATTTAAAATTATTTTTGCAATTTTGTGTTTGCGAGTATGCGTGCGTGTCCTTTTTCCAACCATCGGTCAACTAGTAGGTAAAAAAGGCCTGCGTATTCTTCGTAAACTGACCATCCCAACTTTCTACCATTACTAACCCCTCACACCCTTCAGCGACATTTAAAAACAAATCGCGCGAATTTTTCTGTAGTCACTTGGTGACACTCATACATTCAACGCTTCACTTAGTGCCTCTAAGTAAGTACTCACACACTCACACACTTCACCCACACACACGAGTTCCATCAGCAGACATCGCATACAAGCTTCGAAGCACTATCTTCAAGCTCAGGTACCACGCAGTAAGTTAGCCCCTATCGTTCTAATTTACCTAAATTAACTTTCTTATTATTACTCCACACCACGCATTCGCACACAAACGTACGACCACGCATTTTCTAAATTTTACTCATATTTAATTATCGTTTTTTTTGCTTTAACTATTTAACAATTTAATTAATATAATTAATATACGTTCTCAAAGGACAGTGCTCGTTTTATTTATCAAGCATATAAATAAGTGTTTTATTTTTAACCCTTTTGCACTTCTCCACCTTCAATTTCACCAAGAATTATTAATGTTATTACGTAAGGGAGGTGTCAAGCTAGCCGCTCAATCAAGTATCAATCTATTAATTATCAATAACAATCATTTTTTGTTTTACAAATCAACACCCTGCAACAAACACTTCCGCTCACCCTTAATCAAACCAACCCCCCTGTAATTAACAAGATTCACAATTAGAGTTGCTCAGATTATGGCAGCAGTACTACAATTATCCGAACCGGCTGTAGTAGAATAAAATAACATCGGCATACACGTTCTCAGTTTTAATGTTTAGTATTAAGCTCTCTCACTCTATCTGTATTCGTATAGCGCGATGTTATTTTATTCTAGTACAGTCGTTTCCGATAGTTGTAGTACTATGGGTGCAAACTGAGCAACTCTAATCATAATATCATAATGAATCATTTTGACATTTCATTAATGAACCCTTTTTCCGCTCCAGCGTTCCAACAAAAATAAACGTCCTATGTTTATCAACATAAGGATTTATTACATTTAGTATTCATTTTCTATTTCATCTAAAATACGTTGCTTCTATCTGAATTACAAAATAACAAGTAATATGAATGATCTTTTAGTATACGTTACATGGAAATGACAGGAGCACTTCAAGGATATCGAAGGATTCCGCCAGCTTTGGCTAGAAAGAGAACATTCAAAGAAGTGGAAATTAATTGAAGGGCCATTCCACACTAGGACACTATTAGGTACGCTAGATACAAAATTCTGAGCTAACCTAGTCAGAAGAAGCAGAAAAGATATAAGAACATTACCGGTCTTGTAACCGGACATTGTCCCTTAAAAAGCATGTATGCAACATGGAAATAGTGAGTGAGTCGTGATGCAGAAGATGTGAACTACAAGAGGAAACTAGAATGTATATTATCTGTGTCTGAAGGAACTAAACGAACTCGGGCGGAAGCATTCCGGTAATTATTTATTGGAGCCCACACCAATACTCACACTTCTCTTGAGCAAGAGCCTAGCCTTTGTGGACGACACGGGGTTGCTTGAACAGAAGTGAGAATGTTATCGGGGAAAAGGAAAGAGCATAAAGCTCAAGTTTCTGGCATATTGGTGACCCACTTTAAAGAATGAATGAATGAGTGACTTCATATTTCATATTTTAATAAAAATAATTTGTAACAGACGTTATTTTTCCTACCGGGTGGTATAGAGAATACGTCATCATATACGTTAGGCAGATGGTGGCTACGTTCTACTATATTATTGTTATTATTGTTGTGTTATTTTTATAATTATGTTTATTACCATTCTTAATCTTTATGAATTGTTCTGTATAATAGTTTTATTAAATAAACTGACTTCGAACATAACCCATTTGGTGCAATTACTCAGCAAACCTTCCTCATATAATGTTATAATAGCAAATCAAATGCAATCAAGACAATAAGATTAATGAAAAAATATTTATTGAAAATATATAAAATACTAACAAGGATTCATTTTAATTATACTTCTGAGGAATACATCTTATGCTTCCCCCAATAATTTTTCTTTAACATTTCCACAAGTAGTAGTATGTCATACTATTCCCTTGAGAATCCCCGCTATATAAAAAGCAATGACTTGTCGATATCATTTATTTATCTAAGGGCGGCAAGAAAACAAATATAAGATACATATTTGCAAATAACCGAATATATTTAGGCGAGTATGCGAATTTGATGTCTAAAGACCTTTTGGGGGTACATGCATTTTCTGTTGTTCCAGTCGACTTATAGCTAAATATGTATCAAGCCAACCAAGATAGTTGATGCGGATACCGATAACGATAAAACAGGTAGAGAAATATATTGTGGAGCTATGCTTACCTCTCCATCACCATTTTTCTGTCAGTGTATAGGACCCTTGGAAAACTGGAGAATGTATAGGAAGTTTTTGATGGCCTTAAAGATAGTTCAACCAACTGATTGCCATCCGGAGACCTCGAAAGAAGTCGCTGTTCCGTCATAGTCATTTCGAATTTATAGTTTCTAAAACAAACACACACGTTACCATAAATAAACAAAGCAACTACATTCACGGGCAAACACAGAACCATTCCTTTTTGAATGTTCTCGTATCAAAGATACTGATATAAAATATTTCAAATACAAAAGTGTATCTTGTTTGTGAAAAAACAATTCCAATATATGTATAATATGTCATTATGTAACTTAAAACAAACAATTAATCATAGTCCGCAAGCTCCCTTGTCCTTTATAGAAGGAGGTTAGATCTGGCTAGTTGTACGCACAGAAATACTGTATCCGAGGATTGACACAATACGTAACATTTTACTGGGAACTACTGAATACCTCGGCAATTCGTCGAATCTTGGGCCTGGGAGGTGCTTCGTCGAAATACAGTTTTACCAGTTTCTTCACTATTCGATGCGAGGACTCCGCCGCGCAGCTGACCTCGCCAAACCATGAAACAGCCAGGCAGAAATGGAGTAGCTAGATCGATCTTGGTCACAGAGATCCACACTATCACCGGGTACGTGATGATGGGATGGAACATGGAGGTGTACAAAAGCACTTTAGCCTTAAGAGGTAGTGGGCTGTTGCGGTTCATTAAGGCGTAGAATGTGTTCCTAGCAGCCATAAATTTGGAGCAAACCGCCTGAACGTAGGGACACCAGGTGAATCGTTAGTTGAGGATAACTCTTAGATATTTTACTATCAGGCTCCAGCGGAGGTAAGTATCCTGAATAATGATGTTGCTCTCGCTTCTTTGTCAACCAGGCCACATTTGGATCTAGTGATAAGCAGTTTCCACCTAGAAGTCCAATTAACCAATACATCATATTGGGCAAAAGTGTACGTCCTGTAAGTCTAGTTACATTCACAGCAAATGCTTGGAATCCGTAGTGAAAGCCGGTAAAATTCAGAACAGAAAGTTATGGCAGTGTAAGTTTTGTACTCTTCCATCAGATTCGAGTGATTCTAGTAACGAAGATGTTACCATTATGGAGCAGCCGTTAACAGATGCACTTAATATAACCGAAATGTTACAAAATCAATAGCTTAGAGAAAAAATAGTGCTACTAAATAGACTAATAGAAGAGCTTGGTAATGTAAACAAATTACAAAAACAACGAATTGAATATCTTGAAGGCAGCCACAATTTCGACCCTACTAAGGAGTCTGTGGCTATTGACCAGCAGAGTACGCCAACTTATAGCAATATTACTAAAAATAATGTTTCGCCAACACCAAGTAATATCCTAATTGTGAAACCAATCGACAATAAACAATCTACCGACACAACCAGCAAGCAAGTAAAGCATTTAATCGATCCCGCGTCTCTATCAATAGGCGGTGAATAAAATAATTCCAAGAAAAGATGGAAGCCTTGTTATTAATTGCCACGACCCAGAAAATTTAAATTTGTTAAAAGAAAGTATTGCACAAATAATAGGCGATAATTATAAAGCTGAAATTCCGCGCAGAATTAATCCCAAAATAATTGTATACCGCGCCGATATTGAACATGTACATTAACATGGAAAGTTTTGTGAAAATGTTTTTCTACAAAATAGAATACATCAATGTTCCAATTCTTTACTTAAAATAGTTCGGGTAATTAAGAGAAATCTAGAGGCTGATGTCATTTTTTAATACGATCCTGCGACCTTCAAGCAAATTAACACGGGAGAGCATTTATATATTGGTTGGAAAAAATGCTATTTCAGGGAATCGTACCACGTCATACGATGCTACCAATGCTCATTTTGCTAGAGACTGTAAGTTTTCTGTTATTTGTTCAAAGTGTTCTGGGCCACATAATTTTAAAAATTGTACATCTAATGAATGTAAATGTATTAATTGCGCAGATCATAATAGTAAGTTTGGCACTAAATTGCCTACGGATCACTCAATCTTTAGCTCGGGCTATGAATGTTATGTGAAAGCTATCAATAATATTAAATCATTTACATCGTATGATGCTATATAGCAATCCAAAGACCCGTCTGAAGTATTCAATGTAAATTCCTTCTTTTTGCTTAATATACACAGCCTTAACAACAAAATCAATGATTTGCAAGTGCTATTGTCGCAATTTCACTGTTCTTTTGTGTACTTAACTGAAACATGGTTCAAAGAAAATTGTTCGACAAATTCTTCTAATTACAAGTTGATATCCGAGTTTACTAGAACACATAGTATTTGGTATATGAAAGTGACAATATAAATGATAAATTTACATCCTTTTTAAATATATTAATTTATTATTACGAAATTGCTTTTCTCCTTCAACAATTTAAAGCAAAGAATAATGATCGGCAGCCTTGGGTAAACGAGGAAGTCAGGAGATCTAGCGTTTTCGTAAACGATATGTATATTTTGCAAAAGGCGTATCCACTTCTACGAGAGACCTTTCTTCATAGTAAACGCAAACACAGAGACCTTCTTCGAAAGACGAAAATCTAACTTTGCAGTAACTACATTAATAGGTCAGGCAATAAATGCGCAGCCATTTGGCAGATAATTAGGAAATGCACAGCGAACACCAAAGCTAGTCGACCGATTAACATCACCTGCTGCCATCATATCTGATGTAACTTCCTCCGGTCTACACTCAAAGTTAAACCTAAACCCCCGGTCTATGTTTCTGTTCCCATACACAATCCATCATTTCGTGCTGGAATTTTTCTAGACGTGCTTAAAACAGTTGTTGTGATACCTACTCACAAGAAAGGTGATGTTGAAGAAATGTCCAATTATAGACCTATAGCTCTAACTTCTGTAATAGCTAAAATCATGGAGTACTGTAAATCAACATCTACTAGAAAGCTTTTGATTGTGTGCAATATGATATACTTATTAATAAGCTACAACAATATGGTATTAGAGGGAACGTAGCCACTTGGTCCGCCTCCTACCTACACGACCGAATTCAATTCGTAAGAATTAAATATGCGAACTCAAAAGTACAACTTGAAAATATTCGGACCCATGCTTTACCTATGGCTATGGGAGTTCCACAGGGATCCGTCTTGGGACCGACACTATTTAGAGTATATATAAATGACATAGTGCTATTTTTGTCAGACGTATATTTAACCATTTACGCAGATGACATTTCTATCGTGACAACTAACAATGATGCTGATTACATATCTACCAAGCTATTGAATGTATTGATTGCCTGGTTCGCTGAAAACAAATTATCATTGAGTTTAGAGAAAACAAAATATATGATCTTTCATACTAGACAGAGATATATTAACTGCGAGCGATTAACCATAAACTCTAATGATATACAAAACTGCGATTCTACCGCTTTTCTGGGTGTCAAGTTCGGGTCTGAATTGTCATGCCGCGAGCATTGCGAAGGATTGGTTGAAAAGTTCTGTAGCAAATGTGTTATGTTTCGCTGCTTAAGGTGTCAGGTTTCTATTCAATGTTTGCTGTCAGTGTATTATGCGGACATTTACTCCAGAATATTATGCGGCATACTGCTGTGGGAAACTTCTTCAGCGGCAAAGAACGTATTTCTAGCCCAAAAGACAAGTCTATAGGGATTAAGATATACAACTGTTTGCCCCCTTCTATTAAAAACAGTGCTTCGGTTTATACTTTCAAAAAACAAGTTAAACAATTGCTTCTTAAACATCAGCTTTATAGTTTGGATGTGTACTTCCACTTTAGATTTATTTAAATTTCAGAAATAAGAGTGTCAGAATTATATACCTACTATCTTGTTAATTTATTAGTTTCATTATTATTATTATTATTATTATTATTATTATTATTATGTTATTATATTTTATTGTATTACATTTTCTTTTTTCTTTTTTATTATTTTTTTATTTCTTTTGGTGGTGGACTTATTAAATACATATTTCATGTACTTTTAACAAATAAAATTAGTATTATTATTATTACTATTATTGTCGGTGTTTATTGCCAATTCAGTTACAGGTTCCCGTGGGATATCATAGGTGAGGAGAATAAATAACTCAGGAGCCAACAGGAAACCCTGAGAAATATCCGCCGATATTGATAAATACCCAAATGTACGCAAACAATACCCTCGGTGAGATACGAGTGAAGACGTCTCAGCAGAGCACCACTAAAACAAAGGCGGACCATCTTAAAAATTAAATCCTTGTACCACATCTAAAGCTTTTGAAGAGTCAAAATATATCACCCCCTTGATGGAAAGACCGCTCTAATGGTTTCGGTGATGGGAAAGGAGAGGAAATCAGTAGAAAAGCCAGATGTGAATTCGAATACTCATCAGTAAAGGCCGGATAATATGCAGTTTGCATAAATTTGCATATTTCCATAATATATGCATTTTGTATATTATTTGCATATTTTGTAGTAATTCAGCATATTTGAAGTATCCGAGTTTTATTTATTTATTGGATGTAATTTATTATAGGATAGGCATTACTAAAAATATGTCGTGGTTGTAACAAACAAAGAGTTAAACAGCCCTCTGTAAATTAAAAATAGCATTCTATGAAGCCTCTTTTCGATACTTTTCCAATAAGCGCTTCCAAAAATTTATTAATGCTGTTCCCATACATCTAGACCGGGACAGAATTCAAGGAAAAGCTAATTCCCTGAAACTTCTAAATAAATACAAAAATACATTTTACCAGAAAATTAGGAGCACAGGTGTTTCTTTGTTATTCGGAGAAATTTATTCCCATATTCGAACCCAATTATTTTAAACGTTATTTTACGTTGGCTTTTCGCAGTGTAAACTTGTGGGTTGTTATTAATTGTAATAGCAAAAATGCCGAAAATAGCGACTGTGCCTGGATGGATTGCACCTTATTCAGAATTGCGTATGGATGGAGAAAATTTTGCGTAGCATGCAGCAACATTGTAAGTAAAATTTAAGTTTATTTCCTCTTATTAATCTATAGTTTTTAAACGATGTTTAACAAAATCACCAATACAACGCTTCGACAAATAATTTTATTTTTAAAATGAGTAAAATGAGATGTATATTTCATGCGTATTTTTCGCATATCATCAGCACAATACGGAATATCTGATATTCCGTATTCTGCTGATGATTTTTAAATAAAAATCATTTTAAAATAAAATTATTTGTCGAAGCGTTGTGTTGGTTATTTTATTAAATGTCGTTTATTCCGATTACTTCGCAAACCCTTTACACATTAGTTTTTATTACTCCTTTATCTTTTACTAACACTTATTTTATAAGAAAACAGCTGATGATGTGATATTTTTTATGCAGGTTACAAGTGAGAGAAAGTTTCAAGTCGACCAGCATATTAAAACTCCATCTCATGCTGCTAAACTATCAAAGATGAAATTGGCGAATTGGGGGCTAATTTGGTCGAGAAAGTGGGTTCTTGGCAAGAACTTCTTGCTCGCCTTGGGGATCATAATCACCTCTGCGCAGCTACAAACGACGGGAAGGTGGTATAATTACTACTAGGTCACTTTCCCGTTGTCCTACGTGTTACTACGGCTTTTGCATTGTCGACGAACGCCTCGACAGCACTATCAGGCAAGGATTCCAATACCGGGATGCCCTGAATAAATACTATGTTATTCTCCTTTGACTTAATAAACAGCATGATGCCGTATCTCTCTGTTACCGCTGCCGCAAACTGTCTAATACAGATATGGAAGCAACAACATTCTTAATTTCTTCCTCCTGCTTGTCGTCCTCGGCCGACTCGTCATCAAAAAGCGCGCCCAGATGGCCAGCGAACACTTCACCCTTCTCTTCTTGAGTGAAAGCAATGCCGTGACTTCTATATTTCTGAATGAAGAGGAACTCCACAAATTCTCTCTATTGGAGATCTCGGTGCGAATGCAGAGCCGTGCGTAGTCTAGTAGTCAAGGCGTTCAGAGCCGACATGTCGCCCGAGTAGACGGTGGTTTGAGCTTCTTGGCTTTTCACCTAATGTGGAGGAGACATCTTATATCTTGGGGAGGGCGTGGTCTTGAATTTAGAGTCCTGTGTGTCCTGGAGGTCACAAGTGCACGGATCTAAATCGGTTTCCACGCTTAATAGAGCTACTTTCGAGTGATTCCAGATCATCTGCACCTGAGACTTACGAAAAATTTCAGAATACTGTTCCAGCATAGAGAACGGTAGATTGTGATCCGAGGATAGATCACTCAAATTCTTAACGATAATGCCGACAGAAATATTTTTCGAATCAGTTCATCACTCGCAGAAAGGATTCTCACAATTAAAATCAGCAGAGCTGGAAAGGGCGAATGGCGATTCCAGATCCTGGATTTAAAAAGTGCCTGCTCGGGGAAACAAGTGTGGAAATGGTCCGTAATTGGACCTAAACCCGGACCGAGATTTCGACCGCAGTTGCCTAGGGAGGTCAAACCGATAGCCACTCGTGAGTGCCTGACGCTATGACGGACCAGCATTGCGGTGCTCGCATCACAACTGACAAGTATATCCGTTCGATAAGACATCGATGTTCTGTTCTGGCAGGAAATAAATCTAGCCTTTTTCCCTTAACGACGGTGGAATTCCAGATGTACACGCTCAGTTGAGCGGGGAAAATCGACAAGTCGTAAATACTCATCTCTGCTAATTGGTATCATGTGGAAGTAAAGCTCCGCAGTAGAGGAGCCGTTTTTTCAAGGTGCGAAAAAGATCTTGCGGCGAATATAAAACAGAAAGCAAGTCTGTGCAACTGTTCAAAGAATTTTTCGCGGTAATACGACGGCAAACAGAACCAGCAGGGGTAGCAACCCTCCCCGGATTACAGTCGAGTGAACTCTTATTCAAAGAGAGTAAGAATGGATAACGCCCTCGGGAACACTCGTGGATATACCTTTAAGCAGTACGTGCAGCAGTTTCTCGCACGGTAATTGAAACGTATGAAATGGCTTTCCCCTGTTAATCAGGATTTTGGAAATACCAGCGGAACCATGGGTTCAACAAGAGAATTGCTTCCATCGATTCTTCAATGAGTAGCAAGCTCGCAACGGGCATCAACCGAAGGAAGAGCAGTGGAGGGGCCAGATGTGTAGACCACATCAATATGGTCCAAGTCAGCCTACGGCCTAGAGGACGCCGCAACAAATAATGATAATAAGAACAAGGAGACTGTGGTTAAAATAATATATAAAATAAATAAAATTACCCTTACCACATCTTTCGGAAATTATTCCAATTTTTTCAATCATAAACTTTACGGTGTTGAATTTAGAATTTAATTTCTCCAAAAACTCCTGCAATTCATACTTTTTAATGTGCAAAATGGCAAATATCTGGTCGACATATCTAATCCAAATACTCTGGAAATACATCTCTTTTAAATTGAGTCTCAATACTGCTCATAGAAAAATCGGCCATAAATGGTGACAAACTATTGCCCATAACAGTCCCGTGCTTTTGTCCAAAATATTTGCCCTCAGTTTGGAAACAGTTTGTGGGACATGCAGGGTGTTGTTAGTTTGATCTATTGTTCTTCTTTTGCTGCCCTCGTAATTTCTTTGGAATAAGTTTTCCAAATATTTCAAAGTATCAGAAATAGGTACTGATGGAAATAATGGACTGCATCAAAGGATACCATAACCTCGCCTCCTTTTAATGTATAATGTTTAATTCTTCAATGAATTATTTACTGCCAAATTTTCATATTTTACGGATAAAAATCTCTAAACTCTTCCACAAGCCACATCGTTATGTCGGTGAGTTTATTGACCTGATACGATGGGTCCACCGACTACCAGATTTGTGTATTTTGGACAAGCAATACATTTTCGGTATTCTAGGATTCGATACCATAAGTTTGTATTTTAGTGATAAACCAGTCACCAATTCCGAACACTTTTAATACGTTTTTAATCATCCTCGACAGTGGATTTTCTTTAACTCAATATACGGTCCTTTCGAAATCATTTCGTTAACTCAGATAAAACAATCTTGTTTGTCCAAAATTAAATAGAAGCAATTTTTTGCTCTGAGATTTTTTATGGTTTTGAAGTTGCTAATTGTGTTGACTTGGTTTTGCATTTTTGATTTGGTCTGCCTCTCTCATGAACAGCGTTCGTCGAAATTTTTGATTGCTATTCCAATTCAAGCGATGATTTCCTCGGATGGTGTTTTTAAATTTAGCAAACAAATTCTACACCTTTATTAAGCAAATCCAATTCCGTTTTATTAAAATTCTCTGATGACTCATTTACATTTACATTTCCAAACTTTTTACTTAATATCGAAACCTTACTATCATATTTATGATCTGAAATCTCAATGACTTTTCAATGAAAATTATACTACCTTTTATATTCATCTAGAATTGAGATATGGGTAATAGTTTGTCACCATTTATAGCCGATTTGTTTCTGAGCAATTTTGACACTCAATTTGAAAGATGTGCTAGGTATTTCCAGAGTGTTTGGATTAGATATGTAGACGACCTATTTGTTTAATTGGTATAAATTAGGACTTTTGGAGGAATTATATTCTAAAGTCAACACCGCCAAAATTAACAGTGGAAAAAGAGAAAAATATTAACCTTCCATTCCTAGATACCTCAGTAATCAAGAATAACCAATTTGTAGATAGACATATGTATATCGTAAAGAAACCAAGGTCAGCAGGTTTATAACTAAGGGCTCTAATCACAGCTTTCAACAGAAAGTCCCATTTTTCAATTTTACAGTATATCTGCTTCTAAATTTTCCCCACACAACAGCCAGATATCAAAAAATAAATACATAAGAAACATAGCCGAATACAATGGTTAAAAGCAAAATTGATTAATAACTTAATTAGCAAACCTAGAAGCCTAACGTTGGATAAACAAGTAAAAAAATTCGTTAAACTACCATTCCATCATTGCACTAAGACCCTTCCCAAAGATTTTCAAGCGACTCAATTTACAGGTTGCATATAAATCAGTTAACTCGTTATGTAATCTAAGGATTAGGGTGAAATAAATAAAAAATCAGGTATCTACGAAATCGGTTATCAGGAATGTGGAATAAAATACATTAGAGAGAGAAAGCGATCAATCCTTACACAATTCAAGGAGGACTTGCTCATTTTCAGATCAACAGGCCGGAAAAAGCAAGTGTAGCCCGACATATTAGGGACCAAAAACATGGTATACCAATACGAAGTTTGAAATTATTAAGCCGTTAGAAAATAACAGGGATCTGGAAAGCTACGAAAATATATATGTATTTATAAAATTAAAAGAAAATTATGAATGCAGATGGAGGACCTATTCCAAATTGTACGACCTATTGAATTAAATTCAGATTTAGTGTAGGATCATTCAACCGTTACGACACCCGCCATAGAGCATGGATTTTAGGTTTAGAATTAGTATAAATACACGCTGTTTATAACGGAAGTTCAATGTCAACAGTGTTTTGGTGTGGTTTGGGTTGGCGTTCAGTGATGTTTAGCAGTGCTATAGAACGGTACAGTGTTCGTTGCGTGCTGTTCGTCTTGGGTGTTAGCCGGATATAGCTAGTGATACTGAAGAACTAAAAAATAAAAAGTTATATAAAGAAGAAAGGAGGACGCTAATGGCTCACCTAAACGAAACGAGTCGTAAAGGTTGCAGAGCCACCATAAGATACAATAAGTTGATTAACAACCAATCTTTTGGTTTGGAGACTTAAAATCGATAACGAGATGGTGAAGTGGAGTGACAAAATCAGTAGGTGAAAAGGTAAACGATCTGTATACGAAAAATCGCCGAGAGATGATGATATATTCAATCAATAATTAAGAAAAATAACCAGAACGAGTTATAATCCAAAAAACCATTAAGCGACATGGACACGGGTAAACATACCGTTCACAAAACCGGCGATGAACTGGGAAATGAAATGGATGACAGATTTGGGGAAACAGAAAATACACAGGAAAGGAAGACAAGGACTAGGGCAATGAATAAACCAAGATCAAGGAACTACAAATGGAAACAAGAGTACAATAAAATTAGGGCCATGAAAACTAAAAAGTCCAAACGGGAAAGAAGATAAAATAATAAAAGGAATGAAAACATAAACTACTTAGAAATTGCAGAAATCAATGAACTAGAAGACTGACATTGGACGGAAATATTAAGAATCGCAATAACAATTGATTTATTAATGACAAAATTTGTACTTATTTATCTTTTTCGACTCTTCAACTTTAAAATTCCTGTTTTCTTCATTTTTGTGGTGTCAATCTTGGCTTCTTCTTGGCTGGGCTGTCATGATCTGATATGTTTACATATGCACTTTTAATTTTTCTATCACCTCTCTAGCAGAAGCTTGTCTATTTGGGAATACTGTTTTTATAAGTAGCCGGTCATCTCTCTCGGTGGTTTTACGAACACCATAGCATTGAGTGCGACCGGAATATTTTCTCGAATTAATGCGTCTATTTGGTCGACTGTATGCCGTAAAGCTTTTTGCATTATCGCAATTTGTCGGTTCGAATACAACCCTGTTTTTAATACAGTCTCTATTTTAATTTTATCCGTGGCACTATTTTTTATTTTTGTTATTCCGAATAAATTACAAAGTTTAAAAATTTATCAAAAAATTCAAACTTATAATAAAATTCACAATATATTATAATTATTAATATACTTCTTAATACAAGCACGTACACATTTCAATTAAATTTGGTTATTATTCGCAGTGCTTTCACATAGGGAACTTGCCTAATAATATAATATAATGGTTGTTTTTTTCTAGGAATAGATTTAGATTTCAACAACTAAATCCATTTACAATGGTAAATTTGAAATATATTTAAATACAAACTGCTTCTATTACAAATTACTTGATACGCAAGGATGGCTCTAATTCAAGTGCCAGGGACTATACATAGGGATAACCTTAACAAGTGGGAAGAGAAAATACTAACAAGGACACTAGAAAACAGAGTACGAGAAAAACTAACAAAAAAATAACAAAATACATATTTGCTTCATCGATATAAAGAAGGCCTTCGACAGAGTAAAAAGAACACATGGGTAGGTCTAAAGCAAAAGGGAATAGAGAAGGCCATGATTGAAATAATAATAATAGCAATACAAGAAACAATGTAAGAACACATAATGAGAAATCCACAGAGTTTACATGGAAGGCCAGTCTGAAACAAAGATGCGTTATTATTTCCATAATTCTGGATAATAAAAAATGCAAAGGAACATATATGGATGTAGGGAACTGTATAATGGAACCAGTGAAACTCCAGGAGCTGATATATTGCGGACGACATGGCTGCTACAAAAAAAAACATAATCTACCAGGAGGGATTATAGAAAATAAATATGTAAATAAATTTAGAGAAAATATAAGAATATTAAGAGAAAGAGAGAGAAAAATACACCATATTAATAACGAGGGAAAAACGCTAAAACAGGTAAAAAGATTTAATTACCTGTAGTCATAGATGAGAGAGGAACTGTAAACAAAGAAAAAGATAATATATTAGGTAAAGTCGAAAAACCATACAACATATTAAGGTCGGCATTTCTTGGAAGCAAATAAAAACGGAGGTATATAAAAAGTGATCGATAACAGACCAGAACAGGAGCAAAATTAGGGCTATGGAAATGAAATTTCTAAGAATAATCGAGAATAAAACGAGAAGAGAGAATAAAAAATGCAACAATTCGATATCAATTAGACATAACACCAGTAGAAACAATAATTGAAGAAAGGCTATTGAACTGGCTGGGCCACATGCACAAGATGAGAGAATGCAGAATGACAAAAATAATTTTCGACGCAATAGTTCACGGAAAAGACCAAGGCGGGGATGCCCAAGGAAAGGATGGGAGGAACAAGTCCACAACGCAGCAGAAAAAAGAGGAATAAGCTAGCCCGAAGTTAAAAGCACAGCTCAATATAGAATAATATGGAAAAAAAGAATAAAAGAGGGACCAACAAGAGAAAAGATACCACACTGAATCACGTGGACTACATAAACATAGTACAAAAGATAAACTAAAATACTCATTGTAATGTACATACAATTAGCACGACACCTAACGGTAAAAAGACGTAAGATTAAATAAGCAATAAATAAAGCATACTATTCTTGCTTCTTCGTTTTCCCTCACCATTTTTCACATTCTTCGTTGTACCATTTTTTTCTTTGTGGTATTTCTTTCTTTCTTCAAACCTTCTTTGTCTTAATTATCTTTTTCTTAATCTTTATTTTTATTTACCTTTTTTAATTTACATTGTCACGTGTAGACGGAGACGTTGCTAGAGTTTTAATATATTCACGGGGAAGGAGGGGGTGAAAGTATTTTTCACATACACATTTTCCATGGTGGGTTAACGAGAAGCGCGACTGCAGAAGTAAATAGCTGCAAAACTGTACATATTAGAGGAATTTCTTAATTGAATTCTAATAAGTACAAACACTTAATGTGTGTATGTAGTAATTTGTAGAAATGATTTATACATTTCATAAGAAGGAAATCTTTGGCTATGTTTTTTCTACAGCTTTTACCTAGTCCTTGAACAGGATTGTTAAGGTATCAACAAAGATGTATTGATATAGGGACACATTATTATGGTTTTATGCTATCCATTTTACGAAAAAATCTGTAGATATAAAAATGGATCGTGGTTTATTGGGATATTTAAAACTTGAAAACGACTGGAACAAATTGGATACTTCCTACTGCGGTTTTGTTCGTAATTGCTACATGAAGGTTTAGGAAAAAGAAGTCGAAAAAATTTTGAGCAAAACGAAGTTTGCCGGGTGAAAAACAAATTTTCCCTCTTATTCTGACCTAAATGTGGTGAAAACAACCACAAAGATGACTTATTATAGGTATTATGAGTTACTATCTTATTACCTTCAATTTAAAATAAAGTATTTCTTTCGTTGTTTTTAATTTTTTTAATTATGTTTAAAACTTCGGTAGTGTTGGCTTACACACCAAATTAATTGAAATTACCCGCGAAATTACACGCTTTTTGGGGTTTCTGTTTTCTAATAATGCACAAGTGAAAATTTTCCAAAAGACAATTAACAAATTCCAATGATGTGTACTTTCTGCCACCCACTGTATTATGCAAAATGTGGTGATCCTTTAATTGAGTTACTTTAAAGTTAGGCAGATACTTTATAACAAAGTTCTTATATACCAACAGGTATTAGGATATGGAATATTAGTGTTTATTACCAGCCAGATACAAAGTGCCCTTCGTAAATCAAAAGTATATGTATTCAAAATTTTGAAGCTAAACTATGAACACATTAAGTAAAACAGTTGCTCATGAAAAATTGTGATTGAACTTACCACTTAATCCAACAGTTTGCATACAAATTACTACAAAATGTCATCCTCACTTATTCTAAACTACTAAAACAGTTTAGGGACTTCAGTTGTTTAATGCTTACATCTTGTCAATTATAATTAATACGAAATTTGGTAATAACAACACATTAATGTCACCGCATTTTTTTCACATAGCATCATATTATATCCGATTTGACAACCAGTAAACGTCGTCATGGATACAATGTGTATTTCTGACAATAGTGTTATATATATATGTATATGTCCGTTGTGAGAGACGCAATATTCAGCAATGTCTAATATTGTTAATAGATAGAACAGTTTTATTTAAGGATTCGTAGTGTTGTTTATAAGTTTTTAATTATGTGCATTTCAGATATTGTTCCATAAGTCGCTATAATTGTCTGTACACTTATCCGAGGTGCTTTAACCTTTAACCGCTACAAAGTGTTATAACATACAATTTTTTCCTTAATCGTTAATCGATCTTTTTATCAAGAATGATACATTTCGTTTTCTTTTTCTCAACATAACTTTTCAGAAAATGTGAAATGCCATATGTATTGAGACGTTGTCAACATTGTTATGTCGTTATTTTAAGCAACATTTAAAAAATAAATTTCAAGTAGGCCATGAGAAATTTAAACACTGTAATTATAATTGTATATTTGTGTATTAATTATTTATCTACTTCTTCCTGATTAATTTCTCTGAAATAAAAATACTCTCAGTAATGTTATATGTATATTTAATTAGAAATTGAAATCTTTACTGAATAAATGCAATATAATGACACAAATAAGGAAATAAAATACAAGGAATCGAAAAATATGTATATTAACTTCAATTAAACATTCTCATCTGAGGAATAATCCAAAAAATAATCACTGTCACTATCATTATTTACATTTACGTAATAATGAGTCGAGTAAAAACCCCAAAGAGCTTTGAAAAAAGCTGCTTTTATTAACTGTGACAAACAAACGGAGGAAATGAAAGACATAAACGGGAGCATCATATACAACGAAAGCAGAAAGATAACTGAGAACGGATGCTGTCTGATATTTTCAAGCGTTACCGTACACAGTCCAAACTGTTACCCTCTCTCCCGTTTCATATCTCCTACTCTTTTTAATTCTCAAATTCGTCATCTGCACAAGTGCCATGCGTTCTGAAACCGACTTAAGCCTTTCTAGACTATTGTGCATGTCATTCGCGACCAAGTTTTCCCATTTTTGTCAAGCGTTTCCTTGTTATTCTACAACGAATTATTTTTATTTAAAAATATTAACTTCAAAATAATTGTGCGGAGTGTAAATTTGTTCGACGAATACTAGGGACGGCCAATATTTCGGTTAATCATGTCTGAAAAAACAATTTTATATGTACACAAAATCATTCGCTTTAATGATGTGCTAACCAGACGTACCCAGAGAAGTGATGACAAATTCGTGCCTATTATAAACATCTGGGATAAATGGTCTGAAAGTCTTTCAACAATCAATCCCAATGAGTGTGTTACTTTAAATAGACAATTACTGTGACAGTCGTAATTTCGTCAGTATATTCCAACGAAACCGGAGACATATGGTGTGAAATTTTGGCTACTTGTTGATTCACGTACCTGCTATGTGCGGGAAATATAGCCATAGCGGTATCAAGGAGAACGGGTTGTTATTGATTTAGAATAGAGACTAAAAGGACATAGTGTCACCATGGGCAACTTTTTTCACATGGCCTTGGCCAAAAACTATGGCAATGGTTGGAACTATGCGAAAGAACAAAAGATCGATTCCTCTGAAGCTGTTGGAATGCAAGAAAGTTTCGCGGTATGAATCAAGTTTTGCCTTTACTCCTGATACTACTATTGTTTCCTATATGTCATAAATTAAATGTATATATATATATATATTTCGTGACCTTTTTATACTTATCTTATATGATAGATCTCTACCACTAATAGGTCAATAAAACAAGGCTGGTTTGAACGATAGTTATATTTTCAGAACGTTTACAAACGTTTTCGGAATACCTTCTTCAGTGAAAATATAACTAGATAAATATATAAACAAACATTTGTTTTTATTTGGGAACTATCAACAAAATGACTAATGACTAGGATTTCTTGATATAGAGGATGTGTAACAAACTTATATATATATATATAAATTATAAAAACTAAATTAATGTGTAAACATTAATTAATTAATTATATATAAAAGTTTGTTACACATCCTCTATATCAAGAAATCCTAGTCATTAGTCATTTTGTTGATAGTTCCCAAATAAAAACAAATGTTTGTTTATATATTTATCTAGTTATATTTTCACTGAAGAAGGTATTCCGAAAACGTTTGTAAACGTTCTGAAAATATAACTATCGTTCAAACCAGCCTTGTTTTATTGACCTATTAGTGGTAGAGATCTATCATATAAGATATATATGTCATAAAGACAAATACACTATAGTCATGAGCACAAAGCATCACGAACCTAATGTTGCACACGATTCGAAAAAGTTGTCCGAAATAATCTTTTTTCTCAACGAAACGAGGAGTTGATACGGTAGACAAAATGCTGAGTTGCTATAGTTGCAAACGTAAAAATAATCGCTGGACTATGGCTGTATTTCCTGACACAATTGATATTTTTGTGGATGTTCTGTGATCATATACAACCCTTGTTTATATATCTTATAGTTGTTCAGCCAAATTTCATAGGACCTCTGCTACGTGCTGTCATCTAGTGTGTATAAAATATAGTTGAATTTATGAATGAGAGCAGGCGACCTATATTTGATTTCTAATATAACCAATTGTTTGCTTTTTATAAAAGAAATTCGTGTCGCGTAACGGGTACATTTCGCCTAGCCTGGATCGTCTTTGTGACCCACTAACTTATTTAGTTAACTTGTCATTTTTGTATGGAGTTTTTCCTTCCAAATTGAAGATTGGCAAGGTTATCCCCGTATTTAAAAAGAATGATCGTTGCGAAATAGCTAACTATAGACCAATTACATTGACGTCTGTTTTCTCTAGGATTTTTGAATACTGTTTCCTGGATCGGGTAATGCGTTTCATTGATGATAATGGGATTTTGACTGATAAACAGCATGGATTCCGTAGTAACAGGTCAACGAATACGGCCCTTATATCGTTATATGAGCGCTTGCTCGATTATATTGAGCTGGGGGATTGCCCTGTGGGAATCTTTTGTGATCTCAGCCGGGCTTTCGATTGCGTTGACCATGGGCTTCTACTGCGCAAATTATACGATTTTGGCTTCAGGGGGTGTCTCATGACTGGGTCACATCTTTTCTGGTGGAAAGAAGGCAGTACGTGAGTTTAAGGTGTATTGTGGACGGACTGTTGGTTACAATAAATTCTGATACAAGAGTTAATTCTCTGGGGGTTCCTCAGGGGTCTGTGCTTGGACCCATTTTGTTCCTGCTCTTCTGTAATGAGTTGGGGAGTCTTTTCGACGATAACCTCCTAATAATGTACGCCGACGATAATTCTTTTCTGCTTTCGGACAAGAATGATGAGTTCCTGCTTGGAAGGTGTGAGCGAGTCCTGTCCGAGTTTGCAACATGGTGCCAAAAGAATTTTTTATTATTAAATGTTGCTAAATCTAATGCTGTTAGATTCCATAATAAACAGCGTAATTTTAATAGTCTGGCAGTCTCTATTGGCGGAGTTTCTTTATTGACTTCTAATGAAAAGATGTTTCTGGGAATAACTTTCGACGAGTGTCTTAGCTGGAGGCCTCATTGTGCTAATTTAATTAATAAAATGAACTCAATGTGTTACATGTTTAGGAATCTTAAACAGGTGCTGGGTGTTGGACAGATGTTGTCTGTTTATCATGCCTGGATTGCTTCCCGTTTAGGCTATGGCATATGTTTATGGGGGTTATCTGCAGCTGCGTAGAGTGTTTTTACACTTCAGAAAAAATTATTACGAATCATTTTTGGCCTGTCTAGCGGGCACACCTGCAGAGGTATTTTTAAGGAGTTTGGCGTTTTGACTTTGACAAATATCTACATTTATAATGTCTCGATGTATATTTTCAAAAATAGAAATAGTCTAGGTAGGGTTAAGGATAAGCACGGTTGTAACACAAGATCCAAAGACAACTTTTATATACCGTTTTGCAAATATAAATGTACTTTTAATTCACCTGTTTATATGGTTATGAGAATTTTTAATAACTTGCCGCCTGAGATTAATTTAAATGGTGGCTTGAGAGTGTTCCGGGTCTCATTGGGCGATTATTTGCGGAATAATGTTTTTTATTCTCTTGATGAGTATTTTGAAAGTACAAAAATAAAGACTTCATCTCCACCCTGTCTCTGAGCAAGGACTATTTTCTTTGCTTAATTATGTTTACGTATACTATATTTTTATTTGTATATGTTGATTCTTTTTTGTATTGACTTGTTCTATGTACATTTGTATTATACTTGAACTAATAAAGTAAAGTAAAATAAAGTAAAGTAAAGTAAAGCCTCACACAGACATCATTAGAGGTTATATAGAAATTATCCTCACAAAATTAACGCACTACCATCAAAGAGAGTGGTCAGGAGAGGTATTTGGGATGTTACTAATAACCTTACAAGTATGCTTTGGATCTCTTATAATATTCAATGCAATTGTTGTCAAGGTATCGTTTCTTTTAAAGTTGCAATTTTCAATTATAGCCACTTTTTATTCAAAGCGATTTATTTTTACTTTACATAAGCTATTAAGCTTTTTTCAATATCAGATTTACTATTGTTACAGTTATAGACAGGAAATGAACCCTGAAAGGACTTTATATGCAGAAGAGGCAGTATGTACAACCACCTTTCTGGAAGAGAGATTCATCATGCGTCATGCCACTCATGTCATACCGCTCATATGTTAGGAAGATCACTTTCCAGTATAAGTCAATCGATCAGAAGATTTAACGAGACAGGATCTTACTCTCAAAGACCAGGTCAAGGGAAAAACTCTGTACAAATATATGGGACGATCGTTTTCGTAGCCAATACACTCTAAGAAACAGAAGAGTTACTATTAATATGTCAAGAAATCAATAAGTAGCTGTTCACAATGTTGCCGTATCATCTCAACCTGTAAGAAGATGTGTAAAGAAGGCTGCATTAAGTAGTAGAAGGCAGGCAGAAAAGCCATTAATCACCAGAGAACACAAATTTCAAAGATTACAGTTTTCCAGATATCATGGACACTGGACCAGTGATGATCGGAAGGTTTTATTATTTGATGAGACGAGGGTTAGTTTAAAATCTCCTGATGGACATATGAGCGTGTGTGGCGAAGACCAGCAAAACGATTTGTAAGTCGCAACATTTCTCCAAGAATCTCTTTTGTGGGTGGCTCTGTAATGTTTTGGGGAGGAATTAGTTTCAACACCTGTACAGAGTTGGTTTCTATACAACAAGGTCAATGAATGTGGTTTATTAAAAACACCGGTTGTGCATGTAATTCCTATTATAGGGCCTAATGTTCTATTCATGCAACATAATGCTCGTCTTCACGTGACTAGACAATTTGTTGACTACTTAAATGATGTTAATATTCTGGTTTTTGAGTAGCCACCCAATATTCCAAACATTAATCCGATTGAGCACATCTCGGATTTTCTTAGAAAAAAGTCTGCAACTATACACCTTCACCTATCAATCACAATTAACTAGTAGAAGCCGTACTTGAAGCATAGGAGAATATTCCTCAAGAAATTATTCGTAATTTAATCTCTAGCATGCCAAGACGTATGAATGCAGTAATTAGGAGTAGGGAAAGACATACTCAAAATTGAGGTTGCATTGGAGCTACTAATTTGGCTTTTTAAGGTTAATTTAATTTGTAAAGTATATACCAAACCAACAGGTTATATTATATTATATGGGGCTATATGTTTACTCTACTGAGAATTTGGTTAAATTTCTTTAAGAAAATTGGCCCGTCTAGCTCGTAAATAATGATATAAAAAGCATAAATTATAACAAATTATATTTATAAATTTTGGAAATATGGAACATAAAATCGACGGAGCTTTATGGATTCTTCCCTTTTATCAATTCTTTCTTCTTCTGTATGGTGAGGTTCTCTTTGTATGACCACCTACATTTCTAGTTTTATTTAGAAATCTACTTTCGATAGTTTCTAATTTTTTATTTAAATCATCGAATTTACTTTTACCCTCCTGTGAATTTTCAACTATTTGTTTTTCCTGTCCATTTACCACCGAAGTTAAATTGTCTAACATAGATGTGATTCTCTCTAACGCCTTTGCAATATTTCCCTCATTACTACTTGCCTCTGTATCCCCATCTTGACCTAAGTTTTTCTTTGACATTTTGTTCTATTTATACAATGATACAATGAAATGAAATTAATGAAAAATATCAAATTTAAATGAACTACTTTCAGGGTCGCCCCACGTTGGGCGCCAAATTTGTACTGAGAATTTAGTTAATTTTTTTGTTTAAAGTAAATTGCACCAGTCTAGCTCGTAAATAATGATATAAAAAGCATATATTATAACAAATTATTTTTATAAATTTTTGGAAATATTGAACATAAAATCGAAACATTTACCTATTTTACTGTGTGTGAATGTATAAGTGTAATTTCTTTTTCGTTGACGGTTCTTCCTGTATCTCCTCTCTTCACTTCTTTTCTCGACGCAGCTTTATGGATTCTTCCCTTTTATCAATTCTTTATTTTTCTGTATGGTTACGTTCCTTTTCTTACTAATACTTCTTCTTAAAACCCTCTTGGATAGAAATATATTTTAAACTTCTTTATTGACTTTTCTAAATTGTCAATTCAATCGTCGTTCACAAAACAAACTTTTATTTCTTCTCGAAACCAGGGCTACACTCCTGTCTTTCTCTGTTGTCCCCGAAACGAAACTTTAATTCACCTTGACATCAGTCCATCCAAATATATTGCTGTTATAGAAACCTGTACTGTACGTCGATGTATCCTTGGTTATTTCCAGTAAATTTATGTGAATTCTTGTAATGTATAATTTGTAATTTTGTTGTATGAAATGTGTTTCAAATGTTAACAAAATCCTTTTTATCCATTAAATTATGCTTTTATAAAATTTATTTAACAATTTTTATTTCTGGTGACATTTGTTTCCCCATTAAACGTCTCTGGCTGGAGTTAACACTAGATTAAATGTCAAATAAAGACCATAACCCCAACCTTAACTGTGATTTTGATAACTTTAATTATAATAAATGATGAATTTTCTAATGGTAATTAACCATTCGTGTATTATTATACGACATTACGTTGCAGTATACATATATTGATAAAAATAAGATTAACTGGCACAATTCTACCATTACCATACATAAGAAATAATATGTATCATACGTATATATGAAATTCTTCCACTGTTAAAATTTTCTATTGAATTAATGGCACTATTTTATTTGTTATACATCCTATTCCATTTGTCTGGTCAATATATTTTTCTATCCGCCAGCATCTATGAATTGTGAATAACCAACAAAGACTTAAATTTCATAAACGGTTGAACGCAAAAATATCCTTTACAATCTTTAATATTTTTGAAAAATATAGGATATTAAAGGTACATTGAAATCGATCATTAAAATTATTATTACGTGTTGAAGGTCTAACAATTAGAAGAGTATAATATTGCAAAGTTTTTCCACAAGGCTCTGTAACAGAGATTCAACAAGCAAATAAAGTACATAATTATATTATCGTAAATCTAGTCATTAGACAGGAAGGAAAAATGCGTCAAAGAAAAATAAAACTACGATTAAATATTTACTTTGTTAATATAATTAACTTTCCCGATTTGTAAATTAAACTAAAAATAAATGCTAACTTAAATAGATTAAAATAAAGGATACAATTAAAATTAATCCTAGAAGACCATAACCAATCCAAATCGAAATAAATAAATAGAGATAAAAGAACACAATATTTATGTAACTAAAAATTCGGCAATCCGCTATTACCATCGGAAGAAACAATGAATTCCAATAAAATTGGTAGTAAAATACAAAATACTACGTTTGAAATTAGGAATGAACGGCTTGTAAATAATACGCCATCTACCCCTCATTTCCCAGAAACAACTTACGTTGAATAACTATAAGATATATAAACAAGGATAAAACGAAATCGATCCCAATGTTATCTATAATATAGAGTTAGTCGAAAATTTTCCTTAGGTTGGTAGTGTTGCTATATTCACGATAGAGAGGTGTAAAGTGACGGTTGTAAACTGACGTGTATTTTATGAGTTAAATATATTTATTAGACATTCGTGCGAACGTTAATTACCCAACATTTCAGAAGCGGGATCAATGAACGGTTACCACATTCCGGGTAATAACGTGGGTAATAGTTTTATTTATAAGTAGTGTCGATGACGTGTGTACGCTGAGGTAAACAAAAATGGATGCTAAGAGGGATGAATTAGAGGAGTTTCAACGACGATTTAGAGAACGAACGCCCGAAAGCGAAGAAAGATAAAGTGATGTTGCTGATAACGAAGTTATGCATCCAAGCGAAGGTAAGAGTGGTAATACAGACTTGCAGGAATTACTACGTTGCTTTATGGAAGAAAATAGACGGAAAGATGTTCAAATGGAAAGGTTACTTGACAGGTTAAGCACTCCAAGTGAAGCTAGTAATACGAATATTACCTTAATGCCTGATTTGCTAAAGCACATTGAAAAATTTAATGGTAACAGCTCAGAAACAAAAGTGTCGCTAGAGAAATTAGTTAGTGCATAGACATTACACCAGTTACCCGATACATATATGTTTGAAACAGCACGTACTAGGCTAGTTAGAGGTAGGAGCTACTGGTACCAAATTAAGGCAAGCGAAATACATACCTGGGACGATTTCATAGTAAGATTTAAAAATACCTTCATTTATGAAGAAAGTTTAAGTATTAAATGGAAAAAATGGAGCAAAAAAGACAGAAAAGGGGAGAAAGTTTAGATTGCTACTATCACGAGAAAGTAAAACTTTGCTGTGATTTAGGATTATCATTCAAAGGAATATATATATATATATATATATATATATATTTCGTGACCTTTTATACTTATCTTATATGATAGATCTCTACCACTAATAGGTCAATAAAACAAGGCTGGTTTGAACGATAGTTATATTTTCAGAACGTTTGTAAACGTTCTATCGTTCAAACCAGCCTTGTTCTATTGACCTATTAGTGGTAGAGATCTATCATATAAGATTCAAAGGAATGAAAGAGCAAATACTTATTGGTTTATATTCTAGGAATCTTTGTGATACAATGTTTGCAAAATGCCATGATACTTCGGATGAATTGTTACGTGACTTAAAGGACTATTCTGACATCAACACCAAGAGATTAGAAAGGGTGACTACACATAAAGACACAAATACTAGGAATGAAACTATGCCAAACACTAGTAGAGAAGGAATGAATACCATTGGAGGAAATATAGGTGCAAGAGACACAAAGGAACCATTTTTACCATCGAGAGATAGTTATAACAAGCCATTATGCTTTAAATGCAGGCAATATGATCATGTAGCTAAGTATTGCGATAGCTCCAAGAAACCAATGGTGTGCTTTCTATGTAAGAAAGAGGGTCACATTGCAAAACAATGCAGTACAAGTGGTAGAAAAGAAAACCTTATTATTTCAGGTGTGCCAGCCGAATCAACTAGTAATTTGAAATATTTCCAAGAGGTGACGGTGAATGGGAAACTACTGAATGGGTATATCGATCAAGGTAGTCGATGTATCACTATTAGGAAGACAGATGCAGATAATTGAGGACTAATTTATGGGCCAATGAGTACTAAATTTTACCTCACAAGATATGGAGCAGGCAGAATGACGCCTATTGGAGAAGTAACTGCAAACTTAGCAGAAGCTGCTGCAACTTTAGTAGTTGTACCAGATGAATCACAGACCATTCCGATTTTGGTAGGGCAGCCGTTTAGTGAGCAAAATCATCTCACTATAGTTAAGAGGGGTGAAACTTTGCGTCTTTTTGATGACAATAAATTAGATGACTTGTGATTCTGTGATGGATAACTTGAAATTACCAGATTCAACACAGGTAAAAGTAAATATGTCGTCTAAAGGCGTAACAGTTATTCCGCCTCATTATGTTGGCTTTATTTCACTAACTACAGATGCAGAGAAGAACACTGATGTGGTGATGGAACCGCATACAGTGGCTAAGCAGTTTGTTCCAAGATGTATGATACGAACTGATGAGTCGGCCGAAACAGTTTTACCGTTTTGTAATCTTACCACCAATGAAATAGTTATAGAAGATGGTGAAAGAGTAGCACGTGGTTATCTATCCAAGGAAGCAGAAGGTGTCCACTATGGGAAAGAAGTAATAGGAAATAGGAAGTATCCAGGACGGACAGCTCAAGTCTTACAAGGGGAGGGCGCGACGTTGGGGTCACGGATTTGGACGCCCTTCTGGGATAAGAAAGTACTTCATAATAATTGACTACAGACCTTCAAACATGGTGCCAACACTCAACCGTTTTTGAAAAACGGTTTGAATAACAGACGCAATTGATATACCTGGACCATTGCGGTTGTTTTCAAGAGTGAAGCGTGGCTCGATCGATTGAGCACTAGCCAAGTAATTGTGTGGTTTGGGTTCGATTCCCGGACAGAATATTTTTTGTCAATTCTTTTTTCTTCTTTTGTGCTACATATCTACGCATGTTTATTTTTCGACAACGTTAAAATATCTACACAATCAGTGAATTATAACAAAAAGTTCAGAGAGTGTGCCGGACGAATAAATATTTTGGTGTGTGATTGAAAACAAACAAGAGGAAAGAAATGGAAGACACCGGACCTTCCATCGTCTTCCATATTTTGCGATTTTGAGCAAAGCTCTTTTAGCGAAATTCTGCGGCGAGCGTTAACTGGGAAAAAGTGAGACGCTTGAAATCGTCACTAGACGCTTTCATCTTGTTCTTTCACTAGTTATTTTTCTCTCACACACACATATACTCATCGCAGGAGCAACTATGAAATGCGCCATATTTGCGTATCCCTCCATCAGATGGTGCCCTTATTAATCCGATTCGAATTTACTTCAAATTCAACTTCAACTTATTTACCATCGGTTTCGAAATGAAGTACTTTTTCTTTAGACATTGTCTATTCAATTATAGAATTTTATCTTTTATTCAAATAAGCATCAAATGAGTAAAGAGCTTTGCTCTTGCCGAGTCTCCCACGACACCTCCCCTTTTTTTTCTAATCACTCACCAAAATATTTATTCGATTGGCACACTCTCTGAAGTTCCCGTTACAATTCACTGATTGTGTAGATATTTTAACAACATTGTCGAAGAATTAACATAGGTCAATAGTAGCACAAGAGAAACAAAAATTGAAAAAACTTCTGTGCGGGAATCGAACCCAAACCATACGATTACTTGGCTAAAGCTCGATCGATCGAGCCACGCTCCACTCTTGACAACAAACGCAACGATCCAAGACTTTTTATTCAAACCGGTTTTTTTTTCAAAAACGGTTGAGTATTGGCACCATGTTTGAAGGTCTGTAGTTAATTACTATGAAGTACTTTCTTATCCCAGAAGGGCGTCCAAATCCGTGACCCCAACGTCGCGCCCTCCCCTTGTTAGAGAAGTGTTGCATTGGAGGTAATATTAGTGTAGATGACAGACAACGATTGCATGAATTAATTGATGAATATAATGATTGTTTTGTCTTGAGTTTGAATGAACTAGGTTGCATTGAGAATTTTGACTTTGACATTAAACTGACTGAAGATGCAGTCGTGACACATCGACCTTATAAGCTAAGTCATTCTGAACGGAAGTAAGTTCAGCAACAAATGGATGAATTAAAAGCAGCAGGAATAATTGAAGACTCTTTCTCTGACTTTGCCAGTCCGATTGTTATTGTGTGTAAAGAGAATGGTAAAAAACGCATGTGTATTGATTATAGAACTCTCAATAGGATAACAAAGAAGGAAAAATATCCATTGCCGTTGGTTAACTGTCAGCTTGATAGACTTAGTGGCAAGAAATGGTGAATGGACCATCAATTTTTCAGCGAATGATAAACAGAGTTTTTGGACCATTACGATATAGCGTGGTAATGGCATATTTGGACGACCTGCTTATACCTAGCGTAACCGTTGAAGAAGGACTAACGCACCTTCAACAAGTTTTTGAAGTGTTGCGGTCAAGTGGATTGACTTTAAACCCGCAGAAATGTAACTTTTTGGTAGGAGGGATTGATTATCTCGGTTTTAAAATTAGGTGCAAGGGAATCAGCCCATCAGAGGATAAGATTAAGTGTATAGTTGAGTTCCCAATACCGAGCAGTGATAGCAATGTTAGTCAATTTTTGGGTCTAACCTCATATTTTCGACGATTTGTGAAAAATTATGCAGTAAAAAGTAAGCCACTGAGGACGCTGCTGAAACAAGAAGAGAAATGACGTTTGAATGAAGAGGAGAATCGAGCTTTCGAAGATCTTAAGGCCTGTCTTGTCAAGCAACCAGTGTGGGCATTGTATTCTCCAACATTGGAAACAGAATTGCATACTGATGTTTGTTATAGAGGACTTGGAGGTATACTGCTTCAGAAACAAGATGATGGACGATGGCACCCTGTAGCATATGCTAGCAAACAAACCACCCCGGCAGAAGCGAAATACCATTTGACCGAACTAGAAGCTTTGGTGGTTGTATGGGCTACAGAGAAATTTCATTCGTATTTAAAAGGAATTCATTTCAAGGTGATTACTGATTGTAGTTCTGTAAGATGCGCCTACCGCAAGAGAGACTTAATACCACATATAGGAAGGTGGTGGATAAAGATGATGGAATATGATTATGACATAGAGCACAGACCGGAAGAAGCTATGAGTCATGTAGATGCGTTGAGTAGGAATGCTATTTGTGGCGAACCATCTACTGAAATTGTGCAAGGAATTCAAATGTTAGAAGTGAGCATAGATGATGACGACTGGGTTGCTTTTTCACAAAAGACGGATACGAAGATATAACGTATAAGAGAAGTATTAGAATTGAATAGAAGTAAGTTCAGTAAGGAAGAAAGGGGGATACGATCGACTTATTCCATGCATCGAGATCGAGTGTATAGGAACTATGCTGGACAACTCCTATTAATGACACCTAAGAAAATGAGATGGCGTATTCTAAAGTTATTCCACGATGATAAAGCGCATCCAACAGTGGATTATACGGTTAAGAGTATTTTAAGGAACTTTTGGTTTCCTAGACTAGGCTATAGTGGATCCTGTCCAGAATGTTTATTTCATAAGATACCTGGTGGAAAGAAACAGGGTTACTTACACAGTATTGACAAGGTTGGTGTCCCATACCATACCATTTATCTGGACCATCTAGGACCGTTTGTTAAAAGTAAAAGCGGTAATTCTTACCTTCTCGCAGTGATTGACGAAACATGTAACTTTAAGAGCGGTAAGAAATACTAAAACTGAGACAACCGCACGAGTAAAGAGATCATAGACCTATTTGGACCACCTGTAAGAGTGATAACTGACCAAGGTACGGCTTTCACAGGTGCTCGTAACTTGTGTAGTAACCATAATATAATACATGTAAAGAATGTAACATCTACTCCCCGTGCTAATGGCCAGGTTGAGCGGTTAAATCGAAAATTGGTCCCTGCACTGGCGTCCATGTCTAAGGACCCCGAAGGAAGAGATTGAGACAAGTTCGTCGGTCAGATTCAGTTCTCGATAAACAATACTTACCATAAAACCACACCCTTCCAGTTGCTATTCAACTTTGAACCACGTACTTACCATGGCGATCGCCTGAATGATGAATCTGGAGTAGATCATGTGCCCAAAAACATAGTGGAACTTAGAGGATTGGCTATTGACACGATCAGAAAAGATCAACAAGTCCAACGAACAAAGTTTAATAAGAAAAGATGCGACAGTGAGCAGTACGCGCTAGGAGACCTAGTGTTGGTTCGCCGAGAAATCCCTGCTACTGGAACATCAAGGAAATTACTGGACAAATACAAAGGACAATATATGGTGACTGAATGCCTGCCCGGAGATCGATTGAGGATCGCTGATGTCCCAGAGGCGCCGCGCTCATAGCGTTGTTATGAGGGCATCGCTTCTAAGGACTCTTTGAAAAGGTTATCGCCGTTAACAGCGCAGACACCGACAGCAGTAGTGAAGCAGATAGTGATGACAGTGTAAGCTCAAAAGCAGAGTATAGTGCGCCTAACAGTGTCGTAAGTGACGATACCCGCGATAGTGTAGAGAACTCTGAGACCTTAGGCGTAGTAAACGATGGTTCTAGGAAGGTTGTAAAGCCAAAGCGTTTTGATGACTTTATAATGTAAACGATGTTTTAGAATGCCATTGTAAATACTAGATTTAAGTTGAAGCGTAGACGAGGGCGTCTGCAACGTCAGATGGCCGAATCTTATCTATAATAATAGAGTTAGTCGAAAATTCTCCTTAGGTTGGTGGTGTTGCTATATTCACAATAGAGAGGTGTGAAGTGATGGTTGTAGACTGACGCGTATTTTATGAGTTAAATATATTTATTAGCCTTTCGTGAGAACGTTAATTACCCAACACCAATTAGAAGCAAACTCAAAGACACACAAAATGTAAATATTTTCTACAAGAGCTGGCGATATCATTGGCAACGCCCTATAAGGTAAAACGGAAGAAACGCCCAAGAAATGTACTATCTGTGGCGTTTCTCTCAAAACTCCCAGCACATAATGTTAGAATTTTGAAATACTATATTCCGCGTCATCTGATGTAGATGCCTATTTTACTGGCACTTTTGTAATTCGTCCGTTATTGTAAATATACTAAATATACTTCTTTCTGGCTTCCTTCTTGTTGTTGTACGTGAGTAGCATTGATAACTAATGTAGATCGCGATGTTTTGTGTATCGTAACATAAACGGATTTCAGAGACATCTACCACGTGGTCGGAAACTACATAATAAGATGCGCGAAACTCAGGTTCCTCATAACAGCACAATTCAAATAGAATTTTCATTTGAAGTGCAGAAAAGGCTTATTAAATATGCAATCGGGCCTTACCTTTCGCACAGAGAAATCGACTACTAATAGTCACCTGTTGCATTCTTTTACTGCTGAAATAAAGACGATTATTATATGTTATTATATATACATGAACAACTAGATGGAAATTTGACTATTTAAGAATCATCATAATTAAATTTAAATATGAAGTTGCTTATCAGGCGAAAGAAAAGAACATGAAAGTTGACTATAAACATTTATTTCGCACTTTTTCACGTTTTTTATTACAATATGTAGAAAAGCTATCGTAATCATGAACTCTAGATTCTTTCCCATTTAAAACTATATTTGCACCTGTTAAATAATTATTTACAATCAGTTTCAAAAATTTTTTGAGTAAATACTCTCTCATCTGAGTTTGATGTTGAACACAATCAACAAAGAAAAACATACAGGATAATAGTTGCAAAACTAAACAATCAAACACAGTGCACCTGTTTGAAAGCATTAGAAGTGTTTTTATGGCTATTGAATTTGTCATTCGTTGTTGTGCTTTTGCGGTGAATACAAGTAAAACTTATTTCGAAGTAATGAAGCCAGAAGAAATTGGATTTCTACTTATGCAATCAGACTTGGAAGAAAGTCCTAATGATACATCGAGTGACGATGAAGATGACGTCGTTTCAGAAGTTGCATCTATTTATAACCCTAATTTATTATCATGCTCTAGTGAAGATAATAGGGAAATTCTAGATAAAACTAGAAATAAAACCGCAACATATACTTCTAAAGATGGGAAATATATATGGTCAGAAACATCAACAGCTAAAAAGTTGGAAGGTTTTCTAAGCAAAACATTATAAATCTTCCTCCTGGCCCAACGCGTTATGCTATTTCTAGAGCAGACAGCATAAAATCATCATTTTTGCTATTTATGCCTAATGATGTAATGAAATTAATTATTCTATTATTATATTAGTTAATTAGTTATTGATATGACTAACCTACAAGGTAACTTAAAGTTATTGTGCATGCTTCAGAGTTTATATTATTCATCAATGGTTTTAGGTCAATCGGTATTCGGAGATGATTGGATTTTGTAGACAATATCACCATTGAAGCATATTTTGGACTTCTTTTGCTGGCTGGTGTATACCGGTCTCATGGTAAAGCCTTGGAGTCTTTATTGGATGGCCGCACAAGGAGATCCCTATTCAAATCAACAATGAGCTTACGAAGATTTCAAAATATATCGCGAGTAGTGCGATTTGATAGGAAGTCGGATAGAAATGAAAGACGAGTTATGAGTAAGTTTATCACTTACTCATATCAGAGACTTTTGGAACCGCTGGGAAACAAACCAATATGTTTAATCCTGATGAATGTGTGCCAGTGGATGACAAATTAATTACATATCGCGGACGCGGCCCATTCAAACAATGCATACCATTAAAACCAGGAAAATATGGTATCAAAATTTGGACATCGTGCGCTGCAGAAACCTGCTATGCATGGTCGTTACAAGTATATACCGGCAAACATAGAAGCTGTAAGCCAGAAAAGAATCAGGGGCACCGTGTCGTATTGGATCTGATCAAAGATTTGAAAGGGCATAATCTTACCTGCGATATTTTTTTACTTCCCACGAATTAAGCATTGAGTTGTTGAAAGGAAATGTTATTATGGCTGGTACTGTCCGAAAAGAACAAAACTTTCTTGCTTCAAAAAATTTTGCAACTAAGAAATAAACCAGAAAGCTATGCAGACTTTCTTTTGAAAATGAAAACAAAGCTACCATAGTGGGATATGTACCTAAAAAAATCCATCTGGGTTTTTGCTTAGCACATTACACCACAGCAAAGAAATTAGAACTAACACCAAAGAGCCTGAAATCATTCACTTCTACAGTGAGACGAAATCCGGAGTTGATACATTAGATCAACTAATAAGAACTTACACCTGTAAAAAGATCTAATCGATGGTCTCAGGTGCTATTATACAACATTTTGGATATATCTGCCAGGTGAATCTCCAACATGCAAAAGCCGCATCGGCAACGCTTGCGAGGAGATTTGAAACAGAAGGCCTACATGTATACTGTAGTACTGTATATTATATAGCAATAGGGTAAAATGTACTCATACCGGTGCTCTGCACCGATGACATATTACAGGTTTACTATCAGCAAGAATGGAAGAGGGGGAGAGAAACGATGTGAGTTCCTATTACAAGCCATAGTATCTCAGGGCTTGCTGGTGGCAAACGTCGGAGAAAGGCCTACATTTGTCACTAGGGCTCGGCAAGAAGTCCTAGACCTAACACTTTGCACTAGTAAAGTAAGCGGCCTAATCTGAAACTGGCACGTGTCTAATGAGCCTTCGTGCTCAGAGCACAGGCAGATTAGGTTTGATGTAGACACCTCCCTCACGGAAGCGAGGCACAAAAACCCAAGGAAGACGGACTGGGAGGGCTACAAAAGGTCCCTTAGCGAGACTCTCGAGGCTGGGGTGCCTCCTGTCCGAGGGACGGAGGGCCTAGAATTAGCAGTGGAACAGATTAATGAAGCCATCAGGGCTACGTATCTGGAAAACTGTCCGGAAAGGACAAACACCAAAGAGGGTATAAAACAGTTTAGTGGAATAAGAGCCTACAAAGGCTAAGAACGGAAGTTTGAAGGCTATTCAACAAGGCTAAAGTCAACCAAAACTGGGATATATATAGGACAACACTTACTCAGTACAACAAGGAAATTCGCAAGGCGAAGAGGAACTCTTGGGGGAAGTTCTGCGAGGAGGTGAATAAAACCCCCACGTGTGCTAGAGTCCTTGCCAAGGAAGGGAATTCTGTAACTGAGGTGGGACTAGTCAGAAAAACTGATGGAACCTATACTGCAACGCATGAGGAAAGTATTAAAGAACCTACTAAAAGTTCACTTTCCGGCTTCATCAATTCTAGTACACTTTAAAGGATCAGACGATCTTGGGGAAAGGGTAAGGAGACCAGTCCAGCCGGATTGGAAACTGGCCACAGAGATCACCAGACTAAATAGAGTGAGATGGGCTATAAGCAGGTTCCAACCAATCAAATCTCCCGGGGTGGATGGAATACACCCCTGCTTTACTTCAAATGGGAGCAGATATATTAATACCATACCTGTCTAGGATCTTCAAAGCTTGTGTGGCATGGGGGTATATACCAACGGTATGGCAAAAAGTGAGGGTCATATACCTACCCAAAGTCGGTAGAGTGGCAGACCAAATACCAAAGTCATACAGACCAATCAGCCTATCATCTTTCCTGCAGAAAACGTTGAAGAGATTGGTAGACAGATATATCAGGGAGACACTCCTAGCAGAGCAGCATTTAAGTAAAAGGCAATATGCTTACCAACCGGGAAGATCAACGGACTCAGCGTTGGACGATCTGAATAGGCTACTGTCAAAGTCGATCGAAGGCAAAGAAATAGCGGTAGCCACTTTCCTAGCCATTGAAGGAGCATTCAATAATGCTACTACAAACCCAATTGTGGGGGCCTTAGAAAGAAAAGGAGTCGCACCCGTTATAGGCAGATGGATTAGAGCTGGTCTAGAGAAAACGATAATAATATCCTCGATAGGCGAAGCTACCATCGAAGCTAGGACGGGGGAGGGTGTCCACAAACGGGGGATTTCTCTCTCCCCTTCTGTGGACCATCCTAGTGGACGATCTCCTTAATTTATTGTCCAACGAGAGCTTCTATTGCCTAGGATACGCAGATGACCTAGCGATCGTCGTGCGAGGACGATTCGCAAGTGTTATCTCAGAAAGAACGCTGTTAATTACAGGGGGTGTGATTCGGGGGTTGGTGATTTGATTAAAGGGTGACGAGGAGTGGGTGTGTTTGATTGAAGGGTGTTGATTTGTAAAACAAAAAATGATGGTTGTTGTTAATTAATTGATAGATAATTGATTGATTGATTGAGCAGCTAGCTTGACACCTCCCTTACGTAATAACATTAATAAGATTTTGGTGAAGGTGAATGTGGAGAGTGCAAAGGGTTAAAACAAATAAAACATCTATTTATTTGCTTGGTAAATAAAACGAGCACTGTCCTTTGAGAACGTATATTAATTGTATTAATTAAATCGTTAAATAATTAAAGCAAAAAAACGATAATCAAATGCGGTTTAAATTTGGAAAATGCGTAGTCGTACGTTTGTGCGTGAATGGGTGAATGAGTGGTGTTAAGTAATATGAAAGATAGATTAGGTAAATTAGAACGATAGGGCTAACTTACTGCGTGGTACCTGAGTTTGAAGAATGGCGGAGACGGGGGCTCCGATGGTAGTCGTGTGTGTGAATGTATGAGCACTTACTTAGAGGCACTAAGTGAAACGTTGAGTGTGTGGGTGTCAGCAAGTGACTTCCGAAAAATTCGCGCGATTTGTATTTAAATGTCGCTGAAGGGTGTGAGGGGTTACTAACGGTAAGCGACGAAATGAGAAAGTTGGGGTGGTCAGTTTACAAGAATATTCAGGCCTTTTTACCTACTAAGGGACCGACGGTTGGAAAAAGGATACGAACGCATACTCGCAAACACGAAATTGCAAAAATAATTTTAAATAACTTTCCTTCAACTGAACGGAACACAGATATTGGCTAAAATATTAAGAAAAATAATTTCATCGCGTATTTAAAATGACGAGGGAATTATTTTAGTTAACGAAGTGTAACAACGCAAACCTCTATTAACATAGTACACAACTGGTGCAGGCAAGAGCAGTTATCTATTAACCCTCAAAAAACTCAGATAGTTGCTTTCACCAAAAAGAAGGCGCTGGAAGGCTTACGGCCGCCAAAGATAGAGTAGAAATTCAAATTCTAAAAGAGGCTAAATACCTGGGAGTACTGTTTGATCAAAGACTAACGTGGAACTCTCATACAAAAAGACACCAATAAAGCCACAATTGCCCTTGGCAGATGTAGGCGAATGTGTGGGAAAAATTGGGGCCTCAGTCCTAAGACGACTCTATGGTTATATAAAGGGTAATTAGACCCATGGTAAGGTATAGAGCAGTTGTATGGTGGGCAAAAACAAGGCAAAAGGGAGCTGCAGGCTACTAGGCGGGGTACAAAGACTTGCATGTCTAAGTGCCACGGGAGCAATGAGAACAACTCCTACAGACGCACTGGAGGTGATTTTGAATCTACCACACTTAGATATCCTTATACAAGGAGTAGCAAGGTCAGTAGCCTACAGACTGATGCAAGGGCAAACCCCTATAAGTCAAGTCCATGGCACTGAAAACCACAAGTTGATTGAAGAACTCAAGACAGATCCCCTCACGAGGATGCCGACGGATGTCATAGTTCACAAATTCAACTTTAAGAAAAATTATAAAATAGTTATACCAGATAGAGAGGAATGGAGACATACAGGCGCAGTCTACCTGGTACACGGACGGCCTTAAGACAGAGAAAGGTGTCGAGGCAGGAATATACGGACTCAAAGAAAGGACGATGGTGCAGATGAGTTTAAGTAAAGATACTACGGTCTTTCAGGCGGAAATAGCCGCAGTAAATCTTTGCGTCGGAGAAATTAATAAGCAGCGTGGTTCCAATCGCACGGTGGCCATTTTCTCCGATAGTCGAGCGGTGCTGAAGGCATTAGATTCGGTACAGGTCGATCCAAGGCTTGTATGGGATTGTGTGTGTGCTCTGAATGAACTCGGCAGTCGCGCAAAAGTGACGCTAGCTTGGGTTCCGGGGCACAAGAGCTACCGGGAAAATGAAAAAGCTGACGAACTGGCCCAAGAAGCCCCGTCGATGGCATTCATAGGATTGGAGCCCTCCTTTGGCATTACAAAAACAAGAATCAAATCAGCCATAAGAAAGTGGACCGAGGATAAACCTCGGGAAAGGTGGAGGAACTCCCCAGACGAGAGATCGGCGAAACAGTTCCTTGGAGAGCAAGTGCCGAAGTTTGCAAAGCACCTACTACGCAGGGACAGAAAGTCCGTCAGAAGGATAGTGGGCCTACTCTCAACAAACACATGAATAGAATTCTGTCAAATTGAGGAAGAAACCGCGATCCATGTATTGTGCCAATGCGAGGAACTGGCAAGGACGCGGCCGTCACACATAGGAAACGAATATCCCGAGGCGAGATTATATGCGGAAGAACCGCTCTCAAAGCTAATAAGTTTAATTAAAGGAATAAAGCTAGAGAACATACTCTAAGGAGGCATGAGGACCACAATAGATCTGTAAATATAATTGGAAGGATTATATTCATAGTGAAAAGATACTGAAATTGTACCTCTCGGTATTGCAACTACTTTTGATGTTCCTGGTATATCACATTGCAATATTACCCTAGTTTCTTCCCTGTGTTTGTGTAGCTCTTGTTCTGTCATGGTATCTGAAAATAGCAGCCTCTCTTTTATAATTATTTTTAATATAATTTGATCAACTATATCTCTTACATATACATATAATCAAAATTATTCACAAAGTAAATGGACATTACTAAGAAGGCAATTGCATAACTATCTGGTAAATAGAGGTTGGAAAGTGCAGTTACAAACAGACGATTATTTCGATTTATGTCAGTTGACAAAAATGTCTTTGGCATACTCTATGTGAAAGGTAAACAGTCAATGGAGTGAATGTGTTCAAGTGAGGATTGTGACATAAGCTTAGCCACTTATTAAATCTTGCCAAATTTTTTGTGGGCTCAGGGAACCTATGTCGAGACAGTGTTTTATCTTCGCAGCCATACTGCGCAAGGATTTAACTTGTTCATATTCCTGGAAGCCCAGAATATAGAAAAAGTTACCACAGAGAAAATAAAACTTACCGTTGAGCTGAGTATGTAAAAATTAAGGTAAATTTATTCACTTATATAACCATTATACGCAATGTCAATGCTACTACATTATACTAAATTGTAACACACTAACCTAATCTGTATATACAAAAACCAACAAAATTAAAACTTCCGAAATAATAATGCAAAGGTAAAGAACGCAGCAACAAACACCTGTAAACACCGAACGACAATAAACAATCAGCAAAGGCCACAACTTCTGTTCAACAACCCCTAAATTTTGCTATACTAGCGCACCTACCAAACAGGCGGAAACTAAAAATATTGGTCCAAGTATGGGTCCAAGTTAGATTAAGGGGGCCGCTTGACAGTTCATAGTCAACAGATGGCACCACTATCAAAAAACGGGACTAATTTGTAGGATACAAATCTGGAAAATTAAGCATTCTTTTTAATAAAATCAATAACAAACCGAAAGTTAAAGGAATGAACTAGGGTATGCTATATTATCAATGTCAAATATGTCATATATTCTGAGAAAACATGTTCCAAACATTGCAAATTAAGAACAAAAGAATTGGTAAAATTACACAAAAATATTGCGAAACCTTGCCGCGATATTCTACAGGTGAAATTTGTAAGAATATGAACAATTCCGTATGTATAAAGAAAAATTTGTATCCGCAAAGTGAACGTATGATAGGCGTTGACTTATGAGTCCTCAATATCCTGGTAAGTGTAGCCATTTACCGATTGTTATAGGCATAGAGTTAATTTATATGATAACTCTATATTTTAATTTAAATATCTTTATTCAGTCTATATTCGTACATGCATGTTACACGTCGAACATCTCCTTTTCCATATTCCATACACGTTTACATATTCTATTGGTTATTATACATACATCACTTTTACTATACATGCTAATATAACATCTTTTCCTTTTTAATATTACATTATATAATCTTTGTATTTTGCTGGTAGTTGTCGTCTTCGTTGCGGTCGTGCTGTTGGGGTAGGACTCTCGTTGACAAGTGTATCCTCATCGGGATCGCTTTCACAATTAGGGATTGCTCGGATTTATGCTCTTCGGATTTAGTCTGGTTATCAGTAGGCTCTTCACTCGTTTCAACATTAGCGTTTCGCACAAGAACTGTATCGCTGTCGTCTGTCTTCTCTTGCTTTGGTTTCACTTCGCATTGACTTCGTCGGTAAGATGTTCCCTCTACATTAACAATGTATGAATTTTTCTCTAGTTTTCCATTTGACCATGTTTTCCCATTCAGTTGTATGTATACTGGTTGGCCAATCTATAACAGTGGATATCTTTTTGCTTTTCTGTCATAATAACTCTTACTTATTTTCTTTCTCGTTTCTATGCGTATTGTAACGTCTTCTATACGTTTAGGTAACAGATTTCTTGTAATACATGGGATACTCGTTCGTGTTCTTCTCGAATATATTCTCTCTGCTGGACTGAAATTGATCTTATTTGGAGTATTTCTTAAATGCAGTAAAGCATACCACAAATCTTCCTTTTTCTCTTCCACCTTCTTTATGAATTTTTTCGCGATTTTCACTGTCGCTTCGGCTTTACCATTGCCTTGTTGATGATTAAGAGATGAGGTCGTATGCTTAAAATGCCAGTTTTTACTGAAATTTTGAAACTGTTGATTCACAAAATTTGTACCGTTGTCTGTGCTTACTATTTCCGGAATACCATGACGGCTGAAATTCTTCTTACATATATCTATAACCGTTTGCGGGGTTAGGTCCTGTAGGAAGTCCATTTCAAAGAAGTCAGAGTAGTGATCTACTGTTACCAATACTTTTCTTTGTTTTCCCTGATATTGAATAAAAATACATCCATTGATATTTGCTGGAAAGGATATGATGGTATTTGATGCGACATCATTTCTAGTTTTCTTTGACTAGATTGATGCTTAGTACAGATGTCACATTCTTTTATTTTGTTTGTAATTTCCGTTACCATATTTGGCTAAAAACGTCCTTTTTAGCTATATTTACACAGTATTCTATGCCTTGATGACTTAAGTGTATTCTGTTGATAATTATTTTTCTTAGATTGAAAGGAATAATAATACAATCATTTTTAACAATGAGATTTTCTTCTATCGATAATTCATTTTTGAAACTAAAACATTTTTTTATATCATCTGGTACTTGTGTTACATATTTTGGCCATCAATTTTGTATATAGAATTTCAGTTTAGTTGAAGTTGGGTCTTTAATAGTTTCTTCTCGTATAACATCTAGTATCTCATTTGATATACTTAGTTGTTGTTGAATGTTAATCTGTTCAAAGTTCTTGAAATTAGTATCTAAAATTCTGTAAACCTCTTTGTTGTTATCCAACATCGATGTTTCCACCGGAGCTCTTGACAGAGTGTCTGCTACTTTATTATCTTTTCCTGAAATAAATTCTAAATATAGATTAAATCTCTGAAGTTGCAACATCATTTTCTGTAGTCCTTTTGGAGCTTTGATCAATGGTTTATTAAAAACGTTTAGTAGCGGCTTATGATCTGTTCTAACAGTTACTTTCGGGTTTGCTGTAATTAACTGGTCACACATGCAAAAACTACAGCAAGTAATTCTTTCTCTATCTGTGCATAATTTCGTTCGGTCTTGGTCAATGTTCGGGGTGCATATCCTATCACTTTATCATTCTGGTAAAGAGCAACACCTAGGCCATATTCACTAGCGTCACATTCAATTATGACTGCCTCATTTACGTTGAAATATTTTAAGATAGGTGCTTTAGCTACGATTTTCTTTGTCTATAAATTCAGAATTTTCTATATCTGTCCATTTCCAAGTTACGTCTTGGTGATTCAGCTTTCTTAAGTGAAATACCTTCGAGCTTAGATGTTTAATATATCTACTTAAATAATTTAGCATCCCAAGAAACTTGAGTAAATCTTCTTTATTATTCGGATGTTTAAACTTTAAGATAGCTTCGATCTTAGATTCGTCTGGTTTTATTCCTTCGTCAGTAAGAATATGCGCATAAAATTTTATTTCACTAACGCATAATCGTAACTTATCATGATTTAATTTACAATTATTTTTTTTTCAGTCTGCACAGTAAAGTTTCTAAATTTCTATTATGATCCATGATCGCTTCGTCTTTTGTTTTATCCCTTCCATATATCAATATATCATCAGCTAATACTTTAATACCCTTTATATCCCTAAGTAATTGGTTCATATACATTTGGAAGATTTCAGGTGCAGATTTAATACCAAAGGGCATTTTCAACCACCTGTATCGACCAAAAGGAGTCCAGAATGTCGTTAATAAACTGCTAGCCTTGTCCAATTTTACTTGCCAAAAGCCTTTCTTTGTGTCAACTAAAAAAATACTTTCGCCTCTTCTAGATCAGGCAACATTTCATCAATCGTTTGAAATTGATAGTTTGGTCGTATTAGAGCTTTATTTAGAGGAATAGAGTCTAGACAGATTCTAAACGAATTCGGTTTCTTTACCATTAGAATATTGCTTACCCAATCTGTGTGGTTTTCTTGTTTGGCTATAATTCCTGCCTGTTCCAATCTGTTTATTTCTTTTCGCAAATCTTTTCTCATAGCAACTGGTATTCTACGAGGACTTTGTATGACGGGTCTAACCTCCGGATCAATTTCGAGTTTAACTTCCTCATTGAAACAACCATAACCCTGAAACACTTCATTATATTTTGAAATAATATTTTTAGCATCTCGTCTCATGTTATCAATGATGGAATTACAATACTTTATGAGACCCATACTCGTGCATGCAGAAGCTGACAACAGAATGCCATGATTCACATCAACTACTTGTAAATGTAATCTATAATTTTTACCTTTGGATTTACAAAGTAAGATATGCTGCCCTATGACAGGTATCTTTCCTCCGCCAAAATTGTGTAAAGTATGATTGGATTTCTCAAGCTCTATATCCTTATTATTAAGTATTTTACACAAATATTTGTACCCAACCAAACTTACATTAGCACCTGTATCTAATTGACACTTCAAAATTTTCCATTTGCCCTTTAATTTGAATTCCAATTCTGCTTCTACTTTCTACTTCTCCATGATCAGTATTGTCTATGATTCTGCATATATCAAACCTATTTTCTTGTCTATCATCTGATTCTTCCTGTGTTTCTTCTACTGTCTTTACACTCTTCGCTGCTCTTTCTTTCTTCTTTTCCAATCCTGTTTGATCCTCTTTTTCTAATTTTTCTTACAAACTCTGCTAAAATGATTCTTACCATTACATATTCTGCATCGCTGACCAAGTGCAGGACATTTCCCTTTAACAAAGCTGTGTGTATACCCACAAAATTTACATCGTTTCTCATGTGAAATTTTGTTTACAGTTTCAGCATTTCTATCTTGGATTTGTTTGTTTGTCAGTTCATCTATTCTACACATATCTAATGCATCTTTCAGAGTTAAATCTGCTTTCAGCATTAATTTTCTTTGTAACTCTTTATTTCGTATTCCTAAAACTATCCTGTCTCTTAGTAAATCATCTTTAAAATCTTTAAATTCGCAATTTTCTATTAATTTCTCTAGTTTTCTATAATAATCATTAAAGCTTTCATCTATATTTTGATTATATGAGTTAAATATTGCACGTTCATAAATAACATTTTTCTTCGATACTAATCTTGCTCCTATAGCTGAAATTATCTGGTTTAATGTTGTTTTTTCCTCCTCTTTTAATTTAAATCTATCATACTTAAGCATAGCTTTATCTCCTATTAGTGATAAGAATATTCTAACCTTTTTTTCTTCCTCACTCTCTGGCCATTTGTCCATCCCTGTAGCTATAAGGTAATTTTGAAAATTCTTTATACAGTGATTATAATTTTCCGCTATATTCCCTTTTTCTACTTCCAATGGAGACGGTTTCGATATATTTTGAATTACATTCGTATTCGCCGTAGACAGATTCCGTGTGATTTCTTGTAATGTTTCCATTTGGTTTCTTAAGAACTCAATTAACGTCTTATTGTCCATGATTTTCTTAGTAATCCAGCTTTCTTTAACTTAAATCTTCTATTTATTATGTTCCACCTGACACCATGTTATAGGCATAGAGTTAATTTATATGATAACTCTATATTTTAATTTAAATATCTTTATTCAGTCTATATTCGTACATGCATGTTACACGTCGACCATCTTCTCCTTTTCCATATTCCATACACGTTTACATATTCTATTGGTTATTATACATACATCACTTATACTATACATGCTAATATAACACCGATAGATGGTAAAATATATTTTTATGACAGTAATGCCAAGGAGAAAACTTCAATTTGTAATATGCATTTTCATTTGCTCTAGATTTTGCGCCAAATTGCTACCGTAAAATCCACAACCTATTAATAATCAATTAAAGTAAATATGCTGTTTTGAAAGCCTTTTTATTTAAACATTATTAATATTAGGAAAAAGTATAATAAAAATCACAATATCAAAAGGAACTTGAAACTTCTAATAATTAAAAAATAATAAATTAAGCAGGTTATGTACGTAACTGTATATATAAAATAATGTTTCTTATATACACAACATCAAGAAAGTAGCTTACATAATTTATTGTTTTACCTAATTGTACGGCATTTACATTTTTAATGCGAAAAATTTAGCCATGCATACGTGCATACATGAAAATTGAGAATTAAAAAGTTGTTTTTTTTCTACCTTTGGTTGCCGCAAATCCTTTTAACATATCCTCTGTATTAATAGTATCTAAAAGTTAATATTCTTTAGACAAAAATGCTAAGTGAGATAACCTTTCCTGCAACATGGTAGAGCTTAAATAATTTGTGATCAGTTAAAGTTTATAAAATGAACGTCCACCTGATGCTACTGGTACCGGAAGAGTAAGAAGAATTCTCACAGAAATTGTTAAATTGCGAAAGGTTGGTGATAAATTGCTTTCAAAGTATTGTATAAATCAAAAGATTTTTGCCATCAATGTCAGATTCACTTTTTGTTCCGTCGAACACTCATCACGCTCAGAAAAGATAAATAAGGAATATTAAGTACTAAATAATGTGTTTGAGGTTTTTCTTAATTAACATACTCTCGTATAACTGGATCAAATGTGAAAATCATTTTAATTGCTTTTAGAAAGTCGCCATTATCGTTAAAAGTTGTTTCGAAAAACATTGACTTCTTCCATTTTCGTTAACCGGATAATTATGTAATTTTTTTTTTTTTTTTTGAAAGAAAAATATAAACCACCTAAAGTGGCCAAAAGGGTAATTGCTGCCCCATGGAGCTGCAGCGCGCGTGCATCACCCTTTCAACACGTTGGGGCCTTGAATGTAAATCTACACATAATCTAATATTACTTGAATTCTTTTTTGGAACAATCACTATAGGACTTGCTCAGTTACTGTGTGTGGAGAGACAACACCGAATTTTAGCATTTTGAAAGTTCTTCCTCCACTTTAGGTTTAAAACCATCTTTTATATTAAATTCAGCTTTGAAATCTCTAATAAAAGAATGTTGTTCATCGACAAATACACTAGGGAATTCATCCTTGACTTGAGATATTATTAACTTACGTACATATGTCTGACACTATTTAACAAAGCTGAACATACATTATCAGAACATGATTTCATGACATGTGCCATTATAATAGCGATATAAAGTGCAGAATAAATATTCCTTCGAATGTTATATCCTGAATAAACTGGAACGCATTTTCCAATACCTCCTCAACTTCAAATTATTATTTTTGATATAACGAAATCGTGCTTGACGGTTGGCAACATGTTTTTTTATGAATCTGTGTGAGAATATTGCAAGCATCGTTTCGTTTGTTGTTTAGGTTTCATTGAAAAATTGTAGAAAAGGAACAGCAAGCACAAGAGAGACATGTTCTTGAACGTACCTCATAGGGTCTGGCCAGACCCCTAGGTATTTTCACGTATTCATATAGAAATATTCAGTTATTAGATAATCGTTATCGTATTAATATCTATGCAGATATATATTTTCGGGCTTTTTTGGTTCTCAGAGATTTTATAAACATTCAATTACCTACTCAGATGAGATTATTGAAAAAAGAATTTCTTTAAAGGTGGAAATTAGTTTTTTCTCCGTCTTATTTCAGAGTTTATTTTCAATTCTACGATGGAGTGCGATAGAAATTCTGTTATTAATTTTTATTTATACAACTAAAACAAATATAATCAACTTTTGAATGTTGTTGGCATACTAGGTCTGAACATTTTGCACAAAAGAGTTTTACGGCGCGTCTTATCAGTTTCCTGTGAACAAAGTTTGATTTCTGCCTATTATTGTATGAAACACCGGCGGCTAGAACTATTCCGATATATGCATCTAATTTTAATTGCTAGTTAGATCTTTCCAAACTCTTTGTTTTTATCAGGATTTAGCGAATTCCAATTTTGAACAATGGCTTTCACATACCGATTCGTGCTGGTGATGATGAACGATATGTTTGGTGCGAAGGTTTTCTTGAATACCTCGATCGGAATCGAATTTCGTTCTAAGGGTCCAGATTAACAAAAGGAGACCTAAGATATCTGTTTCGCTTGTACAGAAAGTACAGAAAAGTGCGTTTGCGTTATAAAAGCCAATCAAGTCCGGTGTTCTTGTATTCTGATGTATTCTAGGTAATTATATGTTAAGGTCTCATGTTTACCAAAACATATATGCGCGGTATTGTAATGGAAAAACAGACTGCAGTTTTCCCAAGTGAGTTTTTGTGTTGTCTGTAAAGAAAAGATGATAGTGGATGATGACAGATTTTACAGATGTCCAAATGCGCAGAGAGGAAAACTGATAATCCCAAGTACAGAAGTTATTAGAATTTGGGCAATTGCAGAGAAAGTGTTAAGTTAAAATATTCCAGCTTTGCTTATCACTTCTAACATAGTAAACGTCTTAATGAATATAATTATTAAAAGAATGGCTTCCACGTTTAACATAGAAAGTATGCAAAAACGTACTCTATTGCAGAATGTGTTGGATAATCACAATCTGGAATTGGTTACATTAATATTCAAGTATTATTTTACTATGCGACTGCATTATGAGGGTCGATTAAGATCACAAAAGGATACAAACATATGGCATAAATGTATTAAATTAATTTTATTTAATAATCAATAAGTGTATGTGTACTAATTTATATTAAATATTGTCTCGTCTTCTAACTCTTCCTTCACCAGACCGCTAGTTTAATTTTTAGTTTAATTTTTTAGTTTGGTTTACTCGTATTGTGAAACATTTTGAGATTTTGGTTGTTTACATATACATTTTCTAGAATTAGACTTTAGATTTTTATTATCTTGTTATAAATCCTATTCCGCTTAGAGAGAAAATACTTCCTTAATATTACATTTAGAAAGCAAATTATTTACGTTTTTCTGAACATATTTATTACACCTAGAAAATTCAAGTTCTCAATCTAAAAAATGGAAATAAATACAAAACAAATTTATTCATCATTAACATTTCCATCCAAAATTGTCCAGTTGATAGAGAACATCGATGTAAAATGTCATCAAAATGTATAAATTGAGCTTACGTTATTCAAGTTATAGGAAAATAACATTCCCGAATGCCGTTAAAATTTGATTGTATTTTTACTAATACGAATTTTTTAGCAGTCTTCAAGAGTGAGATGACGCTTGTATTTTGTTTCACTCAGATCGCAAAACATTTTACGCATTGCATTGATATTTATGGGTAGATCACGTACCAGTTAGGACATCTGTTGATAACTACCAGAACTATCATTTTTCCCCTCAAAAATCCAATCACCACCACATAAGTCGCCCCTTAAGGGCGCGTTTGGAAAGCGCCATTTCCATAACTTCGGAAATTGAGCTGAACTAATATTTTATGCCTATGCTTTGCAATTATAGGTAGCGCTAGTATGCAGTTTACATTAATATCTAAAAATAGAATTAATTCGTTAACATGATAGGTTTTTCGATTTTTACGGTGCTTACCAGTGTTGCCACGTCTACCGATTTTTCGGTAGATCTACCGATTTCTCTGTATATCTACTGATCTACCGAAATGTCATTACTTTCTACCGAATTTGAAAATTTTTACAGAACAATAAATTTTGAACGTTTTTTAACTTAATTAACTTAATTAAATTATTTGTGATCGGTTTCTTTTAATTTTTATTTGCTATTAGAGTTCATTAACAAAGTGGATGACGTGTAACTGACGAGCCACTTCATTTTACAATGACAACTTATTTTATTTAAATTTATATATTATTTTAATAATAAAATTCGTAAAATAGCATCGTTACGTAATCTGTCATCCACCTTTTTAACAAACTCTAGATATTATTAGTTTGCATCTTTTTGTATGTAGCGAAGTGAGCAAAATTATAACGAAAAGTAAGGCTAAAATCATAATAGAATTTCGTTATCTACTCTAAGAAAGGTGTACATGGCGCCATAAAAAGTATGTAATGGATTTTCCAGTTAGTCACTATTAGAGTTGTTCAGTTTACGCCAATAATAAAGTAAAATAAATTTGCACTATACGAATGCAAATGGCTTCATACTATACATTGAAAGTGAAAACATATACTACAGTCATTTCAAATAGTTGTAGTACTGTTGGCACAAATTGAGCAACTCTAGTTACTACTAAGGTTCAACAAACAAGTGCATGATAATGTAGTGTAAACCGGACTGACGCTGTCACTCCTCCGAATTTTAAGAGTCCGCTAACTTCACACCGCTTATAATTCGGAGGAGTGACAGCGTCAGATTAGTTTACACTACTTAATGATAACTTATCTCATGCATTCGTTTGTCGAACTTTAGTAATTAAAATATTAAACAAATCATATATATACTTGTTTCAGAAATAAATGGACGAATTTCTGAACGAACCCCAAGCCCAAATTAGACACTATAAAATATGGAATAAAATTTATGCGGCAAATTAAAGCGATACTTCGAAAGATTCAGAGAAAACAGAAAAATATAATAAACACCACAATAACTAGGGGTAACAAACAAATGTCAATATATTTGACAGAATTACGTACACGATACGATTATAGTACTGTAATTTGGTGCTGCTTTCGACCAATCGGAATTTACTATAAAAGTGGTGTGTTTAGAAACTCGTTTCTCTATTTCTGAAACAAGGTATAGTGCTATTTTATACTTTATATATCTACTAAAAATATTTTGTGTTAGTTACGTTAGCCAGTCACTGTTTCGTATTGCGCTTTTCATAATAAATGCGAAATGTTTCGCAATATAGAGCGTTTTGAATTTTTCTTGGGTAATGTTTGAGTGTGATATATAAGGTTTTATGTAATTGAAATAAAATTATTAATTCGGCCGCCCTGGATTAAGGAAATAATGTTATTATTCGCAGGCCCGTGAATAGAATATATATCGTGACCAATCCGCTCTCATTATTTGGTAGAGTTGTTTCATTATCGTTTGGCACCAAACTGCGCGTTGACCTGTATGATCCTCTATACAGACCTTTTAAAAATATGGGGTATTTCGATCTCTTGTGTAAATATGTGATGTACTGTCAAATGCAAATTTATTTGAAGTTTGAAAAAACTGACAAAACTGCAATTAAATGGCAAATGGCAATATATACAGCGGTATGTCTCTCATATCATCGCCCTGTTTCATTCTGTTGTCAAAATTCGGTAACTGAGTAGGTGCCAAAGAATAATGAAACAACTCTAAGATCCGATGTTGCTTTGGAGATTTTGGAGGTAGAGTCCGGCGCCCTTTACTCCACGCCGTCGTGTGACGCACGGCTTTGCTCGTATAGATGATGCAACTTTGATTATTCGATCTTCGAAAAATTTAGGATCGAATGAATTGGTGTTCTGAGTTAATAACAACGTATTTGTCACACAATTTATTTGATCAATTTGAAGTTACCCTATAAAAAAGATAGCTTGTACTTGGGGTTTATTACGTTCTGTTTTCTTTCTTGGTTTTTTTTTTTTTTTCGGCTTTTGTAATGTTAATTATTATTTTTTCAAAGTGAAAACTTCGGTTGTAACTGGTAATATGTGAAAACAATATAATATGTGTGATGATTCGATAACAATTTACAAGCTGACAACAAATAGAATGTATAGAATGTATGTGAAAGTTACTTTAATTTAATAGAGATATTATTCATAAGGCGATGTACACTACCAGTCACGGTAGTTGGGACACCTCGTTAAATTTAGGATATTGTGCAATAAAAATTCAAAATCTTACACAATACTGAGAATTCTACTGCGTAGTAATTATTACTGGTTAGTGGATCATACAGCATTATTAAGAATGCTGCACTAATTGAATTTACAATAGAACTTAATCTTAATTACAATAATCCCTAATAATCGCAATATAATGATTTCATAGTATTACCGAAAGAAATATTCAAGTAGTATTGCAACGCTTTATGTGTCATAAACATTTACAAGGGTATTTCCAAGAACGATTTTATGGTCGTCAAGGTATTATCCTATCCCTCTAGTACCTCGGACCATTCAATTTATTTCTAAACGTCTCCGTGTACGCGCGAAGTGCAAGTGGGCGAATTTTGAAAGTATTAACAGTGAAAATGCCGCGTGGAAAACCGATCAGTGTTGAAAAGCGATCGTCCGTGATCACACTCGATAAAGAAGGGTATTCTGTTCGACAAATTGGCGAAAAAGTGCATCTGGCAAAATCTAGTGTAGCCAATATTATAAAACTGTATCGTACAACGGAAAGTTTAAATGACCGTGATCGACCAGGTCCGTCTCGTATTACGACCAACGTTGATGATCAGCGAATCGTTTTAATTAGTAAACGAAAGACTGACAGCACCACAAATAGCAGCAGAAATCAATCGCGATCGTCAAAACGCGGTGTCAGTGAGCACTATTCAACGTCGCTTGTGAGAGGCAAACCTATTCGGACGAATTGCTATATGGAAACGACATCGAGATTGGACGGTGGAGGAGTGGAAAAATGTGCTTTGGACCGACGAATCCAAGTTTGAAGTATTTGGACAAAATAGAAGAGTTTATGTTCTGAGATCAAAGACAGAAAAAATGCTTCGCGAATGTCTAGCACCCACTGTAAAACATGGTGGTGGCTCAGTTATGGTGTGGGGTTGCTTTTCGTACGCAGGAGTAGGAGATCTCGTTCGGATAGAAGATATTATGAGAAAAGAACAGTACAGAAATATTCTAGAGCATAATGCTGTACCTTCTGTCCAGCGATTGATAGGGGAGAATTTCATCTTCATGCAAGATAATGATCCTAAACATACGGCGTTAGTATGTAGGGATTATTTGAATACACAACAAACACAAAATACCTTGCAAATAATGTAATGGCCTCCACAGAGTCCCGATCTTAACCCGATCGATCTCTTGTGGGATGAGCTGGATGGACAGGTACGAAAAGTGGCTCCAACTTCGAAACAACACCTTTGGGAAGTTTTACAAGAACAAAGGAACAGTTTACCACCCAACACACTTACAAAACTTATCGAAAGAATGCCCAGAGTTGTTCGAGCCGTATTGAATGCAAAAGGAGGATTCTTCGACGAGAAGAAAGTTTAATGATTGTATTTGATAAATATTATTATTTGCTATCATTTTGTCATAATAAACCAATATTTTGTTATATATAACTGATTTTGTGTTTTATTTTTATTTTTGTACAAGTTAAATACTTATATTGAAAAAATATTAACTGTCCCAACTTCCGTGACTGGGAGTGTATGTCATCATCCGATGGGAAGGTAACGATGAATCCCCGTAAACATTATTTAAACTTTGCGGATAGTTTAAGTTGGTAGTTCCTGTAGTTTGTGCTTAGAAATTGGTGAGTATGTCCACTATTGGCGGAACTGCCAACTTAAACTGTCCGCGAAATTTAAAAATGTTTACTGGCATCGACATATTCATTCAAAGATATCGATGTTTATATATCATAATCATAAATATCGATACATTTGTTACGATATATCAAAAAATATCGATATATTTGAAAATATATCGGGCGAGGTTACTTTAAACTTCCTCAAAAATCATATTAATTATTTTATATTAGATGGTATTAATGTTTTATTTCCTCACAAGGTAACATGGTTATTCTACAGCTATAATATAAGCATCAGTGCATATTTTACTTCAAGCCCGTCTTATAACATATAATGAGTTAAAAGCATAAAAGCTGTTAGGACTTCTCCGAACAATTATCTATTATTCGTTACATCCTAAGTACAGCTCTCGCAATATAAGTTGGCGAGCGGTGGGGATGCGCTGTAAGCGTATTTAGGTACCTCCCACCTGTCTGATTCAGATAGTGCATAGGAATTACAGGACAAATGATAGGCAATCTGTCCCTCCTCTATCTGCGCGAACTCGCTCCCACCATTCGCCAACTTATACTGCGAGAGCTGTACTTAGAATTTTAATTTATTTTCAATGTTGTAATTTTTTCTCTTATCTTTCGAGTTGTTACCATCCGATAAACTCGGATTCACAAGCATTATGAATGAGATTGTTAGAAACATTAAGAATATAAAAGCTTGTACATTTAAATTGAGAGGGAGTGCAGTTTTACCATGCCATAGCGTTAAAAGGGATTCAACGTATTCGTGCGCGTTATTTTACTTGTTATTTTAAATTGTAATGTAAAGTTTAAGTTTTCAAAGCGTTCAAAGTCATCAAAGTCTAGTACGTGTTCGGTTTCTTTCTTTTTTGTATGTAATAATTAGTTGTAAATAAAAAACGTAACGAACTACGAATGTATTTCCTTCAACCAACTACAAGAAGTGAAAACCCAGCTCATCAACGTATAAAAGCAGTATTCCACACTGTACAGAGAAACTCTGAAATATTAGGGCATTGTTGCCACGTCAATTCCGTATGAACGATTATTCTCCAAGGCTGGAGCCACTACTATAAATACTACTGCATAAGTACCAAACGAAAAAATAGTTTTTATATATATTTTTATATGCTTTTTAAGAAAAATTATTATTTTAGTAAATTTAATTCGAATTACATTCCAAAATCTTATGTTGAATATGTTCAAAAATTAATATTAACAATAGCGCCCCCTTCTCAATAATAGGTGAATTGCTAGCACCGCATAAAAATTAGGTAACTGTAGTAGTTACGTTAAGCATATGGGAGTTTCGTATTTCCAATTGTTTACGAAAACGCTACTTTAAATAATTACTTTCTTGTTAAAAATCGTTTTATATTTCTATTACCGAGTGCAAATGCCCATTAGTAGCTAGAAATACATGTACATTTTCGATTATTTGCCACTTCTCTATGTCCAAAATATAGGTCATCTTTGGGAATTATTTATGAGAACCTAAGCAATTATTCATCAATATAAACTAGGAGGAAACAGATACATGTTTTCTCTTTACGTACATGTATAATTCATCAGCAAAAACTTACTCCCTTTGGAAATCAATTGGAAATGAGTAGCCCACCTTAGCGTGTGCTGTCAACACGTTTCCAAACGCAACCTTAAGGTTAAGTATTGACAGCACGCGCTAAGGTGGGCTACTCATTTCCAATTGATTTCAAAAGGAGTTTTTGCTGATGAATTATACATGTACGTAAAGAGGAAACATGTATCTGTTTCCCTCCTAGTTTATATTGATGAATAATTACTTAGGTTTTCACAAATAATTCCCAAAAATGACCTATATTTTGGGCATAGAAAAGTGGCAAATAATCGAAAATGTACATGTATTTCTTGTTATTAATAGACATTTGCACTCGGTAATAGAAATATAAACCGATTTCCAACAAGAAAGTAATTATTTAAAGTAGCGTTTTCGTAAACAATTGGAAATACGAAACTCTCATATGCTTAACGTAACTATTACAGTTACCTAATTTTAATGCGGTGCTAGCGGTTCAGCAATTATTGAAAAGAGGGCGGTATTGCAAATATTAATTTTGTGAACACATTTAAGATAAGATTTTGGGATGTAATTCGATTTAAATATGTAGGTGTCTAGGTTGGTACCATGGTGAAGAGGGAGAGAGTAGTGGGAGTTGTGCGAGTGAATATGTAATGAGATTGTAAAGAGTATTTTTGTAAAGAGAGAAGCGACAAATAAAGAACTTGCGAAGAGACCATTGTGATCCTTTAAATATACCACCGGTCGTCCCCACAGATCAGAAGTGGGATTGTGAACTCCTTCTTGATAGAATAACGGAGAGAATACGCGAAAAAATGGCTTCCCCTGTTGAGTTATATACCCCAAAACAAAACGAATTCGACCGCTTCCAGAACGAATTTAATACACAAACATTAAAGGATGGTTCAAGTCCGATTATAATTGATGGCGTTAATGACGAAAGCGAGCTGCACTTACCACATAACTGCGACACGGAAAATAACCTGGACAAAAGCAGAAATACAAGGAACGTAAGTAATGATATGTCACAATTAGTGGAAAAACTTATTTTAGAAAACCAAAGAAAGGATACTCTCTTGGAAAAACTAATAGACAAAATGACTGATAGAAATTGCCCGACACAAATACCACAAAGTATTGGAGTGATGCCTGATCTGCTAAATAACATTTCATCGTTTGAGGGCAATAGCTCGAAGGCGAAAGGATTGTTGCAGAGTCTGGATAGTGCACAGGTCTTGCAGAACATACCGGACCATTATATGCTAGAAACCGCCCGAACAAAGCTTATTGATGGAGCTTACCATTGGTATCAAGTCAGAAAAGACAAGATACACACCTGGCAAGATTTTATGGATCACTTCAAATCTACATTCATTGTAGAGGAACCGATATCAGACAGATATAAAAAGATGACATGTCGAAGTCAAGGAAAATGTGAGTCTTTAGATTCTTATTTTCATGAAAAAGTGCGAATGTGTGAGGAATTGAAATTTGGGTTTTGTGAACTAAAACGTGAAGTATTGATAGGTGTATGGTCCAGAGCTTTGTGTGAAGCGATGATGGCTAGACAACACTATAACACTGATCATTTATTGCACGATATGCATGAATTTGTAAGCATTGAAAGCAAGAGGGTTGAGAGAATTTATTTACCTCATGTCAAACCTGTAGTAAAAGAGACACACACAGCCATACAAAATAGCCAACAAAGGAGAAACTCAGATAAACCATTTTTGCCTAATCGAGATGAAACTGGTCGACCACTTTGCTTTACATATTCTAGGGTATAGAATATATGGTAACATTAAAATAAGTGATGCCAAAACAGATTCTATCCGAAACTTCCCTATTCCTTGCTCTCAGAAAAACATTAAATCGTTTATATGACAGACCAGCTACTTCAGAAGGTTTATAAAAAATTAATCACAAATTGCTAGGCCCTTAACCGACCTATTATGTGCCAGGAAGGAATTTGCTTTTGGTGAGAAGGAACTAGCCGCTTTTGAGACTTTAAAATCTGCTTTAACAACTTACCCTGTTCTTCGGATATATGATCCAAATTTAGAGATGCAAGTCCATACAGATGCGTGTGCCAGAGGCTATGGCGCAGTGTTACTTCAAAAATACGATGACGGATTCCACCCGGTATATTACTTCAGCGCGAAAACTACGGAAGCTGAATCGAGATACCATAGTTTCGACTTAGAGATGTTGGCAATAATAAAGGCATTAGAAAAGTTTAGAGTATATCTTTTAGGTAAACGTTTTTCTCGTGACTGACTGTAACGCGTTAAAATTATCGTTAAAGAAGAAAGAAAAAAATAGTAGGATATTTAGATGGAGCCAGAGACTAGAAGAGTTTGACTACACCGTCGAACATCGGCTTAGCGAGAGGATGCAACACTTGGATGCTCTGAGTAGGTGTTACAATATAAGTGTGACTACAGAAGATTGGTTAGAGATAGCGCAAGATAAGGACGAAGAAATACAGAGAATTAGAGAACAGTTAAGTTATAATCCGAATAAGGATGGACTTTATTTAGTCAATGGGAAAGTATTTAAGATTTTAGACAATATATCACTATTTTGGGTACCTAGATGCATGCGAAAGGAGTTGGTAATTAAAACCCATAGTGACATATCCCATTTAGGACCAGACAAAACACTAGAACAACTATGTCGGAATTATTATTTTAAAAATATGAGGAAGTTTGTGAAGAAATGTTTAGAGAACTCCATGAAGTGTTTACAGCATAACTACAAGAATATAACGAATGAAGGATATTTGCATAGCATAGAGAAAGGTGAACAACCCTTCGACACCTTACATCTGGACCACTTAAAAATTCCAGAGGCCAGTAAGCACAATTACAAATATATCCTATGTATAGTAGATGCATTCAGTCGTTTTACATTCCTGGAGCCCACCAAAACGACAAATTCTGCAGAAGTAATAAGAACTATGGAAAGACTAATAAAAATTTTTGGGAAACCTAGACGCATGATTACTGATAGAGGGAGCGCCTTTACAAGTGATATATTTAAACAATATTGTACGGAAAATAATATAAGGCTCACGTGGCTGTGCAAACGCCGAGAGCGAACGGACAAGTTGAGAGGGCAAATAAGGTAGTAATGTCCGCATTGCTGAAGGAATCCGAAGATCCTGGAAAATGGACCGATGTTATAGCTAAAGTCTAGCTATCCTTGAACTCCACAGTGCACAGGAGCATAGGAAAGTCGTCTGCAGAGGTATTTTTGGATATAAAATAACACCAGCGGGTCATGTCGCCATTGAAGACAACCTGGAAGCAGAATTAGAGAGACACCGTTATGTTAGGGCAAGAGATGATCTAAGGGAGCATATTAAGGTTCAGAATAATAAAACCCAGGAACAGAACGAACGCAACTATAACAAAAAGAGAAGGTCCCACAAACAGTTCAATGAAGGGGATATTGTCATGATAAAAAGGACTGCACCCGAAAGTGATATTAACCCAAAGATGTCGCCCAAGTTTGTTGGTCCATACCAGATATCACGAGTGTTAGACAACGATCGGTATTGCGTAACTGATATCCCGAAGTATCAAGTATCCCAAAGACCATTCACAGCGGTTCTCCCGCCCGAAAGGATAAAAGTATGGAGAAAGCTAGAAACTGATGACGACACCGTATCTGAGGGAGATGATGAAGACCAGCCCGGTAGAGAATTTCCATCGGAAGATGAGTACAAGAGAGTACGCGAGGCAGAAAATGACGCGACTACCCTTCAAGAAGTCAGCGACCTGGCCGAGCAAGACGTGGTAATACAAATTGTGGTTACTGACGATCCGAACATTGGGACAATGTCCGACCAGGATGGCCGACTGTAGGTGTCTAGGTTGGTACAACGGTGAAGAGGGAGAGAGTAGTGGGAGTTGTGCGAGAGAATATGTAATGAGATTGTAAAGAGATTGTAAAGAGTATTTTTGTAAAGAGAGAAGCGACAAATAAAGAATTTGCGAAGAGACCATAGTGATCCTTTAAATATACCACCGGTCGTCCCCACAAATATACTAAAATAATATTTTTTTAAAAAGCAAATAAAGAAAATATATAAAAACTATTTTTTCGTATGGTACTTATGCAGTAGTGTAGTAAAATATTGAAAACAATTGATAGACAAATAAAACAATTACAATGTACTGAAGTGATGATTATATATATTTTTCGTTTACCTTGAATCCCCATTAATCGTGCTTATTACGAGAAAAATAGTAATATAAGAAACAGGATATGTACTATTCAGAAATTTTAATTTAAATTTCCTGCGTAATTTTAAGTTGGCTGTACTGGCCAGTTTGTAGGGAACGACGAAATGTAGTTAGTCGTGAGAGAAGTTGGTTATGTATAGATCACAGGTATAGATTATGTATGAAGATGACGGAATAAACGTGTCGAAATTATGTGATGTTTATGTACAAACGAACATTAAGAGAAGGATATATATTTTTCCTTCTTCTACAGATAATTAATTAAATTTCACATGAATATCAATTCAAGAAATTATCCTATTTCCAATATTATATATTTATTATATTATTATTATAATATTTTATTTTAGTATTTCGTTCCAATTCTTAGAAAAATTAAGTAGCGCATTGGTAACTTTGCATCCCATTGAATTCAGGACTATTAAATATGTATTATGAACTTGAACAAAAATTCTGTTTATGATTCTCATCCTCGTTTCAAATTGTACACAAGTATGACACAATATTTACAAATATTTCTCATAACCTCCAAAAAGATTAATCAGAATGGGAAATTTAAAACGTTAAATAAAAACATTTGCTGACACGACCACAGTATAATGTATAAACCCATGTTTATTGTATACTGTAACATGACTGCACAAGACGTAAACAATAAGAAAATAAGGTTAGATCGTAATACTTGCAATGCAGACTAGTGAGCAGGCGCAAGTCAAAACATTTAATATGAAAATAGGAAAAAGGTTCTAATTTCATACAATGATTTTACACAGAAAAATAGTACAGTGTTTTATATTGGACTATAAAATAGTATTCAATTTTTGCCTGCAATTTAATATGATAATGTAAAACGGGCTTTAAAGTGTAAAACAAAATTGTAGTCGGTATCCGTATAATTGTCGTTGCTCACATTTATTTTCATTTGTTAATACTTTCCATTATTTTGTATTTATATAAAATACAGTTTTGGTTGTCTTGTTATTTATCGAAAGCGTAGGTTTTAATCTTTATTAGTGTAGAAGAAGGAAAAAATATAATTCCTTCTTTTAAATACCTCGACACGTTTATTCACTCGTCGTCTTCATAACATAACATGCACAGATTAGAGAAACCTCCCTAATCTTTGATAACATGTTGCATAATGTGTGGATGTGTACATAAGTAACTTCTTTCACGGCTTACTATACTATATCTCCTCGTTCTCGTTCCCTACTGTAGGGAGTTGGTAGTAGATAAGTTGGCATACCTGGAGACGGGGGTGGGGGAGAAGCGATGTTATATAAGCGGGTGACGATAATAATGCGATAATATAGTTAGTTACACTTGGTTAGCGTATGTTTTCGTATCGGCCTACCTATCATACATTACATGGTGTCAGATTAAATACTATATTTAATGTAAAAGAAAAGAAGTCTAAAATGAACAAACAGGAGATAGCCAGGTTTCAAGAAGAAATAAAGGAAGTAAGAGGAATTGTAGCACAATTACAGGTGCACAACTCCAACGGAAATGAAATTCCACCAACGAACCCAGTACGCCAAAACCAAATTTTTCCACCTCCAGGAAAATTTTCTTTTAAGAAGGATGAATGGGAAAGTTGGATTAAGCACTACAAAAGATATAGAATGGCTACTAAAATGGATGAAGTGGAACAAAAAATTCAAATTAATAACTTACTTCTGCATATGGGAATCCAGGTGAATAACTTGTTGGACACATTACAAAGGACCGAGGAAAGTTTCGAGACATATGCAGATCTCAAGAAAACCTTGAATGAGTACTGTATCATCATCAAGAAAACAAATGTTATATATGAACGAGCCAAATTTAATCTCAGAAATCAGCGAGAAAATGAAACGGCACAAGAATATATAGACACCATCATCACATTAGCCAAAACGTCTAACTATGGTAATTTAATGGATGAACTAATAACAGATCGGTTAGTTGTTGGCATAAATGACCAGAAACTGTCGGAAATTCTACAAATGCATGAAAGTTTAAATCTAGAGAAGGCAATTAATAAAATCGCTCAGTCAGAATTGGTGACACTACAGAACATGGAAATCAGAAAAGGAAATGATCAGCAAAGCAGCATAAATTTTGTTAGCAAAAAGAAAAATAATTATGAACAGAAGTTTGATGAAAAACTAGCTTTGAAAGTACATGTACAAGCAAAGGTATATGTGGACGATGTGGATATAGAAAGGCACATAAATTAGAAGATTGCCCTGCCGCAAATGCATGATGTAAGAAATGCAACCTCAAAGGACATTTTATTAAACAATGTAGGACCAAACAGGTGAAATACATGAGGAAAGAGGAAATAGACACAGAGGAAGAATACTCAGATGTAGATGTGGGTGAGATAATAAATATAAGTGAGGTAAAATTAAATAACCCGCCATGGCTAGCACACCTGAATATCGAAACGAAAACAGTACCTTTCAAAATAGATACGGGCGCGGATGAATCAGTAATGTCACTCAACACATGCAACAGCTTTAAAAAACATTACAATTTGACGTGCAATGATGCAGTTCTAGTAGGACCGGGTGGTAATAGGCTGAAAGCGATTGGAAGAATCAAAGTTCCCATAAGGTATGCAAAAAAATCTGAAATATTAATGATGTAAGTTCTAGAAACTACAGATAACCTGTTAGGAAGACCTGCAATAAATACCCCAAAGATATTAAAGTGGCTAGAAAAAGGAATACAGGAAATTAAACAGAATGATATGGAAACTATCTGGTTACAAGAAACGGAAAGTAATACAGTGAAGAATAAAATAAGGGAAAAATTCCCAAATTTATTTAAAGAACTAGGGAAGTTAACGAATTTTGAGTGTGATCTGAAACTTAAATCTGAGGCGGTGCCCTATAGTGTAAATACACCTAGAAGAGTACCGATTCAATTATTGGAAAAGGTCAGACTCAATTGAAACAAATGGAGCAACATGAAGTGATAGTGCCACTGACAAATGCAGTAGAGTGGTGTTCTCCGATGGTTGTTGTTAATAAGAGAGACGGAAAGGTTCGGATATGCACAGATTTCACAAAACTTAATGAATATATAATAAGGGAACACTATATGCTACCATCAGTGGAAGAAACATTAGCAAAATTATAGGAGGTGGCATTAATGTCTAAGTTAGATTGTTCGTCAGGGTTTTGGCAATTGCAACTCTCAGAGGAATCGCAGGAACTGACAACATTTATAACACCCTTTGGGCGTTTCAAATATAGAAGATTACCTACTGGTATCTCGGTGGGACCTGAGGTATTTCAAAGAGCATAATCAGAAATCGTGAGTACATTAAATTTACAAAATATTCATGTGCATGCGGATGACATTTTAGTAACAGGAAAAACAGTGGAAGAACATAATCGTTCATTAGAAAAATTACTGCATTTGTTAAAAAAGGCATAACATTAAACTTAAATAAATGTGAATTTGCCAAAACTGAACTACAATACCTAGGATATGTCATTGGAATAGACGGAATTAAGCCAGATAAGAACGGTGTGAGTGCTATAATACAGTACAGACAGCCGTCCAATAAGACAGAGGTACGTAGATTCCTTGGAATGATAAATTATTTAACCAAATTTATAAAGGGGCATTCAGAGAAAACCAGTGTACTGAGGGAATTATTAAATGAAAAGAATAACTTTACGTGGAATGAGAAACATCACACTGTTTCGATAGTCAGAGAAAAGATCTTACTAGTGTACCTGTACTGGCTATGTACAATCCGAAGTTACAGACACGGGTATCAACGGACAGTTCGGCTTATGGAATTGGAGGAGTACTGGAACAAAAACAGGCCACTGGAGAATGGAAACCTGTTTACTATTGTTCAAAAACTCTGACTGAAACACAAAGTAGGTATGCACAAATAGAAAAGGAATGTTTGGCAATCCTATATGTGTGCGAAAGGCTTCAACAATTCTTAATTGGTAAAAGCTTCACAGTGTGTACTGATCACAAACCACTCCTAGCAATTTTGAGAACAAAGAACTTAAGTGATTTGTCAATAAGATTGCAACGAATGAGGATGCGACTAATGCAATTTGATTATGATGTGAAATTTATACCAGGCAAAGAACTTTACACACCTGATGCTTTATCAAGGGCACCGCTATTATTAGATGAAGTGGATAGCGACGTCTTATTTGAAGCCTGTGATACCATACACATAAACATGCTGATAGATGAATCATCAAAAATTGTTAACAATAGTATAGAAGAAATAATTAAACAGCAGAGAAGTGATGAAACGATTGAACTAATAAAAAATATGTGACAAAAGGATGGCCTGGAAAGAAAGAATGCACAAACTTCGCATCATCATTTTACAAATACAAGGATAGCTTGCACATATCATAAAATCTGTTATGTTTCGAAGATAGAATTGTGATACCAAGTAATATGAGGAAGCAATGTCTAAACGAAATACATATTGGATATCAGGGTCTTAATCGTTGCAAAAGAAGAGTGAAGATGACAGTGTGGTGGCCCGGGATTAATGGACATATAGAAGACCTAATAGGAAATTGCGAAATTTGCTTAAAACATAAAAAGCCGTCAGTGGAACCGTTGTTACAACCGGAAGTTCCTTGTTTGCCTTGGAAAGCAGTGGCGATTGACTTATGTGAGTACAAAACCAAAACTTATCTAGTAATACAAGATAGTTACAGCAAATTTCCGGAGATGATTGAATTATATAAAACAACGAGCAAGGCTGTGATCGACGAACTGAAAAAGTTTTTTGCAAGATATGGGATACCTGTTGTGGTCAGAAGTGACAACGGTAAGCAGTTCGATAGCGCCGAATTCCGAAATTTTGCTGAACAATATAAATTCAAATGGGTTAGCAGCAGTTCACACTACGCTCAATCGAACGGACAAGCAGAAAGCGCTGTTAAATTGGTAAAAAATATACTGAAGAAATCTGAGGATTTCAATTTGGGTATGTTAGCCTATCGAAAGACACCGTTGGAATGCGGATTCACACCAGCACAATTACTGATGGGAAGGAATCTCGAAGACGTATTACCAGTACAGGAAAAACTGTTGAAACCAAAAACGATAAGTCATAAGATAGCACACCAGAGGATGGAAATGGAAAAATAGGTAAAAAGAAGACTACGACAAGAGACATCGGGCAAGGCCAGCTAGGAAATTACAGAAAGAAGAGAGGGTATGGGTAACAGACCAGCAGAACGAAGGAAGAGTAATAGGGGAACCAGAGGAACCACGATCCTACAAAGTAAAAACCGGTAATGGAGTTATTAAGAGGAATCGGAAGTTCTTGCAACCATTACCGAAGAAGCAAGATAATACAGACAAGCAGCATTGTCTAACACAAGAGCCGGTGGTCGAAAGTAAAAGAATTAGAAAGAAGCCTGAACACTTGAATGAATACGTATGTTATCTTCCGTAGAATAATATAAACATAATTTTAATATTCATGTTAATATATAATATAATAAGATAAATGTATATTTAGAAAGAAAGGGAGATGTAGGGAGTTGGTAGTAGATAAGTTGGCATCCCTGGAGACAGGGGTGGGGGAGAAGCGATGTTATGTAAGTGGGTGACGATAATATAGTTAGTTACACTTGGTTAGCGTATCTTTTCGTATCGGCCTACCTATCATACATTACACCTACCAACCTAAAATAACGGGGCAAATTTAAGTTTAAACTTCTGAATACTAATTACATTAGTAAATCTGTCTCTTTTGTTTTCTTTTTGTGGCAGAAATACATATTTCTCTATGAGTGTTTTATACACTATTAGACTTACTATTTGGTCGTCTATACAAGCAACGTCGTATGACCCACGATGGCGCAGAGTAAAAAGGCGCTGAACTCTACCATAAAACTCAGAACGAAAACAATCCCCAAAGCAACATCGGATCTTACCAAATAATGAGAGCGGATTGGCCATATACCACACCGCCAAAACCAAACCCACCCTACACCATCCGAACCAAGCCATACCACACCACCAAACCCAAGACCACTCCACACCATTCGGCCCAAACTATGCTACATCACCGGACTCAAACGCACACCACACCACCAGACCTGAACCCACTCCACACCATCCGGTACAAACTATCCCACACCACCAGACCCGAACCCACACCACTACCACCAGACCCAGACCCAAACCCAATCACACCACCCGCCCCAAACTATCCCACACCATTCGGCCGAAACTATACCACACCACCAGAATCGAACCAAACCCACACCGTCCGGCCCAAACCATCCCACACCACCAGATCCAAGGCCACCCCACACCATTCGGTCCAAACTATCCCACACCACCAGGCCCAGGGCCATCCCACACCATTCGGCCCGAACCATACCACACCATGACATCCGGCCTAAACTATTCCACACCACCAGACCCAAACCGACACCACACCAACCACTGCCCCTCTACAAAATGTCCACGATGATACTTTCTTTTCGAAAGTTGGATTCGTCCATCTCTACGATTTTACTTGGCCCCCTTAACTTTTCTTTATGTATGATATACGCATCCAAAACAACCTCGCGCCAAAAAGACATAAATATGTATAGAAAAAATCATAAGAATACGCAAGTTCGTGCATCAATCAATTTTTCCGTATATGGTAATTATTCGTTTAACCAACGTTTAACTTCAATAAGAGACCGCTTCGAAGAAGAATAAGAAGAATTACATAATTATACATCTATTTAAGTTGGTACTGGTTGCTACAAATCAAATGTCACTTAGAAAGTCATACACCTTAACATCTGAGAAAATGTGAAAATGTTGGTAATTTACTGAAAATTATAGTAATATTTGAACGTACATTTGTAGAAAAAGGATAAAAGTTATTATAAATGTATTACAAATTATATTTATGCGATTAAATACATAACAAAACTCCGTTTGAACGTAACGTAAACACTTCAAGGTAAGATCGTTTTTCTTAGATTGTGACTCTGGGAGGCATTTCTCACAAAACTTTTATTTAGATAATTTATCATCCTTTAGGTCACCTTTACGGTGCTATAATTTATTTTGCGAAAATCGAATGTGACTTGTTCTCATATTTAGCCGAAAATAGTTCCTTAATTGTTAAACATTTTTATATGATTGTATTATATTTAAAAAGTAGCTTATGTACGTTTTTCTGTCCATAGTTATAACACCTAGAAACAAGTTTAAATTTTCAATCAAGGGATTTTAAACTTTCGATGTAATTGTGGAAACGGAAATAAATACAAAACAGATTTAACATTATTCATCATTAACATTTTGTTCCAAAATTGGCCAGTTGATAGAAAAGACCGATGTCAAATGTCATCAAAATGTATAAATTGTGGTTATATTATTCAAGTTATAGGAAAATAACATTCCCAAATGCCGCTAAAATTTGAAGTAATTTTTCTCATGCGCATTTTTGAGCAGTCTCAAAGAGTGAGATGACACTTGTATTTTGTTTCACTTAGAGTTTCTACGCATTGCAAATTAGCTGTGGCGCGTTATATCTCTTATATTTATGGATAGATTACGTACCAGGTGAGACATCTGTTGATAATTACCATAACTATCACCTTTTCCCCTCGAAAAATCGAATCCCCACCACATAAGTCGCCCCTTAAGATATTACCCCATGGTGAGTAAAGTATGTTGTGTATTTTCTGTATTTTGTAATAAAAACTCAGGAGCCGTCAACTTCAAACATGTATATTTTTTGTTAATATAAACAACTCTTCACTTGTTTCCTACATATTCCTGGATATACATATTTATTATGACAACTATGGGTAAAATATGTGACAACTCTCCCTCTGCTAAAAAAAGAAATACTTACAAATTTAATCTATCTGGAGATTTAATTATGCGTTTAGATCTCCGCAAGCTGGGCAAGGTATCTGAGCTGGATGTTTCTTCAAGTAAGGATGTACTTTGTATTTTCGGTACATTTTCGTTCCCAATTACAGATGATAATGATAATCTTCCTGTAGGTGTGCCTGATGCTATATTTGGCGTTGTCAGGTTGTAGTTAATTACCATTTCATCCCTATTCACGGTGATAGGTGTATCTTCTCCCATCGCTCACATTTGTTCGATATGCCTCTTCCATAATCTTCCGTCATCGAGTCGAATTAGATAATGTAATTTACCTAGTTTACTATCTATCCGTCCAAATTCCCATTTATGCTCCTAGATGTAATCACGAACTCTCTTTCCTTAAAAATTTTGTATCTTTTTCTCAGTATGTGTAATTGTATTCTTATCATCCATTTACTGAACTTGGTTTATAAAAACCTAAGCGTGAGGGTATTTCCCTGCCAAACATTAGGTAAGATGGACTTGCACCAGTTATTGTATGTGGTGGTTTACGGTAGCTTATAAGAAATGTGACCAATTGTTTCTCCCTATCCGTTTCATTCCCTTTTAATGCTCTCAGTGATTGTTTAAATGTCTGAATATATCGTTCGGCGAAGCCGTTGATCGCAGGATAACATAAAGCGTTTAATTTGTGTGTTATGCCGTTTTACCGAAGAAATCGTTTGAATTCATATGAAACAAATGTTGGACCGTTATCGGCAACAAGTACTTGTAAAATTCCATAAGTTGCAAAAATGTTTCGTAATATAGTGATTGCAGTTTGTGTAGTTAAATTCCTAACTTTGTGTATTTCTGGTCAACGTGTATAGGCGTCCACCAATATCAAATATGACGAATTCATAAATGGACCGGCAAAAGCAACGTGTACTCTTTCGAATGGCATTTTTGGTGGATCCCACGAATGTGCTGGAATTTTTAGCATTATTCCGAATCTTATTACAGTCAACCTAGTTCTTGCATAACTTCTCAATGTCGTAAGAAATTACGGGCCGCCAGCAATGTCCTCTAGCAAGTAATTTGATTTTTACTATTGTGAAATGTGCAGCATGCAATTCATCGAGAACTCTTTTGCGTAAAGAACGCGATATTACAGCCATGTGTTGCCTAAAAATACAACTGTATTGTAAATTAAATTCTAGCTGCGGTATACTGAATCTACTTGGCGCCTTAATTTGCTTACCACAGCCTAACGCTTCTAATAAAGGTCTTAGCTGTACATCATTGCTTGTTCCTTTAATTAATTTCCGTAATGTAATTGGCAGAGTTTTTATTTTAAAGATTTTGAATTTGTCCGTAACATCATAATTGTAAGCATTAGTTTTATCTATGGCTAACCTCGAAAGTGCATCGCCATTAGTATATAATTTGGTAATTTTATATTTGATGTATCTAAAACTTTGCAAGAATAATGTAGTGTTGCATTCTAGTTGTCGTCAGAGAAGATAGACTCTTTGATGGTGAAAATATCTGTATTAAAGACGGATGATCAACCAGTAATGTAAATGGTGTACCGAAAAGGTAATAATAAAATTTCTTTACACCAAATATAATCGCGTATGCTTCTTTGTCGATTTGGGCATATTTTTGCTGAACTGCTGTAAGTGTTTGTGACGCAAATAGTATTGGACGCTCGGTTCCATCAGCGTATATGTATATGCGATAATACTGCCCCTACTGCATATGGGCTAGCATGTGTTGCTAAGACAAGGGGTAATGTTGGATCGAAATGTGAACTCGGGCTGATCGAATCTGTTTTAATTTTTGTAACCGCTTTCTGGCACTGACTGTTCCATTCAAACGATATATGATGTTTGAGCAATTGGTAAATTGGCCGTATTGTAGTACTTGGATTTTCCAAAAATCTACTATAATAATTTACCAAACCTGCGAAAACTCTTGTTCGACGGTATTCTTGCATTACAAATAGTTTCCATCTTCTATTTTGTTTTATGAATACCATACTTGTTAATTATTGTACGTAACCACAGCATTCAATTTTATCCGTAAAAAAATGGCATTTTTTATAATTAACTCGTGTATTATATTTTTGTAATCTTTCGAGTACGGATTCTAAACATTGAAAAATGTTATTATTATCAGGACCTGTGTAATTCGGTTTCTACTTTCGGCAAAAGCGCATGTGGCACTCTTCTAGCCTTAATAAAAGATGGTTGCTCATCTTTCTTTAATTTCAAACTCGCTTATAATCCCGTAATTTTTCCCATATCCTTACTACAACTCTTGAATATTTATCTAGCAAATTATCTAATCTCGAATTGAGCTGGTTAATATTTGAAGTATTTTCTAACTGTATTCCTAGCTGACATAACCATTCTCTACCTAGCAATGGTGGTTTATCGATATCAAGATTTAATTTTTTTACTATATTTTTTGTACGTAACTGTAACTGTAATAAAACCCATTACGTTAAATGTACTTCTGCAATACGTAGACAATTCTATGTTCGTATCTTGTAATTGTAAATGAGAAAAACTCTGTTTGAAATCAGCAAAACTTAATAACGTAACAGCTGCTTCTGAATCTATCTCAAAATGTAACTTGACATTCTCTACATTTCGTAACAATGTAAATTTGTGCCTATATTGTAAATATTCTGCCTGTATTGTACAAATATCTTCAATTTGTTCAAATTTGTCTGTAGTTTTCATGCATACCTTACTCAGATGACCCTTCCGCTTGCAACCACACCTAAAACATTTTAAATTACCAGAATTTATATTGGTTTTAGATATCCACACACTATGTGAGGAATATTGTCTTTTATTTGGCATTTTTGAAGTAATACTATTCACATTTCCTAGTGTACTGCCAGTACTACCTCGGAGTAGTTGAGCTGCATCTCTTACTAAAGTTTCCATTCCCACGGCGATATCTACTGCTCTTTCTAACGTCAGATCCTTCTTCCAACAACCGGCTTGAATGTTTTGAACTCGCAAGCCAAATACGAACTGGTTCCCCAGCGCTTTCTTCAGGTACTTTCCGAACTTGCATGTTGCAGGTAATCTCTGTAGTGCTGTAAGGTATTCCAGTCTACTTTCCCCTTCCTGCTGTTTGCGTTGTAGAAATCTGAATATTTCCGCCATTACTAGTGGTTCTGGACTATAATGCGATTTAATCACCGCTATCAGTTCCTCGTACGATTTCTCATTTAGTTTTTCTGGGTAGATTATATCACAAACATAATCGTGAGCTTCGGTCCCCATATAATGTAATAAATGAGCGGATTCCTTTTCTCCTGATACTGCAAATACATTAAATGCACTTTCAAGTCGCATTAACCAGCGGTTAAACTTTTTGAAACATCAAATGTTTCTATTGAAAATACTGTATGTATAGCGTGGGTCGTATCAGTAGAAATTTACCTCGTTTTTCCTTCTTCGATGTCTGTATTGATAATTTCGGAGTTCGTCTTGCCTCGTCGCCAAACTGTTGTGTATTTTCTGTATTTTGTAATAAAAACTCAGGAGCCGTCAACATCAAACATGTATATTTTTTGTTACTATAAACAACTCTTCACTTGTTTCCTACATATTCCTGGATATACATATTTATTATGACAACTATAGGTGAAATATGTAAAACAGTAGACGTGCTTTTCTTAACATCACGTATAATAGCCCTTGTTATTTTTCCTAAGCTAAATCATAACAGGTTATGGTGTCAAGTTGCGTTATAACTGTGTGCAGAGAAATAAGAAAGCAATTATAATACTAAATAATACACTATTTGGTACGGTGATTACTTTTTTGTTCGATACAGAAGCACGTGGTTGAAGCAACACGCCAAAAGTTCGGTTGTTAGTTTCCTGTACCTACAATTAAATTGTGAAAATGGCCGAAAGCCTAAATTTATCTGTAAACAAATTCAATGGGAAGAATTTCCATTAGTGGAAATTTCAATTGAAATGCGTTCTAAAAGCTAAACGGCTCAATGGCATAGCGGCAGGAGTAGGGATGATTCGATACTATCAATACCAGTACAGTATCGATGCTGTCCTCTCCGATACCAAGTACCAAAGTATCGATACCAAGTACTTTTGGTATCGATACTTTTGTTTCGATACTTTACTAATATCGATACTTCCTTAGTGGTATCGAAAGAAAAGCAATAAAGGTACCACCCACGGCGCACGCACCTGGAGCCAGATATTTTGCGTTATTATTGTTTAAAAATTTTCATATATTCTATTTATATACATCCTACGTTTATTCGCAAACCTATAAGTAAAGTAGACATTCTGCAATAATAATTTAAAACATTTGTTAATCGGAATAATTAAATTTGTATTTGAGGTTGTATGCCCGGAGAAGTTTACGCAATACTTTTAGCTACGTTATTTTTGATGATACATCTTACAATCAACAGTAGAGGGAGATGACGTGTTCTGGACCACCCGCTCACCCGCTCTAGAAAGGTCGCCACAACCCCAAGCATGTATGCCGGAAGGTACTCAACACCGTGAGCACGCGTGTTTGGAGGGTAGTCAAAACCCCGGTTTGGGGTTCACGTTGGGCTCCACGGTTACAGAGGATTCCAATTCATTCAACACATCGTCCAACAAATGTTTCTTCACCTGCACTAAAGGTTCTTTAACGGTCCTTACTTCCCGTTTTACAGCAACATCGAGACTTTTTAACGGATCCGTAATGGGTTTAAATGTTTTTTGCAAGAGTTCATCGGCTTTCAGGTGCCCCAGTTTTAGTTGCAGATGCTTTCTTCTAATCGCCTTACCGGCTTTTATTATTTTTAATTTTAAATTACGCTCCGGTTTACTGGACATATTGTCGGACAATCCGATGCTCGTGTAGCAACAACAACAGTCGGTACTGAAGTACTCAACGTGGCGAACGAGCTTAAACATATTTATTCACGCAAACCTAGCGAGAAGTATCGCCAGATAAATTGAATCCGACATCCTGATTCATTTACAAGTAGATATACCAATCAAAATTCTTTCTATACCGACCCTTATTTAAATCTCTATACTTGTCTATCATCAGGAAACCGTATCTTTCTTTCCAACACTCTGCGCGCAACAACTTAAATTGATCGAATGACATATCGGTCCTCACCTGGTCATCGTATATGTGTCTTAAATTCATATCGTCCTGCTTGAAAAGTATTAAAAAATTGGTATTATCTCGTATCAGATGCTTCGGTATTCGCGTCTAAGTTTGACATAAATAAAAGCTGTCGATGGCTTTGCGACGTCCCATCGAGAAATACATACGGATTTTATCCTGCTTGTCGCAGGCTACGTCGTCGAATATAAACACGGAATTTTGTCGAACGCCTGAAGGGCCCATAACAGCTTCGTTATCATTAAAAGTACAGTACTTTATTTCGGGAACGCGTTTCATAATATTCTCCAGGAACTGATATTTTGGCTGGTTATAGAACTTAAGACCGTTTTCATCAATCGACAAAACTTAGCATAACGTTTGTATTCCCTCAGTTTGCGGGGCCGCTAATAATGAAACGCACCGTATTCGGCAGCAACTCGCCATGTCTTTGAGAACGAGAATCCTCAGAATCAAAATCAATCACCCGCAGGTGATGCTTCTGCTTGACGAGTCTCATGCCGACTGCGGTATTATCATTCTCGTTCTCCTATAAATAGCAGTCCTCCAGTCACCACAGTCATTTCAATGTCGAGCTTCAAAGAGCAAAGAGGTCTGATCAATTCTTTAATTAATAATCTACCAGTGGAGCTACATATCCCCGGATATCAGTATTGCGGGCCCGGCACAAAACTTCAAAAGCGGCAAGCGCGCGGTGATTCCGGCGCCAATCCGTTGGATGCAGCTTGTAAAGAACACGATATCGCGTACGCTCATAGTAAAGTTAGTTAGCTAGTTTCCGAGAAAAAGCAGCGGCTTGGGCAGTAACTAACATCATGAAAACGAAAAGGAGATCGGGTGCGGGTTTAAAGTTGAAAAAGAAATTATCACCGAAATTGAAACCGTTTCGTCAGATTATGAAAAGTAAAGATGTACTGAAACGACGTAAAGGTATAGATACTCGTAATGGAGTAAAAGCACTCTTGGATGCCTCGAGAGTAGCCGTGAAAGAAGCTGGTGGGCCTGAGAATATACGCATTCCTCGCATCATACCCATACCGAAAACGGGCGGTATACTATCCTTATACCCATTCTAGCCGGGTTGTCGACTATCGGAAGTCTAGCTGGTGGTGCGTCTGGTGTCGCGAGTGCGGTAAACAAAGCCAAGCAGGCGCAAAAACAACTCGAAGAGGCGTACAGGCATAACAAAACAATGGAGATTATTTCTCAAACCGCATCGTAAGGGAATGGGTCTGTTCTTGAAGCCGTCAAAAAACTACTAAAGCGACTACCGCGTAGAACTCTGACGGACGTAGACATCAACAATATCGGGATTCATATTCCATATTTCCCAGGCGTGCTTATGAGAGACCTTATGCCGAAACGCCCGCGAAAATTTGAATGAGCGGTGGTTAATTTGGATTCGATCAGAGACCCGGGAACACACTGGGTTGCATACTGTAAAGAAGGACTAATTGTAAACTACTTCGATTTCTTTGGTAACCTGAAACCGCTTTCCGAATTAATAGACTACTTCAATAAAAGCGGTCACGTGAGCATTCTATACAATCACGTTAGATTCAAAGAAACAAATCGTTGAAGGAGCCGAGACTAAGCTAGTACCAACTGGTGGTACTGCCCTCCAATCTGTCTCGTACACAGAGGTTCACCCCAAAATGAAAGGTGGCCGTGTGCCGCCCGTCGTTTTGCGAGAAAAATCAAAGTGGAGTTCGCTCCGAACCGAAATCCTACGGCGAGGTATCCGAATCAACAAGTCGGTGAATACCCACTACCCCAAATGATTACCGCGCACTGATAAGTGCTTTACCGATACTAAACTACCAGTTCCACTCGTACACTCTCCCGGAAGCGAAACCGTTTAAATTCGTGCTCCGAGGCGTGGGAGAATTCCTCTCTGAGGAAGACGTCGCCGAGGATCTCCGGCAGCAGGGATCCGAACCCGTCCAATGCAAAAGCATGGCGAAGGGTCCAAACCGCATTCCGATCCCTCTTGTTTTGGTAGAACTACCGAAAACTGAGGAATCAGCGAAAATCTTCGCCATCAAAAATGTTTGCGGGCTCGAAATTACCGTCAAGTCTAAAAACGTCTCCAAGGCCTTCGCCACGCAGTGTCATCGCTGCCAACTATACGGGCATGGACAGAGAAACTGTCACGCCGCACGTCGCTGCGTAAAGTGCGCCGGAGAATATCCCTCATCGGCTTGCACAAAACCGAAGAAGGATTAGGCCACTTGCGCCCTATGTGGCGGCGCACATCCGACTAACTACAAGGCGTGCCCAAATGCGCCGCAAAACAAACCCGTCACCTCCGATTCAAAGGCGAAGAACACCTCCATCTCCGGCCAAAAACCACCGACCAAGAAAGCGGAAAAGACAGCTAAGTCTGTTTCTTCCGCGGCCGAGCCCCAGCCAGAGCCCTCCAAAGCTCCGGGAAAATCCACCCCCGGTTCCTCTAAAACCACCCCCGATTCTTCGATAACCACTTCCGATTCTTCCAAAACCATCCCCACCGTTTCCTTCTCTCAAAATGCTATGTGATTACCGATGTCCCTGGCCAAAGGTTTCGTTTACATAAAAAAACAACTAAATAAATATTTTACCCCCTCGCCCCCTCCAATCTCTCTATTCAGATGTGGTAGACCCGACGTCTACAATTATTGTGTCAAACTTTAACAATTATATAGTAAATTTGATAACTCTAATATTAAAATTAAGAAAGGAAGAAAAAACAAAGAAAGGAAAGAAAATTGAGTAACAATGGAAATCCGGACTTAGCTGCAGCGGCGGTGATTGACGGCAGCGGTCGGATCGTTCTCCGTTCTTCGGTCCGCAGGTTGTTTAACCGGACGAGCACCAGCAGCCAAGACTACTACCACTAGGTCGGATTAGAATAGAAACACTAGTATCGGCCCAGTACTAAAAGCGGCTCGATACTAAAACGTCCCAGTATGAAAACCCCTAAGAAATAGAACATCTAAGCGTACGATTCGGATAGATAAAATCGTTAGAACAGGGTAAACCACCCAAAATGTATCCAAAGTAAATCGGTTTTCCGGTCCTTCATCAACAACTTACGCCTGTTTGGTGGTCCAAGAAAGGAAGTAAGGCAACGGAATTGTGAAATATTTTCTTCCCAAATATCTGACGAAACGTCAAAGGTTTACACGAACAACTCTTGGAAGAAATTTCACTTTACAAAACACGTGCGTACACTGTCAAGGTTCACGATCTTCTCCCTTTCCGTATGCTTTCCGTTTCGAATAATAAAACGGAAACGGATGTTAATTCGCTGTTAATTGTGTAAATGTTAATTAAAATCCATAAACTATAGATAACTATAGGCCACGATCAAATATTAAATAAAACGACAGAAATTACGCGAAGAGAAAAGAAAAAACGTGCAAGAGGTTTCTTTCGGAACATTCAATATTCTCAGTGCCCCGAAGAGCCCTCCCTGTTGACGAAATCTTGTGCTACGTTAAGGTCGATAAGTAGCATGTAAGTCGGAATTTCATATTCATAGGTTTCTATAAGGATCTATTTCAGCGTGAAAAGCTGATCCGTTATTGATCTATTTTTCCGGAAACCAGCCTGGTGCTCTATAAATGTTTCCAGCCATCTCTTAATCAGCGTGGCCAGAACTTTGTACACGGTGTCCAATAAGGCTATTCCCCTATAGTTGCTATACTCGGTCCCGTCTCCTTTCTCGAATAGCGGAATTATGACACTTCTTATCCATTGCTGCCGCATTACCTCTGTGTTCCACATTTACTTGACCAATACATATACCTTTTTAATTACCACCTCACCTCCGTATTTGATATTTTCTGCTGTAATCTAGTTTTCTCCTGGGCTCTTGTTGTGTTTCATTAAGTTTACTTTTTCTTCTATTTATGTTATTGATGGCTCTTCGGTTCCTTCGGTATTTTGGTCGTCTTGCCTCGCCTCTGCGTTTTCTTTTTCATTTTTTTACCTCCTCCTGGTTTTTCCCATTGAGTAGCTCTTCGAAGTACTGTCTCCATCTTCCGTTCATTTCGCTTGTAGACCGCAGCAGCTCTTCATTCTTATCCTTGAAGTATCGTTGAATCCCTTTGCTTTCCTTTTTGATGTTTTTGACATCTTCGTAAGTTTTTAATTTTTTTGTGTAGCTTTCCTCGATCTTTTGTAAAATACGTTCCCAATGCGTTTGTTTCCTTGCCATACACAGTTGTTTAACTTTTGTTCCTTTGTTCGTTATATTCGTCCTTGTCTTTTTGCTTTTTAGTTTGTAAGAATTTTTGCCATACTTTTATTTTGTTGTTCATTTCATCCTTGCATTCGTCGCCTAGTTAGTAGTTTCTCTTATGTTCGATACGTTAATCCTGGTCGCATTTTTAATTGCCGCCACAAGTTTTCCCCGTCGATCGGTCACTTCTACCTTTTGCTCGACGCCCCGCCGTTACCGTACCACTCTTCAACACTCGCTCTATATTTTCGTGATATCTCCACGTTTCGTAGGTCCTCCAAGTTGTATTTTGGCCCCCTCGTTTACCATTTTGTCTTTTGATTTCCAATTTCATTTTGACTAATACCAGGAAATGATCAGAATCCGCTTTCGGACATCTGCGTGAGTGAACGTTCTTAATAGTTTCTGTTTTATCTTCCTCTATTAGCACATGGTCTATTTGGTTCGTTCGTTTGTTTCTGGTATCATCCATGTACCCTTGTAAATGTCTTTCCGCTTGAAGTGGGTGCTCATAATTTTCATCTTTTGTTCTATTGCAAAAGTGATCAATCTTTTTCCGTTGTCGTTACTTGTTATGCTTACTTACCCCTTCCGTAACTTCTGTGTACACCTCCTCCCTGCCGCTTTTAGCATTCACCTAATATTATTCGAATGTCTTAGGGATTTCTTTAACCGTTTCCTCTAGTTTTTCGTAGAATATATCTTTTGTTTCCTCCTCACTCGCTTTAGTCGGTGCGTGCATGTTGATCACTGTTATTGTATCGTGTACCATCTTAATTCTCACAGACCACAGTCGCTCAGATATTGAGACAAAGCGCTTTACTTCTTCTTCTAGAGGGTCTTTTATCAGAAATCCTACTACGAATCTTCGACTTTCATTCCCACTTGTAAATAATGTGTAGTTTTTCAGTTTTTGTATATCTGGTTCCTTTAAGTGTATCTTGGAGTGCTTGAAGATCCATATTGTACTTGTTCATAGTATTTACTAGTTTACTTATTGCACCTTCTTCGTATATGCCTCGCACATTCAATGTATATATCCTCATAGAATTGTCCCGTATAAGAGTTTTACTATATTTTCTCCTTTTTCCAACATTTCTCCTCTCTGTATACTTTGCCAGAGTCGTTGCCAAGCCACCTTCGCTTGCTTCTCTTATCAGTTTTTGCTTTACCTTGTAAGAGTCTGTTACCTGCATGTTTTTTGACAATATTTTCTTCCTCTATACTCCACTTCGACACTTCTCCGTCTATTTTTAATTGTTGATATCTGATTTGAACTCTTTTCCCTCTCTGCCTCTCCTTTCTTACTATTGCCCTTAGTTCTCCTTGTATAATTCTCTCCTCCTTTGTCATATCATCGTTAATGTAGACAGTTTCATTTCTATACTCCCTTAACTTACTCTTGTTCCTCATTACTGTTATCTTATCCTCCATCCTATACAATTCTATTAAACAAACTTTTGGCCCCAACTTGCTTATTTGTTTTATGTCAGCTTTTACGCCTACCTTTTCTTTCAAAAAGTTTTACTCTTAAAGTTTTTCGTTCCGCTTGGTTTATTGCATAACCCTGTAACACTATATTACTCCCTCTGTTTTCACTTTCTTTTCTTTCAAATTTCTCTTTTGTAGTTCTTATTTCTGTTTTCAACTCTGTATTTTCCTTACTCAGTCTTTCGCTTTCCATTTTTACTTCTCTTAATTCTTCTATGATTACATCCCGTTTCGCTTCTAGTCTGGCGATTCTCTCTGTCAAATCCTGTAACAGAATCAGCATTCTCTCTAATTAATTTTCTTCCTTGCTTTCCCGGCTTTTTCACTTTGAAAAATATCCAATTACGTCCCTACTCTCTTTATTTTTCCCTCATCCGTCGACCCGCCGTTACCATCCATTTCTTTTCTTGTGGGAAGAGCCAAAATAATCTTCCTTTCTGCCTCCTGAATACGTTCCTGCCTACCGCTTACGTCACATCGCGATAAAAACGTACCCCAAGTCGACCTTCCCAAAGGTTAGTTCCTCTCAATGTGTTTATATTTTTAATAGCTTGTATTCTACTCCTACCTTACAAAAACTACGTTTTTCTTTATAATCTTAATTTACACACTACCCATTCACAGCTGCACACTTCACAAATTTTTTCCAGCTCTAAAACTCCCCGAAACTGAGGTTGATTTTAGGAGCGCTAATCTGTCTTGCGCCTACTGCAACAGGGCCATACTTCCCACCATCGCAATTACCTCACCAAATGCGTTGGTTGTTGTAGGAGAGTTAGTATTCCTCGTGGGCTTCATGAATGCAAATTTCGTGAATCCGTCTACTATCACCAACAATTAAGTATACCCCTTTCGACTTCGGACAAAGCGTCCCAGTTGATTAAGGTGTATGATATGAAAAGGGATGCCTACTTTCTTGATGGGATGGAGCTGACCCGGCCTTCTACCTCCTGCAGCCCTGTGGTATAAGCACTCGACACAAGACCCTATGTAACCTTTGATATTATTTCTCAATCTTGGCCACCGATACTTCCCTAAAATTTTTTAGACGGTCTTCTCTAATGCTGGATGACCGAGGTCTACATGATGCTGTTTCGCTCTTCGCCAACGCATGCCTTTCGGTACAACCCATAGGAACTTGTTTTTATACTTTCTGTAAAGGCGGCCGTCCATTACTTCGTAACTGTCTACCAAATTTTTCTCGTGTGCATTTTTTGTCCATCTGGACTAAACAATCGCTCTCGTCCAATGTATTTGCTAATGACAAGAACTCATGGACTGCTTTAGTTTCTTTCGACTCTTCCAACGGATTCCGGAAGAGAGCGTCCACGTGCGCCATTTTGGTTCCTGGCCTATGCAATACTTCGAATTGGTTAATGTTCTTCTTGGTAAGGGTCAATCTGAGAGCACTGCAATCTGAAACTAAAGTGAATGTCACTCCAATTTGATACAGGCGTAGTTTTTAGTGCCCAAACAACACATAAGGTCCGTCGAGTGGTATCTTTCTTCATCGGCACGAGCTCTTGGCCTTATATAGATAAAGGGCGCAAATGTCCTTTATGAACCTCTGGTAAGAGAATACTGCCAAGTCCAAGTCCATACGTGTGAAATTCTGTGCGCGACGATGATGGTACAACACCAAATCATTACTGTCTGTGAGTGCATTTTTCAACTTCTTGAATGATTCCTCCTCATCCTTAGTCCATTTCTGTATAGAGTTCTAACACAATAGCTTGGTTAGTGGTCTAGCGAGTACGGCGTAGTTTCTGACTAAACGTCGGAAATACCCACTTAGTCCCAAAAATTGTCGCGCGTCTCTTTGGTTTACTGGCACCGGAAACTGCTTAACAGCTTTCAACTTACTTTCGCCGGGTCTTACACCAGAGATAGATATTTCAAACGCTAGATAGCTGATCTCCTGTTGTAAGAATTTATATTTTTTTAAATTCAGCCTCACGTTTGCTCTTCGGAAGACATCTAATATCTCTTTTAGATATTCTAACCCATCCTCGGTAGTGATGCTGGGAATTAGAATATCCTCCATAAACGCCATGGCGATTGTAAACCGCGAACGACCTAGTACGTTGTTGATTAATCGTTGAAAAACGGCTGGGCCATTTACTATTCCGAACAGTATCTTTGTAAATTAATAGGTACCATCCGGGGTCACGAACTCCGTCTTTTATTGGGAGTTTTCAACAACTGGCACCTGATAATATACGGAAAACATGTCTAGGCTGGTAGAATACTTTTTCCAGCTAATCGGTCCAGTTCATCATCTATGCGAGGTAACGGGTAATTTATCTTCCTTGTGACCTTGTTTAACCCACTGCAGTCGATACACATTCTTTTATCTCCGGTCTTTTTCGCTCTGCTAGAATGGGACTGGCGTAGGGCGATGTTGAGTCCATGACTATTCATGCGGATTTTAATTCCTCTACCATAGATGTCACCTTCTCGCGCTCGCTGTAACTCAACTGGTATGGTCTAAACGTCACTGGTTCTTCAGTGGTGGTATCAAGCACACAATCAACCTCCAACGCTGTTCCTAATTCCTAAGTCTTGTAGGCTTCACGCAAACAATCTTTATACGTCGACAACAATGTATATAGTTTCTTCTTTTCGTCATCGGTAATATCGCCGGTATTTACCTCTTCCATCAAGACAGGTTGGTATTTCTTCTGTTCTTGTTCCTCTTTTTCCATACACAGATCAACCTTAGCTACACGTTCGTTCTTCTTGATTGTTAGGTGTTAGCTCGTTACATTTAGTACGGGTATATAGGTTTGTCCATCACCATTTAATTGAACAGCACATCGTGGAGTACATCGATTAAAGTAGGTGTTGTTTTTGACATATAAGTTCTTGTCATGTCTGGCGTCTGTATATACTGTTACAAATCCTACATAATCAGAAGGGATTATTTTAGCCCCTTAGCCCACAGATTTACTTTCATTTGTGGAAGGTCAGGAATCTACAGTATACTATGCTCAGCGTTTTTTTCAAATAGTCGTCAATAGTTCTCTCTTCTGACTATAATGACATGTGGCTGTTCGGTAAAGGGTTGCCCTATAATGAGGGGGACTTGTTGATAAATATTTAGCACCACCAATATATCTGGCGACGGCTGAAGCTTGATCCATTGTAGCAGTAAACGAACCAATTGGTTATACAGCGCCTGAACCAAATCCTCGAATGTGAATTGGGTTATCTAACACACGATACACACGATACTCAAATTCCTGTTCCTGAGCTCATGTCGTTGTTATCATATTACATTGACTTCCTAGGCCTACATATGATTGCATTATTCTATCATCAACCAAAACCTCTAGGAAACTTTTCAATTAACGTTACTACTCTTATCACTAAAGGCCGGATAATATGCAGTTTGCATAAATTTGCATATTTGCATAATATATGCATTTTGTATATTATTTGCATATTTTGTAGTAATTCAGCATATTTGAAGTATCTGAGTTTTATTTATTTATTGGATGTAATTTATTATAGGATAGGCATTACTAAAAATGTGTCGTGGTTGTAACAAACAAAGAGTTAAACAGCCCTCTTTAAATAAAAAATAGCATTCTATGAAGCGTCTTCTCGATACTTTTCCGATAAGCGCTTCCAAAAATTTTTAATGCTGTTCCCATACATCTACACCGGGACATAATTCAAGGAAAAGCTAATTCCCTGAAACTTCTAAATAAATACAAAAATACATTTTACCAGAAAATTAGGAGCACAGGTGTTTCTTTGTTATTCGGAGAAATTTATTCCCATATTCGAAAGCAATCTTATTTATTTTAAACGTCATTTTACGTTGGTTTTTCGAAGTGTAAACTTGTGGGTTGTTATTAATTATAATAGTAAAAATGCCGAAAATAGAGACTGTGCTTGGATGGATTGCACCTTATTTAGAATTGCGTATGGATGGAGAAAAAGTATTTTGCGTAGCATGCAGCAAGATTGTAAGTAAAATTTAAGTTTATTTCCTCTTATTAATCTATAGTTTTTAAATGATGTTTAACAAAATCACCAATTCAACGATTCGACAAATAATTTTATTTTAAAATTTTATTTTGAAATGAGTAAAATGAGATGTATATTTCATGCGTATTTTTCGCATATCATCAGCACAATACAGAATATCTGATATTCCGTATTCTGCTGATTTAAATAAAAATCATTTTAAAATAAAATTATTTGTCGAAGCGTTGTGTTGGTTATTTTATTAAATGTCGTTTATTCCGATTGCTTCGCAAACTCTTTACACATTAGTTTTTTATTACTCCTTTATCTTTTATTAACACTTATTTTATAAGAAAACAACTGATGATGTGATATTTTTTATGCAGGTTACACGTGAGAGAAAGTTTCAAGTCGACCAGCATATTAAAACTCCATCTCATGCTGCAAAACTATCAAAGATGAAATTGGCGAAGAAGGGTCAGCAAACATTACCGCAATGTTTGCCATCAACCTCCAAAAAATCGAAACAAGAACAATTTGTGAAGATTTGTGCCTAATGTTTGTGTCGGCAGATATTCCACTACATAAAATAAACAATTTAAATGTCAAGTTATTTTTGCAAAAGTACACCAGCAAATATAATATTCCCGACGAGAGCACCTTAAGAAAAAATTATATTCACCGTATCTATGCAGAAACATTGAGTAGCATTAAGAAGGCTGTGTCAAACAATTACCTTTACATATGCGCAGATGAAACTACTGATAGTGTGGGCCGATACATAGTTCATTTAATGATAGGTATCCTTAAAGTCTCGGTTCCAGCAAAATTTAATTTAATTTCATCCAAACAGTTGGAAAAGGCAAATAATTTGACAATAACAAGGTTTATACAGGAAGAACTGGCAATCTTTTTCTTACCGGAATCGATTCCAACAGAACAAATTCTATTGTTCTGTTCGATGTTTCAAGCTTGCAACTTGAAAATATTTTACCCAAATTTAATTCACACAACTTGCTTGGCGCACGGACTCTATCGTGTTGCAGAAGAAGTAAGAAACCATTTTCCTTGGTAAATACTTTAATTAGTAGTGTTAAGAAAGTGTTTTTAAAGGCTCCATTAAGAGTTTAGTTTTACAAACAAAATCTACCCGGTATTCCGCCTCCTCCTAAACCAGTAATCACACGATGGGGAACGTGGTTGGAAGCTGCTATTTTTCATGCAAATCATTATGAAGAAATAAAGACAATTATTATGGATCTTGATAGCGATACACAATCTCTGCTAGACGCGCAAAAGGTGTATTCGAGTAAAGAAATATCTCAACAGTTGGCGTTTATTAAAGCCAACTACAGTTTTATTTCCACTTCTATATTGCAATTGGAAAAACAATTTATGTCGCTAATTGAGAGCGTTGAAATAATAAACAAACTTGAAAAGTTATGTTTTGACGTTAAAGGAAGGGTGGGAAAATCCGTGTATGAAAAATTTTTAAGTGTAATAGAAAAAATGAGGGTTTTAAAAAGCTAAAGGATATTGTTAAAATCTTGTTTGGTGTCAGTAGAAAATATTGAGTTGACAATAGAGGATATTTCTAATTTGAAATATGCTCCTATAACAAGCGTGGACGTAGAACGAACCTTTACAATATACACCTATAAATACATGTTATCAGACAAGCGCCACAATTTTTCTATTGAAAACTTTGAGAAATATGTAATTGTAAATTGTTTTCATAGTTAGTTATGTTGTAAAATGTTATAAATAAAGTTGTATATACATAATAGAATTTTTTTCTATAGTATTATATTTTCTAGCATTACTACTATTTTTTTATCTACATATTTTTCATAAGAAAGTGCATATTTAGGCCAAAACATTTGCATATTTATGCGCATATTTCCACTTTTATTTTGTATATAATCCGGCCTCTACTTATCACAGACATTAATGTTAAGATCATTCTATGTTCCACCATCCTTTAATTGCGTACGTTCTGTTTCCAGCATGTATTAGTTAAGCTACAGAGCGTCGAGCGGCACCATGTGGACCTTACATAACACCTTCAGTTACCGATTAGGTAAATAAGCTAAATTCGAAGAACACTTAACACCAGTCGGATAAAGAGCGACATAATCTACAAAACAATTTGATTACTGTACTTTATTTTAGAACCAAAAATTCATGAACAATCCTCGCTTACATTGCAATGATGAATGCTAGCCTATTTTCCCTTTACCTGAGTTTTTATAACTTTCTCATCGCTCGCTCTCATACATGAAATATTTATATTTGACATTGTGACTTCTTATTAGTACGCCGTGATGCATACAGTGTGAGCAATGAGGTAATTGATGTAGCATTTGTGCACTAGTGAGTTTGTCTAGCCATCCTCTAGCTTTTACTGCTTCACCCCCAAAACTTTCTATGTTCCGAAGTATATCGGGCATCATACTCATGTTTGTCGAACTCGCTGCATCATGATCTCTTTTCTCCGTTATCTTCTCAATTAGCTTTTCTATCAGTTTATCGTTTTGAATCGATTCCTCCATAAAGTTTCGCAATATATCCTCCGTACCGTTTCCCGCCATTTTGCCTGTATCCATTCTTCTCTCACTTTCGTCACTAGTTAGGTTATTTACTATACGATCACATTTTTGCAACTATCTTCACTATCTTGACTTTCATTCAGGTTTCGTTGAAATGCCACGCCACCTGGTTGTTGTTTTTTTTCTTTGCGTCAGGTTATGTTATGTTCTTAGATTGGTCATTCTTTACGCATGCATTTTTGATACAACGAGAAACAAAATAGACCGTTGGATATTACGGCTTGAAACTGCTCTTCAAATACATAACATCACGGATGAAATCATCAAAAAAAGGGTATCTCTTACATTATTTAGGGGCAGAAGGATTTGATGTCTTATGTGACAATTTATCACCGACAACTCCGGAAGAGAAATCATATACAGAATTGAAGTAGTTGTTAAAAAATTGTTATAACCCTTAACCTTCCTATACTCACGTCAAAATGAAAGACGTATACTATACTATATAAATCGGTCTCACAGACTATGCGTGAGTATAGGAAGGTTAACCATTGGAAAGACAACTAGAAGGAGAAAATGTACGTGACTACTTAACTACCTTGAGGAAAATGGCGGCAACATGCAATTTTGGGGCCTTCCTTGATAAGGCGTTACGAAATCAATTTGTGTGCGGCCTTCGCAATGATAGAATGAAAGATCGATTACTAGAATCTAATTAATCTAAATTACTAGAATTACTAGAATTAAGCATTAAACAAAATCTTCCCAAAATGACATCTGTAAACTACAAGGAAATAATGAAAATGTGAATGCTATACATAGTGGTAAAACACCTAGAAGAACTGGTAATGATATCCAAGGAATAGGTAACAACCAACGAACAGATCAATCCTTATCACCATGAGATATTCACATGGGTACATAGATGTTTCCGCTGTGGTGAACCACATTATGCAGATAAACGTGCGCATAGAAATAGTAAATGTAATTAATGTAAAAAAATGGAGCACATTCAGAAAGTCTGTATCAAACGGAAGAAACAAATGAAGATGTGGACGCATACATTTACCAAATAAACAAAGAAGTAGATTCTAAAAAAATATGGATTAACGTTAAAATAAATGGCGAAAAAAATTAGAATGGAGTTTGACAGTGGCAGTTCAATGTCTATTATGGGGGAAGGAGAATTTCAAAATAAATTTAGAGACCATAAATTAAATAAATCAAATATTAAATTGAGTACGTTTGTAATAGTCCGTTAAATGTTTTAGGTTACGCTACCGTTCAGGTTACATTAGCAGATGAATCAAAGCAAGTGAAGCTGTATATTGTTTCTGGTAATAAGCATGGCTTGTTTGAACGGGACTGAAAGTCTTCCTTTAATCCTAGAAACTTTTCCGAAATTTTTACAAAACTGCCAAAGGTATGCTCAATAAATGCTACCACAGACGTTGATAGCGAATTACAAAGTTTAATCAGTAAGTACCCGACTATATTTAAAAATTCAGTGGAAGAAATGAAAGTTGAACCAATGAAACTAGAATTTAAAAGTAAACCTATTCCTATATTTTACAAACCAAAGCTAGATAGAGGCTTTCAAAGAACAAGGCGTATTAAAAAATATACTAGTGAATTTGCAACATCAATCGTTCCTGTTCATAAACCAAACGGTAAAATCCGCCTTTGCGGTGATTATAAGGTCACCTTAAACTCTCAGCTCAAAATTGTGGAATACCCATTACCAAATACAAATGAATTGCTTGACAAATTAGCGGGCTGTGAAAAACTTTCAAAAATTGATTTGAGATGTGCATATTTGCAGTAGAAAGTAAAGGAAAGCGTTCAAAAATATTTAACATTAAATACACACAAAGGCTTATTTCAAGCAACAAGGTTAATGTACGGGTTACATTTTGCACCAACCAAATTTCAAAGGTTAATTGAATTTATATTGCAAGGACTGTCTGGGGTATAAGTTTTTATTGATAATATCAGAATTACAGCTGCTGATGTTATATATTTAATAAAGAATTGTGTATAGTATTGTAGTATTTATTATTATACTCGAACGATCACACCATACATTACTCCATGTTGGAACGTCCCCAAGCCTACCAACCTCTACATGTAACTAATACCTATTTATAGATATATAACATCTCCTTTTTTTTTCTTTTTACATAACATTTTCAAATTTTTTAGGTAATCTATGTTCACGTTTAGGTCTATCGTGTGTTACTTCATCACGTTTTAGATTATTAGGTAAGTCAATATCAGGAGTATTCAAACTTGTCTTATTAGGAGGTTTTACGTCTTTGTATTTGAAATCGTCAAGATCAGGATTAAATGTAGGAGGCGGATTTAATGAATGTCGAAGATCTCTTCTATTTCTTCGAATGTTGCTACTTTCTGTCTGTACTAAATAAGATCTTGGACTTGGCTGTCTTTCTACAACTTTCCCTGGTATCCATTTTCTTCCATTCCTAACTATAACACTTTCCTCTTTCCCAATTGTGGTAGGTCTCTTGCTCCGCGATTATAATAAAGTTGTGAATTCTTCTGTTGTTTTTCTTTTCTCATTTTTACATCTGTTTCAATTTTAGGATGTAATGAATTAGACAAAGTTGGCATTTTCTCCCTTAATCTTCTATTTAATAAGGCTTGTGATGGTGATAAATTTGTGGATTCAATAGGCGTATTCCGATAAGCTAACACAATTTAATAAATATCTGTTTTGCTCATATGCTTTTCTCAATATATTTTTTGCGATTTGGACATTCCAACCATTCCGTTTGATTGTGGATATGTAGGACTTGAGGTTGTTAAAATTATATCCCAATCCTTTCCAAAGTTTCTAAACTCAAAACTACAGTCGAGTCTCGTTTATCTTGAGGCTCATGTATTTTGAGTTACATTTATTTTAACTTGGGAGGCTAGTTTATTTTAAGTTCCACGCTCCCCTCCATGTTCCACAATTTCACCGCCACGCTAGAATCTAGGTAAGCTTGTAAGAAATGGGAGGGGTGGAGGTGACGCAATTCCAGTTGGTATGGCAACGGTGGCAGTAGTGGGGACCCCTGCCGACTTAGATAAATGAAACTCGTTCTTTTCGGAGGACTGAAGATAAACGAGACTCGACTGTATTAAAAGGCATATTATCTGACACTAATTCTTGCGGTATTCCATTCCTAGAAAAAATTTTCTTAAATTTCACAATCACCTCTTGCGCTGTTTTCTATCTAACCTTACTATTTCTAACCAGTTTGAATAATAATCTATAATGATTAGGAAATCGGTACCCCTAAATGTATATATGTCGGCTGCTATTTTCTTCCATGCTCTGTCTGGAATGTCATGACATGTCATTGTCTCTTTTCTATTCTGATATTGAAATTTTTTACAAATTTTACGTTTATCAACTACCTCTTCTATCTGCTTTGAAATACCTGGCCAATATACTACTGTTCTAGCTCTAGCTTTGCATTTTACCATTCCTTGATGTCCTTCATGTATTTGTTGTAATATATCTTGTATTAAGTCTGCTGGGCAAATTGGGTTTCATTTTTGGTTAATGCTCTTGAAGCATAAGCTATTGGGTGTCGATCTTGGATTAAACAACATCCAATTCCATCCTTGGAAGAATCTGTCTGTATTGTTATTGGCTTATCTTATTCAAAGTATTTTATTACTGGAGCATTACTCAGTAAGTCCTTCAATCCAACGAATTTCTATGAGTTTGTTCCCAATGACATGGTACTTTTTCTTAACGAGCTCTCTTAAAGGTGCGTTAACCAGTGCAATATTTGGTATAAACTGGGACATATAATTCCCCATACCAAGAAATTTTTTAACTTCCTCCTTGCAGTTTGGTTCTTCCATATCTCTGATTGCCCTTATTTTTTCTGGGTCTGGCATAAGTCCTTGATCCGTTACAATATTACCCATATATTTTACTGTTTTTACTGTGAATTTAATTTTGTTCTGTTGAACGTTACATTCTGTTTTTGAGCAGTATTCAAAACCTCAGTAATATTCTATCATGCTCTTGTTCATCACTTGCAGCTATAATCAAGTCATCAAAAATAACATGTACCCCAGGAATATGATTAAATATTTTTACCACATATCTTTGAAAAACTTCTGTAGCGGATTTTACATCAAAGGGTAAACGTAAAAATTTGTATCCACCACACCATGTATTATAGGAACATAAGTCTGAGCTTACATCGTCCAATTGTGCTTGCCAAAAGCCAGCGCTCATATCAATAACTGTGAAAAGCTTTTTTCCTGCTAATTTGGAAATGACATCCTGTGCTGTGATTATCATAAAATGCTCTCGTTTGATAGTTGTCTTCAAATCTTTAGAATACAAACATATCCTCAACTCTCCATTCTTCTTCTCAACGATGACTAAATTGTTAACCCAATCGGTCTGATATTCTACTTTCGCAATTATTCCTTTTTCTTCTAGTTCATCTAGTGTGCCTTTTAGTTTGGGTTGAAGGGATAAAGGTACTTGTTGTTGGTGTACTACAGGTGTTACGTCACTGTCAATAACAATACGATGTTTATCTTCAATTTTCCCAATTCCTGTGAAAACATGAAACTTATGCGACAATTCTTCTAACATCTTTGAAATAAGCAATATTATCATTTACAATATCTACTTTACGAATCAAATTAAACTCAGTACAACTCGTTAGTCCTAAAATATATTGTGACTCTACACCAACTATTACAAATTCAACAGATTTCAACACATCTTTATGCTTACAAACTAATTCAATTTTTCCTAAAGTTTTTATTTTATGATTGCCATTTGAAAGCAATACTGTATTACAAGCTTTAATTTTATTCATATTAATACATAATTTATCGATGTAAGAGACTGGCAGAAAATTAACTTCTGCTCCTGAGTCAATTTTAAATTTTAAAACAACCTTATTTATTAACCATATTAACATAACCACCAACAATTTAAATTATTCTGTTTAACTTCTGAAATGACAAACTCTTCACTGTTCTGATCTTGCTCACTTTCACATACCTCACGTATTCTTCTACTTTTAAAAGTCTCTTGTTGCTTCCTGCATGGTCCTTGGTCTCTTCTGTTTTTGTTGTACCAGCTTTTTCTGCATACCACCGAGAAATGATTTCTACCTTTGCAATTCATGTATCCTGTTGCATTTACCACACTTTTGCATTTTATTAACGTTATGTGGCATCCGTTTCTTAATTAATTCCACTTTTGTGCTTCCTTGAAACATTTTGGGGAATAATATGAGGACGAGTCCCGTTCGATTTTCGCAAAAAAATTATAGCGCCGTAAAGGTGACCCTAAAAGTGATAAATTATCTTAATAAAAGTTTTGTGAGACGTGCCTCCCGGTGTCACAATTTACTTTGAAGTGTTTACGTTACGTTCAAACGAAGTCTTCTTGTGTATTTAATCCCATAAGTATAATTTATAATACATCTATAATAACTTTTATCCTTTTCCTACAAATATACGTTCCATTATTAATATAATTTTCAGTAATTTACCAATAATTTTACATTTTCTGAGATGTTAAAATGTATGACTTTCTAAATGACATTTGACCGGTAGCTACCAGTATCAACTTAAATAGATGGTATGTTTATATAATTTTTCTTATTCTTCTTCGAAACGGTCTATTATTGAGGTTAAAGGAATTATTGCCGTATATGGAAAAATTGATTGATGTACGAACTTGGGTATTCTTATGATTTTTTCTGTATTTGCTAGTCGTTAATTTAAGAAAAATTCAATGTGTTATTTACCTTAATCTATTTGGTATATCACTGATTCACACCATATATTCAATGTATTGCACATATTCTAGGTTCGTTTAGTTGTTTGTTTATTAATTGCCGTGTTTCTTTTGAATGATTAAATATAATTAAAACTTACAAAACTTACAAAAAATACGCTCTAAAAATATTTTAGTAAAAAATTTCAAAGGATTTCACTTTTTAAATGGGTCCAAGAATTAATAGAGCAATACACAAATAAATACATATATCATCGTCGAAATCTAACAATTTCGCGCTCTTCTATTTCTGCTTCAGCTGCTTTTAGAACTTCCACAACGGACACGTCAGCAATTTTGTTGTAATTTGCCGTTTTTCTTTAATACCCTTATAATACACAAACGATTCAAGCCAAAATTGTAATTCGATTGGTGTTTACCGCTCGAAGTAAGTCGGGTACAGTTTACTGTACTAAAATGAGGACGGCGGGTACAAATGGGTTAATTTCACTCAAGCTGAGTCCTCTGATGCGTCCCCCTGTTCTTCGTCTCGTGGACATTCCGTACGGTTTAACGGGTTATACAATAACCTTGCTAGACAGAAAAATTCCACAGTCCGATCCAATTTCAACTCGGCACATCTTTTGTCAAACATGTACCGAGCCAAATTTCCCAGAGTATGGGATTTTCTTCGTCCGCTAGAACTTATTGTATTTTTGACAGGCCACCACGAGGACTCGATTGCATTGGTATGAGCATCTGTATCAGGATCCTTAAAAGTCAAAAAATGATTTACTTTCAAATGCTCATGCCGATGCAATGGGAGGCAGTCATAGGCATTCCAATAATCGCTGATGACCGTTGTTCCCAATTCAATCCACTCACGGATAATCGGAAGCAATGTGTCAGCAGACCTGCAAATAAAAGGAAAATTATTAAAACAATTATGGTTTCACATACAAAATATATTAAAGTATTCAATGCGATCCAATCTGGCCAAAGCTGCTTCCCCCACGCTGTCCGACCGTAAAACCGTCTCCACACCGCCCGGCCCCAAAACCGCCCCCACACCGCCCGGCCCCAAAACCGCCCCCACACCGCCCGGCTCCAAAACCGCCCCCACACCACCCGGACAGAAGCCGCCTGCGCACCGCCCGCCCCGAACCCGCTTCCACGTCGCCCAGCCCAAAATCGCCCACATAGCCTAACCGAAAACCACCCCACACCGCACAGGCTCAGAGCCGCCCCACACCGTCCAGGCCCAAAACCGCCACCGCACCGCTCGGCTCGAACCCGTCCCCACGCCTCTCAGCCCAAAACCTCCCATACAGCCTAACCGAAAACCGCCCCACACCGCCCCACACCGCCCCACACCACCATGCTCAAAACTGCCCCACGCCGGCCGGGCTCAGAGCCGCCCCCACACCGTGCAGGCCCAAAACTGCCCTCGCGGCAATAAATTTAGATAAATGTGACTGGCTAAAAGTTGAAATCGAATATTGCGGTTATAAACTAAATAAATGTAGAATCTGTAAATCAGAATCAAAATTGGAGGCAGTAAAAAATGCACCGAGACCTACAAATGTCACAGAACTTCAATCATTCTTAGGACTAGTAAATTACTATAATAGATTTTTGAAAATTTAAGTTCAAAATTAGAACCGCTATACAAATTACTGGGTAATAAAATAAAGTGGCATTGGAATAAAGATTGCGAAAAGGCGTTTGGGGAAATAAAACAAGAATTGATGTCCGACACATTTCTTGTCCATTATTCTCCAAATTTACCATTAGTGTTGACAACGGACGCTTCTAAAGTAGGCGTAGGTGCAGTATTGTCACATATTATGCCAGATGGTTCAGAGAAACCTATCCAATTTGCATCTCAAACATTGAACGAGTGTCAACGAAATTAGTCACAAATAGACAAAGGCGCATATGCTATCGTATGGGGAGTAAAGAAATATTTTGATTTTTGTATGGAAGAGAATTTATCCTTTATACAGACCACAAGCCATTGGTAACATATTTGCGCCAGATAAAGCTTTGCCTATGCTTTCGGCTACAAGAATGCAACATTATGCAATCTTTCTCCAAGGATTCAATTATAAAATAAAACATAAAACCACTAAAGAAAACGCGAATGCAGACGCTTTTCCGAGATTACCAATACCTACTAAAAATAAAAACACACTGAGAAAATCAGATATCGTTGAATTAAATCAAATTGACGCATTGCCCATACTTTTATCACAATTGCAAAAAGAAACCGAAAAAGGTATTGAACTTCGACCGCTGTAACTGCGGTTAAAAAACTTTACAAGTATACGTGCGCAAGATCGATTCAATATTAATATGGAAAATAATGTAATTATACGCGGGGTGAGGGTAGTAATCCCAAAAAACACTGCGTGCAAAAATTTCAAAGATTTACATATTGCTCATTTTGGCAAAACAAAAATGAAAAGCTTAGGAAGAAATTTTGTTGGTGGCCAGGATTTGATTCAGATGTCGACCAAATTACAAGAAATTGTATACAGTGTTGTAAACAACCGAAAAATCCACCTCTTTCAAAACATCATTGGGAAAAACCATCGCATGCTTTCGAAAGAGTACACATAGACTAGGTCCACATATGGGAATTTATTTTCTTATATTGGTTGACGTGATGCAAAGGGGCCACATTCTAAAAAACATTACTATAACAAAATTGCGAGCAATTTTTGCAACATTGGGTTACCGCGTACGCTTGTAAGCGATAACGGTACTCAATTTGTAAATCCAAAATTGATTTCTTAAGATCAAACGGCATTATATACAAACGTTCCGCTCCGTATCATCCGGCAGCGAAAGGACTGGCAGAACGCGTTGTTCAAACCTTAAAAAATAAACTTTCACTAAAAGGAAATTCAGAAAAGTTGCAATATAAAGTAATCCAAATTCTCACTCACTATCGAATCACACCTCATCCAAGTACTGGGCATAGTCCAAGTGAATTAATTTTTCGGTATGGGGTACTTTTATCATTTACCTTTATGAGTCCTAAGAATATGCTTAGCACAAATAGAGAATTTGGAATAGGAAATAGAGTAGTAGCAAGAAATTATAGGAAGGAAGAGAAATGGAAGATAGGGCTGTTAATAGATATAATCAACTGTGTTATAGGTTGGCAAACCTGACTATAACATTTTCCCTTAAAAGGGATTGGTATTAGAAATAGTTCACTCTCGGATGTGTGTCGCGTATGGTGGAGAATGTAGCTGCAATAATAAATATCTACTGTAAGCAAGTCTCTTATTTACTCAATCTAACAAGGACAAGTAAAAAATAAATTAGGTACTGCTCATTATGAGATAAAATTAGACTCCAGTGGAAAGGAGTAGAAACGTCATACGGATCAAATACGAAGAATAGGAGATGAAGTGGTTGAAGACGAGTATTGTGAAGTGGAGATTCCTGAAAATAACACGGAGACAATTTCAGGAAAATTCGTAAGTCCACAAAAGTTTCAGAAACACCAGAAACAACAGAGCAAAATTTCAGTATCAGAAATGGAGATAAACCTTTGCAAGTACCCGAACAGTTAGCAGAATCCGCACAAAGTAATATATTACCCCAACAGGAAATAAAACGCAGCAAACAGAACGCATAAACCTGTAAAGAGATTGAATTTATAAATAACAAATTGTTTTAAATATTGTATTTATAATTGCTGCTGTTATATATACGACCCTCGATCTAAGACTGGCTCATGAGGTGCGATGTCTTACGGCGAAAGTTCAACAGAGTTTAGTTTTGGGAAAAGTAACTGGTGGCGCTATTTTAAACTTGCGTAGAGGAAACTGTATCATAGTTTCGTTCAACCGTTTTAACCTCACTAATATTTTCTTTTGTGGTGTAGTATATGTCATTCTGTTCTTTATCTATGGTATATGTGTATATGGATGTCATCATTGATTATTGTGTTAGTGTTGTGGTTATCATATTCTCTTTTTCTATATTTTGTTGTTGTTTTGTATATTTGTATGTGTGACCTTCTCCGAGAAAAGGGACCTAGTGTGTGAAAATGAAGTTTTGAGAAAAAAGCATTTAAAGTTTCATAACGCATTATCACTTTGAACACACCTTCAGTTGGGAGATGCGATTTGGTATGGTTAGTTATGATTGGGTGCCGACTTTGGTGACGTCATGCCTATGTGGTGACGTAGTTTTTTTCGCTTTTAGTGTGACAATACTTTTGCTATTGTTGTTGCTCTGTACACATTGTAAAAATAACTATAAGAAAGGAAAAGAATAAAGTGACCCTTCAGTCTTGTGCCAACTGTATGACGAGTGTTATCAATATCTCAAAAGTTGTTTCGCAATTTTGGTTCTTTTGTAATTTTGTTACTAAGCTGATGTTAATTTGAAGTAATTTTTATAAAAATGGATATTTCTGACAGTTTTGATGCTGATTTAAAAAGACTAGACTCGGTTTATGGCGATGATGAGATCGATATGACGTTATCTGAAAGTGTCGGTGCTAATACTTCGGGACTAAGTGAAAATCAAAGTTTTTGCATGATGTTTCCGAATCCAATATTATATCCGAATTGGAGGAACCCGTTGAAGATATACAAGAGTCGATGAACATCGATTTGATGTACGGAGAAAAATCCGAAGCATGTTGTTCGAAAGAATGTAATAAGATAATTCCAGAAAATCTTGCTATACAAAGCCGACAATTTTTCCAAGAATTAAATAAACCAGAACAAGATTTAGTCCATTTGAGCCATTTGGAATTTCATCGACAACATATATCGCTCGAAAACGTTTATAATACTGAAAGTCAGTAGAAGTATGGCCAAAGGGTAAAAAATAAATCCAGAGTTGATACAATGTACTTATTTCGTGGCATTCATATTTGTAGAAAGATGTTTTGTTTTATTTACGATGTTGGTTTAATACGTTATAAAAATTTGATTCGACAAAACGATTCGATTCGACGAAAACATGAACTAAGTGGCAAGTCTTCAAAACGGCAATCGCGTGTGTTATCACCGGAATCATTTACTCGTATCGTTCAATTCATTCAAAATTTTGCTGAAAAATTCCTAATACCTCTTCCTGGTAGAATGCCAAACTACAAAGACTGTAAAGTAATGCTGCTACCATCCAGTGAAACAAAAAGTGCTGTTTATCGTCGTTTTGAGAAAGTTTGTCTTACTGAAGAGAAAATCGCAATTAAAACTTGTTACAAAATTTGGATGAAGTACTGCCCTTACATCTCGCCTATGAAACCGAAAACTGATCTTTGTGACGTCTGTCAACAGAATACCTTGATGCTACGACGAGTTTTGGAAGAATCTGATTCAGATACAAAAGAAGCAAAATTACGAATGGCTGTTACTCATCTTGACCATGCTAAACGCCAGCGTGAATTCTACCAACAATGCTGCAAGATGAGTTATGCTTATTCTACTCTTGTAGTGAGTTTCGACTATGCACAAAATATATCTTATCCATCCAGTCCACAACAAGTCGGAACGGCATATTTCAAAGCAGCTCGTAAATGTTCAATTTTTGGTATTCACAATGAATTCACTAACGTTCAGTCGAACTATTTATTAGACGAAGAGTTCGAAATAGGAAAACGACCTAATGCTGTGATTAGCCAAATTCACGATTACTTCACGAAGAATTCCGTTAAAAATTTAGTTTTATTTTGTGATAACTGCGTAGCACAGAATAAAAATAATGCAATGATGTATTATTTGGCCTGGCGAGTGGATTCTGGCTTAAACGAATCGATATCATTAAATTTCCTCCTAACTGGCCACACCAAGTTCAGTCCCGATCGCTCTTTCGGATTAATGAAACTAGAATATAGTCGCTCAAATGTAGATTATTACCAAGATTTTGAAGATGTGCTCAATAGATCTAGCAGTAATAAATTTAACAGCGCTGTGAATGGAAGTGAAGTAGAGTGGCGAACATGGGATACTCATTTCGAAGGATTTTACAAAAGATTACCAGGTAAACTGTCGCGATTTTGTGATTTTAATTTTTCAAATTCATTTCAATTAATTTTGTAAACGTTTGCATTTTTGGTATTACCAAATACCACCACTTTGACTTAAAAAAACTAAATTGTATGTAAAGAACTTGTGGACTCGGAAGAAGAAAGATTTAATCTGCGATTAACGGCTGAGCTACCAAACGAATTACCTCCGCTCATTGCGGTTTATCGTTAGATCGCAAATGTCTTATGTACTAATTCACAGAAACGGGATTTTGTAGCTCCTAAATCGAGTGAACTCAAAGCGAAAAAAATCGAAAAATAAATCTGAACCTGCCAGCAAGAAAAAAGAAAACGAAGCACCGGATCACGAGATAAAGAAAGGTGAAGTTAAAGCGCCGAAAAAAGAAGAAACTGAAATTGTCAAACGGAAGAAAATCGAAGTACCAGATCACGAAACACCGAAAAAAGTCCAAACTCCAAAAAAATTCGAAGACTGAAAAAAAAAGCAATTTAAAACCAAAAAATCAAAAAATAAAATTTTAATGTTTTCTCATTTTTATCGATTTTCCCAAGTTCGTTTTGTACGTTTTTATGCGGTAAATAATTTTTTATCAGAAATCTAACTCATTTCATCTTATTCTACACTCTTTTAGGTACCAGAATCCACTCTTAAGTCCAAACCCGTTTTTTGACACACTAGGTCCCTTTTCTCGGAGGTCACATATAGGCATATCGTTTTTATTTGAATTAGGTAGGTTTCCTATATATTGATGTTTCTGTTATAATAAATGTTTTTATAATTTTAGGTTAGGTGCTAATTTAAAAATTTAATATTAATATTTAATATATTAATTGGCATAAAGACGAAATAGGTAAAAAGGTAATAATAATAATTTTGCTTTAAAAAAACTTATTGATTAGTTATGCGCTAATAAACAAAAAACATACATGACGAATTGATAACCTCCTTTTTGAAACTCGGTTAAAATGAGCAATATTAATATTGTATAAATATGACTTTGTGAATCTTGTTAATGTATTTATGTATCGATATTAAAATTAGCTATTCTATATCAATATGTACTTTTTCCTCTCATCTCTACATTCCAATATTTCCATAAATAATATGTTTTTTGTAATTTGAACTAAATTTCAAATAATTATAAATTGCAGTTATTATCCTTAATTTCTCTCAAAATTATCGGTAAAAGTAGGTGATTACTAGTAAATAGGTTTAGTTTTCTGTACATTTAAACAATAATCAATAACATTAATTGAATACAATTTTACTTCTATGTAATTTCAATCAGAAACCGAAATAAAATATAAAATGCATTCCTATTTTAAATGTACCCGGGATACCAATAGTTCGGAGAAAAGTATGTGGGGGCGCTAAAGAACATGTGAAATTAACCCGAAGGTGGGCTATCATTTCCAATTGATTTCAAAAGGGAGTAAGTTTTTGCTGATTAATTCTACATGTACGTAAAGAGGAAACATGTATATGTTTCCCCTCCTAGTTTATATTGATGAATAATTATTTAGGTTCTCACAAATAATTCTCAAAGATGACCTATACTTTTGGGCATAGAAAAGTGGTAAATAATCGAAAGTATACATGTATATATATGTATATATCTATTTCTTGCTATTAATGGGCATTTACACTCGATAATAGAAATATAAACCGGTTTTTAACAAGAAAGTAATTATTTAAAGTTGCGTTTTCGTAAATAATTGGAAATACGAAACTCGCATATGCTTAACGTAACTACTACAGTTACCTAATTTTAATGCGGTGCTAGCAGTTCAGCATTTATTGAAAAGAGGGCGCCATTGTTAATATTAATATTGTGAACACATTCAAGATAAGATTTTGGGATGTAATTCGATTTAAATATATTAAAATAATATCTTGTCTTAAAAAGCAAATAAAAATATATAAAAACTGTTTTTTCGTATGGTGCTTATGCAGGAGTACAATAAAATATTAAAAACAATTGACAAAAAAATAAAAAAAATTACTGAAGTAATTGTTATATACATTTTTCGTTTACCTTGAATACCCATTAATCGTTACTAGCGTACTTATTACGAAAAGAATTAGCAATATTAATCCTTAATTATCCTATTGGATATGCAGTATTCAGAAGTTTAAATTTTCCGCGTAATTTTAGGTTAGCAGTACTGGCCAGTTTGTAGGGAACAACAAAATGTAGGTAGCCGTGAGAGAAGTTAGTTATGTGTACATGATGTGTACATAGTTGTGTATAGATTATGTTATGAAGACGACTGAATAAACCTGTCGAAATTGTGTGATGTTTATTTATGTACAAACGGACATTAAAAGAAGGATATATATTTTTTCCTTCTACAGATAATTAATTAAATTTCACATGAGTATCAATTCAAGAAATTATCCTATTTTCAATATTGATAATATTTTATTTAGTATTTTGTTCCAATTCTTAAAAAAATTAAGTAGCGCATTGGTAACTTAGCATCCCATTGAATTTAGTCCAATTTAGTCTTACTGTGATATCGAAAGCGTAAGGCCCCGTTTTACATCATCGTATTAAATTGTACCAAACAATTAATAATAATAATAATAATAATAACAATAATAATAATGACTTTATTGTATCCTTCGAAAACAGTACAAAAATATGAATAAAATAAAATAAAATAACAGACGTAAATAAAGTAAAAGTCACAACCTTAAGGCGAAGTTCAGCTAACGCTGCTTTTCAACTTAACCTTAAATAATTAATAATAATGAACAAGGAAAAGAGAAATAATTGCATATAACTCAAATATTCCGATGATGAACCATTATACCTATACAAAAAAAAATATAATCTAGATGAATACAATCCAAGTAACTAACAATAAGTGACAATCAAAAGCTGCCGAAATACTCAGAAGAAAAGGAAATATATACAGCACAATTAAATGATCCATAAAAAGTATACATAGATATTAACTAAAAACTGCTTGCGCACACACCAGGCTCAGATAGGAAAAGTCCTTTAAGCATCCTACGGAAAGACGCCCGAATTTCTAGAAGTAAGGATATCCGGTAAACTATTATATTTAGTATATATCTGGTAAGAAAGGGATCTTTGAAACAAGGAAGTTTTATGTGGTGGTGGAGAAATTTTACCTCTAAACCTAGTAGTGAGGTTATGAACATCTGTACGATATATAATCTTGTGATAGAGATAAGGCGGGGACCTCAAAGATATTATCTTATGATACAAAGTCAAGCAACGAAATTCTCCCCTATTATACATATTCAACCAACGCGCTGAAGCCAATCTATGTGAAATGTATTCGAACTTACCTACACAGTAAATGTACCTCAGACACGAGTTCTGAACCTTCTGTCTACGACTTCGTGCGAAACTATCTAAGCAAGAGTGATATACAGGAAGGCAATAAGAAAACTGAGAAAGAACAAAAGCCTCACATAGATTTCGCTTAACAGCCTCACTAAACACATGTCTGTAAGGATACAATTTTCTTAAGTTAAAATAAGCGTTACGAATATAAATGGAAACCAGCTGCAGATATCTGTGTGTATTATTCAGAATAAGTCCCAAACTTTTCACACTGTCCGCAAGTGGAACGTCAGCACCATTAATTTCAACTTTAAAAACAACCGATATTTTGGAACAAGTTTTTTTGGAACCAAACAGGATAACCTTTGATTTACCAGGATTAATGGTAAGGCAATACTCAAAAGATGTCTGGTACAAGTAATTTAAATCCGTTTTAATATTTTCAAGAGCACTTGCCCCATCATTTGGTCGAAAGGAGCAATACAACTGAGTGTCGTCAGCATATGCATGAACGCTGCAATGATTGAGCCTAGAAAAGAAATTGGAAGTATAAATACTGAAGAGAATTGGGCATAGAACAGAATCTTGTGGCACTCCAAGTGCCATATCAAGAGGTGCAGACGTTCCATTCCCAGTACACACTGCTTGCTTATGATTGAATAAATAATTTTTAAATAGTGACAACGAAGCATTGTATAGACCAATATTCTGCAAGATAGCTAGCAGGATACGATGATTGACTTTATCAAAAGCCTTGCTGTAGTCTAATAAGACTAAGCAGGAGATTAGTCCCTTATCCGTTGCACCGACAATATCATCGGTTACCTTTCAATAGGGCGGTTTCACAACTGTATCCAGCATGAAAACCAGATTGAACAGGTGGAAGTATATTATTTGTAGAAAGATACTCCGTAAGTTGCGATGCAATAACCCTTTCAAGAATTTTTGAAAGTACTGGCAATAGACTTATGGGTCTCAAATCTTTAATTTAATTTAATACTATTTTATAGTACAATGTAAAATGATTTACCAGTCTTTGTACAAGATTATTGTATGAATTTAGACTTCATCATTCATTAGGGCTACTACATATGTATTATGAACTTCTGTTTATGATTCTCATAGTCGTTTCAAATTGTACACCAGTATCACATAGTATTTACAAATATTTCTCATAACCTCTAAAAAGATTAATCAGAATAGGAAATTCACTTTTAGTAAAACGCTGAATAAAAACATTTGCTGACACGACCACAGTATAATGTATAAAGCCACGTTTATTTTATCCTGTAACGACTGAGCAAGATGTAAACATAAGAAAATGAGGTTAGATTGCAATACGTGCAATGCAGACCAGTGAGCAGGCGTAAGTCAAAACATTAAGTATGAAAATAGGACAGGTTATAATTTCATACAATGATTTTGCACAGAAAAATAGTACAGTGTTTTATATTATACTATAAAATAGTATTCAATTTTTACGTACAATTTAACATGATAATGTAAAACGGGCTTTAGAGTGTAAAACGAAATTGTAGTCGGTATCGTATATAATTGTTGTCGTTGCTCACATTGATGTTCATTTGTTAATACTTTCCATTATTTTGTATTTATATAAAATACATTTTTAGCTGTCTTTTTATATATCGAAAGTTTAGTTAAACTATAATTCCTTCTTTTAATTATTCGATTGTACCTAAGAATAAACATAACATAACCTCGACACGTTTATTCACTCGTCGTCTTCATAACATAACATGCACATATTAGAGAAAACTCCCTAATCTCTGATAACATGTTAGATAATGTTTTGATGTGTACATAACAATGCACGCACGATTCACGTGAAAATACACTGTCGCAATTAAGACTTGAAAAGCAGTACTTACAGTTTTTCTTCTTTTAATCTTTTTATCTCTAACCTTGCTTATTTTATTCGCACTTGCATAGCTACATAGAAGGCGGGAAAATGGTTCTTCTAACTCTTGCATAAACAAAACTTCGTTTACGTTGAAGAGGCCTTAAGTTGGGCGCCAATTCTTTATGTAGGGCTGAATCGCCATTCACATGTTGATCACTTTATTTAATAAAATATACAAAGCTAAGGTAAAATTAAATAGAAAAAATGCACAGTACACATTAGTGAGACAGGTCAGCGGCCATTGTTCTCTATGTCTCTCGTTAGTCTGTCTGTCCACTTGCGCACACACAACCGGTGGTTAAGGCACAAGGTATCCACTTGCGCACTTGGAAATAATTCTTGCTACAACGTTCTATATCTAGTGACGTAGCGTAATTAAAATAATTTTTCGACAAACTTAGCGGTTCTGTTAACGCGCCTTCACAAATTTGTCTTAATGTGCCAAAATCGGAATTGTTCTTTAAAATACTTTCAAACCTTTCTAGCATACAAACATTTTTTGCGTCTTCTGTGGGTGAGCATTTTGCATTATTTGCGGAGATTTCACTAACAACACCAAAGGATTTTCTAATTTTTTTATTTCCTCCACGAGTACGAAGTAATTGTTTTGAATAGTTTTTAAATCCGTTTTAACCTGACTATCTTGAAATTTCGACTGGCTTTCCTTGATAGCCGCATTTTGCTTTGGACCGAATTTTAAAACCACATTCTTAATATTCTCAAAATATTTAAGTAAAACGCGGCCTATAACCGTGTTCTCCAACGTCTAAGAATCGGCTCTGGTGGATCAGGCGTACCGGGGCATAGTCTGAAATTCGCGAATACCTTTTGGCGATTTGACAACCACTGCTTTTGTATGCGCTATTAAAGCGTTTACCTCAGGATAACATTGTAACACAATGTAACAAGTTAGCACAGTGTTTTTCAAGAGATCGGGCTACAGAAAGCATGATTATTGTACCATCACTCTTAAACACTAACAGTTGGTTCGTTGAAAGTTCGAACTTTCCCAATGTATTTAACAGTAACTTTGAAATGACTGGCAGTACATTGTTATACTCAGTTTTTTATCTTTCAACTACGATTTATTTCTTTTTTCAACATGTTTACGAGCACATGGCACAAATTTTTGTAACGATGACCGACTTGGTAATTTTCGGTCCGAATATCTATTCCAAGGGTAGACATATGCTTCGTTGTCCACTAAATTAAATGGTGGACTACATAAAATAAAGGTAACACATAAATTAAAATTTTTCATAGTGTCGTATGCAATTTTCGTTGGAAGAATGCTGTTTCCTTTTTACGTAACGTTGGCAATCCCTTTTGGACCAACACATTAAAGGGATATTACAAACTGCACATTGAAGTTTATCACCATCATAATTTAAGTCAGGCATTTCTGCTATAAATTTGATAACTTTGTCCAATATTGGTGGTTTTCGCAATATAGGTAACATTTTTAAACAAACATAAAGCTACCAGATAGTACTTACGGCACTGTACATGTATACACAACAGATTTCATTGTGACTCGACTTATACTGAAGGTTGTATCGAACCTTCGCCACTGCTTGTTGGCGCTGGTGGGAAACTCTATTGATCGTATGTAGTAATACAGTACTTAGGAGTGGCGAGCGGAGCTAGAAGCAAAGGCGGCGTAAGACGTGGGATGTGTGGGCCACCGCCCACGACCCCACGCCTCAAAGCCGAAATAAATTAAAAGAAAGGCATGGAAAATCCAAAAGTGTACGCCACAAGGTTCTTTTATAATTAATAAATTAGAAAATTCACAACTTCATCTGTTTTTCGCCATAAGATATCGAAAAATTGATATATCAAATATTTTTTGAAAGATATTCTACTCTTCGGCGCACGAAAACATATGAGTGAAAAATTCGTGAAAATATTTCTTTTTCTGAGAAACTATATTATATTATAAAGTTAGTTAATTAAAAATATCTCATCTTTGTCGTTTCTGTTCATTCGTGTATATTTAGAAAACTTAAAAACCAAACAGAACAATCGGATACACTCAGTGATTGCGATTCCGTTTTAAACGAAATGTTCAGTTTGGAATTTATCACATCATTAAATGTATGGTATGAGTTGTTAACGCGTGTCAATATCATAAACAAATTATGGCAATCTGTACAAGTCCATTTAAGCATTACTCTTGAATATTTGAGTGCATTTTGTGACTGGATCAAAGAATATCAAACAAACTGGATTCGTCAAATGACAAGATTTAAAAAATGAAAGGGTAGCCAAAAAGGAAAAGGATGTTTTATTATGAAGGCAGCGATCAACCTATACAGTCTGCCAAAAGTCGGTATGAAACAGATTTTTTCAATACCATGATTGATTCTGTGAAAAGCGGTTGGATTCGAGATTTATGTCTTTAAATCAACATTTTGAAAATTGTGTTCCCTATGACTTCAACAAGTTAAAACATATTCCAAAAGAGCAAATACTGAACAACTGTCCTGCAAGTAGGTGAGAGCAGTGACTTCCAACCTAACGAATTACATGAAGAATTATAAAATATCATTCCAAATTTACCCAACTTCATTACAGACGTGAAACATCTGCTCCAATATATCATAGAGAACGATTTGAAAGAAATTTACTCAAATATTTACATTGTCATTTGAATTTTGTTAACAATATCTGTAAATACTGCTTTCGCTGAAAGGAGCGTTTCAAAATGAAAACTAATAATTTCTTTAATTTTTTCTTTTTTTTTCATTTTTGTTTAATGTGCCAAAGAAGTAAACGGAAAAAGTTTGGTTTGTTTTCTTATGAATAAAACATTGTCAATTTCAAGTGTATTTTATTTTATAAACCCCTCTTCTTGCGCCATCAGAGGGCCTCGCGAAATGTATCTTGCCCACGTTAAGTTTAGGTCTCGCGCCGCCACTGCCTAGAAGTGTGGCTGGAGCGCTACAGTTTGACTAATGATCAAATGAACTAAGACGTGGATTTAATACATTCAATGGATTTTTCTTTCGAACTATAAACTATAAACCCATTGCCCCTCCCCTGCAATGCATGTTTTGATACCTAAAATATTTTTAATGGTGCTACACGTGTTTTGACTCAATAAACATTAGAAGTGTAATTAATCAAACAAACAAATGTTGATACATCCACAAATATTAGATGTTTGTTTAGGAGTATTTAATAGAGTGCTGTAAACGTCATTTTAGGATTCCAAAATAAATTTATTGTATTATTAAATAGATGGTCGAAAATATTTCTTATAATATTAATCAGTTTCGCTATTGTGTCTCAACTACAAGGCACGTCTCAAAAGTAAGTTACAGTATATTTGAAAATGCTCGCGGTAGGCGGGAAAAGTCCGGGAGTCCCAGAGATTTTTTGTCTGGGTGTAGTGACAACACTGTAAAATTCATATGCGTCTACCTTACCTTCACCGCTCGGACAGTCACGCGTCAGCAACCATGGAGACTCCACTTGGTCTTACCGTCGATTGCGAAGTTCGTGCTGTTATTCGTTTTTTTTTTTATAGCACTAAATAAAAGTGCGACAGCAATTCATCGCGAGTTGTGCAGTGTGTGCGGTGAAAACGTTATGTCAAAGGCAATGGTTTCTCGCTGGCGTCAATCATTCATTGAAGGGAGAACAACGTTACACGATGAACACTAAAGCCGCCGATCCTCTGTTGTTCTCCTGTCAATGAAACTGACGTCAGCGAGAACCCTTGAGATAATCATTGAGATTATTATTTATATGTCGATGTGCTATTCCATGAGAAGTGCTAATTGTTGGAAAGGCAACATTGGCAGTTGCGTAAGTAACACCCATAAGGTGAATGTGGTAAATGTTTTATAGGGTCGATTCTGGCTCTTTCATGTCAATCGTAAGTCCTGAGTGTGCAGTGCCAATCAAGAAGTGCGATGGAGACAAAATAAGTAGATTGCCGGCATCATTGTCAATGTAGGTAACCGGGTGAGCATTAAAGTTTGCTTCAACTTCGGTTAAGATTGCTTGAAGTTCATCAAAATTAACGCTCGCCTTTTCAAGAGTAAGGGCATCCTTCATAGTTTTAACCATCCGTTTCACAAAAGCCATCCCACTACTATAAATTTCCATGCAAATCTTTGGTTGGAAAATAATGCCTACAAATTTTGAGATGCTCTATGGAAAGTTTTGGCATTGTCAGAAAAAATGACTTCAGACATTCCTTTTCGTAGTGGTCGAATACAGCTCTCCATTGTTAGGTCTTCGTGCATTATGTACAAATCTTGTACGGTACACTCTTTCTATGCTCAAAAAGTGATTTAAGCACAGCGATGGCTCCTGTTTTTACTTTCTATCGAAGGTGACGAGAAGTGTTCTCAAATTTAATTTGTCCTCATGTTTTATCACATTTTATTCTATGGTGGTCTTTTAAACCAAAAAGTCATTTCTGTGAGCTTCTTTATCCTAATGCCTCTCGTCACTAGATCCGCTGGATTATCATTTCCTAGGCAGTATCTCCAATTCTCTAGGTCGAAGCATCGAATTTCGTTGACTCGATTTTGTACATACGGCTTCCATTTAGCGGATCGTCCTCTTATCCAGCTTAACGTAATTCTGGAATCTGACCACAGTACCGTTTGTCTTATACTTACGGAGGTGTTTTGCCTTATATATAGTCTGCTAGCGTATAAGGTTGCATTTAGTTTTAGTTTTGGGAGCGTCACCTCGCTTTTACCGTTTTGTGAGATCGGTGATACTTTATTTTTTGGAATAAACATTTTACATGTATCTCAACGTTCAACACTTTGTCGGGATTCTCTTTGATCAGTACTGCTTCCGCACAATTATTCGTTAGATATTCACGTATTGTTTTGTCATATTCGTTCGGTTTCCTTTGTTTATTAATTTTAGACGTTTAGACTGTTAAGGAGCATTAACAGTATACAACACTTTTAAATTAACTGGCAAGCAAGCTGTTCCAACTCGGAGACATCGATTTGAATGAAGCTTGGGTAAAGTGAAGACCCTATAAAACTATGGCTCCAGCTACATTTAGAAATAGTGCTATTTATTAGCCTTTCATTTTCTTGGCTATTTATATTAATTGCTGTTAAATATAGTTCAAAATCTTGTTTTAGCAATTTAAAATTGTCAGGTATATTTGCTTGTAGATCAAATAGTTTTGACAGTTTGAAAACACTTTTAACTTTTTACTGTTTAATTCCATTAAATTCACTATTGTTATAATATTGTACTATTTATGTTGTATCAATGAAACTATTTTCTTCTTGTATTGTATATTTCATTATTGCATTCTAAAACGGTGTACAAACGATTCGTTACATGATATCAACCATTTTATTGTTGGACTGACGTTAGTCACATATGTATTATATTTACAGGAGGAACAAGTTGTGATTTGCATTTAAGATTCCCCGTTAAACACAACTTCTTCCGTTAAAAAAAACTAAAATACAATTTGCATTAAGTAGAGTACATTATTTAAAAACAGGTTATCTCACATTCAAATTATTACAATGTTTTCTGAACAGTTGTGGGCCTAAACTTTTCGTAAAAATATCAGCTATTTGATTTGATGAACAAATATATTTCAGTTCGATTTCTTGATTTAACACTTTCGTTTTAATAAAATGGTATTTTAGTTCGATATGCTTCGTACGTTTAGTATTTTCCGAATTATAGCTAAGTGCTACTGCACTCTGATTATCTTCAAATAGCTATATTTTCCTTTGGTTGAATACCTGTAGATCCATCAGCACTTGCTTTAACCATGTGGCTTCACATGCTGCCATATTCAATGCAACGTATTCAGATTAGGTTCAAGATAAGGCAACAACATTTTGTTTCTTGGAAACCCACGATATTACATTTCCATTCACTTTGAATACGTAACCACTTACTGATTTTCGGTCGATTGGATCATTTCTAAAATCCGCGTCCGAATAACCTTCTAACACATAATCCTCTTTAGTACTGGTGTACTCCAGGGAATAATGCTTGGTCCCTTTTAACTAACGCAAAACACGCTTTAAGTAATTCCACATTTCTTCGGTTGGTGTATTCTGGTATCGGCTGAGATGTCTTATACCATACATTATATCAGGTCTTGTACTCAGTGCTAAGTAGAGTAAGCTTCCTACTAATCTTCTATAAGGTTTATTTGTTGTATTTTCAAGGTTTCGATTCTTTTCTAATTTTAGGTTTATTTCCATTGACATTGATGCTTCTTTACACTGTGTCATATCATACTTCTGTAATAATGCGTCTATATATCTCTCTTCTTCTAGTTTTGTATATAAACAGTTGCCATTGTTGGATCTTTTAAATCCAAGATCTAACACGTACGCGTTAAAACATTTATTGCATTTCCTTGGTGACGTCTTAAGACCATAAATGGTGTTCTGCAGTTTGCAAACCCATGCACTTCCTTCTTGAAATCCGCTAGGTTGTTCCATTTAGATTTGTTCTCCATCTCCGATTTTTCCATTTAGGAAGGCAGTTTTAATGTCCATTTGTATGGTGTGTAGTCGAATTGTGGACTTTTGGGCAACTGATCCATAAATTTTTTCTTGTAGTATGTTTCCCTCTTGCATGGAACCTCCAGCTACGAGTCGAGCTTTGTAACGTTGGTCCTTTTCATTTTCATTCTTTATTGCGTATATTCATTTACTATCTATCATCCTTGCGTGTTGTGGTTTTTCCACCTGTTTCTAAACTTGATTTGCTTTTATTGAACAGATTTCTTGTGTAAATTATTGTTTCTTTTTTATTATGGTGGTCATAGATATGATTAAGTTTTGAACTAGTGCATTGCCTATTCTAATATCTATCGTGTACCTTTATAGATATAATAGTAGCATGGCCGTATGTCATTAGTGTATTTGGTAATTGTATCTTTTAGTTTTTTAATTTTATATTATATCAAATATTACTTTCTAAGTTATTATGTATTCTTGTTTTGGGTCATTATGGACTTCGGTCTGTGGTCTTGATTGAATAAATAAATAAATAACTTTCCGGGACATCTAAACAGGCTAAATATGATTCTACTACATAATCTTTAAATTTCTCTAGTGATCTCCTATTCCTTTTCTTGTGCCAAGTTTCTTCTATTCCGTCCGTTTTATCATTTTCCTTTTCTGAATTAGTGCCTTGTCTTTCTTCTAGACTTTTTTCTATGTTTGTTTCTTCTATTTCAATTCTTGCATATATTTCTGTATCTTTTCAAGGTTAAAACTGGTCAACGTTTTTGTTTCATCGAATGTTACATTTTTTCCGTATTTAAATTTGTTTTGGGAGGGGTCCCATAGATAGTAACCATTTTCCGTGTAACCAATAAAAATACATTTTTCATTTTTAGCATCAAACTTGCCTCTGAATTGTTTAGGAATGTACTTATTCGCCAAACAACTAACAATTTTTAATCTTTTAAGGTCTGGTTTCATACCAAAGAACATTTCCGCAGGTGTCTTATTCTGTTGTAAGCCGTTAGTTGAGCCCCGGTTTAATATGTATGTAGTTGTTCTGACAGCTTCCCCCAAAAATGCTTAGATAAATCAGCTTCTAATATCATAGCCCTTGCCTTTTCCGCGATGGTCCGGTTACAACATTCTGCAACACCATTTAGTTGTGGATTGAATGGCCCTATGTATTGTATTTTTATACCCTTTGTATTGCAAAATTTGACAAATTCTTTTGATCTGTATTCTCCTCCTCGATCACACCGTACAACTGAAATTCTTAGATTGAAGTGTGCTGTTACATATGCTTCGTACTGCATAAAATATTCAAATATCTCATTCTTTGTCCCTAGCAAATATACAATCTTAAAGCCTGTATAATCATCGATAAATGTTAGAAAATATGATTCCCCATTTATACTTGTGGGGACAAACGGTCCACATATATCGGTATGAATCAGATGTAAAGGCCTTGCATTTCTATTTCTTAAAACACTTTTTCCAAATTTTTGAGTCTGTTTACTTTAGATACATTTCTCACATCTTCTGTTTTCAATTTTTTCAAACTATCATAATTTATATGACCAAACCTTTTATGTCGTATTTCAATTTCTGTATCAGCATTCATCCACATATTTCCATTATTTCTTGCTGTAGCGTTATTTAGCTCAAATGTAATTTTATTCAGATTACTTTTCTTATGACCAATAGCTAATAAACGATTTCCTTTAATAAGGAGTCCTTTCCTGTTATTAAATATAACTTTTAGTCCACTTTCCTCTACTCTTGGAACTGACAGCAAGTTATGACGTAAATTTATAATTAATAAAACGTTGTTGATACTACCTTTTATTTGTTGATCATTGATTTCCATTTGAATTTGTATTTGTCCCATTTTTGTGGCTTCCATGGCTGTACCGTGCTTTGCTGCTGCTACATTCACAGCTTCTTTCAACTTCTCATGTCTTGCAAAATATTTCTCTTCATTCACCATATGTTCAGTTGCTCCTGAGTCAACTATGAACGTAATCTCACCATCTTCATCTCCATTTATTCCAGCTACTGCGGACAATATGGCTGAGAAAAAGGCGATTTTAGGATTACTTTCATCCTTGTCCGCCACATTTGCTTCTAACCTACTTCTACACTCAAATTTTCGATGCCCTACCTTACCACATCTATAACAAACTGTTTTAGATTTTGTTATATCACTTACACTTTCATTTAACTTAAATCTGCCATCTCTACTGTCTTTACCTGAATAATTCTTATTAAACTTTTTGTTACCAACACTATTATCATTTTTACCACTATTGTGATCACTACCTTCTATTTGTTGATCCTTGATTTCCATTTGAATTTCTATTTGTCCCATTTTTGTGGCTTCCATGGCTGTACCATCCTTTGCTGCTGCTACATTCACAGCTTCTTTCAACTTCTCATGTCTTGCAAAATATTTCTCTTGATTCACCATGTGTTCAGTTGCTCCTAAGTCAACTATGAACGTAATCTCACCATCTTCATCTCCATTTATTCCAGCTACTGTGGACAATATGGCTTAGAAAAAGGCGATTTTAAGATCACTTTTATCCTTGTCCACTACATTTGCTTCTAACCTACTTCTACACTCAAACTTTCGATGCCCTACCTTACCACATCTATAACAAACTGTTTTAGATTTTGTTATGTCGCTTTCACTTTCATTTAACTTAAATCTGTCATCTCTACCGTCTTTACCTGAATAATTCTTATTAAACTTTTTGTTACCAACACTATTATAATTTTTACCACTATTGTGATCTCCTCTTCGTAACCTACTATGAGACGCTGGAGCATCCATTCTCTATTCCTGCCTTCTGCTTCATTTCATAATCGAGTAACTTTGATTTTACAAATTCCACTGTTAGTAGCTACAGATCCTGCGTTTCTATGGCTGTCACTATTCCATCGAATGTTTTTGGTAACGTTGCTAGTAAATGGCATACAACAAGAGTCTCATCCAGTCTTGTTCCAAGTGATTTGAGTTCCCGAACGATCTTATCAAATTTTTTAAAGTGAAATTTTAAGGTTTCTGTTTCTACATACCTAGCAGCTAATAATATTTTCCATAGGTAAAGTTGAGTCGCAACTCCCTTTCTTTCGAAGGTCTCTATTAGTGTGTTCCACATTTCAAAAGCTGTTTCCGTTTCTTTAACATATTCCAGATATTCATTGGATATACGTTGAATGATGATTACTTTGCATTGCTTGTCTTTCTTCTTTAATTCACTATCCTCTCCAATTTCTTCTTTTATACACTGTTTCAAATCCAACTGGCCCAGAACTGCATCTACTCTGAATTTCCAATTATTAAAGTTTTTCCATCAAATCTGTCTATGCCGTCTGCATACTTTTCTAAAGAACCAAAGGTAACCATTTTGTCTTTTTCTTTTTTTTTTTCCCGTTATCAATTATTTACACTATTCAGGAACTACCCTCTGCTACTATGTTATAATATTGTACTATTCATGTTGTATTAATGAAACTATTTTCTTCTTGTATTGTATATTTCTTTATTCCATTTTAAAACGGTGTACAGACATGTTACATGTTATCAACCATGTTGTTATTGTTGGACTGAAGTTAGTCACATATGTATTATTATATAATAAGTTGTGGTTTACATTTAACAACTACATATATATATATAATCTGGACATCATATGCGGATTGGATATGGATTTGTAGTTTGTTTTTTATTAGTACGATAATCTTATATGATAGATCTCTACCACTAATAGGTCAATAAAACAAGGCTGGTTTGAACGATAGTTATATTTTTAGTACGATAATATAATACTTAACGTTTTAGATAAATGTTACTTTCTTGATATTCTACATTAATTATTGTTACATGTACAGTTGCCCATACGACTATAAAACGTGCATTATGACAAGATCGGAGTTTAATCGGAAGTGGTCGCAAATTACAAGGCGGGTCGAGTGTGTATATTCTAGAGATGGGACATTCGAATCCGCGAATCCTCGAATCCATCGAATCCTGAAAAGATTCGAGATTCGAAAACTCGAATCTTCGCACGATTTTCGAAATTCGAATCTTTCGAATCCAAAAAAAAAATAATAATAATGATGACTCATGTAATCACGACACATATGAATCACTGACTAGAAAGATCTCGACGATTCTCTTCGGTTCTCGTTCTTTCAGCCACAAAGTATTTATAAGCTGGCATGATATATCTTTAACTGAACAAGTTCATAGTATGTGGAGTTACTATTCTCAGTTGATGACCCCAGCTACCTGCAGTGATGTGGATTACAGTTCATCTCCTGAAGAAGAAATAAATGCCTATTTAGCAGAACCACTGCTCCCACCAACTGCAGACATCTTTAAATACTGGAAGGGCAACACAAAATACCAAAATTTGATGAAACTAGCAAAAATTCTTAATTACATCACCATCAACAGTGATTTCAGAAAGACTATTCAGCACATCAGGCATCATAGTGGATAAAAACGTAGTCGGTTGGATCCAGAGCGAGTTCGAAAGCTGGTTTTCTTAAATAAAAATCTGAATTAAAATTCTCACTTATTTCTTTTAGGTTGAGTGCTTTCTTTTATATACTAAAATATGTGTTTAGATTTTCATGTGCAATATTTGCTGTTTATCTATGTTAGCTCTCCCTTATTCTCATTCACAAAAGTTTCTGAAAAGATATCGGTACTGTTATTGATATATTAATTTCCATATGCTAAGGAAATTAAATATAAATAAAAACTTGTTGCATAATCATCAAGATTTTAACATAATTTATCTTTTAATATTGTGTAATTTGTTCTTTTTTAATTTCATTTGTAATATAAATATGTTCAAAAAAAAATCTTTTTAATAAATATTTTTAAAAACTGTATCGTTTTTAATTAAAGTAGCTTTAAAATTTTCCTGTAAAATTGTTTTTCCTCTCTGTCCTTTCTTATTATTGTAATTATATGATGGATTCGAGAGATTCGAGATTCGAAGGATTCGAGAGATTCGAGAATCCTTTAGGATTCGGATTCGGATTCGGATTCGAGAAAATTTGGATTCGTCCCATCTCTAGTATATTCCGATCGCTTGTGTATAACTCCGATGTTGACAATTTTGGTTAGTTCGAGCAACTCTAGTTACATGGCTGTAAGTCTATGGTATGCTTGTGTAACTTATGCCACCACTTGTGATTGTTAGTTTATGCAACAGTGTAGAGATGGCACAAACATTGCATTATTTGATCAGCAAATTAAACATACCAGGGAAAAAGACGGAGTAGTTTTCATATTCATAGACATGAAGAAAGTGTGAAAGCCTAGGAATACTACATAAACAACAAAATATACCTACAACCTAGGAAAGGCGTATGAATTTGATTAACTCTTCTCATACTTTCCTAAAGTTACTTACAATGCACGACTAATAAGTGACTAAAATGTTTAGTTCTAACGACATATTTTGCGTTTATTCAATGTATTTGTATTCCTTACTGTGGATTGATCACGAATGATTTTCTATTTTCTGTCGGTATCTGTCTATTTTCAATGTTCATATGTAAGTACGGCTCATTTATGAAATACATACTTTTATATATGTAATTGCTAGGTATGGACTGCATATATTTTATAATAATAAAAAGCTGCTATATTATTCTTAGACTTTTAAAATTAACTTATTGAAGTTGTCATCTGATCACACCATGTTTAAAAAGTTACTGTAAAATATCGGTTATTTAACAGAGGCGAGGCTACCGTATACTGTATAGAATTCGTTCGTATGTATTCGTAAATGCTCGCATTTATCAAAATACAATTGCCGTCGATGTACTAGCATATACGAACTAATATTATCTTTCCAGCAGCACCCATAAACTTTATTACCGGCTGCGGCTACTTTGTAAACATTATATTTTCATCTGTAAGATAATAAATTTACTTTAGTTTTATATTTGTATTACAAATAATTATTTTTAAAATCGAAATTAATTTTTAATATTATTTTATTTACATCCATTGCATCTTAATTCCATAAGTTTCAAACTGTTGAAGATAAACATCTGTTGTTGTTGGTAAACCAGTTATAGGTAGAAAGAATTTTCGCTAATAGTTTTTGAGATGCCAGCAGTGGGTAGATGTAGATTTACGATATTGAGACCTTAGACACAGTAAAGCTGAACAAAAAGCAGTCACGCCCACTGCTCTCGTAGGTCACTACCTGAAATTGCGGCCTGATATGTCGGTTAAGTTTTTTCCATCTAATATGTGATGTAGAAGAAGTAGGTAAAGGAAATCCGTTATGAGTTATCTCCTTTCTTTAAATCATTTCATCAAGTGTTTTATAGCGTTTAACCTTTCCAAGACATCTTGCATTATAGTTATTAAAAGTTTAATGGAAGATAAATATACCAAATTGAATTACATATCTGTCATTTATGACGTAATATATGTGCCAAACAAATTAAGAAATAGGTTTAAATTTGATTTATAGATGTGGATTGTCTACTTTCTTTCCAATTAACTAGCTAATAACTTCCTTAAAAACATATATGAAATGCTTTCCCTTTTGTAAAAGTCCATCTTACTCTCTATAAGATTTACTACGATGTATAGGTTTTTATTTTGAAAAACCAAGAAAGGAATATAGAAGTTCCAAAATTCCAACTATCTGCTTGTCGAAACACTTATTCAACGTACATATGTGATTATATTTTTCAGCAACAACTGAAGCATTAGTTATCTTATACGAGCCTCTTTAAGTACAAATGGCACAAAGTGACCCCAAATCCATAATGCAATTTAACTACTTGATATAATAATGAGAAGGTATGAAATTGACACATCGGGATTGGTATGCGACAAAAAGCATCAGGCCATTTGCCAACGCTGTGACGGTGGTTACAGATCAAAAGAGGAATTAGATAGATATATAGATAGATAAATTTATTTGTTAAACCCTGCTATTGCATGGAAACTCCTCAATGTAAATATAGATAATATATATAAATATACATAATAATACTATCAATATTAACATAAAATTTGATCAAAGAGAAGTTTGAAAACAAATATATGACAGGCATAAGAAAACACGCATATAGGATTAGCGCAGTATTTGTCTGGTAAAAATTGATCCACTGTACATAGCATTTACTTTGTTAAATATTTTTTCAATGCTGTTTTATATTTGTAGAAACGTAATTCTTTTATACAAGGTAGAACGTGATATTTTTATGCATTGATATATGTAATGTATAAATACATTTTTGGAGGAACTCGAGTGCAGAGTTTTTCGAGCTTTTATTCTCATGGCCCTGTCGAATTTAATACTTCAGAGAAAAATCTGAGTAATGTTGCTTAACAAATAGTGCACTTGTCCCAGAATCCGATGTGTTTTTGCATAGAGTCATAGTTTCATAGTCCAAACAGCTTTACTCAATAACATTCTGCCGTATTATTGGCCGAAATGGCACTATACTTCGACAGAAAATTGCTTCTCATAATGACCAACGATCTTGACTTTCAAAAAGTTAAATTGTGCTTGAAAATTTTTCAGACAAATCAGGGCGGCATCCTATAACATTAAAATGCAATTCAAAAACTTTTGATCAATTATACCTATAGTGGAATCAACTATACAATATACTCGATGTTTGTACATATGAGAAATCCAATTAAGGAATTCCCCAATATGTATCAAACGTGCGCATTTTTGCAGTTTCTACTATACACGAGTGTACAACTATTTTTCGTATACCCTCACGCATAGCTGCTCTTACACTTATTCGGGTAATCCACCGTGGAAAATGTGATAAGTAATATGATCGGAAAACTACATCCCACCATTTGCAGACGCGTTTCGCGGTTTACCGCTCATTAGTGCAACTTTTGTGATAAGTAGATTCCATTATCGACTTACGTCTATATATAGTAGTATGTGTGATGTTTGTACATATGAGAAATCCAATTAAGGAATTCCCCAATATGTATCAAACGTGCGCATTTTTGCAGTTTCTCATATGTACAAACATCAAGCATACTACTATATACAGGTGGCCCACCACCAGCGGCTCGGACTGTAGCTCCCAAACTAATAATTTTTTTTAAATCTCTTTTGATAAGATGGTGTACGTTTGTAATGGGCATAATTAGAAAATATTTTCATTGATACAGGGTGCCCCAACAAGGCGCTAAGTATCAAAGTTATGTCTTTTAAATGGAACAATATACATTTTTTACTTCTTTCGAATTGTATAGTAAAAATAAAGGCGAGTTACTTCAATGTTCCATATACCTATTGTTAGCCGTTTTCGAAGTATTTGAGGATTTTCGAAAAAGTAAGATGTTTTGAAAATGGACATAACATACAAACTAATTGAAATTTTCAAATCATGTTTTTAGCCTTGATTTGGTATATCTTGGGCTACTTATTTTCAGGTATGTAATTTTACAAGAATGTACAGCGTGATTCCATAGATCGGCTTTATTTGTCTCAACTTTAGTAGTGTATAACTTTGTTATTTTAAATGGAACAGCCTGTATATTTTCAGACTCGGAGAAAGGTTTTTCAATTCCTACCCAAACTGTATTAGGTTTCCCTATACCTATCTCTTGTGATTTCGAAGATATTTGAAGATATTTTAAATTTTACCTAGATTGAAATTAAATCGAAGCTGCTGAATATGGAAATGCAATAGTTTTTTATTTCAACGATCTGAAAAAGTTGCTAATGAAACACATATGCCTTTAAATGATAAGTATTATAATAAATGTTCTACATAATCGCCATTTTACGCTATGTATTGTATTCTTTCATTAATTGTAACCCCTTCGTACATATTTTAATAATTTTGCGTTCCTCATAGTTAAAATACAGCCTACTACTAGATACAGCAATTAAATTGTCATAATGCCATACCTTTTAAATGTCAGCACTATTTTACTTTAGTTTAGTATACTTTATTCTTTGATAATGGTACATAACTACTATTACAGAAATTTAAAAAGAACTTGTGAAATAATTGAAGTGTTATTTTCTTTTATTTGAGATATTTTTACAATGATGGATTTGTCTATCCTAGAACGAGTGGATATGATTTTGACCATAGGTGAATGTCATGAAAACAGTTTTTGGCTGGTAGAGTTTATGCGCAAAAGTATCCTGAACGAAGACATCCTGAAAAGCGGGCTTTTGAAAGACTTTTCGCAAGGTTTAGAGAGACAGGTAATACTTCCTACTCTAAACGAAAAAGAAGGAAATCAATCGTTGACAACGAGGAAAATGAATTTCTAGTGTTAGGTTCAATTGCTGAAAATCCTAGTACCAGTTCACGGAGGATTACCCAAGAAACCGATATAAGTAGATCTAGTGTACAGAGGATCATAAAAAAACCCAAGTATCAACCATATCATATCCAAATACATCAACATTTATATGGGATGGACTTTGACCATCGATTGGAATTTTGCTTGTGGGCTCTGGATCGTGTTGGAGAAGAGGAGGATTTTTCTGAATATATTTTATTCACTGATGAATCTACCTTTCATAATAATGCATTAGTATGTAGACATAATTTTCATTATTATGATACAGAAAATCCACACATATTTAAGACTGTTGATCACCAAAATTGCTGGAGTTTAAACGTCTATGCGGGAATTATTGGTGACTACGTTATTGGATCTTACTTTTTGAAGAACGATTGAATGGGCACCGTTTTTTACAATTTTTACAAGGAGATTTTTGGACACTTTTAGAAGATGTTCCCTTATTTACAAGAGGCAAGTTAGACGGGGCTCCTGCACATTTCCACGTAGATGTAAGAAACTATTTAAATTTAATGTTCCCAAATAAGTGGATTGGAAGACAAGGACCCTGTAAATGGCCACCCAGGTCACCCAATTTAACTTGCATAGATTTTTTCTTATGGGGATATGTAAAAAGTATTGTGTACAATTCGACACCAACTACGCCGGATGATATGAAAATCAGAAAAACAAATGCATTTGCTACCATTGCCCCAGAAATGTTAAGAAGGGCTAGAAGATCGTTTGAAGAGAGAATTAGAATATGCATAACGGAAAATGGCGATCATGTTGAACATTTATTATAATACTTATCATTTAAAGGCATATGTGTTTCATTAGCAACTTTTTCAGATCGTTGAAATAAAAAAACAATTGCATTTCCATATTCAGCAGCTTCGATTTAATTTCAATCTAGGTAAAATTTAAAATATCTTCAAATATCTCCGAAATCACAAGAGATAGGTATAGGGAAACCTAACACAGTTTGGGTAGGAATTGAAAAACCTTTCTCTGAGTTTGAAAATATACAGGATGTTCCATTTGAAATAACAAAGTTATACACTATTAAAGTTGAGACAAATAAAGCCGATCTATGGAATCACCCTATACATTATTGTAAAATTACATACCTGAAAATAAGTATCCCAAGATATATCAAATCAAGGCGAAAAACATGATTTGAAAATTTCAATTAGTTTGTCTGTTATGACCATTTTCAAAACATCTTACTTTTTCGAAAAACCTCAAATACTTCGAAAACGGCTAACGATAGGTATATGGAACATCGAAGTAACTTACCTTCATTTTTCCTATACAATTCGAAAGAAGTAAAAAATGTATATTGTTCCATTTAAAAAGACATAACTTTGATACTTAGCGCTTTGTTGGAGCACCGTGTATAAACGACAATATTTTCTAATTATGGCCATTATAAACGTACACCATCTTATCAAAAAAGATTTAGAAAATAATTATTAGTTTGGGAGCTACAGTCCGAGACGCTGGTGGTGGGCCACCCTGTATAGACGTAAGTCGATAATGGAAATTACTTCTCACAAAAGTTACACTGATGAGTGGTAAAACCGCGAAACACGTCTGAAAATGGTGGGAGGTAGTTTTCCAATCATATTACTTATCACATTTTCCACGGTGGATTACCCGAATAAGCGTAACAGCAGCTCTGCGTGGGGGTGTACGAAAAATAGTTGTACACTCGTGTAGAGTAGAAACTGCAAAAATTGCGCACGTTTGATACATATTGGGGAATTCCTTGATTGGATTTCTCATATGTACAAATATCAAGCATACTACTATATATAGACGTAAGTCGATAATGGAAACTACTTCTCACAAAAGTTGCATTGATGAGCGGTAAAACCGCGAAACGTGGTGGAAGGTAGTTTTCCAATCATATTACTTATATGAATATATATATATATATATATATATATATATATATATATATATAAATTCCGCGCATGTCATTCTTACTGGTCCATCACATCCACCTATTTTCGCAATCTCGTAGGTGTCGTTTGGTTTAACGCGTGTAATTTCATAAGGTCCTACTTCGGTCATACTTTGGTTTCAATTTCAGGCCTGGCCCTAAGTAGGTTCTTTTGATAGCTACAACATCATTTACATATATTGTATTTTCGAGCGGGTCGTGTTCGAAGATTATATGTTTTGCTATTCTCTTCCTGACATTAGAGTATTTGCTTCTTTGCCTCATCTCACAGTTTATTCCTACCCTTTACAAGAGTTATTTCAATTCCCTTATCAATCATGTCTTTTATACGTAAATCTTCTTTTCCGGATATAATGAGAGCTGGGTTTCCAAAATTCCTCTGCTGTATCTGCAGCTTGGAAATGACTTCCGCACTTGTAGTTAACTTTACCGGGTACAGCCATACGAATTTACTGAAGCTGTCTATTACTGCCAATATATGTTTGTAATTCTTACTCACCGACTCTAGCGGCCCCAAATGGTCTATGTGGTAAGTATGCAATGGTACTCCCTGTTTTGGTATGGGATTAAGTAATCCTTCTTGTTTTCCTGCTTTCCCATTCGCCAAAATACATTTTATGCAGTTCGAAATACATCGCCTCACCTTTATACTCAGCTTTGGAATGTAATAATCCTAATTCATCACGTCTTCGGTCTTCTTTTTTCCAAAGTGATTTCTCTCGTGTACCATCTTTACAATACATCTGCATATCCCTCGGAATTACAAGTAGGTCTTTCCTGTCCTCTAACTTATATAGGATGTCTTTCTTCAGGAAATAGTTGTCATATCTGTACGTTGTCTTTGATAGCTAGAATTTTTCGTCACGCTCTTGAGCTTTACGTATTCGAGCGGTGATAGTATCTTCTACGCAATTTTGATAAATTGGATATTGGCTAAGGGCATCAACGTGACGTATAGCTGAACCTACTGTATGAACAATCTCATAATCGTAGTCCTCTAAATATAACGCCCATCTGGCTATTCGTGTATTTAATTCCATTTTTGCATCGTTTAACTGAATGCCGAACAATTCGTAATTATCCTAAATTTTACGCTCAACAAATATACCCTAAATTTCTTCAATGCCTCAACGATTGCGAGTACTTGTAGCTTGTAGCTTATATACTTACGCTCAGCGTTTGAAGTCTTCTTACTCATGTAATATATTGGATGAAAACTGTTGTCCTCGTCAGGCTTTTGTAACACAGCTCCATATCCCTCCTGACTAGCATCGCAATGTATCTCGGTTGGTCTTCCCTGCTGATAAATATTCAGAACTGGTTTAGTTGCAATAATTCTTTTAAGCTTTTCAAATGCAACCTTCTGTTCCTCACCAAATATAAATGGCCTGTTTCCTTCTAATAGCTCACTCAGAGGTCTTGCAATTGTAGAGTACTTAGGGATAAATTTGCGAAAGTAGCCAGTTAGACCTAAGAAATTCTGAAACCGCTTTTGCGTGGTTGGCATCGGGAAACGTAATACGGCCTTTGTTTTATCTTCCGACGGATAAATTTGTCCATCTCTAATAATATGCCCCAAGAATTCTACTTCTCTTTTCAAAAAGCAACACTTTTTCCAATTAATGTGCAATCCATATTCGCTTGAAACTTGAAGGACAGTTTTGAGCCTTTGTAGAGCTTCTTTTTCATCGGCAGCCGGTATAACAAGATCTTCCATGTATGGTAACACTATTCCATCTTTGCTTAAGCTTCTAAATATTTGATTTATAAATCGCTGGAATACTGACGGTGAATTACACAAACCAAATGGTACCTTTGTAAATTGGTATTGTCCTGAGTGTGTGACAAACGCAGTATATTTTCTGCAACCTTCCTCCACAGCAACATGGAGGAAACCGTTGCGCATATCCAGGGTACTGAACACTTTAGAGTTTTGTAACCTGTCAAGCTGCTCCTCTATAAGCGGAAGGGGATATCTAGCTTTTATAATCTTTCTATTTATCTTTCGGTAGTCTATACAAATTCGTGGTGAGCCATCTTTTTCTTTACGATTACAATCTGACTTGAATAATCGGAAGCACAAGGTTCTATTGTCCCTCTCTACAAATGGTAATCTCCGTGGAGTGTGGTAAATAGGTTCTTCATCTATCTTCCATTTTTATGTATGTTGTGCGCGTCTTCTCGGGATAATACGACGATACAAAATCCTGCACTTGCTGGCACTGCTCTTTAGTGGCTGTTTCGCTAACGTCTAAAGGTGCTTCTAAATTTACGTCTATTGTCATTATGTCTAACCCAGCTGAAGCTTCTCGCTGAGACATAATTACGGTGTCTCCGTCTATGACCTGACACAGGATAATAATTCTTTGCCTATGAATTTTGGTAGTAAATTCTTCACCGTCTATTCTTAACTTGCATATCATCGAACCCAGCGTGGTAACTTCACTATTCCCAAAACCACGTAGTGCAGTGCTTGGATTGTTAAATCCATTGCTTCCAAAATTTCTACAAACGCTTTCTCTGACAATATTTATCGCGCTTCCTGTATCTATTATTGCGGAAATTTCTTTATCTCCAATAAACAAGTTCTTTGTCTAAGATTAATGTTTAATCAGATTAACACTTCTTAATGGTCTTTCATTGAATCCTGTAGCGTTTTCTCTTTTGTCGCAGTTGAATGATTTATGCCCAAATCTATTGCATTTTAAACATTTACTGCTTTTTGACTTGGAAGGACAATTCATCGACTTATAGCCGGTTAAACCACTATTGTGACATCTCACGTTCTTGTTGTCGGCCGCCTTGGTTGTTCCATGACTTGGCAGTTGCGGATTGCGCTGAGGATGCCGCTTGTCTTTCACGTCATGATAAATTCGTAATTTTTGTTTCAAATCCCGTAGGTCTTTGGCACTATACAAAATCATTTTGCTATTGGCATCGTCATTAATGCCGTCCACTATGTATTGGATAATATCAGTCTCTTCAATACTTCCTCTATTCGTTAGGGCATGCCCATGGGGTCACCGCTCAGTCCGATTCTAGCCTGTTTAACCATGAATTTTGTCGTGGACAATATCGTTCGAGTACTACCTTTTCAATTCCCTTTCTTTAAGAAGTATGTGGACGACATTATTTGTGCGGTGCCTGATTCAGAAATGGACAACATATTTGACATCTGCAATTCATTTCATCCCAAAATACAGTTTACTTTGGCGAAGCAAACGAATAGAAGTGTTCCTTTCCTAGATACCTGACTCATTAGGGGTGAACACAACAACATTATCATTGATTGGTATAGAAAACCCAATAATTCTGGTAGATTTATCAATTTTCATTCAAACCACCCCTATAAACAAAAATTAAGCACTATTCTCGCCATGAAGAATAGAGTGTTAAAAATTAGTCACCCGAAGTTTTCAAAAAGAATTTAAATATATTGTCTGAAACTTTTGTGAACAATGGCTATCCCAAATTTCTTAGCAACAAACTTTTATTCAATACCCCAATTTACAATAGAACTACCACCAATGATCGTGGTGTAGATGTAGATGTCAAGTACTTCAGGTTATCCTTCATTCCGGGTGTTTCGACTGCCTTGTCTAGGGTTCTTGCTACCAACAATATCAACTTCGCTTACTACAATTACATCCCTTTATCTCAGTATTTTAGCAAAACCAAAGATAAAACTGATATCATGACTCAATCGAATGTCATATACACTACTCCTTGCAATCAAGGCAATGAAGTTTACATCGGGCAAACATCAACCTGGTTTAAGACCAGAATCACTTTACACTGAAGTGACCTAAATACCAACAAACGGCGATGTGCTTTGGTTTTGCATATGATTAACAATCATCACACTCCTATGGCTTTATGGCTTTATGGTGATATATTGAAGTTTGGGAAGACAGCGACCCCTATAGAGATGTTAATTGTATGGCTCAATGAAGAGCCAGCTCAGCAGAATATTTTCTTACAACAGCCATGGGTACCTAATCCTCTCCAACAGCTTTAATATTATTTAGTTCTGATTGCATTTATAGTTTCGAACTCATCCACAGGATAGAAAGCAAATGCGTATGCATTAACAGGATTAACACTTATGGGTACGCTATTGTTTGACTTGATATTAGTACAACTTTGAGTATAATATTCATTGATAGCTCTTACAACATTCACTTTAGTGTGATATGCCGTTTCCAACGAGTTGAAATCCATACAAGTTTCCCATTTTTCCTTGAATTTGGTTAACCAATTACTGGGATGCCTCAAATTTATTCTTTGAATTTATGATGTAGTTTGAATAACTTTTGTATGTTTATCATTTCCTGCATTACGCTTTTTGAATCAAAGCAATGATCTAAATCTCTGTAATGTTTGGTTACAGCCGTCATTGCATCAAAATCAGTATTTAAAGAATACTTCTGATTATACATTCTTTTCTTTAAATATCGTCTTGTTGGACCGATGTAACACCCACCACAGTCTTTATATTTTATTTTATAAACTACTTTGCTTTGATTTTGTTTATGTATTTTATGTTTGGTATTATTAAAGAGATATTTGTTACTCTCATTTGAAATGAAAGTTATGTTTACATTGACTTTATTAAATTTATTTTTTAGTTGTTCGCTTAAACCTTTTCTATAAGGAAAGTGTTATAACTTTTATTATCATTATATTTAATATCTCATAATTTATTAGTGCTATTTTTTATTAATTTTTCGTGAAAATTATTTGGATAATTATTTTTATTGTAAGATTTCTCTAACTTTGTATAAATTGTTTTCTCTAAACTCTGGATTAGCTAATCTAACCGTTAAATCAGCTAATCCGGTAACGGCATTAATTTTATGTAAGTTAGAGGTTTCTGAAAAATAATTTAGATGTCCACCTGTATTGATCAACTTTATATGTCAGTTTGTCCTTACAATGCCGTTATTGTGCATGACTGTCACGTTCAGGAAATTCAATGAGCTATTAAATTCCTTCTCATATGTAAATTTTAATCTATTATGATAACTATTAAAGGAATCCAATTCCTCATCAACACTACTCCTTTTTACGGAGCGAACAAGTCATCCACATAACGCTTGTAAAAACTTATCGTTACCAGGTTGCCGATGACTGCTGATAATGGAGAACCCGTTGCAGTACCGAAAATTTTTCTATAAATTTTATTTTGATATTTAAAATATGTACAATTTAAACAAAGTTTCGAAGCGAAGATGAATTCCTCTTTTGGAAAATCTGTAAAACATTTCATGGAATTCCATCTTTCATCTAAAATTTTTAGTGCTAAAACCACAGGAATATTAGTAAATAAAAAAACAACTTCTAAAGGGATTAATTCGAAATTATTAGTAATTTTTTGATTTCTAACTGAATCTACAAATTCCCTTGAATTTTGCACATTGCATGTAGTTTTACCTACAATATTACCTAAAATTTTAGAAAAAGACTGGAAAGATTGTAAATGGAGGAATTAATACAATTTACGACTGGAGACAAAGGAATATTATTTTATGTATTTTAGAAATACCATAAATTCCAGGGGTTGGAGAATTTAGAATTTTTAAATGGTTATTCAAATCTTTGGTAATATATAGTTTTTAAAACCAGCTATTTATTAGTTGATTTATTTCATTTTGTAATTTATTTGTTGAGTCCGATAATAGTACCGAATAAGTTTGATTATCTTCCAATAAAAATTTATTTTAGGTTCGTAATTAATTTTATTCATAATTATTGTTTTTTCTTCTTTATCTGATTTTGTTACCATACTATCTATGTGATTATTTTTTTGTTCCATTAATAGCTTTTTAATAGAGATGGGACGAATCCAAATTTTCTCGAATCCGAATCCGAATCCTAAAGGATTCTCGAATCTCTCGAATCCTTCGAATCTCGAATCTCTCGAATCCATCATATAATTACAATAATAAGAAAGGACAGAGAGGAAAAACAATTTTACAGGAAAATTTTAAAGCTACTTTAATTAAAAACGATACAGTTTTTAAAAATATTTATTAAAAAGATTTTTTTTTTTGAACATATTTATATTACAAATGAAATTAAAAAAAAACAAATTACACAATATTAAAAGATAAATTATGTTAAAATCTTGATGATTATGCAACAAGTTTTTATTTATATTTAATTTCCTTAGCATATGGAAATTAATATATCAATAACAGTACCGATATCTTTTCAGAAACTTTTGTGAATGAGAATAAGGGAGAGCTAACATAGATAAACAGCAAATATTGCACATGAAAATCTAAACACATATTTTAGTATATAAAAGAAAGCACTCAACCTAAAAGAAATAAGTGAGAATTTTAATTCAGATTTTTATTTAAGAAAACCAGCTTTCGAACTCGCTCTGGATCCAACCGACTACGTTTTTATCCACTATGATGCCTGATGTGCTGAATAGTCTTTCTGAAATCACTGTTGATGGTGATGTAATTAAGAATTTTTGCTAGTTTCATCAAATTTTGGTATTTTGTGTTGCCCTTCCAGTATTTAAAGATGTCTGCAGTTGGTGGGAGCAGTGGTTCTGCTAAATAGGCATTTATTTCTTCTTCAGGAGATGAACTGTAATCCACATCACTGCAGGTAGCTGGGGTCATCAACTGAGAATAGTAACTCCACATACTATGAACTTGTTCAGTTAAAGATATATCATGCCAGCTTATAAATACTTTGTGGCTGAAAGAACGAGAACCGAAGAGAATCGTCGAGATCTTTCTAGTCAGTGATTCATATGTGTCGTGATTACATGAGTCATCATTATTATTATTTTTTTTTTTTTGGATTCGAAAGATTCGAATTACGAAAATCGTGCGAAGATTCGAGTTTTCGAATCTCGAATCTTTTCAGGATTCGATGGATTCGAGGATTCGCGGATTCGAATGTCCCATCTCTACTTTTTAAGTTATTGCTATTATTGATATTATTATTGTTGCTTTCTTTATTTTTGTTATTTGTCAATATGCTAACCAATATATATGTCTTAAGTTAGGTTCTAAGTCTTTTTCATAATTTTGGATATTTTCCATACTACAAATAAAATCATCGACCGGTATGATATTAAAATTAAATGAAAACTTGGGATCTAGGCTTAAAATGAACTTTACATTTTGACAAATATCTTTATCAGTTAGGTTGATTATCCAATTCCCTTGTAAAATTGGATAATTAACCTCTGTATTTTTATTAATTGCTTAAAATTTTGTTTTGCACATATGCAGTGCACGTTGAAACAGATCCTAGATATCAAGAAATCCTAGCTGTTTGTTATATTGTTGATGATTTCCAAATGAAGACAAATGTATGTTTTCACTGCCAAAGGTTGTCCAAAAACGTTATTTTAACGTCCTGAAAATATAGCTATTAACTCCAGTGTTATTGAGTGCTTGATGGTGGTATAGAGGATAACTAAAAAGCTAAGGATAAGGCCACGAAACATATATCATGTGTCCTAGTCGAATTGCTTATGTAACTTTCTCATGATTGAAGGTGGAGTATTGGTTTAATAGGACATGGTTTGCAGCTTTATATGCTGATTTAAATTTTTTGAAAAAGTTCAAAATGTCAAATCCGTCATAAGTTATTAAAAGAAAACAGAAACTGTCATTTTCTTGTACATCAAATATCTTCGTAAGTATAAGAGATACAAAGAAAGTTTCATATGAAAGTCACTGTTTTCGATAAGACCAATTTAAGATTCATGTCGAACAAAAATTCAAGATGGCTGCTTTTGAAGTACTCGTATCAACTTCCTTAACCTAAATGGCCGCCGTATTGGATTTTGGGTTACTGGATAGAATTTTCTATTCTCTCTTCAACGATGTAAACGTATGATTGAATAAAAGATACCAGTAAACTTATTTCAACTCCGTACTTGCTTGTCGTTCCGGGAGAAAGAATAGGATCCACGTGTATTCGACGCGAAGATCTATGGTAAATAGATTCTCACCGACGCTGTCAGGTATGCCAGATATTTTGTAATACTTCTTGATGTCGGTTAATTTAAGAGGTTAGTTAACTTAATATGTTGAGTGGTGCCTAAGTTCTTGAAAAGGAGACCTTACCTAGAATAAGAAATACATGTAGTCCCAAATAATATAAACAAAACATAACAAAGGGAATAGTTCTAACAGAGTCCTGAGTAAGGACCTTAAAAGGGGTGCCCCATGCGAAATGATAATAGTCACCGATAAATCCCAGTAGGGTTATCGAGGGTTGGATATCTAAATAAATACAGAACCAAATCAAAACGATCGCTCCGATACCAATGGCAGGACAAAAATCCGAACAAACGATATTGTGGAATTTGTGTATAACGATCCATTGGAATTAAAGAAGAAATTAAATGTGCCCAGACAAATATACGAAAATTCTATTCTCGCTAAGCTCCACAAGGATAAAAACAACTACATAGCTTCGAAGCTAGATATGATTGGCATGAATTGATATTTTACAATTTCAGTTGCATAAAATGTTTGTAAAATTCTGCTGTAAGCTTCTGCGCAATAGATTAGATTGTATTCAACTTTGAGAGCCCCGCCAGTTTAAGATAGAAACAATAATATATTTCACTCGGTTTTATTGAACTACAAATGGCACTCACCAGGCACGTTGGTATAAAATGTTTGACAAGAGAATCAAAAGGAAAATTAAAAAATTTATGTATTGCATTAAAAAGTATTGTACAATGAAATTGGGTCATTCCTGGCAAGAAGCGGGTTTATCAAGTATATCCCTTGAAGAAATGATGTCACTACAAGCTACCAGCAAAGCTAGAACCAGAGGTATGAAACTGAGATTATGAAACGGGCAACAAACATAGTATGTGGACCACTCCGGCGGGCCGGAGTAAGAGGATCTAACGATCAATAAGAGTGAATGCTTTTACAGTCATGCTTTAAATTTTCGCAGATATTTGGAAAAGCCGCGTAAATTTTAGAAAAAAAGCGACATTCGTTCTGTGTTGTGTTGTTCGTAATTGTAATTTAAACCAAAAGTTAAGTACATAATGACGGTTTCAACTTACTTCTAAATTATTTTTCTCTTATTTTCGCAGTGTTGTCATCAGAGAAGGTTTCATCCTGAACTAGGCTGTTTCGGACCACCGGAATACAACCCAACTACAAATACTACTGTATTGTAATTTTCTTTTCTTTTTTAGGGCTGTAGCCTGTAGTAGAAGACACATCAGATAACGTTCTTTGCTTGTGCTGCTTGATTGTTTATTGAAAGCAGTTAACTTTAATATAGCAGTTGCAATAAGGATTGTTGCAAGTATTCAGGCTGCACAACTGGTACTAGGGCAAAGTGTCCGAAGGGTTTGTTAAAAAGTATCACTTCAGCTTCTCCGCAGATCCATACTACCATGATCTGTGGAAAATGATTTGCAACGTAGACTCTTCTCGAAATTAAAAATTCTGGCATGAGGATCATTTTGTAGATTCAGATTTCGTAAATGAGGGGAAAGACCAATTAAAAGTTGGGGCAGTTCCATATTGTATTATTGGAAGCTCTTCCGTTTCTAGATGAGAGGCTTTATCCCCAACTCAGACTCAAGAGGAACCTTACAAACCAAATCAGAACTGGTCAACCAAACGTAACAAACGTAGTACCTAATGTAAGTTATGCACAAATAACACAATTAAGTCAACAAAACACACAAAATCAAAATCAAAATAACAAATGATGAAACAATTGATCACGCAAATGGGAACTATTATGAACCTAATAACCACACTTAAAATAGCACAATGATTCAGTTGCTGAAAATTTGTATATGGAACGCTAATGGCTTGTGCCAACATGCACTGGAAATAAAACAATTTTTACAAAATAACGAAATCGACATACTTCTTATCTCAGAAACACATTTCACAACAAAAAGCCATGTCAGTTTTCCACACTACAGAATCTATAATACCAACCATCCTGACGGTACTGCTCATGGTGGCACAGCCATAATAATTAAGGAAAACATTAAGCATCGCCTAGTTGACAAATATGACAAAGAACACCTATAAACGACAACGGTAGCCATAGAAGAAAAGATAATACTAAACATTTCTGCTTTATACTGTCCACCAAAGCATAAGATCAATAAAGAAGAGTATGCTAACTATTTTAATACACTCGGCAACAAATTTATCGCTGCAAGTGACTTTAATGCCAAACACCAATATTGGGGCTCTAGAATCACAAGAACAGACGGCAGGCGACTTCTAACTGCAATCCTTGCTGTGTCTGCTGCATACATACAGATTTATTTTGACTACTAAATTCTATCTTATTTTGTGGTTATTAGTTAGTTTTAAATATAGTAATTTGTATCATTACAAAGTGCAAATCTTTGTCTTTCTTGTGCTATATTTTTAATCCCACTTGGTTATTGTTTTGATTAGTAATTTGCTTGGTAAGTTATTTTCTATCACGTTAGTAACTTTTTATTCGGCGCTTTTCCCCCTTTTTACAAGCGTGTTCTTCTGTCCCTGTCGATATACACTACTGGTTATAGGTATTGTAACGTTATTTTTCGTTTTTGACCTTTGTTTCTGTCGGAGTTCCTTACCGCTGCCTATCTTTTCCTGTGTGCTGTCCTTTAAAAAGAAAGTCGCCTCGAAGGGCACCGTTGGCGTGAAGTGTGTGTCCCTGTCTTATCCCATTTAATCTAATAACGTATACTAATATATTTGGCTGTTAAAAATGCCTAAGTGGACTTGATGCAGGGTTGTTGATGAATCGCATAAATTTGTGAATTGCTGTATTTGTAACAAGCCATTTAAAATTGAGTGTGTTGACGTCTCCACTTCGGAAGCGCGCAAAATTCATTTGAATTCTGGTATTACATGGACATGTAAAAGCTGTTTAAAATACGGTAATTACTTAAATAGTCTGAAATCTATCTTAGCTGCGCTTCAGGACGATATTAGGGTTTTCAGGGAGTCAATTCTTGAGTCGCCTTCGTCTGGATTTCTTATTGATGTTGAACGTATCAGTCGAGAGGTTCAGGACCGCGAGCAGCGTAAGAATAACATTGTTATCTTTGGGTCTACTGAGATTGCGTGCAAGAATAATAGCGACCAGATTGCTGTTGATGTTGGTATGATAAGTGAAATTTGTTCATCGTTAGAAATTAATGACACTAATCTAAAGGTTTCCAGACTCGGTAGATTCGATGCCTCCCTTACTAATCGCTCTCGTCCAATCAGAATTTCGTTTTCTTCTGATTCTTCTGTCTCTATCGTAATTCGAAATATTTTCAAATTAAGAACTATGCCGAAGTTTTCGAAATTATCTATATATCGTTATCGCACACCAATGCAGCTACAAATCCATAAAAATGCCAAATCGTTTGAAGAATGGCGAATCAAATTTAAAACTTAGGTATATTAAAGGTATACCCACAATTGTAACTTCTTTAAACTAAGTAGCTCCAACGGTACTCCTATTACGCTTGAGAACAAAAACTCATTAATTTTTTAAGGCTGTTTGTGAGTCTCATTATGATGTAATTGTTATTACTGAAAGTTGGCTTAATCATTCGATTTCCAATTCTGAATTGTTACCTCCTTCTTATAGTGTTGTCCGATGTGACAGACAATTTGATGTAGTTAATCGATCTACGGGTGGTGGTGTTTTTGCTGCTTTCTCGGATGAAGTTTCATTTGAGATTATTGATACTAGTTTAATTTCTTCTCTTGTTCCTTTAATTGATTTAGTTATTTGTAATTGTAAACTTAATTCAATTTCCTTTTATCTTATAGCTCTGTATGTTCCACCTAATATTTCCCACCAGGATTTCGAACTATTTTTTGATATTTTGGAAACTGTTTTGTTAGATAAACGAGCGCTTTTAATTGGCGATTTCAATTTGCTAAAGTTTGTAATCAATCTCTTGTCTTGCGCTAAATGTTGCACCTTTAAATATTTTTGTGGTCTTCTTAATTTGATACAATTTAATAATATTACTAATTGTAACAATCGAGTTCTTGACCTTGTTACTGGAAATTCCAATTCTGATATTGTTGTTTCACTTGAAAATTTTCCACTTGTTCCCGCTGATATGTATCATCCTCCATTATCTATTTCCTTGCCGTTTTCTGTCTTCTAACAATCAAACTGTGTTTCCTTCTAACATAAACATTCGGTATAATTTTCGGAAAGCAAATTTTCATCAGCTTTATAATGATCTTTTAAAAGCTGATTGGTCTTTCTTGGAAACTTTTACTGATGTCAATTGTGCTCTTGAGAAGTTTTATAATTTTCTATATAAAATTTTGGATAAATCAGTTCCTAAATTTTCATCCACCTCCAGAAAGTTCAAATATCCAGTCTGGTTTTCTACTGATATAATTACTAACTTGAAATTAAAGGAATTGCAGATTTGTTATATGCCGATATTTTCTACAATACAATTAATCAATTTTATTAGTTTTATTTTTTTTTTTTTATTTTGAATCATACTTCATTTCATTTACACGCACATAATAATTTTCTAATTATGTATCTTTAATAATGTATGTATGTTATACTATATATAATTTGGTTAGCCGTTGGACAATAAAGCTATTATTATTATTATTATTATTATTATTATTATTATTATTATTATTATTAATCCAAGTGAACAATCTCGACGTCCTATCTACAGGAGAGCCAACATATTGGCCCTCAAATCAGAAAAAAATCCTGATCTAATTGACTTCTGTGTGACTAAAGGTATAAACAAAAGACAATGCTTGCTTAAATCTTGCCAAAAACTTGCAGCGGACTATTCTTCGCTAATTGTAACCTTACACGCAGACATAGTACTCCCAAATAAAAAACCAACATTATATAATTACGGACTAATAAATCTAACAATTCCCCTCAAAACACAACAAGGCATCGCTGATGCAGTTCATAAGCTAACAAACAACATCCAGACAGCAGCCTGGAAAGCAACTCCGCAATTACAGCCAAAAAACCGTAAAACTGAATGTACAGCAGTACTAAGAGAAGAAAATATAGAAAAAGAAAGATCCGGAAGCATTGGCAAAACAACAGAACAACAGAAAACAAAAGAAGACTAAATTATGCTTGTAAGGAACTCAAACAACTGATGTTACAACTCAAAAATGACAATCTATAGAATTATCTAATACAACTGGTGCCCACTAGTACTCATACAGATTCACTATGGAGAGCTACAGGAAGATCTAAAAGGCCGCAGACACAAAACCCACCAATAAAAGACAAAAATGGACAGTGGGCTAAAACTCACAAAGATAAAGTATCTGCCTTTGCCGACCACTTATTAAATGTGTTTCAACCTTTTCCATACGAAACTTCAACTGCAAGTGAAGAAGCAATATACAAAAAGCTAGAATCACCTTATCAAATGGAGCTACCAATGCAAAAAGCCACAACCTCAGAAATAACACAAGTTATCAAAAAACAGAGAAATCCCCAAAAGTCACCAGGATTTGACCTTATAAATGGAAAAATTCCGCAAGAATTATCCAACATAGGTTTTAAAGCTATCACCCATTATCATCAATTGTCAACGCAATTTTTAGAACAGGACACTTCCCAAATGAGTGGAAAATTGCACATATAATCATGATAGATAAACCTGGTAAACCTAATACAGAAATCAGCTCATATAGACCGATCAGCTTACTACCAGTACTTTCAAAGGTGTTTGAGAAGTTGTTTATCAAGCGAATAACCGCAGTGATCAACAACAAGAAGCTGATTCCTGACCACCAATTTGGATTTAGGAGAAAACATGGCACCATTGAACAGATACATAGAGTGGTGGATCAAGTTGGTAACGACCTAGAAAACGGAAGATACTGTTCGGCTGCGTTTTTGAACGTTACGCAAGCATTTGATAAAGTGTGGCATGCGGGCCTCCTTTGAAAACTAAAAAGTTACTTGCCATATGACATCTATGCTATATTGAAATCCTACCTGGCAAACAGATTCTTCTATGACGAATATCATGGTGAATACAGTCAATTGTTACCCATCTTATCTGGCGTACCACAAGGAAGCGTGATTGGTCCAACACTTTATCTATTATATACCGCCGATATGCCAAAAACCAGATAGATTACCACCGCTACCTTCGCAGATGATACAGCAGTGTTGTCCTCTCACACAAACCCAGAGTCTGCCTCTACAAAGCTGCAAGCTCCCCTGGATAAACTCCAACCCTGGCTTCAACGATGGAGGATTAAAGTTAATGAAGCAAAATCAAGTCACATTGCGTTTTCTATAAGAAGAGGCATTTGTCCACCAGTAACCCTCAATGAACAACAATTAAAGCAGGCAGAATCTGTTAAATATTAAGGAATGCATCTAGACAAAAAATTAAATTGGCGCAAGCACATTTTCGCCAAAAGAAAGCAACTCGGCCTACAACACACCAAACTAAATTGGCGTTTAGGAAGGAATTCTCAGCTGACAATCAGCAACAAACTTTTAATATACAAATCGATCTTGAAGTCAATTTGGTTGTATGGGATCCAGTTATTGGCAACAGCGTCTACTTCTAACATTAAAATTATCCAAAGATATCAAAAAAGGGACCATTGGGTTAAAATCCTCCATGCTAAGAATTATTGTCACAATAATGTATTTATTGTCCTTTTACAAGGACATATTGTACAGCCAATGTAGTAATTTAATTTTAGAAAAGTGTGTCCCTTTTCTAGTCTGTAAATTTTGCAGGCACAGGCACAAGCAAGTTGGAAAACAAATAATTTTGTTTTGTTTATTTATATATTTATTCTTGTTTTTTGTTACGTTTTTATTGATGGTGCAATATGTATTTATTTCATTTATTATATTTTACAGAATATTTATTTGTTTTCTATGTTTAATTTATTTTATATTTTTATGATTGTAGAATGTATTTATTTATTTAACAATAAAAACGTTTATTTTCTAAAAATGTGTTATCCAGCCAACAAGTTTCGTTAGTTTAACTATATCAAACATGTACATAAATGCATTACATTTACATGTTTGGTAGAATCAAATTAATTTTGATTTTAAAGTGAGGATAAATATAGAATGAGGAAGTATATATTTTCAAAATTTAACGCCATATAATTTTAAAACTTAGCGCCTTGGCGTTTATTTTGCCAGTCCCCTGCCAGAGAGCGCTGTGATCTCAAGGTCTAACATGGGGGCCTTAATTTCTTATAGTTAGTGTTCTGTGACTAGAACCGTTACTCGTCAAAAATTCAATCCACCACTCCGAGGTCGTAGTGCCGCCGCTGAACTCTCTGGAGGCGGTGGCAGTCATCATCTGGACCGATTTCGGTCCGCTAAAACTCTACGCGACGTATAGGCCCCCACTTGGCGGGGTTTCGCGCCAGGATTTCGACCAAATCTTCACCGATCCCAACCCGGTGTTGATGGCGGGCGATCTGAACGCGAAGCGCCACCTCTGGGACAGCCGGATCATAAGAGCTGAGGGCAGACAGCTGCTTGACATCATCCAAGCCTTAGGACTTTCGTACCGCTCTCCTGACGGCCACACGTTCTTCCGTACTGGCGTCCAATCCGATGTCCTCGACTTCGCCATATCCAAAGACATCCCGCTAAATGTGACCGTGGAAAGTATCGCTGACCTTTCATCAGATCACAATCCCATCCTAATCACCCTAGGTAGTAAACTACTTCATCTGGGGGAAAAAGTTCGGCGGCGTACGAACTGGAACCTTTTCTCCTCTAAAATTCTCACCAACCTCAGTGTCAACGAAAATCTTCAGAAAGCAGTCTTCTTAGAAGATGCCGCTAACAACTTCACAAAGGCGATCTCTCAGGGATGAATCGTTCCACCATCAGACCCCGCAGACACTTTCGACAACTACCAGCCGGCCTACCGGCCTCTTCACGGCACCCTCGGTTTATGCTTCTCCCCGAGGAGAAAATCGAAATCCACGCCGACCACCTCGAAGAAGTATTCCGCGGCATTTCGCTCCCAATCAGCGACGACGAAACAATCTTCCGAAGAGAAGTGGAAATGGTGGTGCACGGAATCCCCGAGCTCATCGGAATCCCACTCGATCCCGCCTCCCCCGAGGAAGTCCGAGCCCTCATTAAAAGGCGCAACAACAAACAGGCCCCAGGGGCGGATTGTATCACCAATCTGCCCCTAAAGTGGTTACCCTCCGAAGCTACGGAGCATCTTTGCGAAATCATCAACGCAATGCTCCGAAACCAGTACTTCCCCTCCTGCTGGAAGCACGCCCAAGTTTGCACCATCCCCAAGCCCGGGAAAGATCACAATTTCCCACAAAACTTCCGCCCGATCAGCCTTCTCTGCAACGTTTCGAAGATAGCCGAGGCGATCATCCTGTCTCGGCTGAAAGAACTCAGCGACGGTGTCATCCAGGATGAACAGTTCGGCTTCCGAGCCGGACTGTCCACCGAACTACAACTATTCCGGTTCTCGGAATACATCCGAAACGGGCTCAAGAGGCGAGTACCCGTCGGTGCAGTTTTCTTCGACTTAAATTATGCCTTTGACACAGTCTGGCATAACGGGCTGATCTACAAGATGATCGTTTCAGGAATCAACCCCTCCATGGTCAAACTCATCAGGACCTATTTGTCTGGCAGATCCTTCTGCACCAAATCCCATTCCGTGAAGTCCAGCGTCAGATAAATCCACGCTGGCGTTTCCCAGGGATCACTTCTAGGCCCGTAACTTTTCTCCATCTACATGTCGGACCTCCCCGAGAACCCAGCACTGAGATTGCAGTCTATGCAGACGACACTGTCATCTACACAGGCTGCAGGAAGCAGACGCTGTTCAGGAAACGCTTCCAAAGCGCTACTGACGGTTTTCTGAGTTGGACCTCTTGCTGGGGTCTGATGGTAAATGAATCTAAGTGCGTGGCAGTAAAAATTTCTTGTATGTGTTACAAGTGAAAAGTCATCTTCCCCAGTTAGCTCTTCGCTAACCAACCTCATCTCTCCCCAGGCTGCGTGATCGAAGCAGCCTACATCTGAAGATCAAAGGGCGTAAAGAATTCCCCACCGGCCCTAGTATTGACATAAAGTTCCTAGCGCTAGAACCGTCAGTCTCTGCTTGTCGGTTCTTTACCTTAGGTGCACATGCCTTGACCCGTTTTAATTCTTCCGTATTCTTCAATCATTTATATTAAAAGTGTTCAAATAGTGTTTTAATAGGGCGACGAAACAAATACTCATTTCATTATTATTTAATACATAAAATACACCTTCACACGTGGGTTTTAGAAACGCGGTGATAAAGTCAATCCTTGGTATACAAAGAATAAAATTCCATCGAATTGGAGGGAATGCACTGCATAGTATATGCTCCTTTTGAGATATGAAAATAAAATATTGTTTTCAAAATATTTCTTTTTATAATTCGTAGAATTTTGTTTCTGTTGTAGTATATTGATAATCGAAATAATAATTTTTATACGTATTTAAAAGTTATTTCCAATCGATATGATTCTAAGACAAGGATGCGGTAGTTTTCTAGTAATTACCTTACTTGGCATAAGGCGCTAAGCAATTGTCGGCTGAAAACAATTACAGTAGAGAATTGCTCATTGTTTATACAGACGTGAAACAAGGTGATCACATGTTTTCAACTCTTTTCAATCTAGTTCTTAGAGAATTTTTGAAAAGAACAAAACTTAATAAATATTACACAATAACAGGTGAATGATAAATCATTGCATACGCAGATGACCTAGCAATCTGGACAAAGAAAAGAATATGACCTTATAGAAAGATTAAATAAACTGACCAGGGAGGCAAGAATGTACGGGCTAAAGATAAAGGAATAAGAGACCACTTAAAGACAAGAAGATACCAAATACCAAAATAAAGCATTAATAAGACCTTCCGTTACCTATGCGATTGAAACAAAAGCATTAATCAAGAAAGAGGAAGAAGACTTAAGAATTTGGGATTGAGATCATATTCGAATGTAACAACTGAAGGAGAAAGAAAAGGGAAACAAGTAAGGAAGAGTTAATGGCAGAAGAAAATATAGTGGAGCAAGTAGGAGCAAAATACATAGAATGGAAAACTGGGAACCATTCGGCGCAAGAAGTAGAAGATCATAGAAAACATGGTGGTATGCGGTGGAGGAGGATACAAAAGTAATGAACATAAGAACCGGAAAACCCGATGCGTGCACGAGAAACAGTTTATAGAACTAACAAACGTAACAAAAACCTATACAAACTCATTAAAGAAAAGGATAGAAAACACCCCAGAAAGGGTACACCTGTAAGACACAAGAGGGATCAATAAGCATTAATCCGAAGAACGAGTATATTTCATAATGTTAGAAAGCGCCAGACAATTTTCTTGTGTCCTGCGGATCTTGCAACAGAAATCATAGGATTGATTTGGGGCAGATGTGCTTACAACTGCAATGAAAGCGAAATCGGGCCAAAGCTTTCGCTCCTGGTTAATTCAATTTTATTACCGTCCCGGATTAATGAGCACGTGCGTCTGTACTTATTATCGTACCAATTTTCGATCTGGATCTTATACAATAACCGGCGGTTACGATACGTTTGAAATATAATATTTACAAAAATTAAAACATAAAACTATTCTAAATTTAGTACATCTATAACAAGAAATGAGTATTAATTTTAAAACATTGATAAAAATGGAGACAATTATTGAAGTTAAAAGAAATGAAAAATATTAATATATAGAAAAACTGTTCATATGCTATTCTGGATGTTCGTACATATGAGAGTTCAATTACGAAATTCGGCCATAATGTACTTAATTGCGCATTTTTGCAGCTATTTGATTCTACAGAAGTAGACAACTTGTTTTGCCACAAACTCCTGTAGTAGCTGCAATCGCGCACTCGGCTAGCCCGCCGTGGGAAAACCGCGAAACGCGCGTCTGCTAATAGTGAAAGTAGTTTTCTAATTACGCACAATTTTCCCACGGCGGGCTAGCTGAATGCGCGATTGCAGCTACTACAGGAGTTTGTGGCAAAACAAGTTACACCCAACTCTTTTTTTCCTTAGAAAAGTGTGCAAAAAAATCGTGTAAAAAAATACATGCGGCATATGGTACATTTGGGGATATGTTCCACAACTTTAGAAAATCGTGTAAGATGAAAAAACTCTTAACTATTTTCCCCAAAAACCGTGCAAAAGAAGTAATAATGAAATCCATATTACATAAGTATTTATAAAAGAAAAACAATTCATTTTTATTGCAAAAAAATTAAAATTAGTGTACGGTGAAAATTCAATCCATAAGTACAAAACATATAAAAATTCAAATTGAAATTAGGGAAAAAAATCAATTGCCACTATTCATTGCTACTTGATAACAAGCGTGCACGTTTATTATGGACTGGGCTAAAAATGCTATCATCAGTAGAAATGTCAGATATGTTTAGCTCAACTGTCGGGTTTGATTCAAATGAACAATTTGGTTCGTTATTAACGGCCCCTGTTGGTTTTTTTGTGGTTATAAAGTCTGTTATTAGCGGCTGTTTTTGGTTTCTGCAGTTGCTTATAATAATTCTTGATATCCAGCTACACAAAACTTAAGATTACGTTGAAATTTTAATGCACGCTCCATGTCAGGATCATGAGTAAGAAAATGTTGTTCCATACTTGTAGCAAATTTAAAGCCCTCACGAATTAAATTAACCGTTAATAACTGAACTTCATCCTCGTCTTCGTCATTATCGACTTCTTTATTATCACAAACTGTCATAAATTCGATCAAATGGTCCTCATACAAAGGGCTTTCTCGCATTAATTCATCGATATCAGCCGTTTGCATGTTGTTAAAACCTTCGCCACCAATTGCATTCGATAGATTTATAATTTCAGAACACACAGCTGATTTTTGTACTACGAAACTTCCACTTTTGATGCATGCTGGCAAAATTCTTTTCCAACAAGCATTGAAGGTCGATTGACGCAACTGTTAACATTAAAATTTCTTTCTTCCATTGAATCTAAAATATATTTAAACGTTTGCTTGATGTAGTACATTTTAAATGCTGCTATAATACCCTGATCGAGTGGCTGAATCAGCGAGGTGGTATTGGTTTTTATATTGGTATTGTGGTATTTGGATGATCCAGCACTGGATGGCTGGGCGCATTATCAACGAGCAAAAGTATTTTGAATTCCAAACCTTTTGTTTCATATATTTCTGGACTTCAGGAACAAAGCAGTTGTTGAACCAATTTATAAACAGATCAGCTGTCATCCATGCCTTTTTATTCGCCATCAAGTGAACTGGAAGTTTTTAATGTTCTTACCTCTTAAAGCTCGTGGCATAAGGGATTTGTTGATTAACAGAGGCTTTAACATTTTATCACCAGATGCGTTACTGCATAACAAGAACGTCACCCGATCTTTGGCCGCTTTAAAACCACTAGCAGATTTTTCAGATTTTGCTATGTACGTTCTTTTAGGCATTTTCTTCCAGAACAATCCCGTTTCGTCGGCATTAAATATTTGATCTGGAGTATAACCGCTTTGTTCAATTATTTTTGCTCTTTTATCCGGAAATCTTTTTGCAGCATTTTCGTCTGCTGATGCCACTTCTCCTTTTATTTTTACATTGTGAAATGCGTGTGTTTTCAGAAAATCTGTCAGCCATCCCTCACTTGCATTAAATGCCAGTTTCTTCGTTGACTGAAGACTTGTTGATGGTTCCAATTCCTGAAGTTGGTTGTACATTCGAAATGCTTCCTCTTTTATAATTTTCCCATCAATAGGTATTCTTTTTTTCTGCAAACCTTCCATCCAAAACACCATGTGTTTTTCCGTTTTCTCCAAGATAGGATTTCGACTATAAGAAGATTTAGATTAAGTTCCGATCCAGAAATAATTGACTGTCGAATGGAATTCTCATTTTTTCTGATTGTTCTTATAGTCGCTTCGCTTAAACCAAAAGCTCTGCAAACAGATGTGGGACATTCGCCTCTCTTTAGACAGTCTAAGATGTTTATTTTGGTTCCTAACGAAATTGCTTGTCTCTTCGGAATATTTTGTTGTTGTTTAGGCATTTTACTAATAAGGGTTAGTACTGTAAAAACGATGTAAAATAATATTGCTTATAGAATTTTTTATTTAACACAATATTACCTGTTTTAGTAGTAAAAAGTTATCATCAATATAAATTAAACTGAAAATTTCATCCCCCGGTTTAAGAAGAACTTTAATTTGAACATTAACTTTTAGAACTTTATTTAAATTATTTATTACGTCCTACGAACTGAAAACTTTAACACAATACTGATAAACGAAATGGTGTGTTCAAGTTGAAGTACAATGAGATAAAGAAAAAAGCGATCATAAAAATCGGGTAGTTCCCGTAAAGTAAAGAAGCCATGAAGTAGACCAAGTCACTAACACATCTATGGGCATAAACCGACTGACGGTTTCTTTAGTTATGTATACCGGCGGTTTACGGTATTCCCCAATTGTATTTTGTTGCTGTATAGATAAGTTTCTATAAGACACTGTTAAAATTAGAATTAAAAAAGTTTTTAGGGATTCGTGCTAGAACAAAAAATTCGTGTAAACAAGTGTATTTATTCTTATTGGTGAACCGCGTTATTTCAAAATCGTGTAAAAGAGTTGGGTGTATCTACTTCTGTAGATTCAAATAGCTGCAAAAATGCGCAATTAAGTACATTATGATCGAATTTCGTAATTGAACTCTCATATGTATGAACATCCAGAATAGCATATGAACAGTTTTTCTATATATTAATATTTTTCATTTCTTTTAAATTCAATAATTGTCTCCATTTTTATCAATGTTTAAAAATGAATACTCATTTCTTGTTATAGATGTACTAAATTTAGAATAGTTTTATGTTTTAATTTTTGTAAATATAGGCGTCTGCGAATAGTAAAAGTAGTTTTCTAATTACGCACATATGCTATTCTATTTAAAATAATGTCTTTAATACCTTAACAATTCTATTAATTAATTTTAAAACACAAAGAAATATTAATGAATCAAACTCGTAGAGTAAAATCACTTCACTATATTTATCTTCTCCAAGTAAAAGTCAGTTATATTCAATTTTCTTACAAAGAAATATGTTTATGCTTCTTATGCTAATATGTAGTACCGAAAAGTTATATTCTGTATCCTGAAATTCTGTTGACAGTTTTGCAACAAAAATGTTATGCTGCACGTTGTTACGGTAGCTTATACTTAACCTGGGTAGTTCTAAATTAAACATTACATAAAGTCGGAGTAATGATGTGTGAAATGCCAAACTTAGACCCTAACTATACACCGCAAGCTCACTGAGCACTCATATTTATTAAATATGTTAATTCAATTAAGTAAAAGGGCTTTCGGCGTTGTCCCCGGATAACCAATCGGAGTTAATTAACCATTGCCATCTGCCATGGTCTTCTAACAAATTGTGTAACATGTAATAGCATTAGTTTCAATAATAATGTGAATATAACTTGAATATACGAGGGTTGTTTTTTCCGATAGGCTATAATACAGCTGAATATAAAAAATGATTTTACTACCAAAAGTAATGTACAATAAAGGTTACTTCTTTACATAATCACCGCGACGATTGAGGCATTTGTCATATCTGTGAAGAAGGTTTGCAATACCCTTTTCATAAAATGTTGCCACCAATGACTTGAAGTGAGTTGTGACGGTTTCCTTAAGCTCCTGGTCAGTTTGGAAGCGCTGCCCCCAAGCCACTTCTCAGGTCGGATAAAAGATAGTAGTCACTTGGCGCTTGGTCGGGACTATATGGTGGAAGAATCTCTGTATATCCATTGAATTGACTGTCGTTTCGTTTCGAGGGTGTCATATTGAGCCCAGGTCTCATCACCTGTCACAATGGATTCCAACAAATCTTCTCCATCAGTATTGTAACGGTCAAGAAGTGCCAAAGTTGTAGCCATTCTACGAGTTTTATGGTTGTCAGTCAACATCTTTGGGGCCCAGCGAGCACAAAGTTTTCTGTAGTGCAATAATGCAGCAACTATAGAATGCAGGGAAGATCTTGAAACTTCCGGAAATTTCATCCATAATTCACTTAGTGAACCTTCGATTTTCCTTAACCACTTGGTCAACTTGTTGAACAAGGTCGTCTGTGCCACAGACTTGCGTCATTGACCTCCTTCATCATGCACATCAATTCGGCCATCTTTAAACTTTCGACACCATTCACGAACAACACCATCACTCATAAGGCTGTCTCCATATACTCGATTTATTCTTCGATGAATTTCCGCTGCACTAGTCTCTTCTGCCTGCAAGAAACGAATAACAATTCAAAATTCACATGTCGCGGGAGAATCAATAGAGACAGCCATGTTTACGTGTCTGCAGCTCAACAGGCAATGGGCAATGCCCGAGTCCTACACGCCATTGCCAATGGCGTGTAGGACTCGGCAGTGACGGAGCGTGTAGAGGGCGAGATGCGCAGCTACGAATACGCTCGCCAGCGATGTGCCGCATGCCTAGTCTTCATACTGTGCGATCGGAGTTTGAAAAAACAGGCCCCGTACTTTATTACTGAAATGTATAACAGTGATATGAAAGAAGTGTTATTACAAAAATTGAAGAGCTATAGTAGTAACGATTTTGCTCGATGATGATGTATTATATATTATATTAGTTTGGATTTGGCTTAGTACGGATTACGGCCTCAACCTATGGGTCAAAGAACTAAATGTTATGTACCTAGTTAATAAAATACATAAGTATATTTCGTGACCTAACATATACTTATCTTTTGACTTAACTCTACCACTCTATAGATCACTGAAAACTACAAATTCATTTTACAGAATGTATTTACAAGTACCGTCATTGATGCAAAAAGTGATTTAATACCGGAGGCACAAACGATACAATTTGTATCATCAGCATATTCGCAAAAGAGAACAAGGTGTCAATAAAGAGATCGTTCACATAAATTAGAAAACGTATTGGCCCCAGAATTGACCCTTGCGACACACCACATTCCACCCCAATTCCCCAATTTCCCATGTTATTAACCATCACTATGTAAACTGTTTTGTTTAAACAAAATGATACACGATAAAGTATTTTAGGGAAACGTTCTCAAAATGTTCTGCAATACATTCTTAAAGTCTGGTGCCTAGTTCCCTGTTTTTGTGGGTTGGTAACGGTATACCATTGTTGTTGAAGTCAAATGAGATTTACCAGGAGTGTTCTTATTTAAACAACTCATTAATAAATTTATAGCATATAGCGTCCACAAGTATATGTGGTTTCATCTACTATAAAATATATAAAACTCTTATTTACAGTTTACAGTTACTGGAATATTAACAGTAATTCACCAATATGTTGACGATCTTTATCTGGTCTTACTAACCGAAAAATTTCTTAAAAATATCAATAATCAGACATCGCGATTTCAAACCCAGAAACATTAATAAGTTAAAATGGCCATTCGCTATCAACCATTATCCAATATTCACATTAAAATCTTTTATTAAAACAGACAGTTTTTAACCGTCTATCACTGAAATATTATTCTATTTAATTTATAAACTTACAGTAGCATGTGGTTTTACCAGACAATTTTGCTGTAGGTTCTCCATTACCAGGTTTGCATAGCAATAACAACAAACTGATAATGAAAAATCCACTGAAGTACAAAAATCTATAGAATTTAAACAAAGGTTTGATGACAAAATAAACTCCTCCATTGTAAGTTCTGTAATATCTTTTAAAGAATTACTTTATTCTTATATAATATACAGTGTTAAACCCACTAGAATATTTGTAAATAAAGTCACAACTAAACTGATTCAATCGAAATGATTAGGAATTGCTCGATTTCTAATTGAATTTAGAAATTCACATGAATTTTCGACATACATACCTACAATACAGCTGAAATTTTAAGGTAAAATGTAGGTAGATTACGTAAAGTTAATGCAATTTATGGTCGGCCATAAAGGAATATTATTTTCATGTATTTTAGGAATTCTATAAATTCTTTGTTAATGAATTAAGAATTTTTAAATGGTGACCTAAATCTTTAAATCTATTTATCAGTTATATTATTATTATTAGTTTATTGTTTTTTCTTGTAACTTGTATGTTGAATCTGATAATAGTGTTTTTAGAGGTTTGTGTTTCGAATCGATAACATTTCTTTCAGCGACAGCTGATTTTTGCTTAGTTTAGTTTGCCATTATACCGTGAATAGACTTACGCTGGAACAACGATTGCAAATTGTGCAAATTAATTTCGAAAACCGTGGTTTAGTTCGCAAAATTTACCGTGCATTACCATTTTACAGTCGACATAATCATTCATTCGAGACAGTAATTCGAATAACCATGGGTCATTTTCGCTCCACGCATATTCTAATTGATAATGTGCATTCGCAGAAGACCTTGTACAGTGGTCACCAAAAGTTGTTGCTGCTGTGAAGCGCACTATTGAGGAGGACCTGAATGAGTCGATTCGCTATCATGCTTGGCAATTGGAGCTGTCCATCTATTTTATGGAAGATTTAATTTTCGATCTAGCTCGAATTCAAGCCGCTTGACCATCGTGTGCATCGTACATTCGGTGAATGGGCCGAAAACGGCATTACTATCGATCCTCATTTTCACTACAAAATCGGGGAGGCTCATTTTCCGTCGAATGGCTACGTTACAAGCAAGATGGCCGCATTTGGAGTGAAGAAAATCAAAAAGCCATTACTGAGACACTGTTACATCCATAAAAGTTTGCTATTTGGTGTGTGCTTTATGAGCTGATGGAATCATTTGTCTATATTTTTTCAAAAATGATGCCGGCTGGAACGTTATAGTCAATGGAGAGACCTCTTAATCTATGGTTACTGACTTTTTCGTTCCCCGACTGAATGTTAATCATGTAGAATAGCTGTGTGTGTTTTGCATAATCGACCTGTGAACTGGTCTCCAAAATCGCGATTTAACACGTTTGTATTATTCTCTGTGGGGATATGTGAAGGCGCAAGCCTACAGCCATAAATCAGCGGATGGACGAATTGGAAGCCAACATTCGCCCGACGTCGTATTTAAATACTAATGGCATAAAATTATCTTTGCAATAAAACCAGTTCCATGGCTATTACGATGACTTTATGTATTCTATTTCATTCTAAAGTTTTATACATCTAAAAACGACGCCGATTAGTGTGGAATAAGACTAGTTATCTTCTAAAATGGAATTTATCTTGGCGTCATAAGCGTTCCCATTCATAGTTGCTATGGTTTCCCATTTATCTGCTTTTATATAATTTCAATATTTGTTTCATAAATTGTTTCTGTCTTCCTTTTTCAGTTCATTCTTCCCATGGACTTTATGTTTCTATCGTGGTTGACTTTCCGTTTAGCTTGTTATCGTAGTTAGATAATTTAGGCATCAGTTCTTTGATCATCGGTATACTGTCTCAAGGATATCCTATAAAGTAAAAAGTTAAAAGTCTATACTACTACTATAGTAATAAAGTAGAAGAACTTAGTAATCAAGGAAGAGGATAAACGGAAAGTGAACCATGATAGAACACATAAAGTCCATGAGAAGAATGCATTGAAAAAGGAAGACAGAGACAATTTCTGAAACAAATATTGACATTATATGAAAACAAAAAATGGGAAACCATGGTATAGGTAAAGATGTTCAAGTGAAAATATAAAACATAAAATAAATAAAAGCAATAGTTAACTTTCATTCCTAACTATACATAGTAATATTCAAGGAAATGGTAAAAAATATTTCCTAAATAATTTTGGTTCGATGACCGCTGTAACAGAGCATTATAAAAATTTAGACAATCGCTTTGATTTTTAATACAATAATTTAGAGAAAAGAGAATAGTTATAAAACACAAATACCAAATAACACGAAATGATATGTACGGGGTCTGTCATAATCAATGCGTCAAATTTATTTAAGGTTATATAAGGTAAGAGCAGGGCAATGAGTTTTAAAGGAAAAAATAATAAAACATGGACCGCCTTGCTTAACATATTAACCACACCTTACTACCGTATACACTTCTTTCTCTAAAGTATAAACATTCGTCTCCACTTTCCAAACAAATGTCGTCGTCATAGCTACTAATTAATTGTGCAAAAGCTTACTAAGCAAGCACAATTTGCATATTCCAATAATCCATAAGGGGTATTATGCTTTGTCAATCGTGGACCCTAACTGCAGACTAATTAGTTTCATCCTGATTAGGACTTGTCAGTACAGTATAGTTGGTCCGCAATTGACAAAGTACAATCTCCCAAATGATTTTATATTTTTCTTAGTTACAAAATATAGTACCCCGATTTTTGAAAGAAGATTACAGTTATATAAGAGGGGTCGTTTAACCATGCGTATTATTTAAAATCTCCGGGAGTTACAACACCTGTCAGAAACCTACATTATATAAAATATTGATTCCATTTTACAAAAAAAAAATTACTTGTTATGGTATTCGTCTTTTATTTTGCCACTTTAGCTTTGTAATATTTTGTATATTGCAAAATAATTAAATGGTAACAACCAAATATGAAAGCCAAAAATAACAAACTTCTTAAAACCAGTAAGTTCATTTTTACGAAAATTGTAGTTATGAGTTTTTAATGTTTGATTTTGTTTACATGTGGCTCTAATCTATTTATTAAAAAAGAAACCGCAAATGTATCCTATAACATATACAATTTAATATCGAAATTCACACTTTGGCTAGTGTAGAATCCTTTTTCTTTGTCTTTCTCCGTCATTCTACTGTAAACATTGTTTTCGAAAAATGGAAGAAAGATGAGTTTGGTGTGCGGTATTAAATACAGCAAAGATTTATGCAATCTCGCAAGCGATTAGGGGTGGCTTCTTTGTTAATCCTGCTGAACAGCAGAACCACCAGAATAAATCCTCAATTTATGCATTAAGTATTAAATATTAACATTTAGCATTTACTGAGTATTTCATTAAAAATATTAAATTTCTATAATTTCATCGTGCGTAACCGACATTTTAATAATTATTTGCTTCTAGGAAAAATGCCACAGCTGTATAATCATATAACTGCAAGTGCAACGCACTCATAATTTCCGAGAAAGTCCTCTCTGCAGTGCAGCTATTTCGAGGATAACCGACCGAACGTCGAGATGAGCCGCATTTTTGGGGAGAACTGGTCAGTGGGAGTCGGCCGATGTTAATGTACGCATCGCGGGCGTTTAAATTTACAATTACGTGTCAATGTGATGTAAAAATGGATATTGTTTTTACACTCGGCGAAACTAAGTTTCAAAACCTTAACTTTCAACAACAACTGGTAGTAAAAGACTGTGGACGTCCTCTTCCTGTACTCAATATTGAAGTGACCGAGAAAAGTCGTGGAAAAACTTATCAAAGTCAATTTAATAAAAATATATATCTTCCTAATAATTGGATTTGTGGCTGTGGCGAAAAAGAGCTCTTTTTGTTCTTCGCGTGCCTGGTTCGGCACTGATTACGAAGAAAAAGATTGGCAAAATGCAACGGTTTTTAAAGGCACCTCAAAAATGATACAAAATGAGATGTTAGATTGCGTGCTGGAAGTGTATAGTGAGGAAATTCTTTGCGAAATAAATAAGGCCCCGTTTTTAGCAGTGATGGCTGAAGAAACTAAAGACGTATCCTCTAAATTTCGAATGGTGATTGTTCTTCGTTACGTTACCAAGGAGGGAAACCCGGGAGAAAGGTTCTGTATTTTTGCTTCCCTAAAATCATAATGCTATGTCATTAGCTAACAATATTTTTTATGTTATTGACCTTACTTTAGAAAACGATCAAGAAAAGCTCATTGCTCAAAGCTATGACGAGGCAGTTCTACTGAGTGGAATACATGGCGGAGTTCAGGCAATAATCAAAGAAAAATACGAAAATGCATATTTCGTACACTGCTATGCTCATCAATTAAATTTGATAATGTCACGGGCGTGTTCAATTGATTCTCAGGTACGTGTCTTTGTTGGAGATTTACATGAAATACCTGGATTTTTTAGTCATCCGCTGCAAAAACTTGCGGTTCTGAAGCAATTCACTGCAAGAAATGTACCCCATTCTGCACCTACGCGTTGGAATTTCAATATTCGTACAGTTAATGTGATTTACAGAGATTTTATTAACGAATGTATGAAACATCTGGAAGAAGATTCAAATGCAGTGACATCCAAAGAAGCAAAAGTAATTCGACGTATTCTGAAAGATCCAAATTTTACTTTTTAGCTGACTATTTTTATTATATTATACCATATGTTGAAGTTTTACATAAAAAACTGCAAAAGAAGGATATGAATCCAATAAATGCACAAAACGTGGTAAATAATTTTGAGAAAAGCATTAATAACGTTCGAAATAAAATAGGTTCTGTCAAACGGCAAGCTTCAAATTTTAGTACAGTCCCCTGTGATGCAAAAGGAAACGTTTAAATAATAGCAAAGAAGACCACCGTATTGCATGTATAGAAGTTTGTGATGTTATTATAAATAATGCAAAAGAACGTCTTACTTTTACAAACTTGGTAAAAAATATTTTAAAGTTTCAACTTTCCACTCTTTTACTTAGACTTACTTAGACTGCACACATCTGTCAGATTTTGAGATTTTTATCCCTCCTGCGTGTGAGTTGGTATCTCCTCCGGCCGGTCAAAGTTCATCGGTCAGCTTTCTTGACAACTACATCAATTGGACCGGAAATTATAATTTGTGGTCATGATTGCAAGGTGAAAGGACGTTCTGTCCAACTGTTACAACTGTCTCTTCCTTTTTAACACTTTTGTAATTTTGTCTTTTCACATCCATTATGACGAGTGTTGCATCATGAATTTATGATCTGCATTTTAATATATTTAATTCCTTCAAATGTTTTGCAACAATCTTTCGGATTGTTCTCAATTTGTAAGTATTGTTCCTTTTTTATTGTAAAAATTTTAACAACTAATGTACTTTTATTGTCTTCAGTTAACCCTGATGAAGCATACATGATGCGAAATATCGGTATAAAAAATAAATTGAGCATTTACTATTGAATGTATTAATTGCTGAACTCCCCAACAACCTTCTGTGAACCTTTGTTTCCAACGGCTCCTCCAAGGACTCCTGGTCTGTATATATATATGTATATATATATATAGGAAATAAGAAGAGGATTAATCGGGTCAGCGGTCTGTAGTGGTCTTCAGAGAATGAAAAAAGGAACTCCTTTGTTTAAAATTCTCAATATTTCGTCTTTTATTGTGAACTTATTCATGAGAAATACTAAAAAGTACAAGTCAGCAAAAAGAATTCAACAACAATTGAAAATACTCACAACTAGAGATTTATGTTATAAAACTGTGTTCATAATCAATAAAATCGTACAACAAATAACCCACATTAGTCATGCCATCTATAACATCCCGTGTGCTGACTGTGAGGGCTGTTACATCGGTCAAACATCCCAGTGGATGAAATACAGAATCGCTCAGCATAAGAGTGACTGTAGAATCAAAAAGGATCATGTGCCTTAGTTAAACATTCTCTTGAGCAAGGCCATTCATTTGATTTTGACCAAGTTAAAATCCTTGAACTCAACAGTAATTATACTAAAAGATTGTTTTTGGAAATGTATCACATCAAAATAACTGCAAATAATATTAATTTCAAAACTGACACCAATCAACTCAGCAATATCTATTGTAAATTTATGGATCTGCCCAAGTTTTCTTTCCTGCTTTTTGTTTCAACTTCTTTTGATTGTTTAAAACATTTAATTTTCGTATTTATTATACCATCTTGGGAGAGTCAGTCTGTATATATTTTCAGAAACACAATCGCAATAAAACATTATCTTTTTCTGTTATTTCGTCACTTGCTTTTTATTCTCATTAGTACGGCGATCCTTTGCAAACAGATAAATTTTAAATTTTCCTGGTTAGAGTAAATTTGATTCTCAGCCAGTACATGGTTAAAAAATTTTGAAAAGACTTTTTAATTAAATTTTAATATGCCAATTTTGGCATTTTATTTGTTGTACGATTTTATTGATTATGGACACTGTTTTATAACATAAACCTCTAGTTGTGAGTATTTTCAATTGTTGTTGAATTCTTTTTGCTGATTTGTACTTTTTAGTATTTCTCATGAATAAGTTCACAATAAAGGACGAAATATTGAGAATTTTAAACAAAGGAGTTCCTTTTTAATTCTCTGAAGACCACTACAGACCGCTGACCCGATTAATCCTCTTCTTACTTCCTAACTGAGTACGGTCGATATACTTCCTTCAGAATTATATATATATATATATATATATATATATATATATATATGCTGTATTTTTTATCTTTTCCTTCCAGTTTTGGATTTTTCTCTTTTAGGTCTTCCTCCACAACTTCCATCCAGCGTTCGCTTGATCTTCCCCGTTTCCTTTTACCCTCTGGTACCTTCCATGCTACATCATTTACGTCTCTTTCTTGTTCCACTCTTCCTAAATGTCCAAGCCACTGCATTCTTCTTGCCTTGTCTGCTTACCTCCGAACTCTCAGAACTTTTCTCTCCCAAAACTCTAGCTTTTGTTTTGCTTTGTTAGACATTATCCAAGTTTCACGTCCGTAGGTTTCAAAATACTTTTGTAGTCCGTTACTTGTGTTTTCGTTGACACTTCTTTCGATTTCATAATTCTACTTAAACCGTCTACACATTTGTTGCTCTTCGCGATCGTCAGGTCCACCTCCGTTTCTTCTTGGCATTTATTATTGATCAGTAATCGCAGGTACATAATACCTTCTACTTCTTCAAATTCTATCAATGTGCCATCTTGTCTATATAACTTGAACGTGGTAATAGTTGTAGTTCCGCATCTATTTTTTATTTACATGAATTTCCTCTTTTTTTGTGTTGAACTCTAGGCCTATTTGTTCCGTCTCCTTCATCAGTTGCTTCGTTATCTTTTCCAGTACTCGTCTATGTCCTGCTATTAAGACCACATCGTCCCTGTTTATACCACTCTTTTTTATTATACTTTCCAATGCAAAGTTAAACAGGATTATTGCTAGTGCGTCGCCGAGGTGTAATCCTTGATGTGTTTTAAAGTTGGTGTTGTTTTGGTTGATAATTTTTATTTCGTTCATTGTACCTTTTAGAGTCATTTTTACTTCTTTTCTTATTCTTTTAACATAAAAATATGGTCGGTTGTCTGCCTTTCCTAAATCCTCCCTGGTACTCTCCCAGCAACCTCTCAGGGTATATTTCTAGTCTTCTTTTATAATAGCTGCACGTACCTTATATGATACGTCTAATGAAGCAATCCCTCTGTAGTTTTCACAAGCTGTTTTCTTGCCTTTCTTATAAATAGGTATTATAGTCGCTTTTCTCCACATCTCCGGCATTTCCTCGGTTTCCCAAATTTGGCGCAATAACTTATAAACTTCTTCCTGGAACTTCTCTCCTCCGTATTTAATATGCTCCCTTGTTATTCCATTGTTTCCCGGGCTTTTATTTTTTTATTTTATTGATTACTTCATCGAATTCTTGTCTTCATGGTCCTGCAATCACTTACTGTCGGGTATTATGTCCATGAAAGTTTCTTCCTCTGCTCCATTTCCATTTGTTGTTGAGTTTAATATTTCTTCGAAATAATCTTTCCACCTTGCTAATTTCTCTTCTGTATCTCCTATAAGGTTGCGTTGGCGTAACTCTAGTTGGTTCATTGATTGTATGATACACACCATATTGTTTCATTATATGCATAAATAATCTACTATCTTGATTTTGTTTTAATAGATCTATATTGAAGTCTCCACAGACAACCGTTCCAGATTGTAAATTTTCTGAAAATACCTCATGCAAAATTGTCTCAAGGTGAACCAAACATTCCTAGAGGGAGGTCTATAAATACAAATGATGTTCTTACTTGGTTTGTTAATTTTGATTGCACTACATTCGATTACTAGCCCTTTCCTTTTTCTTTTAGTGATGTCAATTCTATAAATTCTGTTCCTGTACGAACTAGAATGCAAGATACCCCATGTGAATAGTTATTACGAGTAAAACACGACGTCACATCGTATCTATCAATTCACTGGGCAAAAGTAGAAAAAAATGCAAGAGTAAATTCCTCAAATGAGCCCCACGTTATGGAGCCACACATTATTATGAGATGATTTAAATAAATTGTTGACTTTTTTGAAAACTGAATTATACTTTTGTTACTGAGTTTTTCAGGTTTAAATCCTTGCTTGTATTATTAGGTAACTTTAATTTAATTTAGAATTTCAATTTTTTCTACCATTCCCAATTAATTCTTACTTTTAATTTATATATATTGAGTAATTCAATAAATGGCTCTAATTTCAATTTCTCATATTTAGTCATATAAAACAATTTATTCTAATGCAAAAGGAAAGAAATTGAATAATTAAATTTATTTTGAATTATAGCTACGATCTGAATTGACTAGCGACGTCTATGAAACACAGATACGACTTACAATAATTTATCTATGTAATAATATTTTTAAAACTGAATTTTTAGTTCAATCTTTTCTAAGCGGCTACTATAGTAATTGGTTGGTTTTTGACGTTTGGTTGTCACTCCCTTCATGTGTCAATATACAGTCCACTGAAATTGAATTTTACACATTATTATTGTACCAGAATACAATATATTTTTGGTCCAACCTCACCGGATACGAATCAGACAGAAGTTATTGAAGCACTTCATTGGCAAGAGCACGTGGCATTCAGCAAACCTGGTATCGTTCCCATATTTCATTATCTACATTACTAGTACCCCCAATAGCTTCTACAATCATTACTTTAAATTTGTTTTATTAATACATACAATACATTGTATATTCATTCATTTGTCATAGCAACCATATTTAAAGTCATTATGGACGAGCAATTACCCAAGTTGGTAGTACAAAGAGGTAGAGTAAAGGCAAAATTGACTAGATTCAACCAATTTTTGGACACGTATCGGTCGACAATGTTGGTAGAATTAAAAGAACGCACACAAATGATCCAAAATATCTTTAACGAATTTGAAGCCATTCAGTTCGAAATAGAGAGCATAGACACAGGGTAGGATTCAGATATTGAGTCTAGGAATTTCGAGAATTCATTTTTTGAAATAATTTCATTAGCTAAAACTAAAATTAGAGAATCGCAAAATAGTACAGTCGCACATACTAGCAATAGCAATAAAACCAATGTTAAATTGACAGACTTGAATTTACCATTATTTAATGGAGATTACGACAAGTGGATCAAATTTGCAGATAGTTTCAACGCTTTCAATGACAAAAATTCCGATTTATCTCAAATTCAGAAATTTTATTATTTGCAAGCTGCATTAAAAGGTGATGCAGCGCGTGTAATAGATAATTTAAAAATCACCGAATCGAATTATGACGTAGCGTGGTCTCTGTTACGCGAGTGTTACGATAACAAAAGAATGATTATTCACACTCATATACAACACATCTTTGCATTGAATCACGTAACGCGTGAATCACATGCTGCCTTAAAACAACTCCTTGATGGTTTTTTGTTGCATAGTCGAGCTTTAAATAGTCTAGCAGACACTGAAAGTCAGTTAAATGCCTACCTTATTTTTCTATTATCATCTAAATTAGATAGCATCACAAAGAAAGGATGGGAAGGGTTCTCGAAAGGTGATCTATGTCCCAATATTACGAAATTGACGAACTTTTTAGGTGATAAATATAATTTGCTCAGAACTATAGAAAACAAGTAATCCTCCTAGTATTCATAAAAAATATGAAAATAAACTTGCTCATATAACCACAGTAAACAACATTTGCAATTTATGTAAGAAATCGCATTCATTATTTGCGTGCAAGAAATTCATTGATCTGCCTACAAAAAGTCAACTCGAACAAGTAAGAAAATTAAATTTGTGCATTAATTGTTTAAGACCAGGAGATGCCAGTGCTGTGTGTAGAGCTAGCAGTTGCAAAACTTGTACACGAAATACACAAAATGATTATCCGTCGAACAACGACGATCGAATTCCTAGCAAATCGCATTGCAGTTCAAATCATGCCATGAATTAAAATGTCCCCAGTACGAGTGTATTCGCCACAAATTCGTCTAGCATTTCGCTAAACCACTTTAGCCAATGTTAATAGAAATACTTATACAGTAATTATATTCTATTGTCTACAGCAAATGTTTATGTCCTTGATGCTCAAGACAATCCTATTAAATGTGGGACACTCCTTGATAGTGGATTAGCCAATCTAACTTTATTACCAAGCATTTTTTCGAGTCACTAAACTTACGTTCCATAGACATTAATATGCCAATAGGCGGAGTCAACTTAACCTCAACAACGATAACTCAAAAACGCAATGCATCATTCATTCCACGCACAGTAATTTTATAAGACAACTTAGTTTTCTAATTGTAAATCATATAACTGAAAATGAACCGCAAATCAAACTAAAAGTTGAACATTTAAATTTACCTACGGATTATGTCTTAGCAGATCCAATGTTTACCAACCTGCCCTAATTGATCTTTTATTAGGAGCAGGTGTATTGTGGGACTTATTAAAATACGGGCAAGTGCGACTCCACAAAAATTCCCTATTTTACAAGCGTCCCATTTGGGCTGGTTGCTTTCAGGTCCTATTCCATTTCGTTCAGTCGAAAGGTCCCATTGTAATTCTGGGCTCGGATAGTATAAGGCGATATGCGCGTGATCCCCTTGCTGCCTAGTAGGAAATTGAGGGGATGCCAGGCGAGAACTCGCCGGCTCAATGCGATATTTTTAATTCATCGCGAAATTTTAAAATCGCAATATTTCAGTAAATAATGATCCGATTGAGATGATTTTTGGCGGAAATTACTCGTAAATCTTCAGCGCTTCTGACGATATAAACAAATTGGTCAATTCCTTTCGATTTTTATACATAGGTTATCTGAAAACCGAAAAACAATTGTGTAAATACTGTAATTAACAGAAATTATTCCTCGAACTCATGCCTCATACTCCATAAACAATATTGCGAAAGCTCATATCGACGGAAGAACATTTGCAGCAACACCGAGAGTAAATGAACGAACTCTCAGCCAGTTCTCAACGCCATTACGGCATTATGTTCGTTGAATTTGAAACACATACATACTTACATTGTTCAATCATATTGTCAGAAGACTCACTCATTCTTTTCTACTGACCGCCCTCCGTTCGTTTTTATAAACATTGCGAATCTTTTTCACGAACTAACGCGCGGCTCATCAAAGGGATCGCTTCTTATTGTATGTTTTGATGGTTTTCGGTGACTTCGCAAGATCATCTTTTTCAAAAAATGAAATAGATTTCTCCGCATTTTCGATCGACAACAGTCGAGAACGGACGTATCTTCTTATGTTCCAAATAATTTGTACATTCTGTACCAATAATGGCTCCTCCAAATAATAAACAAATAGGGCGTGTGCAACATTTCAAGGAGGCCGAATTGTTTGGTTTTTGACGTTTGGTTGTCACCCCTTCATGTGTCAATATACAGTCCACTGAAATTCAATTTTACACATTATTGTTGTTTCTCGACCACAATACAATACAGTAATGAAATTACTTTAGCATTTCAGAAACAAAAACGAATGACACAACAATCATGCCTTTATAGGCCCTTTTCGTCGAAAAATAAGATAATAAATGCCTTAATATTTATTTGAAATGATCTTACTAGTATTAATTGTTCAAACGGTTTCAACCCTCGAAACTTCATGGTGATGCGCTGTGCGCGACGTTCTTGGTGCGACCGTTTTTTATGTATTAGGTATTTCAATGAAAAAGTACATTATCATCATAGTATTTATTTTCATATACATACATATATAGATATATAATCTACATATGCCATATTATCTGTACCTTATATGCAGTACAGAAGAATCCAAAGTATTATCGGCTGACAAGAACTAATTCTATTGTTATTAGTGTTATCCGAATAGTTTGCATCTACGTTTCTGTTTTTACCACTTGCGGTGGCATATATACGATAAGCTTTGGCTGCTCACTCTAACTAGTTTATAGAAAACAAAATCGGTTCAATCTTACCCGTGAGTTGTCCGTATGAGCTTAACATATATGCTGTCGGCACGTCGCCTTTTATTCTAGTTATAACAGGGTATTCGTATCGTGCATTTCGCATTTAGTAAACTTACGGATGTCTCATGAAAGAACTGCTATTTATTGCGTACTTATAAAAATCTCTCGAGCAATTTCAGGAATTAGAGCTTAGAGAAACTTGGGTGTGGAACTGTATAGTGATCATGTAAGTAAATTGCGTGTCTATGTAAACTATAGATGGGCAACCTACGGCCCGCGGGCCACATGCGGCCTGGAGTAAGTTTTGCCCGGCCCGCTACTGAATTCTTTCGTTGCATATTAGCACGGCCCGTCTAAACTTAATTCATAATGAATCATAAGGATACCACAAAAATGTATATTTTTCAAGATTACTCGCAGCATAAAACTTCTACAAAAAAGGTTGCCCATGCCTGATGTAAACAGTACAAAACATAAACAAAAGAAAGAAGGTAGTTTACCGTATTGGAAGTTCCTCCGATTTCATTTTTTTTGTTAAGTGTGCTTAACATTCCGCAACATGTAGTTGACAATGAACATTTTAAAGTGTTTTGGAAGATGTACATGCTTGGTAGTTACCAATCCGAAGAGTAGTACTATATCAATTGGCGCGCGTAAAAAAAAAGTTATATAAATAAGTGAACTAAAAATGTGGTTTTACAACAGATACAAGAAAATAGCGTGCTTCATATTTTAGTCCGAATATTAAAAACAAATGAACCATCTGTATCGTATCACTTATGCATATAATTCAATCGAATATTTTATCACTTTCAGAACCGTTGTGTAATATAGTCAATTCATCGTTCCAAACAGGTATTTTTCCTGATAAATTAAAAATTGCGGTTGTCAAACCAATTTTCAAGAAAGGTGATCCGAATAATCTTAATAATTACAGACCTATTAGTCTGCTCAGTACTTTCGCAAAAATTTTTGAGTATGTCATCTACACTAGGCTTATTAATTTTTTCAAAAAACATAACATCTTAAATAACTTCCAACATGGCTTTTCAAAAGGTAAATCAACTGAGACAGCAATCTTTGAATACACGGAGAGAATATTGTCTGTATTAGAAGATCGCAATTTGGCATGTGGACTTTTTTAGACCTCAGTAAGGCCTTCGATAGTGTAGAACACGCTATCTTATTATCCAAACTCGAATACTATGGTGTGCGAGGCATATCATATAGTTGGTTGAAATCATATCTTACTGGTAGGAAGCAATTGGTAAGTCTCAAGGATCAAAGTACTGAGCCGGTTTACTCGGAGATGAAGGTTTTGAGACGCGGTATTCCACAGGGGAGCTTACTGGGTCCATTACTTTTTAATATTTTTATTAACGATGTTGATAGGATTATACAGGGCTCTGAACATACGTTGATAAATTACGCAGATGACACAAATTTGTTAATACAAGGCAAAAACTATGCAGATCTTATAAATCAATGTAGTCATTATTTCAATATAATGCAAGATTGGTTCTCAATGAACAAACTGCACCTAAATAAATCCAAAACGGGATGCTTGCTCTTCAAAACATCTAGCCTTGTACCCACCCCGCCAACTATTGAACTAAATAATACAAAATTGCCATTATTAAATCACGCCAAATTTCTTGGAATTTATGTGGATGAATTTTTAAAATATAACTATCATGTAGATAATATATGTAAACAACTCAGTGCGCAATGTTATGCCATTAGAATACTGAAGAAAGTAGTCAACCTAAACGTGGTCAGAGCTGTATACTTTGCAAGTTTTTACGCACGCATCAAATACGGTATCATTTTTTGGGGACATTGTAATGAAATACAAAGAATTTCTTATATTGCAAAAACGCGTGATCAGGACTATGTTTGGTCTCGATTTTAGAGAGAGGTGCAGAACTGTGTTTAGATCAAATAATTTGTTAACAGTCTATGGTATTTATATATATGAAACTGTAGTATTCTTCTATAAAAACAAAAATTACTTTTCGGAATCTCAAATTAAACACATGTATAATGCGACACGGAAAGGAGTCAATATAGTGTTTCCGATACATAGGTTGAGTATGACAGAGAAAGACCTGTCTTACTCTTGTTTAAGACTATACAATAAATTACCCTTATTCATAAGAAGGCTAGCAACACTTCAATCTTTAAAACGCAAGCTGCGGGAATGGTTAATTGAGCTGGAACCATATAATATGGAAGAGTATTTTAATTAGTAATATAGTTAAGTAATTCTAATTTGACGTATTCATGTATACAACGTATACTATGAAATAAAGAATTATTATTGTTATTATTGTTATTATGCAGCATTGGAATTACTGCACACACAATAGCGTCCCATTGTATAGTTATCTGGCAAACATTTTTAGCGTAACCCGGGCAAGTACGTATGTAAGTGACCCTTCCTGTCTTTCCCAATATTGTATCTCAACCTGTTAGCTAGCGTTACTATGCAGTTGACACATTAATCAATAAAACAAAAACACGTCTTTTTAGATCTATGGGTGAATTTTACAAGAATTCCGATACAACCACAGCTTGATATAACAAGATGGACAACGTGGTTTCATCCAGTTTTATATTATAGTATCAATCAATAGCATTTAGATGAAAGCCACGTGGAATTAACTAATTGATGAATCTATAGGTACAAAAATAGCTGAAAAATTATGTCCGTTCGATGTTACGGAAAAATTCTGATCACATCAAATTCTCTGGAGCCGAATATTCTTTTGTAGGGGAGAGTGGGGTCAATTCGTATGCGGGGCTAATTCGGACAATTCAAATATTCGCTTTAATACATAACGATTTTTTGTTTTTATAAATGTCATATGTATAAATATCTATTACGTCTGCTAAAACCGAACTTGTTAGCAGTACTTTTGTGATTGTCGCTGACGATTGTTGATTTTACCGTATAAAAGGTAAGTTTCATTCATTTTATTAAAATAGTGTATTTAGTTCCTAATTATTTCACATTTTTTTAGTTTTAGTACAGTATTATACGTTGAAATATACAGTTTTGTTAACATGACTAGATATTGTTTGTATAATTAATCTTTTTAAAATACAGTTGAATAATCTAAAAATGGCCATGTGGGGTCAGTTCGTACCAAGTGGTCGGGGTCAGTGTGGACAGTCCGAACTAGCCCCATTTACATTATCAACTTCTAATATCTCACCTAACCTCTCATTTACGTGAGTTGCAGGATGGTACGAAATTATAAAAGAAAGACAGATCGTGCTCATATATATACTATAAATGGGAAGTTTGCGGGCGTAGAGGAGAAATTACTTGAAAATTCTATATAGGTCAATGAGAAATTCAGGAATATGGAGGAAACATTAACGGAAAGATTCGTTGAGAAATTGAAAGAAGAAAAATCCAGAATAATAGAGGAATTGGATGGGCGCATAAAGATGCTGGAGGAACGAGCTCACTCAGGAATTAAACCGGAAAACGGAGGTACTAGACGTTTTACCAACGTGCAAACCAGCCAGATGGGAGCGAAAAATTTAGTTCCAATAGGTACTGTACAAAGTAAAAGTGACCTGCCTACCTTCGACGGGAAAATGCCTTTGGACGACTATTTAACATTACTGGAGACGACGGCTACGGTGTATGGTTGGACAGAGAGTACTAAAGCAGCCATGTTATCAGTGTCTCTGCGCGGTAATGCTCTGAAAGTGCTCCAGACTATTCCTTCGTTGGAGCAACAAAATTACCAAACACTTCTCAACCATCTGGAAATGCGTTTCGGTAAGAAACATCTGCAGCAGCTATATCGCTCGCAGTTAAAGAATCGTTGCCAGAGGTCCAACGAGACTTTACAAGAATATGAAGCTGACGTCGTTCGGTTGGTTAAGAGTGCGTACCCAACGGTTTCGGATGAGGTATGAGAGAGTCTAGCTGTGGACAAGTTTTTGGATGGTCTTCTTGATCGCGAAACGCAACAGGCAATAAAGTTGGCTCGGTCACAGACGTTGGCCCAAGCCTAGGATTTTGAAGCTGTGAAACAATCTGTTAAAGGAATTGCTCACGTCCGTGCCTTTGAAAATCACGAGAAGGAAGAGCCATTAGAAGAAATAAGGCAAATAAATAAAATGATGGCGGAAATGATGGAATCAATGAAGATGAGGCGATCAGAGAGACGATGCTGGAATTGTGGAAGGACGGGGCACTTACGTAGTTACTGTCCTCAGTCACAGAAACCAAAGCCGACGGAAAACTAAAATGGGTCGACGCGAAGGGGCGGTCGTTGACCCATGTAACTGATGCCCTAGAAACATCAGTGATTGTTGCTTCAATACGATGTCGGCCTAGTAGCCTGGTTGTACAAGGAAATGTAAATGGTAAACCTAGAGATTTACTGTTGGATACTAGCGCATAACAATTCTCAGACCGGAAGCAGTGGGTAGGAAGAACCAGTTACAACCTACAAGGTGGACGCTACGAAGGGCAACTGGGCCCACTTCCGTATTGGTGATACCGCATTCCGGTATCATGTTATAGTCGCAGAGATAGAACAAGATGTAATTCTGGGGATGGACATAATGGCAGAACTTTTTTTGGTTTTTAACTTGACTTGCAAGCAGGAGTACTGAAACTTGGCCAGGAAGAAGTCATTCTCCACCATGGTAAGGATATGTCAGCATGCGTAACACTAGCAGAAGATGTAATCGTGGCCGGTCGCAGCGAGACCATTGTGGAAGCAAACGTAAAGGAACACGTTCCCGAAGGACAGGTTTTCATGCTGGAACCAGGAGTGACTGCCGGATAAGGTCGTGGAATACTGATTGCCAGGTCGGAGATCCAAGCAGGAGAGAAGCTGCCCGTTCAATTGATGAACGTTAACAGCTATTCAGTAAAGCTGAAGAAGGGCATACGTTTGGGAAATTGTGTAAGTTAATATAACAACAACTCCTGACCCGCTTCCACAGTGGTTAGATAAGTTTATTGATATGTTTAGCAAAGACCTGACAACTGAGCAACGCCGTAACGTAAAACAATTGCTCGGACGTTACCAAGATCTCTTCCAAGTAGAAAACCGGAACGCGGGGGACAGAAGTAATGTTGTACGACGTCGCATACATACTGGAAATGTCCAGCCGATCCATCAAGCTCCCAGAAGACTGCCACTGGCGAAGCGAGCCGAAGCAGAACAGATTAGACAGGATATGGAGCGGGATGGCGTGATTGAACCGTCGAATAGTCCATGGGTTTCTCCAGTTGTGCTGGTGAAAAAGAAGGATGGTTCAACTAGGTTCTGTGTAGACTATCGTCAACTGAACAACGTGACCAAGAAAGACAGTTATCCCTTGCCCCGAATTGATGATACCTTGGACACACTGGGTGGGTGTAAGCTGTTTTCGACTCTTGATTTAAAGAGTGGTTATTGGCAACTCGGAGTAGAGGCAAAGGATAAATAAAAGACGGCATTTACGATAGGGCTATGGCAGTTTAATGTGATGCCATTTGGGTTGTGTAGCTCGCCCGCAACGTTTGAAAGGCTTATAGAAAACGTTCTGAGAGGACTATCTTGGGAAACTTGCTTGGTATACCTTGTATTGTATTGTAATGAGGTGGGGTCTGGCCCAAAATGGCCCTTTGCACAGCGACCACGTTGATCTATTGTGCTTCCTCTTGTTTGTTTTATTTATTTATTTAATACGCTTAGGAACAGGATCAGCTCCTTCAATGGGAGTGTAAATAGGTCCTCCTCACTCAGCGTATATGCATGTAGTAGTCTATATCTCCTGTGGCCTAGTGCCCCACAGTTAGTGATCAAGTGTTCCATTGACTCCTCTTCTTCACCGCAGAATCTGCAAGTGTCCGTGTTGGATAAGCCCATTTTGTGAAGGTGCTTGTTACAGGTATAGTGGCCTGTGAGTGCCCCAGTCAGTGTTTTTAAGCTTCCCCTGTCCAGTTTTAGGGCGAGGTCCGCCCTCCTAGCGTCGAAGCTCAGAAATTTTTTGGAATGTTCCAGCCCGCTGGTCTCATTCCAGTGTATCATTGTAATGGACGCTGTCCATTTCTTTATCTCACCTTTAAGGAGACCTTTGTTAAACCCAAAAGTTGGGGTAGGTCCAGTAAAGCTTCTCTCAGCTCCTGTTTTTGCGCAGATGTCTGCCATCTCATTTCCCCGTGCCCCTCATGCCCTGACACCCATACCAGGGTGATCTGGTTCTGAGTGGCCAGGCCATTAAGCATGTTGCGGTATTCCAATAATAATTTGGACGTGATTGTACAACTGCTCAGGGCCTTAAGGACTGATTGACTATCCGAGAATATTTTAATTCGTATTCCCCTGTGTCCCCTTTCGGATAGGATTCCTACAGTTTTCAAGATTGCGTATAGTTCCGCTTGGAAGATTGAGGTGTCCTTGCTCAAAGTTATTGATCTGTGTGTTCTAGGCCCCACTATTCCTGCCCCCACTCCGTGAAGCGTTTTGGGCCCATCTGTGTACCACTTTTGCGATCCATCCCGTAACCATCTCGGGTTTGCGCACCACTCATCCCTTGTCGGGAAAACGACCCCATACTTCCTATCGAAGCAAAGCATGGGATCCATGTGGTCGCTTGCTAGAGACATACAAAGTATGTCTTCGATTTCCTTCAGGATAGTGAGATGACCGGTAAGGTTCCCTGCCTTAAGTTTTTCTTTTCTATAGATGGAGATTGCTTGCGTAGCTGCCTCCTCTTGCACGGCCACATTTAGCGGTGTCAGGTTCAGAAGAACTTCCATGCCCGTCGTTGGGGTTGATTTCATAGCCCCTGTGATGCACAGGCACGCAAGTCTCTGCACCCTGCGTAGCCTCGATATGGCTGTTTTCTGTTTGGTTTTACCCCACCATACCAGAGCACCGTACAGTATCGTGGGTTTAACCATTTGGGTATATATCCAGTAGGTCATTTTCGGGGTCAGACCCCAGGATCTACCTAGTAGTTGTTTATTAGTCCAAAGGTTTTTGTGGCCTTATTTATTACTGACTCGAGGTGCAGTTCCCAGGTAAGTTTTTATCCAGGATAATTCCCAGATATTTTACCTTATCACTGGGGACGATCTCGATGCCGTTTACTTTTAAGGTGGGGATATCTATCCCTCTTTTCCTAGTGAATGGTACGATGGTTGTCTTCTCTGGGTTAATTGATAACCCCTCCAGCCTGCACCATTCCCATGTTGTGTTCAGGGCATTTTGCATCCGTTCGGCAATCGTCCCTATATGGTTACCTCTAATTATTACACAAATATCATCCGCATAGCCAATGGTTCTGTGTCCCTTCCGGTTAAGGACCCTAATCAGGTCATCAGCTAAAACCGACCATAGAAGGGGAGATAGTACCTCACCCTGTGGGCATCCCTTAACCGCAGTGACACTCATGTCCGTAGATCCGAGTGAGACTCTAATCAGCCTTTGGTTCAGCATGCAGCTGACCCATTTTACTATCGCTGCATCAGCTCCTCTATTAGAGAGCGCAGTTTCCATTGCAAGGAAGTTCGCATTATCGAAGGCGCCCTCAATGTCCATAAATGCACATAGGGCTATCTCCTTGGAGTTCAAGGCCTTTTCGATATCTAGAACCAATTTATGTAATGCCGTAGTAGTTGATTTGCCTTTCTGATAGGCAAATTGAAGTCCATGCAATGGACTCAGAGAGAGTACCTCCACCCTAAGGTATTGGTCTAGTAACTTTTCAATTGTCTTCAACATAAAAGAGGATAGACTAATTGGTCTGTAGGACTTGGGAGATTCCGGGGTTTGTTCCCTCCCTTGGGTATGAAAATAACTCTTACTTCTCTCCAAATCCTTGGGACATATCCCAGTGCTAAACTTGATCGGAAGATGTCGACCATCACCCGAAAGAGGGTAGCATTTCCCCTTGATAGTAATGCCGGAGAAATGCCATCCGGCCCCGGTGATTTGTAGGGTCTGAAACAGTTTACAGCCCATTTTATCTTTTCAAAGGTTACTATGTCCCTAATGACCTGGCTCGTCGTCCCGCGCCGACCATAAGGCGATGTTACCTGAGCATCAGCACTCGACGCTCCAAGTCTACAGTCAGGAAGTGAGTTCTGAGAAGAAGCTCTAGTGTTCCGTTGAAACTACTTGTATAGGTGCCATTTGTCTCCCTTAGTGTACCTGCCGGATTTGTGGCCCCTTTTGAGAGGGCCTTGAGCAATCTGGCTGTGGCCGGGACATCTCTAAGTTCTTCACAGAAAAGCCTCCATGATTTTCTTTTGGACTTCCTTAGCTCCTTGTTATATGTGGTTAGGGTCTCTCTGTACATATCCCATTTTTTGATCTTTTGGCCTTATTAAATTCCAGTCTTGGTGTGCTGCGTAGTTTTTCAAGATTTCTGTTCCACCAGGGTACCCTCTTCGTGGAGGATTTTATCTTGAGTGGGCAATTGTCTTGAAATGAGGATGTGATTGCATCAGTTAGTTTTCCGACTGATGAATCCAGCTCCCCAATTGATTGGTAAGAAATGTGTTTCCATTAATTCTTGACTGCAGATCTTCCGAATATTTCGTCCAATCTGTTGCCTTGGGGTTTCTGTAGAGCGATTGACTTTTCACAGATCCCCTCACTTCAAAAAGAATATGTTTATGGTCCGACATGGAGACCTCTTCAGAGACCCTCCAGTCCCTGATCATATCAAATGATTTGTTGGTTACGAGGGTCAAGTCAAGAACCTCTTCCCTAATGGCATTGATAAACGTGGGATCATTCCCCTTGTTTACAATCCCCATGTTAGTAAGTAATAAATATTCTAGGAGTGAGTCACCTCTGTTGTTTGTGTCCGTGCTACCCCAGACTAGGTTGTGGGCATTTGCATCACAGCCGATAATTAGGGTCTTCCTATGGCATCTGGAGTGTTCCACCAGACCCTTGATATTTGAAGGTGGTGCTTCGTACGTGTTCCCCGGAAAGTAGGCTGAGGCGATCACGACCTCTCTCCTACCTCCGTTTGAGTCCAACTCAACTAGCACCACTGCAGTGTCACCGTCCATATATTCTGTGAGAGGCAAAAAATGGATATCAGTGTTCATGATAAGCGCAGCTCTTGGTTTGATTGCACGCGTATCATAGATTACCTGAGTGTTTTGTGTGTTGAGGCCTTGGATACGGCCTCTTGATATCCAGGGTTCTTGGATGAGCCCTATGTTGATGGTCCCATCAGCAAACCGCCTGCTAACTTCGGCCGATGCGGTACAAGCATGGTGCAGATTTGCTTGGAGGCACTTCATTCTGCTTTTTCTGTAACGGGAATGGAAGGAGGGCTAGCGTCCTCTTCTTCCAGTTTCACCGCCTCCATCTGTTGGGCCAGCGCATCCGCGCTGACGTTCTCAGCTTTTAGCCTGAGTGCTATTTGGCCAAAGCGGAAGCTTACCTTACCGTTGGTTAGCGTCAGGCTGGCTGCTGATTTTTGGTCTACCGCAAGGACCATTGTTACATGCGAACCCTTCTCGGCTCTTTTTAGCAGTCGCCACGATTCGACGACGAGGCCTTTGTTTTGCCCCTGTAGCAGATCCAGGATCTTATTTGTAATCAGCGTTTTCGAATTTGGGAAGTAGCCCACTGCGACCCGAGAGTGAGGAATCTTATGTTGCTCTGTGGCCATCAGCGAGGCACCTTCCCATGGTGTTGAGTCGCCGATGTTCGTTTTAACCCATTCGGCTGACGCGCTATCCTTACAATGCAGGACTAGGTATCCTGCCTTGTAGGTGCATTTCAGAAAGGCAGGTTTTGTGGCCTGATCCTTGCCAGCTATAATTTTTTCGAGCGTCATGCTCTGGATAGAATCCATTTGTTGGGTCGTGAGGGACGTGTTAGGATAGTCCTTTGCTAAGACCGCAATCTTGATACCAGTTGCGATATCCTTGTATGAGGCAGTGGGCCGCCTCTGAGTGGATATCGAGGTTTTTGTTGGTTTGTGATGCTGCTTTACTTTTGCAGCTCGCGAGGTAGACGGTTGTTCATCCTTTGGCCTCTTTTTGCAGTAGCCCCAGGTGGCGTCTCTTCTTCAGACCTTTGCCGTTTAGGACCGGATGTTGTGTCCTTGGGTTTCTGGTCTGTGGCCATAGGATGCAAGGCCTTTGCGTAGGCCTCTTCTTTACTAAGACCTTTTTTGAGCAAGTAAGCCAACCTCTTTTTCCTGCTTCACTGAATCTTTTTGGCCTCTCTTTCAGAACTGGTTCACTGGGAGTTGTTTCCACCCCAGTGTCAGTTGAGGGCCTTTCTGCCTCTTGTTGCTTTTGAGGTGTTTGTGCCTCTTTGTTTTTGTTTTTTGTATTGTCGTCCATTTTGTACCCACGAGTGAAGGGGAAAGGGTGGTCCACTACGCCAGAGCCCCGGTAGCGCAGTAAGGCATTTATTGAAATGGGACCTCGCCCGGGCATCCCAAGTCCGCATATTTGAGACTAGATTAACCCACTAGCCATTGATCCCTCGAGATATGCTGTTCCCTCTTGGATTGGGGTTTGTTTAGAGTTTTCTCTCTTAGTCCGACTATATTAGCCAGTCACCCTAGCAGAGACATGACCGTACTGAGGCTCCTGTTACCAGTGGTTACCACGAGGAGGTTATAGCCGGGCTTCCGCATAGCCTAGCAGTTTCGGCACAATGTTCGTGGGAGCACTGCGTTGTTCCCCCTACATAGGCTAGCAGCTGACCACCTTATGGTATACCTCGACGACATAATTGTCTTGGGAAGATCTTTTGATGACCACTTGAAAAATTTGGAACAGGCATTTCAGCGTTTGCAAGGAGCGAGTCTGAAGTTCAATCCCAAAAAGTGCAATCTGTTCCGGAAGAAAGTATACTACCTCAGTCATGTAGTATCAGAAGAAGGCGTCTCGGTTGACCCTGAAAAGATAGAAGCGGTTAGATCTTGACATCATCATTGATCTAACATCGCCAAGCCATTCACAAAACTAACTGAAGACGGTCGAGACTTCATCTGGGACAAGAGCTGTCAGAATGCATTTGAAGAACTTAAACAGATGCTGACCTCTGCGCCCATCTTGAGTTATCCGCAATCGGAAGGAAGATTCATATTGGATACTGATGCCAGTAACGTTGGCATCGGAGGCGTGTTATCTCAAGTTCAAGATGGCCACGAGAGAGTGCTTGGCTACTGCAGTAAAGTGTTGTCAAAACTAGAACGCAACTACTGTATGACTAGGAGAGAGTTGCTGGCCGCAGTTAAGTCAGTTGAGCACTTCCACAAATACCTCTACGGTAGGAAATTCTTATTGAGAACAGATCATGCGGCATTGATGTGGTTATTACGTTTCAAGAATCCTGAAGGGCAGGTTGCCCGATGGATAGAACGTTTGCAGGAATACGATTTTGACTCGGAACATCGGTCCGGAATCAGTCATCGTAATGCTGACACACTATCCAGAAGACCCTCCCCAAAGGACTGTGTGCACTGCTGTCGTGCCGACGAGAAAAACGAAGCAACCTATTGCCGAATTGCTGTCGTAGATGATAACATGTACAAACATCAATGTAGATGATAACTGGAACGAAGATCAAATCCGAGCCGACCAAGAGTCCGATGACGTTTTGAAGTACGTCGTGGAATGGAAGAGGCAAGAAGCTCGGCCTAATTGAGAAACTGTAGATCCATATAATAATAATAATAATAATAATAATAATAATAATAATAATAATAATAATACTAATACTAATAGGAGTTTATTGACTATAGCTGAAATACATATAATACTTAAATGTACTACAACATATAATAATAGATATATACTAGTGCGTAACACAACATATTTAATTTATACATAGCATATAGGCGGGAGCTAAAGTCTTACTTGGCACAATGGGACTCGTTGGTGGTAGAAGATAGTCTTTTGAAACGAGTGATAGAAAACGAAGCTGGAACGAATAGGAAACTTCAGATCGTGGTGCCAAGAGTAGGAATTCCCGAAGTTTTGAAACTTCTTCATGACGGAACATTGGTAGGACATTTAGAAGTTCGTAAAACACTGGAAGAGGTCAGGGAACGATTCTACTGGTATGAATTGTAAAAACGACGTTAAGCATTGGTGCAGAAAATGTACAGTCTGCGCCGCTGCAAATGGACCTTCCCGAAGAAAGAAGGCCCCTATGAGGCAATACAACGTGAGCACTCCCTTTTAGAGGATTGCAGTTGATATTGCTGGACCATTTCCTACGACCGAAGACGGAAATAAATACATTCTGATTGCGACAGATTACTTCAGTAAATGGGTAGAAGCCAATGCATTGCCAAACCAGGAATCGGTAACGGCCGCTAAAACGCTGGTTGAAGAACTTTTCAGTCGATTTGGTGTGCCACTTGAACTTCAATCCGACCAGGGACGTAACTTTGAATCAGTAGTCTTCCAGGAGATGTGTAGAATATTGGGTATTCGCAAACCCAGAACAACTGCACTGCATCCACAGTCAGATGGCATGGTGGAGCGCATGAACAGGACTGTTCTCAAATATTTATCAAAAGTTGTCGCAGACCACCAGCGAGACTGGGACCAACAACTACATCTGTTTCTGCTGGCGCATAGAGCATCGGTCCACGAAACCACGGGCCATAGTCCATCTAATGTGCTCTTTGGACGAGAACTGCGCCTACCATGTGATCTCAAATTCGGTTTCAAACAGAATGAGGAAGTAGTTGGGGATGACTACGTTTCGAATTTACGGAGACGGATGGAAGAAATTCACGACCGGGTGAGAGCAAGTATCCTTGAAGCAAGCGACCGAATGAAGGAACACTATGATATTAGAGCTAGCGAAGGTGGATATCAGTCTGGGGACCTAGTCTGGCTGTTCAATCCTCCGCGACGTCGAGGTTTCTCGCCTAAACTGCAACGATCCTGGGATGAGCCTTACGAAGTGTTGAAGAGAATTAATGACGTTATCTACGGTATCAGAAAGAAACCCAATGGTAAGGCGACGATAGTGCATTTTAATCGCCTGGCCCCTTTTCTCGGCGACAACCATGAACAGGACAAACAGGTTGTCCGGGCTTGTAGACTTCCTGAAGACGAACCGACTCATGAGGGGTTCATGCGTAAGTACGGGACAAACCACGACAAATACGAAGAAAAAGAAGTTTGGAGGTAGCGGATAGTTCCTGTTCCGGGACGGAATAGTCGCCTATGTACATATATAGACTTCAAATAATTAGTTGCTAAGTAATGGTTATTTATTGTTTTGGGTTAATTTGTCAGAGAATAAGTAAATAAAAATATCGTCCGTGTTGTTTTTATAAACCCCGAGAACGTTTTCTAATTAGGAAAAACGTAACAATATGAAAATTTATGAGGGAAACGGTTGTTGTGATTGTTCGTATAAAGTGAACCGATAATTATAATATCGAGAAAATTACTATCCATCATGTAGATCGATTCACCAAGTTACTGGCCTATTGGTTGATCATTGACCGTGGGAGGTGGAATACTTATCGCTCTTGCTCATTCAATTCTTTCACTGTTCTTGATACTAGTATTCTAGATACCTTGTTTCACTAATTGACTTACTAATTGTAAGATGGGGTCTCAATTCTTTATCAGTCCATTTAGCTTTGCTTACATACCTCCAGATGTTTCAGTTGAGGATTTGGAACTGTTTACATCTGCATTCAGTGAACTGCGATCTTATCCGGGGCCGAGACTTGAAGCCACTCAGTCCCCCTGGTCCTCTTCTTGGCGGCCACGGTCTCACCGCCGCAGTTTGAGAAGAACTGATCCTGTGGATCCGGTAATTTCTATCATCTTTCGTCGTTAAAGATCTGCGGGGTGACTAATACCACATCCTCAAGCGTCGGGAAGAGTCTGTACCCTCCGCACGTGGGCTTAGGCGGGGATCTGTCCTGGTCGAGTTCAGCAATATGTTGAAGCACCGGGTTGTCAGATCGAGCGACCCTCTCCAGTGTGCCCAGCGGTGCTCCAGCGATCAATCGTAGCATTTTCTTTTGTGCTGTTATTATTCTCTTTAGCGTTGTCTTCGCTACTGTTGGCCAGGACAGCTCTCCATATGTTAAAATAGGTCTCAAGAATAAAGTATAAATAAGTACCTTTATTCTTAAATTAGGCATCGAGCTGTTACATAGGAGCGGCAGTACTACTTTTCTCGCGTTGTGATATTTCGCAATGATCGAACTCAATTGGGCCCTGAAGGTCAAGCGCTGGTCGAGGATGACGCCTAGATATTTTACGTCGCTCTTCCAGGGAGTCTTTCGTTCCCCGCGAAGATGTTGTCGGCGGGGATACCTGGTAAAGCGGATCGCCTCGCACTTGCTCACGTTCAGTTTGACCCTCCATGGATGGACCCACCTCAGGATATCGTCCGTCGCCGCCCGGAGCCTCCTGCAAATCAGCTCATCGGATTGGAATGTCGTCCATACCGCGGTATCATCGGCCATCGGCCATTGTCCTCGGCAGAACGGAGACGTATATGCGGAAGAGCTCCGGCCCAAGCAGGGATCCCTGTGGAACGCCGCATTCGCTGGACCTCTCAATCAATCTATGATCCCCAACTTTGATCGTGAAACTTCTTCCCCCAGATATCATTGTACGATCCTGGCCAACTGGTTGTTAATGCCGGCTCTAACCATTTTTAATATTAGACCGTCATGCCAGACTGTGTCTAATGCGTTGGCTCGGCCGAAGAATTCCGCCCCGACCGTCTCCCTCCTTTCCATGGCCTCTAGGGCTGCCTCCGTCAATCGAAAGAGTTGAAAATCGGTCGACAGCCCGGGCCGGAAGCCAAACTGCTCGTCTTGGAATACCTGTTTGGCTTCCAGATCTCGGGATCTTTACCCGTCTTGGGGATCATTCTGACGTCGGCGACTTTCTAGGTCGCCGGAAATAGGCCCAGCGTTAGGATATCGTTGATGACGAGGATAATCTTCTCCACTAACGGCATCGGCATCGTCTTGAGTGCGGCGTTGGTTATTCCATCAACTCCAGGAGCCCTCCTCGGTTTGGTGGTCTTAAAATACGCTTCCAGTTCTTCCGCAGTCGCCAATTGAATCGCTTCCGCAGGAGCACCAGGGAGACTTTGGATGAGCGTTTCCACTTCTTCATCCAGTTCCTCGTCGGAATCGTACTCCTGCGGCCCCTCGTAGATGGATTGAAGGTGATCTGCCATCTCTTCAGCTTTTGCAGGGTCATCGTAAACTAAACCAGTCGCTCCATGGAGCGGCACAGCGGCTTTGGTTTGTACGCCTAGCTTCAGGGCCCTGGAAAGATTCCAAAGCGATCCGTCGGCGATAGCCAAGGACGATACTTGTTCCGACCAGCTCTTCTGGCGGCAGCGACAAAGCTCATCCCTCGAGTGTTTAGCCGGTTAGCGATGACTCAGTCCGCCCGCGCTAGGATAGTTTGCGCCCTCTTATTTGCCCTCCTCTTTTCCTTAAGGAGACTTTTTAAACCGGGGGCAGCCACAAGTTAAATTTTCGGCCGCGTTCGGAAGGACGTTGCCTCGGTGATGGAGTCCTTCAAGATGGAAGTCAAAGTGGCGGCTCTTCAACGTATCCGATCCGTCGACAACACTAATCTCATCGGGGCGACGCTCGGCGGCCTCAGCGAACCTCGCCCAATCGACGCTCGGCAGAGGGGGGAGAGATCCACGCTTTGGAATCTTCCACCCAGGTCGATAATGATTGGATTGTGATCCGACGACAGCTCCGGGACTGATGTGACAGCTATTGGTCCACGGAATCCTCTTGAGATGGCGAGATCCAGGATGTCCGCCCTTACGCCGGCTCGAAAACGTAGGACCGTCTGGGAGATGCACCGAAACATCGTTGGCGGAGATGTGTGTAAACATTCTCCGACCAGACAAGTTCGTAATATTGCACCCCAGAATGGGTGTTTCGAGTTGAGATCTCCGACGACAAGGACCGGATCATCACCCGCCATTAGTTCATCCACGTCGTCGGGATCATATCCTGACCGAGGTATAGCCGAGGTATAGCCCGGATAGCCACCGCCTCCAGGGAGCGCAGAAGGGGCACAGCCGCCAACGAGTGACCGATGTGAGTTCGAACAGCGACAGCGACTCCGCGGCCTGTTAGACGGTCGGCACGATAAGTTCGGAAATTCACCAATTTACATCGGTCACCCGGGCGCAACCATGTCTCGTCGATGAGGACGACGTGGATAGCCTCTTCGGAGAGGAATGCTGTTAGCTCATTGAGCTTTCCTGACAGTGCATTCGCGTTCCTCGCTACTATCTTCAGCGCAGGGACGTTATCCTCCACACACGGATTAGCAATTGATGATGATGTTGTTCTCGGTCGAGCAGAGGGCCCTAGTAGACCCCGCAACACTAGCAAGGTGTTGAATTGTATTGCGGAATGCCAAGAGCACCTGTGACATCTCGTTGGACTTAGGCTGTTGGAGTTTTACCCTCCTGCCCGACCGTGGAGTTGGTGGTGCCATCGTGTGGGCCCTGGGTGTTCTGGGATTTTTGAGTCTTCGGCGTCCTCTGCGCCTACTCGACGCCAGGGGCTGTCCGGCACGTGTTGTATATTTTGAGGTGTTTTTGGAACAGTTCCAATTGTATTTGTGTGGGTTGGCCGGTGTTATCATTTTTGGCGACTCTAATGTTCCATACTTTAATGTATTAGATTTTAATAATAATAAGTCACGTATTATGCATGATTTCATTGAATTCTTAGATATTAAACAAGTAAATAATGTTAATAATCACTGTGGTCGAATATTGGATCTTGTCTCGACTGATATAGCATGTACGGTAACTCAAGATGATAATCCATTAATATCCATTGATTTATATCACCCAGCACTATCAATTGATTTGATGCTGTCAATTCATAATAGTTCATCCTTTGAGATGAACCCACGCAAACAGCATTGTTTAAAAAAGCAAATTATCCCGAATTGTATAATGCTTTACTCAACCTGAATTGGATTTTTGTATAATTTTACAAATATTGATACAGCCTGTTCTGAGTTCTAGCACGCACTGTGCTCAACCTTTGATTATAAATCATACCTATTCAGTGTTGAGAGTAACATTATCGCAAATCCGAAATCCTTCTGGTCTTTCGTACAATCTAAGAGAGGGTCGTCTAGAATACCGTCTAAAATGAATTTTAACGACGTCAAAATTAAGGATCCAATAGCAATTATAAATGCCTTCGCAGACTATTTTAGTTCTGTGTATTTGCCAAACATTGTTAGTGATGACTATAGCGTTGGTAGCTTCAATAATTTGCCAAATGTACACATCGAGAGGCTGACAGCTGACGGATGTAAGAAAGTCTGCGCTCAGATTATCCAATGGGTTTACAGCGGGACATGACCAAATACCGAGCTTTATTGTTGATTGCGTGGACGTGGTCATCGAACCTTTAACTTTCTTGTTTAATCTTGCGTTGACGACATCGATGTTCATCAGTATCTGGAAGTTGCCCCGGATATGTCTAATACTGAAGAGTGGTGATGCAAGCAATATTAATAATTATAGGCCAATAACCAATTTTGCCAAAGTATTCGAAATGTGCCTGTACTCACATGTCTATTCGTATGTTTCCAACTATATATCTACCCGACAGCACGGCTTCATCCAAAAACGTTCCATGGTTACCAATTTGGCTTACTTTACGCAGTATACATCATACGCCATGGATGAGCAGGGACAGATGGATGTCATATATATTGATTTTGCGAAGGCTTTCGACCGCGTTTGTCACCCGTTACTGTTGGCTAAGCTTAAGAATTTCGGATTTAGTGATTCCTTACTCCGTTTCTTCGCATCTAATCTTGGGTCTAAACAGCAGTACATATGTACAATAGAATGAATTTGCCTCTCATAACTTCACCACTTCTTCGGGTGTACCCCAGGGTTCAAGTATGGACCCCCTTTTATTCCTAATCTTTATTAATGACTAGCTGACCCGACAGTCGTTGTCCTGTCAATTTATAAAAAAGTGATGTAAATAGAAGATAGATAGATTATTTTATATATGATTCAATGTTGAGACCAGGTTTCAGAGCACCCATATTTGTATATTACAAATATTTACAAAAATTAAGCAATGAGTTAATCGCAACGCTTGGTGATGAACGATATTTTTTGTCTTTCCGTTTGGAGAACACGAATAGCACCGATGGTTTACCTACCTTCAAGCACGCCACGTAAAACTGCCCATGGGAAAAACATGGCAATTCAAGGTTCATTCCAAACACTTCCAACGATTGGCCTTGCGATTTAGTAATCGTCATTGCAAATGCAAGGCGAACAGGAAACTGAACTCTCTTAGATTGAAACGGCAAATCGGTTGGAATCAGAACACCCTCGCCTTTGAACTTTCCTATGATCATCGTTGCTTCAATCACGTCATTCATCAGCTTCTTACCTTCTTCTTACCACCGAGTCGACCTTGAGCTGCAAATTGTGCGAAGGCATTCCTGCCAAATACAATGAATTCAGAAATTCAACTGGATAATTGAACACTTCATTTGGATCGGTAATTGAATTGCTTGACTTAAATGAATGCAATTGGCCAGCGATTTGACTTTGAATTTTTATGTTCAAGTAGACGATTTGATTTGTCTTTAATTTTCCCTGCCAAAATAGCTCGAACACTTTCGCCGATTCGTCATTTTGTAACGCGACTCGCATATTCGTTTTTAACTTTAGAGTTACATTGGGCCCTCTGTTATTTTGTACCTTACCTCCAACAGAGCGAGTCGAACTCCACTGTATCCGTTGTTCCGGAGTCATAATTGTTCGCGCTTGGAAATTCTTATTCGATTTGCGTCTAAACGGTGTCTACACTCTTAGTTGGTCTCATTGACCACGCCGACCCATATTTCGACGCCTTATTGGCGACATTTTTCCAAATACACCAAATTAATCCTTCCAGCGTACCACAATGAAATCACTTCGCACAATGACGCATTTCTTTTTTTTAATGGTTTTTAATGACTTGGTTGCAAGACCTTTAAGCCCTGCACCTTTTCTTATTTTGTTATGAAAATATATGACAGCCAGACAAACTTGGGCGTTACCAATTACATTTTGTAGTTATTACACGACCAATTACCAATTACGTGTAATTAGTAATTGGCAATCATCAATTACTAATTACATGTAATTTGTAACTGGTCAAATTCAATTACCAATTACAAATTACAAATAATTGGTGACTGCCAATTACCAATTATTTGTAACTTGTAATTGAAGAACTACAATTACCAATTACACGTAATTTGTATTTGGCGATTGCCAATTACTAATTACATGTAATGGGTAAAATGTAATTGAAATTTAGAGTAATTGATGAAGATAATGTAATGATTACTGTTAAAGTATTTATTAAAAGAAATACAATGATTACAAAAATCTTCCATTACACAATATATAAAAAAATAGAAAATATGCCAACTGAAACTAAATATCTTATTTTCACAAAATAACATAACGTTTCAATTCATTTCAAGGTTCTCTGATTTCAAGTTCACGCCTTTTTGCTATACCCTCTCTATTTCACCATCACATAATGCATGCGGCCAATGACAGAACATTATTCTAATTTTTTTTTCGATATATTCAATGTTTCAGTGAATGAACCACTTTTAAAAATTCCTTTATGTAAAGGAAAGAAATTAAAATGTAAGTACCATTTGTGTACTTACAATTACTTTTGCCAATTACTGCCAATAACTTTGCCAATTACCAATTGCATGTAATTGGTAATTGATATTTGCTACTACTAAGTACAGGAATTGGTGATTGGTAAAAGCCAATTACTAATTACTTGTAATTGTAATTGGTAATTGAGAATTGCCAATTACAAAGTCATTTAATTTGTAATTGGCACAATTCAATTACAATTACCGGTAATTGGAAATTGGTATTTTTCAATTACCCATTACAACTAATGTAATTTGTAATTGAAAAGTAATTGGGAACGCCCAAGTCTGCAGCCAGACCACACAACTGTCAAACTGTGCCTCATCTCACGTAATGAAACGTCAAATTTGACATAAAGATGCCCGTTTCTTATAAAAATATCATCAAAATTTCCAACTTTTCCGTTAATTTTCCAAACATTTTCTTTCATACAAACCTTGTCCTGATAATTACGAACACAACAAAAGAAATCAACCAAATCGGTTAAGCCGTTCTAAAGTGATGCTCCGTCATACATGTGGCAATTCATTTTTATTAATATAGATTTAGTAACGCATATGAATGTCGAAAGTCTTCTCTTTGCTGATGACTTGAAAATATTTAATTCAGTTACGACCCTCGATGATTGCACATATATGCAAGAACAACTTAATCTAGTCGACAGTTGGTGCCAGCGAAATAATTTATTCTTGAACATATCAAAATGTAAAGTTGTTTCTTTCACCAGAAGGCTCCACCCTATTGTTTTTGACTATGCACTCCATGACAGAGTTATTTCAAGATCTAATTTAGTTAAGGATCTTGGAGTTACCTTTGATAGCGCATTTACTTTTACTCAACACATTTTGATTACATCTTCTTCCGCTAGTAAAATGTTGAGTTTCATCGTCCGGAACTGCGTCCACTTCAGTTCTACAGGAGCTCTACGAACGCTATACTGTGCGCTGATGAGGTCCAGACTCGAATATGTGGCTCTTGTTTCGTCTCCATACTACGAGGTACACAGGTCTAGTCTTGAGAGTGTCCAGCGGAAATTTCTTAAGTTTCTCTCATTTCAAGTTGATGGTCATTACCCTCCGCGAGGTATAGACCACGCTGAATTACTGTCTAGATTTAACTTGCGTTCATTGGGAGATAGAAGAGTGATTAATAGTTTGACCTTTCTCTACAAACTCCTTCATAACGAGATTGACAGTCCGTCGCTGCTATCACAAGTCTGTTTTCTTGTGCCGCGCCTATCTTCACGTCAGGATATTACTTTATGCTGCCCCCAGCTAGGACTAATATCTTGCTGAGATCACCAATTTCTCAAATGTGTCGTAACTTTAACAATATTTCCAGTACATGTGACATGTGTTTTACGACTCGAAATGCTATAGTATTAGCAATTCGAAACCGAAGTGAACTTAGTAGTTAAGTTATATATTTTTTCTTTTTCTCTCTGGAAGCCATTTTTGTGTTGATTTATACAATTACCTATTTGTTTTATTTTGTTAATTTTTAATTCTCTTTTTTAATTTTAGGCTATATTTGTTAACATACGATACCTATTGATTATAAATTGTCCGGTAAATGGATGTCTAAATCTGTTGGGTGAATTAAATTATTATTATTATTATTATTATTATTATTATTATTATTATTATTTTGAAAGGACTGGATACCAAGAAATCTTTGTTTTTACTTGTTGCTAGCTGTCCAAATATAAATAAAATGTGTGTTTCAATAGAATCATATTTCACCGATCAAGTTGTGTTGTGCAAAAACGCTCAAAACGTTCTTTTGGTTCTGTAAATAGCTAATGACGCTAACCACCCCAATACATATACAAAGTTCCTTAAATCGACTATATTTTTAATGTAATGACTTTTGTTTTCATTTTAAGTGATTAATCATGCAAAGTAGTAAAAATTGTATAAACAACTTGTTTCATAGGCGTTCTTTAAGCATTAGCGGGTGCGATAAGAACGCACCTTGTGAAACTTGTTGTTTAATATATTATTTCATATCTACTCGCTAGTAAGTACGTGTAAGAAACTTTATCAAAATTAAGTAAAAAATACAGGTGTTCATTTTTACCCGGAAAGTAATGGTGTTAAGGTTGCTATCAACTAAAATGTTTTAAATTGCAATGCAGGGTACAGTTCATATTGCACCTCACGTGAAAGACGTGAGTTAGGAAAAATAAAATAAAATTACTAAATACTCTAAGGTCTGAAATAAAGTGAATAAAATTAAGTAGTTTATTTAAAATGTATTGTCTATACTTCTTGACAATTAAAAGAAGTCTGCTTGAAATTTTCTGCCGCTTTTCAGTATTCGTTGGTGATTGACGTATGTATGTACAATTCTTTGTTATTCGCCGTAAATCCACCAAACATTAACTACAATTAGTAGAGTTGTTAATTATTAAGAAACTTTGTACAAAAAGGTGTGTAGTGAACGAGGAGCCATTTAATCAGATTACAACAGTCGATCCATTCATGTTAATTTCTAACCTCCGCAAAGTAACTGGACTTAAGAAAATGTTTCCTTGATATTACCATGCACTTGTTTTCTCTATTGAAGTGCAGTAACTTTAGCTAAACGTTTTCAGATGAATATTATTAGTGACATTGATTTGGTATGCGTTGTTACTCTATAAATAGAATATTATATAATGTAGGCGTCAAGTTTATTCTGTTTCGGTCCACTTAGTGAAGAGTGATGATGTGTATTTAATTTTTCTGTGGAATGTATTGTAATCAATCACGGGCTTGTTGGTTGAGCCCGCACTGTAGGGGGTACTTACTCTTACCTGTGAGAGACGCAAGGGTAATATTACTTAAATCTAAGAAAAATTGCCAGGTCTACCTGCCTACAATAATACTTCTAGTGTAACCATCTATATAAGTTAGAATTAATAAATTTAAATTTCTTTGATCCACTTATTTTTCCATATGTCTTCCACGAACAGTAATAACTGAATACAATTAGGTTTTTGCTTTACCCTAAAGAATTTAGTTTCGATCCAAGTATCCCAGGATACTTTAAAAAACAGATTTAGCATTTCTGAGGATCCGAAACAGAAGTTGAATGCAGATAGATAGTAAGAGCTAAATTAACATATTAAAATAATTAATAACATATAAAGCATGTTGCGATTTTTAATAAAAGAAAAAACAAGAAAAGCATTGTCATTATAAGAACCTAGTTCAGGTACATATAGTAAATACATATATCCTTGTAATTCTGATTGGTGTAAAAATAAATTTATTTATTTTCAAAATGCAAGGAAACATTTGATTTGATTAGACTTGGTAGAGACCTTTAACTATTGACTAGTAAGCTTTAAGGTACATTGCATCATTTGCCGTAAATTAATTTTTCATATCTGTCTGTTAGTTTTAACTTGCTTTTGCGTAGTTATAATGTCAAGAGCAAGACGCGCATTGTGAATGTCAAATATAGCAAACGCTCGATAACGTAAATACCCGATATTGGAAATGTAGACACGAAATTCGTAGTATAGGATTATACGGAACGTTAGATAACGTAAAAGCATTTTAAGTTCGATAACTCGATAATGTAAACAGATCTTCGAAGGCAATGATTATAAAATGCTATTTTGATTTATTGTTATCCTTAGTGTTTACAAAAGGTTATTTGAATATTTTTTGTATTTTTATGTTGGCGTATTAAAGGTTTCTTTTAATAATTTACTTATTAATCATCCTTCGCTAATGTAAACATTTCGATAATATGAAACACCCTTGGTCTGAATTAGTTCACGATATCGAGCGTTTGCTGTATTTGATTTTGAAAGTGGTTGAATTATTTGTCCGCTCGAATGAGGTTTTTCGATCAGAAATCATGCTACGATAATTAGAATTGATCGGGAATGGTTTGAGAAAGACGCCAAGACGAATAATCCAATACCAGGATCATTGCCTAAGATCGATACACATACATTTCCGTTCCGTTTAGTATACGTTAAAATATGTTATACGGAGTTAGGACTCACACTATACGATACATTTTCGTCCGGTATCTGGAAAATATTTTACAAGGAGTTAGGATTATTGAGCTAAGCGTACTGATCCTTAATGCAATGTGATATAAATACCCATATAAGATGTCTTTGCGGTTACTGAACGCAAATGTAATATACAGTAGGAATTGATCTAAGAGTGCTGGTCGACATCTCTTTCCGACAACCGTGTTTATTATTGATAAATGGTTTCAAGGAATAGATAGTCCAACATTATTTCGTATTGTTTATCGTCGAACTCGATCTTTTCGTCTGCGCTTCTACCAAGCAATTTCTTCCTCTTCTACCAAGCACATTTACTGCTTCCCTTTATGGCTTTACACCACAATAACCGTGAGTCTGATTCAGAGAAGTACTTCAGTGGAGTATGGAGTGGCATCATGTGGTCTATTCTAGTGATGAATCAAGATTCCGTTTGGAAATTAATGACGGTCGCATAAAGGTTAGAGTAACACGTGAAAATAGGTTCTTTGGTTATTCGAGACAATATGATTGCTCAACGATACAATTTTCGACCTTTCGCTTAATTTTATATATTGTAGCGAACATCTTGCCTTCGGTATATTTTGAATAAGTGTATATATTTGCTATCATAAAAATAGATCCAAATCAATAGTCAGGACTAATTATCGCATAGAATGTATCTTTAGGTTTAATATCTGTCTTCTCCAACATTTTTGCTCTGATGACGCTGTTGAACTATTGTAATTAAAATGTGTTTGTTGTCATAAATGGTCCGATAGCTCTGTGGTTATTGTACTACTATGAAAATCTAAGCATAATTTGATATAAATTTCTCTTTGTAATGTTTTGTTACAGCGGTCATTGCACCAAAATCATTATGTAAAGAATACTTATGGCTATACAACCTTTTCTTTAAATATTGTTTCGTCTGACCGATGTAACAACCATCACAGTCTTTACAGTTTATTTTATAAACTACATACTCTGATTTTGTTTAATTATTTTAGATTTAGATCTTGGGCATTACTTTGATTTTGAAAACACAATTATATTAAAAACAGAGAATAATTATAAAAAATTTCATATATAAAATATATGAAATGATAAATATACAGAAAGACACTAAAACTATTAATTTCAGGACCGATATTCAAAATTTAAGTAATGTATATAGCAATTTGTTAAAATGACATTTGCATTTCTTAAGAAGGAAACCTTTGGCTAGGTTTTTGAATTTGGTTTTCCCTAGTCCTTGAACAGAATTGTTAAGGTTTCGACAAAGATTTTTTGATATAAGGTTTTACTTAATTTGCATGTATGTTTACACATTAATTTAGTTTTTATAATTTATATATATATAAAAGTTGCTTACACATCCTCTATATCAAGAAATCCTAGTCACTAGTTATTTTGCTGATAGTCCCAAATAAAAAACAAAAGTTTGTTTATATATTTATCTAGTTATATTTTCACTGACGAAGGTGTTCCGAAAACGTTTGTAAACGTTCTGAAAATATAACTATCGTTCAAACCAGTCTTGTATTATTGACCTATTAGTGGTAGATCTCTATCATATAAGATAAGTATAAAAAGGTCACGAAATATATATATATATATATACATTTAATTTTTCTCTACAGCACCAGAATACGATCTATTACGTATATCCATAATTTTCTGTCGATCTAGGTCAACTTTATTTATATTTTTATTCGGATCTCTCCTATTGTTTTATTTCTGTTGCATATCTTTTTCACTGATTTGGCTAGTAGATCGATTTTCTGTCTTTTGTTTTTGTAGGTATGTGTAATATTTTGAATATTTTTCTACCTATTCTGAAGTAATTTTAATTCTTTAACTTCTTGTAAAAGTAAATAAAAAAAAAAGATATTTACATAACTCTCTATTGAACGAACTTCAACTGATGTTCGTTACTTAGGCAGTTTTCAAAGAAAACTATGTAATGGATTGCACTGCAAGAACAAATTATATATGCCAACAAATGTCACGGAAAATCGCGCTTTATTAATCGTAGACTGCAACCGTAGACTAGTTTCGTCCTTATTAAGACCAATACTGACTCATTGAAACTAGTTTTCAATTAGTTTTGTTACTCTTGTAAAAGATTTTTAGTTTCCATTCCAAACTTAGACATTTCGTTTTGAAATATCTGAATATCTTCAGTAGCGTTCTTTATTTTTAAGGCGTTAAAATGTTCTAAGCCAGACCCACCTTTTTCAGCGGTTTCTTCCAAAATTGTTCCAATGATATATTCACACATGATGCATGATAATTTCGATTGCACTTGCTTCTTCCAATGGACCCCAGTATGACCATCTAGATTCTATATTGAATTGTGACCCCGGAATATCAGAGTAGACATAGCGCTTTGAAATTTTGCATTCTTATTCAGTTTTCTTTTACAAACAACTTTTCTTGATAATATTTTGTAGTATCTACTACAGAAGATGTACTTTACTACAGCTTATATTTTCTTTTTCTTAAATATCTAATAAAATAGACTTCATTTCTTGTAGAGATGGGACATTCGAATTCGCGAATCCTCGAATCCATCGAATCCTGAAAAAGATTCGAGATTCGAAAACTCGAATCTTCGCACGATTTTCGTAATTCGAATCTTTCGAATCCAAAAAAAAAAAAATAATAATAATGATGACTCATGTAATCACGACACATATGAATCACTGACTAGAAAGATCTCGACGATTCTCTTCGGTTCTCGTTCTTTCAGCCACAAAGTATTTATAAGCTAGCATGATATATCTTTAACTGAACAAGGTCATAGTATGTGGAGTTACTATTCTCAGTTGATGACCCCAGCTACCTGCAGTGATGTGGATTACAGTTCATCTCCTGAAGAAGAAATAAATGCCTATTTAGCAGAACCACTGCTCCCACCAACTGCAGACATCTTTAAATACTGGAAGGGCAACACAAAATACCAAAATTTGATGAAACTAGCAAAAAAATTCTTAATTACATCACCATCAACAGTGATTTCAGAAAGACTATTCAGCACATCAGGCATCATAGTGGATAAAAAACGTAGTCGGTTGGATCCAGAGCGAGTTCGAAAGCTGGTTTTCTTAAATAAAAATCTGAATTAAAATTCTCACTTATTTCTTTTAGGTTGAGTGCTTTCTTTTATATACTAAAATATGTGTTTAGATTTTCATGTGCAATATTTGCTGTTTATCTATGTTAGCTCTCCCTTATTCTCATTCACAAAAGTTTCTGAAAAGATATCGGTACTGTTATTGATATATTAATTTCCATATGCTAAGGAAATTAAATATAAATAAAAACTTGTTGCATAATCATCAAGATTTTAACATAATTTATCTTTTAATATTGTGTAATTTGTTTTTTTTTAATTTCATTTGTAATATAAATATGTTCAAAAAAAAATCTTTTTAATAAATATTTTTAAAAACTGTATCGTTTTTAATTAAAGTAGCTTTAAAATTTTCCTGTAAAATTGTTTTTCCTCTCTGTCCTTTCTTATTATTGTAATTATATGATGGATTCGAGAGATTCGAGATTCGAAGGATTCGAGAGATTCGAGAATCCTTTAGGATTCGGATTCGGATTCGGATTCGAGAAAATTTGGATTCGTCCCATCTCTAATTTCTTGTATATAAATAAGAATATAAAATATGACAGAAATTAGGGAACCTTGCGAGATAAGATTTTAATTTTTAATTCAAGGAATTTTTAACCTATTCATGCGTCTATTCGGGTGGATACTGTATAAGTATTAGTTTTGAGCTTTCGTCTATTAGCCATTTCCACAATTATTGACTAAGTGTTGGGCGTGTAGCGTTATAGAATTTAGCCGAACCTGGTAAAATTTCACTTCCAGTAGATACCTTTAACGTTTTGACACAGGATTAGGATTTATTGTTTGATATTTTATTTATTACATTTTAAGCCGGGATATGAAATATTTTGATGTAGATATTCATATTTATTACACATATTAACAAATTCTACACGTTCCTGAATTTACTATTCTAGATGATCATGTTAATAACTTGAACAGGAATAGTGATGTTATTTTATGCATCACTACCGTGTGTAAAATTTTTCTGCAGATTTCAATTATTGGGTTTTAATGCAGTTGAATAAGCAATCAATCACATTATACCACATTCATCACCTTTCATCTTCTTATATTGTTACCACTACACCATATAATATAAATGGTAAATACATACTCTTTATAACATTTTATTGCTAATCACATATGAATTAATGATTGTAGATAGAATTCTAAACCAGGGTTCGGTAACCTTTTAGCGATGAGCCAAATCATTTTTACAATATTAGTTCTCCTTGTTATATGTTATATATTGTGTTACTAGGTTACATAATACATATATTTAAAGTTGTTAATAGTAATCATAATTGTATATGTTTAGTAGTGTAACTAGAGCAACATGTAAATAAACAGTTATAAATAAATAATTAATGAAACATGGTGTCAGCTTAGGAAGAAACGTATAAATATAAAGAAATACAAAGCAAAAAATAACAAAAAAAAAAAAATAAAATGGAGTATAAACCACCACAACCGTTTGATGTTAATGAAGTAGGATCTTGGCTAAAGTGGAGACAGAAGTTTAATATTTTTATGAAGACATCTGGAAAACAGCCACAGAAGATGTTAAAGTCGCGATACTGGATTGGACATCTACAACACTTTTCCCGCAGATAATATGTCAACATTAGATGATTTTCATCCCTGTTTTGATGAGTATTTTCTACCAAAAACAAACATTACAATGGAAACATTTAAATTTAATAATTTAATGCAAAGTGAAGATCAAAACATTGATTTGTTTATCACAGAATTGAAGAAGCAAGCTGCTAATTGTGGTTTTATGTGCGAAAATAATAACTGCAAACAATGATACATGGACCGAATGATTAAAGATCGAGTCATATTAGGTGTTCAAGACAAACAAATTCAACAAAGACTTCTTCGAGAAATAAATATGACATTCCCAAAAATACAAGAATACTGTAAATCTATCCAGCTATCAAGAGAACATATAAAACTATTAGCACCTAGTGAAGAAATAGATTCTGTACGTACAATCCGAAATTGTAAGAAGTGTGGAAGTAAACATTCATATCGAAAATGTCCAGCTTATAACAAAATATGTACTGCATGTCAAAAGAAGAACCATTTCGCAAAAATGTGCTTTTTTAAAAAGAACTGTAATAAAATGGAAAGAAGACAAGAAGATACCAAGTATCTAAAACTTTTCCAAGGAAATAAAGAGGAACAGCAAACCAGAGAAAGGAATCAAGATGAAGGAAAGAATGAACAGGATGACGAACATTAAATATAAGGAAAGTAGAAGAATTGAAAGAAATAGAAGTTACTGAAGAAATTGTAAGTAAGCAAAACTATAATGGGGATAACTGCATTTTTATGTGAACAAAAGCAATATAATAATAGCTTACGTTGGTATGAATATATATTACATTAATAACAATAAACTTAAATTTAAGTTAGATTCAGGAGCAGAATTAAGTGTGTTGCCAATGAAATATTATAGAAAATTAGGCTTTGATGAATCAAAAATTACACCTTCTGTAATAACCATTGTCCCATATGGAAATTTCAAATTTGACACTTTAGGTCAAGTAATACTAAAATGTAGCTATAAGGATAGGGTTTGTAACATAAAATTCTTAATTGTAAATGTTAATGATGAACCTATATTAGGCTTAAGAGACCATATAAATTTTAATCTTATATGTCGCTTAGATTCTATTCATAGTGATTTACTGAATGATAAACTGTTATTATCAAAAAATAAAAAAGATATTTATAAACAATTTTGTGAACTATTTGAAGGAGTAGGCACTGTTCCAGGATTCGTTAATATTAAATTAAAATCAGATGCTATTCCCATAGTTCAAGCACAAAGAAATATACCAATGACTACATGATAAATTGAAAAAGACTCTAGATGAATTAGAATTTAAAAGTATTATAGCTAAAGTAGATTATCCAACAGATTGGGTAAACTCGCTTGTCAGTATCGAAAAACCTAATGGTTGCCTTCGATTATGCCTAGATCCAAAACCACTTAATAAATATACATATATGTCGAGAGCATTACTGTATACCAAAATGTGATGATATTTTAAGTAGACTAGAAGAAAAAACTGTATTTTCAGTGATAGATATGAAAGATGGATTTTGGCAACTTCAACTAAATGGTAGTAGTTCCAAATTATGTACTTTCAATACGTCATTTGGTCGTTATAAATTTACGCGATTATCTTTTGGAATAAGTTCGGCAGCCGAAATATTTCAAAGAAAGAATTTTGAAATATTTGGAGATATTCCTGGTGTGGAGATATATTTTAACGACATTATAGTATCAGGTTCTACCGAATTAGATCATGACATAGCGTTAAAAGTTGTAATCCAGAGCTTTAAAATATGGAATAAAGTTTAATTTTAATAAATTTCAATACAAACTAAATGAGGTTGAATTCTTAGGGCAAACTATTTTAAAAGAAAGTACTAAACCAAAGAATAAACATATAGAAGCAGTTATAGCTATGAAAGTACCAGAAAAGCGTTTACATCCTGATCGCTCAATAATGCTGAAGTTAAATATGCTCAGATAGAAAAGGAGTTAAGTATCGTATTCGCTGTTGAAAAATTTCATTACTTTGTATATGGTCGACAAGTACGTGTACATTGTATAAACAGATCATAATCATTGATCCCCATTTCTTAAAAAAACCTAGATGATGTTAGTGCTCGTTTACAACGAATGCTACTCAGACTTTTAAGATATAAAATAAAAATATAATATCTTCCAGGAAATCAAATGTATACTTCAGATACTCTTAGTAGTTCATATATTACCTGTAGGTAATGGAATATATAGTACATTCTCTTTCTCTCTATGTCCCTATGAGTAATGAAAAGAAAATTGAGTTTCAAGCAGCCATAGACAGAGATCCGGCCCTTTTTCAAGTAAAAGTGTTTTGTTCAAGCAAATGGCCCAAGAATAACAGAAATTTGAGCTTAGATTTAAAACAATACTTTAATTTAAGAGATAATATCTTTCTATCGGATAATTTACTATTTTATAATTCTAAAGTTATAGTTCCAACTTGTCTAAGAAATGCAATGTTAAAGTTAATACAAAAGACATTTTGGAATACAGAAATCAAAATTACGTGCTCGTCAAATTATGTACTGGCCAAAAATGTCACGTGATATAGAGGACATTATTGACAGATGTGAGACATGTCAGTTAAATAAACCTGCAATTAGAAAGGAAACACTTATACCACATACTTTACCAAACCGTCCATGGCAATATTTACATTCTGATTTTTTAGAATAAGACTGCAAATGTTATCTACTAATAGTAGACGCTTATTCTCATTGGTCAGAAGTTATACAAGCTAAAGATAACACTGCAAACACCGTCATTGAAATTTGTAAATACATCTTGTCTAGATTTGGTGTGCCCGACATTTTTTATGCTATATTATGCTATATTATGATAATAATCCATTTAATAGTGCTAGATTTAAAGAGTTCTCTAAGGTGTGGAATTTTGAAATAGAATTCTCTAGTTCGCATTACCATCAATCGAATGGACTTGCAGAAAAATATCTAGACATCACTAAAAGAATGTTAAGAAAAATGAAATCAGTAAACGATTTACAAGCCTGCCTACTTGAATACACAAATACTTTCTTACCAAATATTGGATATTCACCTACCCAATTATTAATAAATAGAGTAGTAAAGACACAAGTGCCAACATCAAGTAAAAATCTTCAATCTAAGGTAATAGAACCGGAACAAATTTTAAGAAAATTAAGAGATAATAATGAAAAGCAGAAAGAGCATTACGATAAAACTGACTTACCTGTATTAAAAGAAAACGAAAATGTGGTTTTTAAAAAAATAACAAATGGGAAAAAGGAAAGATTGTAAACGCGTATAATAATAGATCGTATATGGTTAAAAATTCTAAAGGACAAGTATTTAGACAAAATAGAAGACATATCAATAAGACAAAAACACCTTTTACTGAAGCACCAAAAGATTTTCTAATCTTTGAAGATTTATTTCCTTGTATCAGGGAAGAAGAACATGTTCCTAATAATTTAAAAGACTCTCCCAACGATTATGAAGTAATTGTTACTAATATTCCCAATAATGACTCCAATAATTCAAATGATATAGATATTTTTAAAATTATACCCAATCTTGAAATACAAACCCGAAGTCAACGTAAATCAAAGAGACCAGAATGGCAAGATTATATATTTTATTAATTAAGTATTTTCTTAAAGATATTTCAAGTTTATTATTAATAAGTAATTGAATTAAACACAATAAGAGCGTGTTATATGTTATATGTTGTGTTACTAGGTTACATAATACATATATTTAAAGTTGTTAATAGTAATCAAAACAACATGTAAATAAACAGCTATAAATAAATAATTAATGAAACACTCCCACCTACATGATTCTACGAATTTTGTTTTGACGCGATTTTAATCGGTATCAAATTCGGTATAAAATTTTAAAATATATAGTAATAGGATATAATAAAATACAGAGAAACATGTATGAAAAAATATTTTACCAAATATTAATTAACAAAATTTTTATTAAAGCTTGATCATCAATAATGAAGAACCAAATCCTCTGATTGATAATTTGTCTTTATTAATCACATCTATTAATCGATTGATGCGGGCCTTGTCCCTTATTTCTTTGCTCAAATTCTTAATATTAGATGTGTAAATTCGTCACAATGAACTTCAAAGAATTTGCATAACCAATCTCCATCATTCATTTCCGCGAAATGTCTGTTTTCATTCATTGCTGTAGAATGAAAAGTCCACATATGTACTCTTCAATATATATCGCTGTTCTAAACTATTGAATTGGATGGTTAATTTTTTCTTCCCTTTTTTTATCAGGTATAATACAACAATACAAAACAAAAATTTAATTCTAAATGTGGAGTAGAATTTCTTGTTTGCCTTACAAATGTGAACTTTGCTAACCGTTGATTGATTTCATATGCAAATGGTGTCCATTAGGTGTTGGAACCATATTTCCTATTGCACTCCGAAAAAATTGTCAATGGTCAACAGACGTAGATTTTGAAGAATAATAATTTTTTTTTATATCATACTATCTTATTTCTATATTCATCTTTCCCTTGTAATTTCTTCTTCATTCCAATACGATCAGATGTAATGTATTTACATTATATGCACAAAACTGCACGTCATCTGATTTTTTTATATTCATCCGTTTTTCCTATATAGCCTATCGGAAATTGAAGAATAAAATAGCCCTTGTAGAATAGATAGACACGTATCTTTCAGTCGCAAAATAAAATTGCGTTCTATTTCACATCTGCATTTTAACATTTATACAGATAAATGATTATATATAAATTGAATACAAAACGTTATTATATGTTAAAAATACATATTTATGATAATTATGTATAATAAGCTAATCAGCGGCATAAGGTGGAACGTTGTTAAAGTTAATACAAAACAATTGTAACTTATATAAGTGCATTTTGTCGACAACTTAAAAACATCAAATTACTAAGGTTTGATAAAAGAGTGGATGACGTGTTATTAATATGTGTTGTAAATCGGTCCTTGTCTCCATGTAGAAATAAGGGTGTCAGTCCGGTTTGCACTACTTAATGATAATACGTCATCCACTCTTTTATCAAACATAACTAATTATTGATTGCCATAGGCATCTGACAACGCGAAAGAAAATCGACACAGAAATAAATGGAGGACTACAGTGGAAACAATAGGTAAAATGTTTAACATTAGCAAAAGGACTCTCTTACAAAGACAGGAAATCAGTACAGGCGGAAATAATCAAGAGTGGTAAGATCAACAAACACAGACAATCATTAGCCAGCTGTGACAGCGAGACTGTACGTTAAGAGATAAAATTAACCAAAATTAAACGCATTGGTGATGAAAATCATACGAAGAATGAAAAATAAAACTGAAAAGAGTAAACTTTTAGACGAACCTCAAATTGAAACCTATAAGTGAACAGATCGCGGAAAATCAGTTATGTTATGTGCGAATGTTGGCAAAAAGAAAAAGGGCTAGAATAATATATAATAACATTCAAGCAGAAGCTACAGAAAGAAACATAGCATGAATAGATATTAAACAGCAAACACAGGAGAGAAAAAGAAGGAGAAAAGATAAAGATTAAATAAAGAAAACTCGACTGGGTCAGCTTCACACACAATTGCAGAGAGCCATAAGATTAAGTAAATAAGAGTAATTTAGAAATACGAAATATTAATAATCCTTTACACTTTAGATGATTATCCTTTGTTTGAACATTGTTTTGCTAAGGTTTAGGTTAAAGACTTCATCTAATAATAATTTTACAAACATTTACTATATTGTTCGGAATGCTAGGATAATGCAGTGTTGTTAAATTAATTTTGTATTACGATTCTGTGATGATTCTTTGCATAATTACATAGTAAAAAGTGTAATGTTAATCAATATTTATATTTTGATTTTCCTGTTCTAATTAAAAAAGTGTGAATAGAGACACTGTAGATATAGATAGACGATATTTGAAATACACGCAGTGCTGGACAAATTTATAGTCTTGCTAAATGTTTCTCTCTGTCAGTTTTTACTAGAACATAAAAATTTTGCGCATCAAGACCCTTAGCAACCTCTTGCATGAGTAAACAAACGAGCCGTGAACAAAGACGCGAGCGCCATCTGGAGTATCTGATGGCCCTTGAGTCCGTTGAAGAATCACCGCACTCGCTGATCTGACTTGCAGATGAGCCAGTGAATGATTCACACTTCTGCCGAGGCCTTCCAGTCCATTGAGTGCGAAAGTGGTTCCACTGGACAGAAATTGATGGATGGGATGCCGCCATTTCTGTCAATATTCGGTCGGACTAGATTTAATAGGTCGAACACCTCGATTGTATGAACATTCCATATTTATCTATATACATTAAATGCGGATTCGTTTGAAAAATATACATCTATACGTACAAAACTTTATATCAAATGCAATGTTTGCTAAAATGCATATTATATTCAATATTTCAAATAAAAGCGATTAGATATGTGATTAGATAGTGATTCGGGCATAAACTATTTTAATGCTTTCGTAACTTTTATTGTTACTTTATAAGAGTTTATCAAGTCAAAGCGAATGAAATTTGTTGCAACAGTATATATTTCAAAACGTTTACTGTTGATAGTCCATTCGAGTCCAAAGCATTGAACCGTATGAGGGTAGTAAAAATTAACGATTCCATTCCCTACTATGTATGAGACCGGTATTAACATTCATTTAAAATGACGAAAGTGCTCAAGCTTGCTCATTTATTACAAAAATATCTTTTGGGCAAGTGAATTAATTTGGATATCCATCTATGTTTATTTTATATCTGCAAGGGCAAATTGAATCCGAGTTGGCCGGATCACTTCACCTAGGCATGCGGCAGAAAAGATACAAGTAGAACAACTCTAACCATTTGTTTCCTGTTCGATATATAGGATTTAATTAGTTCTAGTTCTAGTTCTTACTCCATAAATTTCTAGCTTTCCCAGTAATATATCTGTGCCATTTTGCTTTCATTTAGAGCCTCGTTTATCAATTTTAAGATAGTAGCTAAAGCTGCCGTGGTAGATTCTGATTTACGGTATGCATTTTGAATGTTTGTTAGAAGCTTTTTCGTTTCTAAATAATTTGAGAGCCTGAAAAGAATAGCTTGTTCAAATACTTTAACCATATTTTTTATTTTATGGTTATTTGTAGTATCAGATTTCATCTTTTTTGGTTTCAGAGGAAAAATTATTCAAAGATGAGACAAAGACATCGTGAAGAAAATAATAAAGAGTCTGCATTGTCTCGTAATTGTTTTAAATTTTCCAATCTTGGTGTGAGCAGTTGCTTTAATATATCAAGATTTTTAACGAAATATCTTTCTGATACTTTTTGTTTTCAGATATTTTGGACGTACTTGGTATGCTGATGCTTAACTACTGACTACTGGCCCATATGATCTGCAATGTATAGCTCAATGGTTGTAGTAGGGCTGTCATTTTTGGCAATATCAGCAAATATGTTGTCTTAACATGACTTTGAAATTTTAGTAATTCTGGAGTACTTATGAAAAATTCTCTGCAGATTGAAGGTTCCGAATATGTACATCCGTACTAACATATTTTTCATGTTAGGATTAGGGATGATTCTATGCTGTCGATACCAGTACAGTATAGATACTTTCCTTTCCATACCATGTACTTCTGGTATCGATACTTTTGTTTGGATACGTTACTAATATCGATACTTCTTTAGTGGTATCGAAAGAAAAGCAAGCAAACGATACCATATTGCGCATGCGACGCGCGGCGCACGCATTTGGAATATTTTGCGGTGTAATTGTTTAAAAATTTAAATATGTATATAGTATCTGAACACATTGTACGTTTATGCGTAAACTTATAAGTAAATGATAATTTAAAGTATTTATTAATCAGAATAATGAGGTTTGAATTTGAGGTTAAGTATGCACGGACAAGTTTACGCAATACTTTTAGGTACGTTGTTTCTGATGATACATCTTACAATCAACAATTAATTTTAAATTATTGCATTATTGATTGCGCTTCGTGTTTGGTTACTACATGTATATTTCTAACTCGCACCGAAAAAGTAAAGCTTGAGCTTTTTATAAAAAAGTAGCTGACCCTGCAAACATTGTTTCGCCATATAAATTATGTCTAGTGAATATTTTGGTAGTCAAATAAAAAATAACTAAGTTATTGTAATTGTGTGGGGATGTGGTATATGACTGAAAGAGGAATGGAGCGCTGTGAACGTTGACGGCCTTTGACTTTGATTGTTGAATTAAATTGTTGACCACTTGCAGCATTATTTTTAACTATTTCTGTTGCTCCGAACGATGTCATTTGGAAATATGAATTGAATGTTCGAATTGACTTCAGGTTAGAATCTGGGTCCGTACCGATAAGTAAACCGTTTAATGGTTCAGGTGGTGTTTCAATTTCCGGTAGTTGCACTTTTGCTGACGCGCAACACATCCTGGCTGGCTCATTTTTGAATTTAAGCGCATTACAATGCGGACATTCGTTGTCCATAGCACCAATCCCCACTTTCGAATGAGCGGAATATGTAATATCGGGCTCATACTCTAGAGACGGTGGAATGAATTGGATATACATGCTCGATGTACTTGTTGGCGTCGTTGGTCATTTGCTCTGCGTGTGTCAACTACGAATTGACGCGCTTGCCTTTGTTCTAACCGTCTTTGTTGATTTTGTTCAGCTTGTTCCTCTTGTGATTGTGATTCACGCATTTGCGCCATGTTCACACGCATATCTTCATTATCCTGTTGGATTTGTTCGCTTGTTCTTTGGGCTCTTTTATCTCGCATGTTTGTAGATTTAGTCGTTCGACGGCCCAAATCAGACCCTCTGCGTCTTGCTGGCATTGCTCGTTGTACAAAACACACAAATAGATCAAATTGAAGTACTTAATGCTAGAAAACAGTATACTGATAATGTATTTCTTCTTTTATTATTTTACCTATCTTTCACAATTATAAAATACGTATATATTTCTCTTTTAATTGAAAATGATTCCCAAAAATTTCGCACGCACTGACAGGACACTGACAGGAGACCAGCTTCGTTCTCATCCCTACTCTGTGCTGTTTACGGGGTGAGAAGTGACACCGGTAGACGCCTGGCGGGAATAGGGTGAAAATTTAGAGTTGTATGTATTTTTTTAATGCCGAATCATAAAAATTTTGTCAAACACATACACACACAAATTTTTTTGGGGTGGACCACCTTTATCATTTAGGGGTATGAAAAATAGTTTACGTCCTATTCTCAGACCTACAGAATATACATACACATTTTGATAAGAATCGGTCAAGCCGTTTCGAAGGAGTTTTGTTACAAACACTGTGACACGAGAATTTTATATATTAGATGTATAGTAGTTCTGCATGTAAAGTTTGTACGAAAACTATTAAACACTGCGGAAACACTTCAAATTTATCGAAACATTTGAAACAACACCCGAATGAAAATTTTGCAGCGAGTTGACAGAAAAAACAATATTTTTTATCAATCCGCCATTTACACGTTCTTTCATCCTGTACTATTAGATTATATAATATTTATTAAATTTAATGTAAAAAGTTTTCAATTATGAAAAAATTACGTTTTATTATTCGATACCTTTGTACCTAGTACAGTACCGACACTAACACACGATACCGATGCTAAGTATCGATACCCGATACCTTCTACCGATACTTTCATTCCTATCGATACCGATATTCGATACCTCTAGGTATCAATACTTTCTTTCCGATACTAGTACAGTATCGATACCAACAAACGATACCGACACCGATACTAAGTATCGATACCTTCCACCGATACTGTCATCCCTAGTTAGGATCGTCATTTAATAATTCCGATAATTTTCATATTGTTTCCCTCAAGAGATTCATATTATCCGCTGGCGGTCTATTAATTGAGATTACAAGAGTATCAAATTACATCATTTCTATAGCTGCAATCTCTACCTCATTTTCTATCGACATATTTTTTTATCTTTTCTTTCTATTCTTTGAAGTATATTATTAACCTTCCTATACTCACGCATACGGTCTGTGAGACCGCCTTATATAGTATAGTATACGTCTTTCATTTTGACGTGAGTATAGGAAGGTTAAGCATTATCACGGTTCTACCAGCTTTCATATATTGTCTACAAAATGCACTCTCTTACAATGCAGGGTACTGAAAGTAGAATACATTTTGTACAACATGCAATATAATTATATACGGTGTTCTGTTTGAAAAATTCGAGAAAATTAATTATGCGCAGGTTTCGACCTATATGATTTTTGCAGATAATCAGATATTACCCATCAGATAATTTAATGACTGAAGTGGAAATGTTGTGGTATAAATTTTATCTGATTCCGTGATTATAGTCAAACACAGTATTGTCATGAAAAGAGGAGTTTTTCTTATAAAACTGTAACTTCTCTATACCTCACTTAACACATATTGCTATATTTATAGGTCTAAGATATACATCAAATTCTCTCAAGGGAAAACACAACTTTTATCCTGTACATTCGAACTAACTATAGGTGCCGCTCCTAATGCATTCCTATAAGTTCTATTAACAGGTTTTTTGGGAATCATTAATAATAACGGAATCTTGGGCCAGCTAGTGTAATGTAACACAACTAGGCGAAATTATATTAGCGCCACCTCATATTTTAATGAATTAAACTGAAAAAAAAATAATCATGTGATTTGTTAGTACTTGGTGGTTTCCTCATTATTGAGAATAACCTTGAAGAGATTACTGGACATGGTATCTATAAAAGTCTGCCGCTGCTGTAGTGAAAAATTATTTCCATCGCAATGAATAGCATTTTTATATCTTACAATTAGATTAGTTTAGATTAGATTACTTAAGGTGGCAATGATGCCTGTGTTGATTTCTGTTATTACACGCTATCGATTGCTTATCGATTTTCATTCTCACAGATAGAGGGAGCCTTCATGCCTGTTTTCGGGCGAATTTACGATACCTTTTCCAATTAACGTTTTATTCGGGGGCTTTCGGTGTAAGACCTTGGTACAGTTTAGACATTTGTGGATATTGTGGAAAAATACTTCTCGTTTCCGGTGGCTCATTTTGATATTGGATCGTTAAACCTGTGAATAGTGTTGATTAAGGATCGGTGAAGTTGATTAATTCAGTAGCAGTTAGAGCACGTGCGACATTCATAGCCATTTTGTGTTTTACCTCGTCCTGACGGTAAGAGGTTCACTTTATCCTTTTTGGTGATCGTATTCTTAGGATTCTCTGTTTCTTTAGGGGTTCTTTGGTCTTGGCCGTTTTAATATTGGGATAGCGTAGTTTGATATCGTCGTTGTCTTGGTCTATTGTACTATTGGACCGAATCTTAGTTTCGAGTCAATTGGAGTCATCTTCTTGGACAACGCTGTTATCTGGTTGACAAATCTGATCTACTGCCGTTCGACTGGACGTATTCCGCCATTCTATATCCTTGTATGGATATTTAGAGTTGATAACTTCGAAATCCCCCAATGTATCTGTAGGAGTTGTTCTTATTGCACCCGTGGCACTTAAACATGCCAGTCTTTGATCGCGACATAGTAGCCTGGTAACTCCTTTTTGCATTGTCTTTGACCACCACACAACTGCTCCATATATTACCATGGGTCTAACTACCCTTGTATATAACCATAGAGTCATCTTACACTAACGCCCCAGTTTTTTCCACATATTCGCCTACATCTACAAAGAGTAATTGTCGCTTTATTGCTTTTTTTTGTTTGTGAGAGTTCCACGTAAGCCTCCTTGACAATCTTATCTCGCACTGGCTGTAAGCGTTTCAGCTTTTCCGTTTTAGTAAAGATAACTATCTACGTTTCTGAGCGCTAATAGATAACTCCTCCTGCCTGGACTAGTTGTGTACTATATTAATAGCGGTTTGTGTTCTTTCTGAGATGACGCTTGAATCGTCTTCGCACGACGATTGCTACATCAATAAAAGCCGTTCGTCGCCTTATTAAGCAGATCGGCCATTAGGAAGGCCCACAGAGGGGTATATAGAACTCCCCCTGTGAACACCCTCTCCCCGCTCTGGCCTCGATGGCCTTAAAGGATATTATTATCCTTTTCTCTGGGTGAGCTTTTATCCATCTGCCTATCACGAATGTGATTCCTTTTCTTTCCAAAGCCCCCACAGTTGAGTTTATAGTAGCATTATTGAATGCCTTAGAAAGTGACTACCGCTATTTCCTTTGATAGTAGCCTATTCAAATCGTCCAACACCGAGTCCGTTTATCTTCCCGGTTTGTATGCAATCGCCTTCTTAGATTTTGGACGCTAGTATATTGTTTTGCGACGAGTAAGAAGTCTTTAAATTTTCAATTAAGATCATGACTTTTGCTGATCAGGCGAGCACAAGTATTTATCTTCTAGAAAACCAGTTGCTGACGACTCGCGCACTGTGAAACCGCCTTCCAAAAGTTGAATATCAGTTTCAACATTTATTCGATGATTTATTCAGGCAATTTTTGACTTTCCGTGGAAAATACTGGCCCATATCATGCGACTACTACCCTCAAAATTACGATTCATTTTGACTTTCGAAGATTATGCCAGTAGACAGAATAGCAATTGGAACCGTCTAATTGAACTCTTTTTCACCGCTAGATATTATTTTTGTCCATTCTCGGTTCTAACTCTTGAATCTTTTCATATAAATTAGATTCTCATCAGATTACAGAATCGTTTGTAAACGTCTTAGTCACTACCAACTGTAACTGAGTTGCTGTTGGCGTTCTTCGAGTTTCTCAAAGAATGCTGCGTTGGCCTCAATCACATAATTTTTTATTCTGAGCAAGTTTGCTATTTTTATAATTCTCGCCAAGTTTTAAATAATTGAAAATAATTTGCTACATGATGTAATAGTTCAATTTACTTTACCATACCCCGTGTATATATATTACTTCATTGCTTAAATCTTTATTGCGTCCCATATTGTTACTATGAATAAATAAGAATTTCGAAAATGTTGATAACGTAAACACTATTACTAATGAAAGTATTTTTAAATTTTTGCCAAAAAAACCATTGCCCAGTTCTAATGGAATTTCGTTATGCTTTAAATGCAAAGAGAGCATTGCGTGCCGAGTCGTCTACTAAGGTAGAAGTATGATTACAAACACTTATAACGTGTAAACAGTGATGATTTGTTTACTTTTATGGATGCACTAATGGAACTTCGTTGGATCTACAGAAGACAAGCTCAGAAATATAGTAAGTAGGTAGGTATTAGGTACACGGAAAACTAACATATAATACCACGGCCGCGAAAACATCCGGATTAATATATATATATATAAAAACCCACATGTATATAGGGAGACCGAGGCTAATTGGCCCAGTTTTGACATGTCGATTTTTAGAATATTTACAGTTATTTATTTCGAAATTTCCTTTACGTCATTTAATAGCACATACATTTAACCAGCATTCATGTAAATTTTGGACTCCTAAAGAAATGCATGTGTCCTTGACAACAAATCTTACCCGTAGAGGAAAATACGCCGGCGCTAGTTGGTCCCCTGTTGGGGTAAGTTGACCCTCTTTACAAAATGTATAACAAAAATTCTATCCTTGCAAAATATGCGTTTTATTCAACCTTTTTAATTATACATGTTAACTGTACATTCGTTTGCTTGACGTTTGCCTCGATCTTAACGGATCATCATCGAGATCAGATTCTTCAGCTCTATTTTGTGCGATACTTCTGATGAAATGTTTTGCAAAGAAGTGAGGCTAAGTTCTGGGAATGAAGTGATAGAAAGTTGTTACTCTTACGACTCATTTGCATTCGGTTGATCAGTGGAGCATCCAGGAAGATAGTAGGCAGCAGCGAATATGTCTCTATTAAGTACTTCTCAATAATAACAAACTTGTCGCCGTTTTGAATAGCCAATAGAAGCATTGTTTACGGATAGTATAGTGTCATTTAAATCTTCGTTTGCAACATATCTTTTCAGGGTTCGATAACGTATATCGTACTTACCAGCAGTAGGCAAAATTGTACTTTTTCCGTTTACAATACCTCCACAGCCTGCTTTTCTCTTATAATTTCTTACTTTTCGAACCTACAATATCAAATAAAGTATTTTGCAAGGTTAGAAACGTTCTACAAGGGCATGCGATTGCCTGAAACTATTACGATGAAACTGAATGTATTAGATACTTTTTCTTTCTCTCGCAACAGCCAGTTTCAATTTCGGGCCAACTTGCCCCATATTTAGTGGCCCAATGTGCCCCGACGGTCTATTTTTAATATTTCGTTGAACAATAGAAAAAACAAACAAGGTTAGAATCCAAACTCACCTCGACGAAGAATGCCCGTTAGATGCTTAACGAAGCACTGTTTTCGTTCAAATCCGGGAAAAACAAAGCAGTTTACAACAAACTAAAAAGTGCGCTGCAGTTTTACTTCGGCGCATGAAAACAAACAATGTAGTTTTTTTGTTTGATTTGAAATAACTTGTCAACGTATTAAGCTTCTAAGTTTACAGCAAATTCAAAGCCTTTTATGTATGTATGTGGCATCAGAATGATTTTTATTGGGGTTTCAAAAAACACATCATCGACAATATCATCTTCATTTAATTCTGCATCAGAATTTGAGATACGTTCTTTTATGACAGAATCAAGATCGTCGTCTTCGATTACAAGTTCACTATCCAAATTAATGAAGTCGGCAAGATCAACGTTAATACTGTCCGTCGCCACAGATGATTTTTGGATTTGTTCGTAGACGGACAAAGGAATTTCATCATTTGCGTCAAAATCGCCATACGGGGAAGGAGGAAGATCTCCATACAAAAATTTTGTTTTTCGAAAACAGTTTTTAATAGTTATGTCGGTAACTTGTTCCCAAGCTGTTTTCGCAAAATATATGGCCTCTATATGGTCAATAGATTTGGTTAAATCTTTAACTCCTCTATTCGGTCCTCCATATTGTCCGCTTAAAAGAGAGGAATTTATTTAAATTTGAGATTTTATGTTGTCCGGGTCCGTTTAAGGAAAAGTCCGCTTAATAGAGGTTGTGTCTGATTTAAAATACATGTGGGCAAAACGATGCCACTAAAATTGTCCGCTTAACAGAGTTGTCCGCTTATAGGAGATGCCGCTTATGGGAGATTTCACTGTATATACAGGGTAAATTTTTGCCGATGTTTACTATGGGTATCTCGGAGCGGAGATAGAGAGATACAATTAAATGACGAGAGAATTGCAATTTTATGCGCTCAATTTAATGAGTTTTTTGTCTTTTGAAAAAACTAGATATTTCGCAAAAATGTTCTGCTTGCTTTTTTGTTCGGTGTTTATGGCTCTGTTATTATTGACTTTAGCAAAAGTGTGTAAACAAGAAACTTGTAGATAAATATGTGCTTACCAATAGAGTTTAAACCGATTTTTATTTAGGTTATAGTTTTTAGTGATGAGAGATATGGAGAAGGGAATGTACAAAATGGAGAAGACAATATCAAAGAATAATGTGGTGATGATAAGAATGAAGCTAACGACGGAGGATAAGCATGATATGAAGACAGGATTAGAGAATTTTATGAAAAGCACAATGCAGGTAAACGTGAACATAAAAGAAGTGATAAAGATGGGAGAGGCAGTATACAAGACGGAGTTGGAAAGTGCTAGAGATAAACACGCAGTGATGAAAAATAAGAGTAAACTTAGACAAATAAACGAGAGAATATATATAGACCACGAAGCGAACAAGAAATACAGAGGAAGCTTAAACAAATGGGGGATAAAGAGAGAAAAGACGGAAAAAAGGTAAAGATAGGATACCAAAGAATTACAATTGAAGGAAGGGAATATAGATGGGATAGAGAGAAAGGGGCACTGCTTGAGAGCGGACAGAAGAACGAGGGCAGAAACTCAAAAACTAAAAAGAAGAAGAAAGGGCGGAGAATCGAGGACGACCTTAGCAAATGAGATGGGAACGGAAAAGGAAAGGAATTTGAAACGGGTTAATTTAAGGAGAAAATGGGGAAGGGATAGAGAGAAAAAGTATTTGGATTAGGAACATGGAATAATAGAAGTTTGGGGGAGATGGAAACAAAGGAAAGTGAAATAAATAACGAGAACAATGGAATACAATGGAAATACATCGAAAAACCATTGATAGATGTAGAGAGGATGAAGGCTCAAAGCATGATGACGACCTGGCAAGATGGAAATAGGCAAATGCAAAAGGATGAAGAAATAATGAAATTGGGCATATGGAATATTACAACTTTAGATGGAAAAGAAATGGAAATAATAGAGGAAATGAAAAAATAGAAGATTGATGTATTCGCAATTAGCGAAACCAAGACCGTGGGAGAAGGAAACACGATACTTGGTAACAATTATAGGATGTACTATTCAGGAATGAAGGTGGGAGAAAGAGCAAAGGAGGGGGTAGGGATTATTATAAGTGAAAGGATGAGTCATAAAGTCATAAGAATCCAGGCAATAAATTCTAGATTAACTACAATAACCTTAAAACTGGAAGAGGTAGTAAGCATTGTAAAAGTATATTGCCCAGTTGAGAGTGCGGAAGAGCAGAATTCTTCAGAATTTTATGGAACCCTACAAGGGGTATTGCACGAGTTGCAAGAAGGTAATAATTATGGGGGACTGGAATGCGAGAGTGGGCAATGACACAAATAGGGGAATGGGATGCATTGGTGCATATAGAGAAAAGATGCTAAACACTAAAGGTTGGAAGATGATACAATTCTGTGTGGCAAATGACTTAAAAATTGGAAATACTTTTTGGTATCAAACAGAGGAAGACGTTTATAGCTCCAGAAGGAAGCGCCAAGAGTATGGTCGACTACTTTGTGTTCCCCTCGGAAATGAATAACATCAAGAATATAAGAACAGAGATGTTTGCAGAACTGAATACACAACACAGACTAGTTATAGCGGAAATGAAGGAAATATACGAAACAGAGAAAGCGTACACGAGCATTAACATCAAGAACATGAAGGATAGCAAAGTGAAGGAAGAGTATGGGAAAGAAATAGACTATGAATTGGGGAGAAAGGAAAAAGAAAGGAATGATGGGAATATGGAAGAAAGATGGAATATTCTTAAAAATACGATTACTAAAGCAGCAGCGAAAGTATGTGGTATAACGAAGATAAGAAAAAATCATAAAAGAACTGAATGGTGGAATATCGAAGTTAAAGAAAAAATTAGAGAGAAGAAGCAAGCCTGGAAGAAACTACAAGAAGTGACTAATGAGAGAAACAGAGTAGAATATGTGGAGAAACGCGACATAGCAAAGAAGGCTGTTAGGGAAGCAAAAAGAAGAGCTGGAAGGATTTTGGAAAGGAGCTGGAGGAAAAATATAAAACGGACAAGACGGAAATTTTGGAACAAGGTACGAAATTTGAGAAGAAAACAGAAGAATGAAGATGGTGGAATGGAGGATAAAGGTGGGAATATAAGGACAGAAACATCCGAGATTGCAAAGACCTGGAAAGAATATAAGTTTAGACAGGAAGAAGTACTAGATGGAGAACAAACTGGAGAAGCACAAGAAGAAGTGGAGGCAATGGAAGGAATCACAATGGAGGAAATAGAAGAAGCCCTAAGAAATATCAAGAATGGGAACGCAGCGGGACAAGACCAAATCGAGCCAGAAATGATAAAATGGATGGGAGAGATGGGAAAGAAATGGCTACTTCATGTATGTAAAGAAGCATGGGACAATGCAAAAATACCGGAAGATTAGAAGAAGAACATAATATTGCCAATCTATAAGAAAGGGAAGAAATGCAAATGTGACAATTATAGAGCAATATGCTTGTCATCAACTAGTTTTAAAATATATACAAAAGAAAGTGAGGAAAATGATGGAGACGAAGCTAGAGGAAGAACAGGCAGCATTTAGGGTAAATCGGCAAACAAATGATAACACACACATAGTACGAAACATTATAGAAAAACAGTTTCGGAAAGACGAGGAACTATACCTAACATTTGTTGACCTAAAGGGAGCATTCGATTCAATAAAGAGGGAAATAATCTGGAATACTCTGAATAAATATAAGATATCGGGAAAATTAATAAAAGTGATCAAGTCTGTATATGAGGAGGTATATGCTCAGGTTAGAGTAAAAGCAAGAAGTTCGGAAGTTTTTAAATGGGAAAAAGGTATCAAACAGGGGGATGGCCTAAGCCCGCTCTTGTTTATTACGGTAATGGACATGCTAATCAAAGAATACGACAGAGCAAACGAGTAAGTACCAGTGCGCAGTTGGGTACAAGGACCTAGCACCGATAGGAATTAATTCACTACTGTATGCGGATGACATCATCCTAATGGCTGAAAGGAGAGATAAATTGCAAAAACTAATGAACATATGGGTGAAGGAGATTGAAAGGCTAATGATGGAAATTAACGTAGATAAGACAAAATATATGATGACAATAAACAATCCAGAAATAGAACAAGTTTCCTCATTCGAATACCTGGGAAACGTAATAACGGAGGATGGCAAAATGCATCTGGAGATAAGTAATAAAACGAAAAAAGCAACTAAAGTCTACTACGCACTAAATAAAACCATATTTGGGAAAAGGGAAATCAGCCAGGAGACGAAAATCAGGGTGTATAATTTAATTGCAAGTCCAATAATGCTGTATGGAGCGTAAACGTGGACGATACAAACCAAACACAAATCTTTGATAAATGCAGCAGAAATGAGATATCTAAGGAGGATAGCTGGGGTAACTAAAATCGACAGGTGTAGAAGTGAAGACATTAAAGCAAAACTCAGACAGGAATCAGTATTGAGGAGAATTGAAAATAAACAACTAAGCTGGTACGGACACATAGCGCTACTAGACCAGGACAGAATATTAAAGAAGATGAACGAGGCGGGATTGGGAAAGAATAGAAGAAGGGGAAGACCGAGGAAGACATGGATGTACCAGATCCGCAGGATAGGGGAGGAAAGAGGTAAAGAAATGAGGAGTATGCAGGAACTAACCCAAAATAGGAAAGAATGGAAAAGATGGCTAAGGAGAGCGGGACTCCAGATCCGACGCCCGAGATGGGCAGAAGGATAAGGTGAAAGAAGAAGAAGAAGAAGAAAAAGAAGAAGTTTTTGAGTTATGACAAACGTGTGTTTTTCTTTATGGAAACCACAGCTAGCCATAAAAGGCCCTTTCTTAATAATTATAACGATATACAACTTGACATAGTTATTTTTATACATCAATAAATTATGGAGGATATATTTCAAAATCAAAAGGTTTAACTTTTTTATGAACTGACTAAAGAATAAATTAGAAATATGTAACAACATGTGATGGTAAATTACCTTATGTCAGCTGTAGTTCAAAGTAATCGAAATATTTGTTGAGTAATCTATATTTAAGTTTAAATGTTGGAGTTCCTCAGCGAGGATACCAAACAATACTGCAATATATTAAAATGGTACGTTCAGAGTTTTGAAACGGCGATTATATTAAAACGTTAGTAACATCAAGTGCGATTGCCTTTGGAAGAGACAAACTTGAAAAGCTCCAGAAATTGTATGTTTCAAAAACGTGTCCAAATGTAGTCCAATATCTTTAATGCTCGCAACCCTTTTCCAGTAACTCGTCATTAACAATACCGATTTTCAATTTAAATCGTTTTCCATACACCAAATAGATACAGCGTTGATATCGCAAGTTTTTTACAGTCTGAAAGCGTTGATACTTTGGTGAACATCTTTAAATTGTCGACGAAAGTGAGAAATTAACAGAAACTGAAGCCTCATTGAATATCGTTGATAAATGATAAAAACCACAATGGGCCCAAGTGACCGCCTTGAGAAACACCTGGCCAAATAGAAATGGACGTAGAATTTTCGTTGTCCAATCACACTAGCTGCACACCTCTCGGCAAATAGTACTCGAAATAGAGCAATAACGTACGTAAATACGTTAATACAGAGTCAACCTGGGAACCTGGTACTAGTAGTCCGAGATGTTCTGATATTCAAGGACTTTTCCAAGTGTAGGTAGAACATAGATGTGAATAGACAGAGCATATAAATCAGGTTTTGGTAAGGCTGATGATGGGCTACGAAGTTAGAGAAAGTAGGCCGGCATCAAGTCAGGAAATATCCAAAAATAATTTTGAGAAGAGATCAATTTATTAAATACCACCTCGGAATCAATATCGGAACTACTGACGCAGAAATTATTACTGCATAGGGAAAATAAATCCAGGTGTAGTATTCAAGTGAGTTTTGGGCAGCGATTGAAAAACTAAATACCTACTGTAACATCTATAAAGGATTTCCTACTCTATTTTCTACTGGCTACATGTTTCATGCATCCTTTAACATTTGAGGCAACAAAAACTTTGCATCGATTCCATTTTATACTTGCTCTTCTCTGTATATCTTTATACATGCATCAGGCTTTCATATGTGTGGCTCCCCACCTCAATAAATATCAATAAAAAATGAATTTTCTACATTTAAGCGTAGTATCGCTGGTGTGAACTATTCTTAGTTGTACACAGTATACACAGTTCTTTTTAACAATGTCATATTCATCAATTTCCAACTAATAGTTTTATTTGATTTCCTAATATTTTACCTCCGACATTGTGTGAGATAATTTGTGTTACAGATAATTTTTCAATTAGTATAAAAAATAACTAATTTATATGTTTTTATGTATTACAAAATTACAATTTTGCTGTACAATGTGTATATGAAAAATAGTAACTATTTTTGAGAAGCAAAACCTTACTACATGAACGACGGCCCTCTATAGAACGACCTAATTATGTACATTAATGGGCAGCTCCCAAGTAACTGTGCTAAGTAAGCACAATTTGCATATGTCAGTAGTTTGAATGAAAGCCAATTGGCAAGAGATATATGTACTTTTACCTTTGGGAGAAATATTTGGCAATAGTTATTCAGATAATGTAGTAGATATCGTCAGAATTCAGTAAACAACGAAGCTCCTGTGACTACTCTGACATTAGCTGCTAGCATACGCTTCACAATGAGAAAGTCCTGGGATTATAACGTAAGTTTAAAATCTTAAGATGGGTCTGTTACCTCCAATATTTTGCGAAAAAATAGGGATATGCCACTGATCGGATCATGAGCGGTACGGTGGCTTCAAACTAGCCCTTGTCCTTAAGACCTGTATGATCTGTAAAGTATGGAATAAATTCAGTAAAAGCGGAATAAAATTTTGTTGGAAGATATCCTTGAATAGGGCGATTTTATTTGATAAAAATACACATTTTTACATGACAGGCGATTTTCAATCATCAGTTGTTTTTGAGCAATGATGTCACTACTTTTTTAAATAGTAACTTCCAAAGTTTTTTCATGATTTTGAGAGATATCTTCATTGCTCAACTGACAATATAAAAGTGTTGCCATCTTACATAAAAAATTCTTCGAGTAAATGACAATTGAATGTTAGAAAACGTAAATCTTATTGTCAACACAATATAAAAAGTAATTCTTTGCTAAGCAAACACAATTTTAAAGAAAGGGTTCGAATGGCCATCCACCGACTTCCTGTCAATACACAAGCATATGTAGAATTTTTTTCTACATTTTGAATCGTTTTCGGCTAAATTCTGCACTTTTTCTATCTAATTCGATGTTCTCGTCAGCAAAATTATGGTCTGATGATGTAGATATTGGAATTTAAATAACCGTATAAAAGGTAATTAAGGGGTGCAAGGTCTGGTAATTTTGCGGGTCATTCTATTGGTCATTTTGTAAAAACTGTAAATATCTTGCTTCTGCGTTCCTGTTATCACACATTTAATTTCTGTCGGTGCTGAGTATGTACGTCAACCATGAGGATTTATCCGACGCCAATATCTGCAATTTTACGATTAACATGCCATTGAGACAAAATATTGCCCCATTAAAAAAAAAGTAATTACCGGTATAAACGTCTATTTACTAAAAAACTTTTAGGTTGTAATCTTTAACAATTATGTTTATTTGAATGGCGTACTATCGAAGTGGAAGTCAGGGTCATTAAGGGAAGTGGATTTATTCCGTTCAGAGGTCTATTGATCAATTTGTCCAACGCTTTCCTGATTTAAATCTTGATTGTGATGCCTTCAAACATCAAAGAAATTATATTTTTAATCAATTTGAAGAAAGAAGTTGCACGTGTAATCAGGAACTGAAAGGTAGGCCTACCATGTTAACTGAGGATGTATTCATGTTGGTATAGACCGTAGGAGCCACAAGTCAGTGGTAAAATTAGCAGACGCCAAATAGATACTGAAATTCCTTTGCATTAATTAAAATTTTGCACAATAATATTAGTTTTAGAGCTTTCTGATGAAACTATCTATAAAGATATTTAAAATACCCTCACACTGCCAGAGCAACTTAGGAATATTTAGAACAACTTTTTGATAACAGAGTAATTTGAACAAATTATGACCTGCACGTTCTCCGAATTTTACCCCTCCCGATTGTTAGTTATTGGGAATTGAAAAAATAAAATACACAAAAATTCCATAACCTAGAAGAGCAGCAAGCAGCGCTCAACGTGAAATTAATAACATCAGTGTAGAAGAAGTTCAACATGCTTTTGAAGACTGCCACGAGTAAATATCAAATACAAAATAATGGAGAAAAATTTCATCAGTTTCTGTAATAAATGAATAAGTTTATAAAAATAAAAGTGTAATTAAAATTGTCAAAGTAAGCATCACCATTACTATGAGTTTTTGAATAAAAATAAAATATGAGATAGAGAAACTTACTTAACATATTTTCTGTGAGCATAGAAAGTAGAAGTTCAAATAAATAATTAGTTTTAGTGATTTCAATGTTACATTATCAATTTGTAACATTAGTTGCATTCTCAAAAGACGTCACGTGGGTTTTGTTCCTAAATGAAGATCCAATATGTACTTAGATACCAACTACTTAATGTTAATGTTTTGCAATGCAAGATGATTTCGTTGGAGTTACTTGCTATTTTATTGTCTTGGTTTGCTTCGACTGCAAATGATTTCAAAACAATTTAATATTTAATTCATTTCATATGTAAGGCACTAAAATGAATTAAGTGCCTACAACAGACTTTTAATATTTACATACGCAGATATGATCCTGGGTCCTAAATGCACATATGCGAATGAAATATACATATTAATGAAACCACTAATTGATTCATATGCATTCCATTTGCATGCTAGTATGAGAGTATCGTCGACAAATGAGCAGTTCCAATTCCTGCACGTCCATCAAAACTACTTTAATTAAATCATTTCAACGATAACTATCATCTTTACCTGACGCATTTTAGGAAATTAATATACACTTAATCTGTGTATCCCATTTTCGGCTAAAATAATGGAATAATATTTACATATTGTATATTTTAACATTTTATATCAAATCTGATATAACACATTTAAATAATACTGAATCTTTTTGGTCATAATGAGTTTAGACAAAAAGCCAACATTTGATTTTACGCCTTTCTGTATGTATGTAGATTTCTGCAACATACACTGAGGGCGATTTTTATTGATTATGTTCTTAAATATGAATAGAAACAAAGAAATATTTACGCCAAATACATTATTAGTCTTACATTCCTATTTCTGAAAAATCCAGATACGTATTTCGGCAACTTAGTTGCCATCCTCAGTGGAAAACTGGGGAATTCAGTATCACTACAGAATCCGGCTAATGCTCAAGGCGTACACTACACAACGAACATTGTACAACATCAAAACACTGCACAATGAACATCACACAATGAACGTGCGAAACATACCAAAACACTGTTGACACTGAACTCCCATAAAGGAGAAAGTGTATTAATACCTAAATTTCATGCTCTATGGAGCGTGTCAATACAGTTAAAAGAATCTAAAATTTAATTCAATAGCTCGTATAATTTGGAATTTGGAAAACGTCCTCCATCTGTATTCATAATTCTCTCTCTATTCTTATAAATATATATGTTTTCGTAGCTATCCAGTTGCATGTTATTTTCTACCGCCTTAATTAATTTTAAACTTTCAATTGGCATAGCGTGTTTTTGTCCAAAATATGTCGGGCCATACTTGATTTTTCGGGCCTGTTCAACCGAAAATGGGCAATGTGTTCCTTGTACCTTGTTAGGATTGATCGCCTAGTTTGTCCAATGTATTTTATGCCACATTCCTGACAACCGATTTCGTAGATACCTTATTTTTGACTAATTTCAATTTTATCCTTGACATTTCCTAAAAGATTATCTAATGAATTAGCTGATTTAAATGCAACCTGTAAATTAAACTGTTCGAAAACTTTGGGAAGGCCCTTAGTGTTATGATGGAATGGTAATTTAACGAATTTTTTAGCTGGTTTATCCAAAGTTAGGCTCGTAGATTCCCTAATTAAGGTTTTGAAATTTTGTTTCCTGATTAAGTTATCAAACAATTTTGCTTCGAAACCATTGTATTCGGCTATGTTTCTTATGTATTTAAGTTCTCTTTTAGTATCTTTCGATGTTACTTCATTATTTCCATCAGTACCTATTCCTCACACTTTAAAATATTTGGAAAACTTACTCTATAGAAATAATTTGAGAATAGCAAAAATAAAAGAATATATCAAATTGACAACTCTTTGCATGTCAACAAAATTCTGAAATATAGTTTCGTTGTAGTAAGCTGATATTTTCCGTTTAATAGAGGACGAAAAGACTGCACAGCTCCTGTATGAGATACAAAATTGTACTTAATGCGAAAGTGAGCCCATTTTAATCGACTTGTCCTCGGATGCCTTACAGAAGTTAAACGTCTAATTCTAATCATTTCGTCCATACTTTACGGGTGAAAAGCTATGATTTCTGTAAAATTGGACATAAAAGAAAAAAGTATAATCAATAAGACAAAATAGTAAACATAAACGTAGTACCTAAGAGAGGACATGTAAAAATCAAAATTTGTAAGTAAATGAGAGAGAAAATGAATGTATTTTTAATTCATACTAAAGTATTAGGAACATATACAACATAGTGGTATTTACACTTTGGTGCAAGTGACAATATGGCCAATGATTGTAAGTGCATGCATAAATAGTTACAGGAAATTAAAGGAAATAACAAAAATAGTAGTGACAAGAAATGGTAAAATTACAAGTGGCGATAGGAAATCGGTGTGTATGTGATATAGAAGATATACTATTTATATACAAAAGATAAAGTTATTTTCAGAATAGAGTAAACAAATAATAGAAACTTGCAGCTGAAGATGTGTAAAATAGAAACTTATGAGTTAACCATATTATTTGACGGCAAAAGATCGAAATGGTTCTATTCAAAATTGCATACATACATACTATGGAATACTATAAATACATATGCATATATATGTATATATATATATATATATATATGTATGTGTTGCATCATATGAATTAATCGAAAAATAGTAGTTGTTTAGCTTATTTTAAAAGCATTAGGAGAACGATATCTACACTAACATGAAAATATCATGGGGTGCACTTTCTCAAATAACTGGTGTAAAATCCCATCGTTCTTCTATCGTATTGTCTCTCTGACCACGTGTCAAATTCCACAATTTTAGATGTTCAGTTGGAGTCGGGCATAAGTAAACAAAAGAATGCGGGACGTATGAGGGGTTCCCCGTTGAGTTTCAGATGGAGCGTAGCTCACAAAGAGCTCATCTCGCGGGCGGGGCACCCGACAGCGAAAATCCCATAAACAATACCGTAAACATTGCCATCTACTCCGTGCACAGTCGGATTCACCATTTTTTACTAATCTAACTGTTTGATGGTTGATTATTTCAGAGTTTATGTGTTTCAATCTTTTAGTTTTTGTTTTTAAATTTTCCTCGTAGGATCGAAGGTTTGCGTTATTTATCTATTTTTTAAGGAAATATACAAATACTAATGTAGTTCTACCTTTTGAGTACAGCAATTGTGATGTCAAATATATTCATAAACAGCATAAGTAAAGTACATTCAATTATCTTCCATTATAAAAGTTAATGCAAAAATTTCCTTATATGTATATTACAATCTTTTAAACTGCGCACTGGATATCGTATCGGTCGAAGTTTGTTGTATTGGTTCTTGACGGTTCCAGCATGTATCATCTTATGATTACAAAGGTTTAACGCTAGTAAATCCTCCTTGAATGCCGATGTAATTGCGGGGCAAATGACTTAATCGTTAACCCTTAATTTACTATTTATCTATATATGTATATAAAACACAAAAAATGTTTCTACCAATGACCGTTATAGACTTTGAAACCATCCAACCGATATGTCCCAAACCGGTTTCATTAGAAAGGCAATAATGCGAACATGGTTTTAGACCACTAAAACAATGCATTAGGCACATTCGGTCCATTCATGAAGTCGATTTTCGACTTATCCCATACAAAAATTTTCCCGAATACAGACTGTCAACACAAAAACAATGATCTGTGATTCTCTTCAGAGAATTTTATCGTTTGTGGTTATCGCGTCAATCATGTCAAATAATCGAATTAGAAAATATAAAAAATCTCATAGACAGTAACAATGAGCAATGTTGGCTCCGAAGAATGATGATGTCAACAAAATAAACTTTTAAATTTAATTGAAGCTACAACAACAAGCTGTCAACTTTCCAATAGAGTTTCTTAACTCTTTGGAACCATCTGGAATGCCACCACACATCTTAACTTTAAAAGTTGGTTCACCGTTGATGCTCATTCGTGACTTACAAGGAGAAGGTAAGGTAATGAGATTTTTGTAATTTTTGATATTTATGGTACGTGTAGATTGGACCTTGAATAAGAATATTTCGGAGTAGTTCGACCCAACGTACATAAATTACCGAGATAATCAATGTTGAAGTTTATCATGCCAGCTAAATTCATTAGATATGATACATTTTTCAATTGGAAGCTTGACCTAGTCGGTAGCGTTCTATTCCGGTATTCACGAGATCGTTGGTTCGAGTCTCGTCGCGCGACATTTTTTTCCTTCAAAACGCACCATAGGTTTTCTTCATTCTTGTTCTCATCTCAAAAATTATGAACAAACCAAATATTATAATATCTTGCTGTTAAAAAACTATCCTCGAATTTAATCGAAGCCATAATCATCAGCGGCAAATGTAAAGGAGAAGATGTGCTGATATCACGAATTCCAATGATTTCGATCGATTTGTCCTTCGATTTCAAGCGATTACAGTTTCCAGTGCGTCTGGCTTTCACCATAACCATCAACAAGGCTCAAGGCCAATTGCTAAGTTGCTGGTTTGAACTTAGAAGATTCCTGTTTTTCGCACGACGAATTACATGTTACTTACTCCAGAGTTGGAACGCCGAAAAATCTTTATCTTTACACACCTACCGAAAAAGCTCAAACAAAATATAATAAACAAACACAATCTCCTTTTTTTCCAACAAATAAACAAAACGTATTTCTTTTTTAGCGTAGTAGCACACGCCGGGTATCCGCTAGTTTTATACATAAAACACAAAAATTGTTTCTACTTATGTCCGCTATAGACTTTGAAACCATCCAACCGATGTGCCCCAAACCGGTTTCATTATAAAACTAATAATGCAAAGATGGTTTTAGATCACTAAAATAATACATTATGCACATTTGGTCCATTCATGAAGTCGATTTTCGACTTTTCCCATACAAAAATTTTCCCGAATTTTGAAATTTTGAAGATATCAATTTTTAATATAAATGTTTAAATTTTCAAATGACACCAAAAAATGATAAATAAATAAATATATAAGTAACAACCGGGTATCCGCTAGTTTATTATAATATCAAATAATAATAAAACGTAAGAATAAATTCATTTGTCGGTCAGAATTATATTTAATGTCACTTATGAAATGAAAACAGTAGGTACTTCTTTAAACTATCATTTCTTTTTATTTTTTAGAGCTCTTTTAGAGAAGCTCTTTTAGAGAGGTTCTGCGGCGAGAGTTAACTGGGAAAAAGTGAGACGCTTGAAATCGTCAGATAAACGCTTTTCTCCAAGCTTTCTTCTTTCATTAGTTCTTTCTCGTCCGCACACACACACACACACATGATTGCGTCTCTCCCAATCAAATGGTGCTCTTGTTATTCGGACTCGAATTTACTTCAAATTGGACTTATTTACCATCGGTGTCGAAATGAAATACTTTTTCTTTATACATTGTTTATTCAGTTATAGAATTTTACCTTTTATTCAAATAAGCATTAAATGCGTAAGGAGCTTTGTTTTTGTGGGGTGTCTCACCACACTTCTCTTTTTTATTTTACATGACTCACACCTGCAGTCACGTTTTTATGTAAAATAAAAAATAAAACAAAGTGATAGTTTAACAAACCAGTATTTTATTTCATAAGTGACCATGTACTACCACAAAGTAACGTACAACTCAATCACACATCCTATATTTACTGCTGTTATATGTAGCAGGGATGTCTGCTTCTTTTCAGTGAAATATGCTTCAGTTCATTAAATATTTTTAAGAAAAGGTAGTATTGAAGTTTTATATATGTATGTGTGACATAATTCACTGTATCTCTTGTATTTCCTGTATAAACGGTATCTTGCATGCGGTATTAGTAATTTTAATTAATTACTGAGTATTTCATTAACAATAGTAAATTTCCACAATTTCATGGTGCGTAACTAACATTTCAATAATCACTTGTTCCTAGGAACAATGCCACAGCTGTACAATTATATAATCGCAAGCGTAACGCACTCATAATTTCCGAGAAAGTCGTCTCTGCAGCGCAGTCCTTTGTAATACAGATAAATTCATACACGAAGTAAATCGAGGATAGCTGACGGTGTTTGGCACACGAGCGTGAGAACCTTGAAATGAGCTGCATTCTCGGCCAAAAATGTTTGTATCACGGGATTTTAAAATTACAATTACATATGTGTGATGTAAAAATGGATATTGTTTCTAAGCTGGGCGAAACTAAATTTCAACACCTTAAGTTTCAACAACAACTGGTAGTAAAAGACCGTGGACATCCCCTCAATATCGAAGTGACCGGTAAAAGTCGTGGAAAACTTATCAAAGACAATTTAATAAATACACATATCTTCGTAATAATTGAATTTATGTGGCGAGAAATACGCTTTTTTGTTTTTCGTGTGCATTGTTCGGAATTGAACACGAGGAAAAACTTGGCGGGAAAAGGCGGACGTGATTTAATACATTTAAGCCAAAAAGTGAAAAACATGAGACAAGCAGTGCGCATATCAGCAATCATAATTTATTGACTGCATACAATTTTGTGGAGCTTTCAAGCTATCCTAAGAGGTCATGATGAAAGTGAATCATGCGAAAATCCCGGTATTTTTCGGGGTTTGATGAATTTTACTCAGAACTTGATAAAACATTGAGTGAACATCTTAAAAATGCAACGGTTTTCAAGGACACCTAAAAAATGATACAAAATGAAATTTTAGATTGCATGCTGGAAGTGTATCGTGAGGAAATTCTTTGCGAAATAAATAAAAGTCTCGCTTTTAGCAGTGATGGCTGATGAAACTAAAGACGTATCTTCTAAATTTCGAATGGTGATGGTTCTTCATTACGTTACCAAGGAGGGAAACTCGGGAGAAAGGTTCTGCACTTTTTTCCTTCCCGAAAATCATAATGCCAACATTTTTAATTTTATTATATTATTTTTAATGTTATTGACCCTACTTTAGAAAACTATAAAGAAAAGCCCATTGCTCAAAGCTACGACGGGGCAGCTCTAATGAGTGGAATGCATGGCGGAGTTCAGGCAATAATCAAAGAAAAATACGAAAATGTACATTTCGTACACTGGTATGCTCATCAATTAAATTTGGTAATATCACGAGCGTGTCCAATTGATTCTCAGGTACGTGTCTTTGTTGAAGATTTACATGAAATACCTGGATTTTTAATCATCCGCCGCAAAAACTTGCGGCCCTGAAGCAATTCGCAGGAAGAAATGTACCCCATTTTGCACCTACGCGTTGGAATTTCAATATTCGTACGGTTAATGTGATTTACGATCATAGAGATTTTATTAAAGAATGCATGAAACATCTGGAAGAAGATTTAAACGCAGTGATGTCCAAAGAAGCAAGAGATATTCGGCGTGTTCTGAATGATCCAAATTTTACTTTTTAGCTGCCTATTTTTCATTATATTATGCCAGATCTTGAAGTTTTATATAACCAACTGCAAAAGAAGGACATGAATCCAACAAATGCACAAAACGTGGTAAATAATTTTGAGAAAAGCATTAATAACGTTCGAAATAAAATAGATTCTATCAAACGGCAAGCTTCAAATTTTAGTACAGTCCCCGGTGATGCAAAAAGGAAACGTTTAAATAATAATAAAGTTGTTGGAAATTCTGGCCACTGCTCCCATGACCACTGCTGAAGCCGAACGTAATCTCTTCACCGTGAAGCACGTAAAAACTTTTCTTAGAAATTCAATGTGTGGAAATCGTCTATCGGTTTTATCAATGGTTTCAATAAAAAAAGTTTGTCGCCTCAATACCGAATTTCAACGAGAAAGTAATTCAAAGGTTGCTTCCAAAAAGCCGTATTGAACTCCACTTTAAGAAAATGGAGTAGGGTAAGTTCAGTTTTCCATATTATTGTAAATTTTGTTGCTGATCTTTTTTGGTTATAAATATTATATATATTTATATATATATTATTGGGTTAGCTTTTAGTTATAAATATTATATATATTTATTTATTATCGGGTTATTATTATTATTATTATTATTACTTTAAAGTGATTGTGGTTCGTGCAGATCACCCACCTTGAAATGTTAGGAGCCGCCACTGAATCCATCTGTGAGATAGGTATCATAATTGTAATATGGTGCTACGTTATCTATTTTTGTGAAAGTTCAGAAAACACAATATAAATGAAAAGAATAATTAAAATGTTGGGAATCCTATACCACGTCTAGTACTTTTGGGTCACGTCTAATTAAACTAGCCAACACGACTTTTGCAACAGAACTGCCAATAGGTGAATCATACAGAATTTTCACCCCACAATAATATCTGAAGTTGTTTTTTTAATGTAAAGATTTTATGTAGTACTCAAAACCTATCGCTATTCTTAGCGCTTTTAGGATATTTCAGTACGCAATAGAGGTCACCATAACCATCACAGAACCAGATATTACAGGCATTCTTCTATTATTTTTAACGTTAAATTCGATCTGAAACCCCCACGTCCAGATTTGAGAGATATCACATCTGTGCTGCCAAATACTTCTTGTACACACATTACTGATCTAATTTGATTGTACATACTTCTATTCTACTTCCAGCTTGTTTCTTTTCCTACGTATCGTTCGTGCAAATCCATTCTTTAAACAACTAATGCAATAAAACATCGACATTTTGTACACAGATGCATCGATTACATGTTTGTATGCCTTCCATGCGTTTCGACATCAGAAGTTTAGCTAGTCTTAATCATACAATCGTGTATGTATATACATACATACATACATATGTTCATTGTATGTAATATACATTGACAAAAGATGTAAACGATAAACGGTTAACGATTAACAAGTATCTTCGATATTGGATACAATTATTCAGCCATCTCGGCATCTCTGTGTGCTTTCTTTATTTGACTTCTGCCCATTTACAATCTACTCTCTTTTACATAGTAATAAATAAATTTAAAGAACGTTGATGGCGGTGCTAGTGTCTGGGATTATTCAGCCAGATTTCCAGGTCATTTTTGCTTGACCCTTTGTTCATCAATGGTATCCACTCTGAATAATAACTGAACAATTCACTAAAGACACCAGTATGAAATTTAGCATTGATAAATGTAAAATGCTCATACGCAGAGGAGTAAATGAAGAAATCAGCAACCGTTACAAATAATTAACAACGAAATACTCGTAAACATAGAGCCAGATGAAATATACCTGTGGTGGGTTGGCATGACCAGCTCCCGCGTAAGGACGGTTCCTAAAATGGTGAACAAGGCGCCATTCCAATTTTTAACCAAGAGAAGGTTGCTCAAAACACCACAGAAAAACAAGGAATACACGGCAAAGCCACAAGTCGCTGGTAACATATCACTACTTATTGACTATGGCCAAGCATATTACACACTCGCACAAAACATAAACAATAATAACAATAATGGAAATAGGACCCAACCGCCGCTAAACCGAGCTAACATTAGCGTATAGTTCCGATCTTGCCAACTATATAAGCGGGCAATAGCGAATAGACACAAAAAAGAAATGGGCTATCTCAAAACATAATGAATCTCAATTTAACAAAACAATTAATTTGCGATGTTAATTTAATTTGTGATATTAAAAATGTTGCTCAAGACTAAGTCGGCTAAACGAATATAATTTAATGCAATAATTATTCTATGAAGTGTCGTCTGTGGCCAAAATGCTAGGTCAAACTGATTTTCAGAAATATCGTAATCAAATTATAATAAACATATAATTAAATATCATATTATAACAATCAATGTATCTTACAGTTGAGTTTCGGATGGCGAACGATACGGGCGTAGGACACGTGCGGTGCGGCGATAAGCTAACTCGTGTACCAGCCTTATCGCGGTAAACCGATCGTAAGTACCGAAGAAAAGACGGTTGAGGTGGAGAGAAGGTAGTGGAAATTAATTTAGGATTCATAAAGGAAATAAAAACTAATTCGTTAGTGCTGATAAGCGTATGAGTGAGCCTTAAGAGAAGAAATAGACGAGTGTGAGAGAGATCGTACACCGAGTGGGGATAACGCGGAGTGCGCGTTTCAGTGACATTGTGTGACATTGGGTATTTTAAACAACAATATAAAAGGATGGATAGTGATGATTACACGTCAGGAGATGGAAAGAGGAGAAGGGAAGAAAAGGAATTGGAGGACATATTTAAAAAATCAAGAAGAACAGAAAGAACGCCACAAAAAGAAAAAAGGATAATGAAGAACAGATAGATAAACTAACAGAGATGATGAAGGAACTGATGGGAGATATCAGAGATGTAAAAAAGAGCAAAGGCTATACCAACAAGAATTAAAGGGACCAAGGAAAGAAAATGAAAAATTAACAGGAGAAAACGAGCAATTAAAGAAAGAAATGAATAATATGGAAACAAGAATGAAAAGAGTAGAAAAAGATCAAATACGAAACAATATCATTGTATCGGGAATAGATATGCAAACAGAAAACCTAGCCGATATAAAAACGGGAATGGAAAACTTTTAGAGCGGAATATGGAAGCAAAAATACAAATTAAGGAAGCCACAATAATAGGAATGGATGATTCGTATACAAAGGAATATATAAAGGAAAATAAAAAGAATTTGAATTGATTTGAATTTTTTACCGGAAAAAATGTACATAAACAATGAGATGACGAGAGAAGAGCGAGGAATACAAGGAAATATAAAACAGATAGCAGAAGAGCAGCGGAGAAGGTGAAAACGAGTAAGAGTAGGTTATCAAAAAGCCTACATAGACGGGAAAGAATGGAAATGGGACGAAAATGCGGGCGGCTTGAAAGAGCAAAAGGATAAAACAACAATTAGCTCACCAAAAACTAACACCGAAAGGAAAAAGGAAGGGAGAAATGGAGGCGACCAGGCGACCGATGAAGGACATGAGTAAGATTATAAACAGAAGAAAAATAAATACAAAGTCTAAGAAATTAGGGCAAGAGGCGAAAGAGATAAAAATAGGAACCTGGAATGTTAGAAGCCTGAAGGGAAAAGAAATGGAGCTAATACAGGAAATGGAAGATAGAGGAATAGATATACTTGGCATATCAGAAATTAAGAAAAAGGGGACGGGCATGCAACAGCTGACAGAGGATTATGTGATGTGGTGGTGTGGAGTGGAAGACAGAGAAAAAGCAAGAGCAGGAGTAGGAATTATCATCAACCAGACTAGAATTAGAGAGATTGTGAAGGTTCAAGACGTAAACGAAAGAATCATATATGCTCAAATAACCCTTGGAAAAGAAGTATTCCATATAATAACGACATATGCGCCAAGCGAAGATGCAAGCAAAGATGAAAAAGACCAATTCTATGACGAACTGCAAAAGACTATGGATGATACAGAAAGCAACAACATAATATTAATGGGCGATATGAATGGTAGAGTGGGGAACCAGAATAAAGGAAAGAGAAAATGGTTAGGTCAAGAGGGCGTAAAAATAAAAACGAAAACGGGCGGAGAATAATAGATTTCTGCATAGAAAATGATCTCATAATAATGAACACAACATTTAAAAACAAATGGATACATAAGTATACAAGGGAGGAACCATCTCGGAATGAAAAATCTATTATAGACTACATAATGACTAACAGGGGTATTAGACGATATGTGAGAGATGTAAAGGTAAATAGAGAAGCGGAAATCGGAAGCGACCACTATCTATTGCTGAGCAAATAGAAAATAACACTAAAGGAAAAAGAGGATAAAAAGAGAAAATAGTAAAAGAGAAGATTAATTGCTACAAACTAAGAGAACCGCAAATAGAAAAGAAATACCAGGAAATACTAGACATAGAGTTGGGGAAAACGCAGCCGATAAGATGCGTAGAAGCAAAGTGGAGGAAGCTTAAAGAAGGCATGATAGAAGCAGCAAGAAGAAGTTGCGGAGTAACAAAACCCACAAATAGGAAAAGAAAAATAACGGCATGGTGGACAGAAGATATAAAAGAAGCAGTAAAGGAGAAAAAAGCAGCATGGAAAGCTCACATAAATGCAAATGATGTAAGAAATTACGAGGAATACAAGAACAGGAGGAGAAGGGTGAAAGAATTAATAAAGGTAAGAAAAGAAAAATCCTGGAGAGAATTTGGAGAAAAATTACTAGAAACTACCAAGAAAATCAAAAACTCTTCTATGGAGCGATAAAAAATATGAGGAAGCCAAAACAATATACATTGAAGAACAGTAAACGATGAAGACGGTAAGGTAGTGATTGAAGAAGACAGGATAATGGAAGTATGGAAAAGCACACTATTACAAACAGAAGGAGAGAAAAATACACAACTAGAGCGAATATATCAAGAAAAGAATTTTATAGAAGGGCAGGTACAACAGGACACAACAAGGAAAGAATTAAAAAGTCACGACAAGACACGACGAAATTACTGTGGAAATGAGAAAGGGAGTTAGTGAGGTAGGATTAAAACAACTACTGGAACTACTAAACCAGGTCAGAATGGAGAAAGTGACACCCGAAGATTGGAGAATAGGAATTATATGCCCAATTTACAAAAAGGGAGATAGTCAACAGTGTTCAAATTACAGAGGCATAATCCTGGGTAGCACAGTAGGGAAATTATATGCAAGAATATTAGAAAGTAGATTTAGGAAAGAAATAGAACATACATTAGAAGAAACACAATGCGGATTTAGGAAGGGACGAGGGACTCAAGATCAAATATTCATTTTAAGACAAGTAATAGAAAAGGCAATAAAAACAGGCAGTGAAATACATAATGCTTCATCGATATAATAAAAGCATTCGATCGTATAAGGAGAAATGATGTATGGAGAACGTTAGAGACAAGAGGTGTGAATGAGGAATTAACAGAGTGTATAAAGAGCACATACTACAGAACAAGAAACTACATTATAGTAAGAAACGAAAAATCGGAGACGTTTATATGTAGAAATGGACTAAAGCAACGCTGCGCGCTGAGCCCCTTATTATTTAATATAATGTTGGACGAAGCGATTAAGAAATGTAAACACCAACTGAAGCCATATGATGTAGGATACTGGAAAATGGAGAAAGTACAAATAACTGAGTTAAGCTATGCGGACGATATGGTGATATTAGGAAACACGGAGAGACATCTGCAAGAAAATGTCAATATAATAAATGAACAATTAAAAGAAATAAACATGAAAGTTAATATAGACAAAACAAAAACAATGGCAATAAGCAAAGACAGTCTAACACATAATATAAAAATAGAACGACATAGAATAGAACAAACTAGCGCGTTTAAATACCTGGGAGGGATTATTAACAGCGGGGGTCCTTAGAAGATGAAATAAATGAAAGAATATCAAAAACTGCAAACCTTTACAACACCATAAAAACACCATTCTTAAACAAAAAAGAAATACCAGAAATAGTAAAGCCAGAAGTGCTCCGCAAGATAGTAAAACCAATACTGACACACTCATGTGAGTCATGGACTACAAACGAGAGACAAAGAAGCAGGATGAACAATGTAGAAATGAGGTTTCTAAGACGAATAAAAAATAAAACTAAGTTGGATACGATAAAGAACGCAGTATACAGAGAGGAGCTCAAGATAGAGCCAATCGAAATAACAATAGAGCAAGGGCAATTAAGAGACTTGGCCATGTTATAAGAATGGGCGAAGAAAGGTTGGTAAGATAAATATACGAATCAAAAGAAATAGAAAAAAGGAGAAGAGGAAGACCAAGGAAGACATGGGAGCAAGAAGTACAAAGTGCATACGAGGCAAGGGTAGAGAAATGGGGGACATGAGAGCAAGATGCAGGGAGAGAGAAGAGTGGAGACAAATATGGAAGAGGGAGCCAGGAAACTCAACTCCACACAATCCGACACTTGACGGTCAAACGGGTTTCAGGATTAAGTAGGTAAGTAAGTATCTTACATTCGAAACCCCATGTATATTTTTGGTCAAAAATATACACAGTGCATAATCGTAACAAAATACAACCCGACAGGTCGTGTGGATTCCATTCGAAAATAAGTAAATAACTATCGGCTTATTAGCGAGAGCCTTCAGTTCAGTAAACAAAAGGAAACTGCGTTGCAATTCAACTAAGTTTTAACTACAATTTTATTTGCTAATATCAACATCGAATCAAGAAATTTAACTATTTAAACTGCTTACAAAGGTTACTACTTAACTAATACTTCATTAAAGGTTTCTCGAATTTCCACGACGTAATAAAATATTATATGCTATATTCTAAACTGTCTTGTTTACTCCTTCACTGAGTTTCTACGACAAATTCCGATGAAGATGATATGCTTGGAACAAACACGATAGAGCTATTGCGTGAGACACTAGATGTCCGCAACAGTTTACTATTAGTTTCAGGCATGGATTGACAAGGGACGTTCTCTGTATAGATGGAAGACTTCCAACTGTACATAACTTAAATAACTCTACTTGGCCACAAGACTGACTAATCCAAAGCTATTACATTCCAAGGCAGCCCTAAATAAAATATAAATAGAACAGAAAGATGAAAGGTGCAAGGCAAAACTCAGACGAAAGATATGTGCTGAACAACAAAATTTTCTCAATCGTAAAGTGTTAGAATTGTTACCCTAACAGGTGTTAAACGGGGCTTAAGTAGAGCAGGTTTTCCATAACCTAACTCGAGCAAGTGTTCGCCATTTCACATTAAACATTTCAAGTTAAAATTTGTGAGTATTTAACCAATTTCAAAGTCAAATTATTCAAAACAACCAATGGTGCTACTAATGATAGTTTTCCTAACAAAATAACTCTCTAACTTAAGGTTTACAATTTCCAATTACTACGGTAAAGGGGAATATAATGTTCATCTGAAACGAAAAACTGTATACCTCTTTCATTCGTTTTACTACTAAAATAGGAAGAAAATTTCTACTTCCGCATTTATACGGCCGACCAGACTTCTGTCAACAACAGTGCCACATAACGACGCTTATCAAAACAGTAACGGCAAGTTAATGCAGCTTAACTTTAAATTTCATAGCTAACCGCAAACATACTAACCATAAATGTGCTAGGGACCAATTCCCTAGCACATTTATGGTTAAACTAGGGGGTAACGAAACCAATTAACATCAAAGGCTGAAAGAACCTGCAACACAGTAACCATAAAAAGCACCCAAATACTGAGTTGAGATTAGTAGAAACAAGGGAGGAAGAGGACTAATGGACGTTCAGACAATACGCAATTACAACTTGAAATAATAAGGAAATATCTTTGACATAAGTTTTGGTTCTTTACCGATTAAAAACGAAAGTTTCATGAATATAAAAGTGATTGAAAGAAATGGAAAATATATTACAGTATGAAGTTATTTGATTCCACGACAAAATTTTCTTTCATTTTGATTTAATCCGTACTTAGTTGCCAACATGTATGTCGAATTTTAACGGTTTGTTGTTTATTTTATTTTATTTCTAAAAACAAGAAAAGTACTACAAGCGTTGATAAGCTTTACCACATACCATATATGTAATAAAATTTGGTGAAATAACTATTCAAAATAGGCGTGAATAGCTGTGTCACAAAAATATATTCTTTGTTTTTATATCAAGTATCCGTGTCCAATGAGATATTAATTGCAGACGGCTTCAATAAAAGAACGCATTCGGTTAGTTATCTCCACTTTTGTATGCTGTGCTCCAAGATTCAAGCATAGCACAACTTTACCAGTATGCCATTGTAATCTGGACAGGATATTAATGTGAAATTAAATCAGTCCGATTTCACACCGTTGTATGTATTTGTTATTCGATACCATTAATAATAAAAGGTAATGCATTCAATGGTGCGAGTGCGCTCGCGTCGTGTCTTGAAATTAATTTTCATAAATCCCTGGTCAGTTTAGCAGGGACTACTGGATCATAATTTTATGCCATCTTTTGTTGCGAGTCAGTCGTCCGCGTCTAAGTGATATTTATACACATCATTAGTACAGTGTGCCAACAACACGTTCTGTAGTTAGTAATCCTATACATTCTAATAAGTAATATACTTGTAACTAGATAGCATAGTGATACAGTGATGCGGCATTAATAAAAATTAAAAATTACTTACAGCAACTATATTCTTTGAATTAATTTCTTGAGGACATAAGTATATGGTTCAAAAATCACTAGTGTTCGTGTCTATTCCAAATAAAGAAAGAATAACACATGGGAAGGGGAATAATTTTTGATCAAATTTTACAATAATATATATTTAGTTCATTAAATTACGCATAATATCATACTAATAAAAAGCATGGTTGCATGCTTCAGAAGAACACCTTTACAAAATTTCAAACTACAATGATGAATAGAATTCCAGAAACACAAAAAGTGGCGGAATAGCAATTAATATCAGACAAAACATAAATTATAAACTACGCATGAAAAAACAATAGAAGAGATCAATATAATTACTATACAAATAGAAACACTGAACTAAGGAATTACTCTCATGTAGAGTAGAGGGTTTTCCATTAAAGGCGTTCGAACTTGAAAATGAAATAAAACAGGTTGTGTATGAGATATCATTAACCTTTTTTTATATGAAAAACTATTCTACTACATTATGTATCGAACATGATATCCGTTAAATGGCCGCCGCGGCTTCGCTGGGCTGCGCATATTTGAGAGGTCCAATTTTCGATGACTCGATCTCATAAATCGGGCTCGATATCATCGATGGCATTGGTAATATTGATTTTTAAGGCATCAATAGTCTGCAGCTTATTCGCAAAGACCTATGATTTAACATAGCCCCACAAGAAAAAGTCTAATGACGTTAAATCATACGATCTCTGTGGCCATTTGAGTTGGTAAAACGCGAGAAAACCATGCCGTCGAATTTGTCGCGTAGATTAATTGTTCCATGCGCTGAGTAGCATATAGCGCCATCTTGTTGGAAACAAATGTCGTTGAAATCAATATCTGCCAATTTACAAAAAACTAGTTATCACCGACCTGTACCTCTCACCGATGACAGTTATGGCGGTCTCAGCTTCACTTTGGAAGAAATACGGGCCTATTTTCCCAAAAGCTAAAATTCTGTTTATTGACATCCCGTTCATCCAGAAATGGATGTAGCGCTACGTAGCGCTGGGAACGTAGCTCGAACTGAACACTTATTTTCATAATTGAATGATTTGCACGCGTTGCTTAACATTGTAACTTTCCATGATGGTTTGCCTAACCTTAGATACTATAACCTACAAATTTGACAGCTGTATCTTCACCATACACTATCAAAGTTCGAGCGCCACAATTGGAAGACGCTTTATAACCCTTTATAAGTAAACTTCGAAACGCTAGAAACTGTGTTAATAATAATAATAATAATCAGGAACAAAACTATTAACAAAGACTACACACGAGAGCACCGGAAAGAAAATCACACAAATATTATTACAGATATATCGGATCATAATGATATATGAAACTTTTAATTCGTAGAAACTAATAAGAAAATTAACGCAACAGTAAACAGACTGAAAATATAAACAATGAGAGCACTGTCCCCACACACTATACAATATTATAGATAAAAACCAAACAACCATTAGAATAGATAGAAGAAAAGAATGCCCATTGACGGACAATCATCTTATACAACAGATTAAACAACGAAATTGACTTTACAAACAACACAAAGCACCCGAACAATAATGACATACAAGACGACTTTAAACACCAGAAAATCGACGCTTTTAAACTGATTACAGAAAAAGAACGCCAATATCAGAAAAGAAATTTGGAAAGTACACAAATGACTCAATGAAAACATGACTTATACAGATCTATATATTATACATACATATCTATATATTAATACGCAGTAGGTCGTCGTCTCGTACGTCTCTTAGAGTGTTTATTCCACGTATCGCGATGATACATATATCGTTATTTTCGTATTACAATGCAGATTTGTCGAATGTCTGTTTCATCGCGATACGTCGATACGTGCAGTGGAACGCAGGTAAGAGTCGTTACAGTGAAAAGGTGAAAATGTATGGGCGTCGGAAATCAGTACCATTTAACTTTTTCTCATCCGTCGCACAGATGGCGCTGTTTATTTAAAATCGAGTAATTTTTTTTTCAAATGAATTTAATTCGTAAATTCATTACTGAGGAAAATGTTTTTTAAGATATTTATTTCTTCTCCAATTGTTTGAATATTTTTTATTGATTTAGGATCAGACTTGGGCGTTACCAATTACTTTTCAGTTACCAATTACATTAGTTGTAAAGGGTAATAACCAATACCAATTCAGGTAATTGTAATTGAATTACGCCAATTACAAATTAAATTACATTGTGTAATTGGCAATTGGCAAATATCAATTACGAATTACATGCAATTGGTAATTGGCAAAGTAATTGGAATCAATTGGCAAAAAGTAATTCTAATTACACAAATGGTAATTACATTTTAATTTTCTTCCTTCACATAAAGGAATTTTTAAAAGAGGTTCATTCGCTGAAACATTGAATATGTCGAACAAAAAAATTGAATAATCTTTTCGCCTCTTCTGTCATTGGCCGCATGCATTATGTGATGGTGAAATAGAGAGGGTATAGAAAAGAGGCGGGAACATGAAATCAGAGAACCTTGAAATGAAATCTACCAGAAATAAACGAGAGTTGAGTGTATGATGTTTTGATGTAAAAACTCAAAAACATTTTTGTATTCTTTTATATATTGCGCAATGGAAGATTTTTGTAATCATTGCATTTCTTTTAATAAATACTTTAAAAGTAATCAGTACATTATTTTCATCAATTACTCTAAATTTCAATTACATTTTACCCATTACATGTAATTAGTAATTGGCAATCGCCAAATACAAATTACACATAATTGGTAATTGTAGGTCATCAATTACAAATTACACATAATTGGTAAGTGGCAGTCACCAATTACAAATTACTGTAATTAGTAATTGATGATGGCCAATTACTAATTACACGTAATTGGTAATTGGCCGTGTAATAATTACAAAATGTAATTGGTAACGCCCAAGTCTGATTTAGGTTATGCTAAAGCGTAGTAGACGTGAGAGAGAAAGAGATAGGCAAGAACAGTACAAAAGGTATAATCGCAATGTAAATACCATGATAGAAATATATTAGGTATGTTGGTGTGCATCTAGCGATGACGCGCATTGGTACATTCGTGGTATATATCAATCAATACAGTAGCGAAGTAGACAACCAACAGTGCAACATCCAGGACTAAAGGCAAGTGATGACGCGCATTGGTAAATGCGCAAGAAAATCTTATTTTAGTAAACTTATGGGCATACCTAATGTATTTCTATCATGGTTAATACGTTACATAACACAAATCAGTTAAATTTATCAGTTAGATTAGTTGACTATTATCAATCTGCAATGAGCGATATTCCTGCTAACTCTGCTGTTTATGATTGTGGTTTAATGGATAAATTTTGTAGAAATTGTAATGCAAAGCATTTTGTTGGTGTGGTTACAGGAGGAAATAGATACTCATTTATATCGTGTTGTCACAAAGGCAAAGTAATTTTACCACCTTTAACACAAAATTTATTTTTCAATTCACTTTACGATGGTCTTCGTTCGAATAATGTCAATCAAAAAGAGTTTGCAAAATTATTTTGAAAAAATTGGTAGCTAAAATTCAGCTTTTGTTATGATTAGTTAGATGCGATGATGAGTTAGATTTGTTCTTTAATAATTATGGCTTCAGAAAAATTTTATTTTGTAGGCTATTACTATAGACTATTTTTAGGGGTGGTTCTTAGGCTGCTGTTGTCCTTATTTGTTACTTTTTACTTTATGAATTTGTTTATGTTTTACCTACTTTTTGAGATTAGGATTATTCCAACTTTAAATTAATTGTGGGCTGGGGCTACCAGCCTGAGCGTTTACAGGCTGGGGTATACATACTTTTTTATACCTTGTTTGCGTCACTTCCCATGATAACTGCTGTGTTTTATTTTTACGAGAGTTTTTATAGCCTGTACTTATGTTTTTTGTGTCAAATGAGGGTCACTGCTTTAGCCTACATGTGTATCAATATAGTATTTTTTATTAAGATTTCCATTTATTTTGTTCACTTGTGACTACATAATGCACATGTTGAGGTTCCTGTAGCAGGTTCTATGATTTTGGCTGGTGTGATGCTAAAGCTAGGGGGTATGGACTTATGCCTTTAGTAGTTGCTTTTACGAGAGTTTCCATGTCTATTAATTATCTGTTTGTTGTAATTAGGATAGTGGGAGGATTCCTTGTCTCTTTAATTTGTTTGCGCCATAAATCATTAATTGCTAAGTCTTCAGTGGCCCATATAGGCTTAGTTTTAGAGGGTATTATGACTATAAGTTATTGGGGAATATGCGGCGGACTTGTGATGATGATTGTTCATGGGCTGTGTTCTTCCGGTCTCTTTTGTTTAGCTAATATTTCTTATGAACAGGTGGGTAGACGTAGAATATTCTTAAATAAGGGATTCATTAATTTAATACCTTCTACTTTATGGTGATTCCTCCTATCTTGCTGTAATATAGCGGCTCCCTCCTCTTTAAACTTGTTAGCGGAAATTATGCTGATTAATAGACTTGTTAGGTGAAGATGACTAACAATAGTGTTTATAATGCTAATTTCATTCTTTGGGGCAGCCTATTCTCTTTACCTATACTCCTATACTCAGCATGGGAAGTTGAGGAGGGACCTTTATTCATTTTCTCTAGGGTATATACGTGAGTACTTACTTGTATTTTTGCATGATTTCCCCTTAATCTTTTAATTTTACAGAGTGAGTTTTTTACGTTGTGGATTTGCTTGGATAGTTTATTTACAACTTTGATTTGTGGTGTCAAAGATGTAGGTCTCTAGTTTAAGCCATTTCGATTTGTATTGTTTACTAGCTGACCCGGCGAACGTCGTACCGCCTTAGAATTAATAAATGTCTTAAGTTATTAACTGAGTTTTATTAACTTGTTTATATTAAGATAAAATTAATTAAGTTGAATAAAAGTTCAGAAAGGAGCAAATTCACGTGGGAGCAAAGCATTTGCTTTATTGAATGCAAACCAAATGATTCGCGTATCGTTGTAGCACAACTTTCTGTTAAAGTATTTGCTGAATGGGTTGCACTCGTGTCGATTATCTTCATTGAAGCACCTTGTGATATACTATATTTTGCTACTTTATCTATTGTCGGAGCGTTGAATTGTCGTTCGTGTGTTCCAGCGGGGAGTTTATTTTGTCTGATCGCTACTCTATAGTCATCACTTGGCATGCGATTCAACGCAGTTTTGAACAACCGAATCAATGCATGATGTTCATAAAGTATTTGCTGCATATCTTGAAGAATTTCTCTTTTGTTGCATTATTGATCGTTTGACGCCGATGAAGTTGGTCCTCCATATTGGCCATGAAGCAAATTTGTAACAATTTTATGCTGTGAGTCTACAACCGGTTGTAATGATCCAATTCTATGGTGAATTTGTTCTTGTATCTGTATAGTCGAAAGGGAAATGATAATGAGTGATTTATGATTACCAACAATAAAGGTTACTCTTTTATTAACAAACATTACCTTGAATGTGGGACTGAATCCGCGTTCTTCAATAATATTTGCTCCAAATGAAGTCATTTGGAAACATGCGTTGTACCTTTAAGCGTTCGAAAGAAAATGTCGTGATTCTTGAGCTTCGCCACGAAGCAATGAATGCAATGGCTCAGGTGGGGGAGGCAACAATGGCAATTTAATCTTTCCACTTAGACAGCACAATCCAGGCCTTTCTCCAGCGAACTTCAATGCACCGCAATGGACGCACATGACCTGCATAGGACCAATACTAACGAAAGGGTGCGAGCTCTAGTCAATTGTGGAATCGTATTGAACCGCTCCTCGATTCAAATTAACACTTGAAACCTTTCTTCTTGTGGCTCGACTTTGTTGATCTCTGTGTTTTGCTCGACAATTTCTCATTGCCAACCGAGCCGTTTCACGTATGGCCTCTCTTTCTTGTTGTGTTTGTGAAGCACGAAGTCGGGCCGTACAAACATGGCGCCCTTCTCTCGTGCGATTTCTTCTTCATCTGCAGTGGATTCATTCGCCATATTCCGCGGTCTATTTGTATTACGGCTTCGTTGTGAAAGATTCGATCTTCTCGCTCGCGGCATTGTAAATAACACTGTGATGGATATTGCTGACTTTGCTTCTATTATAACATAACAATTATTCATGCGCGCACAATCACAAATGTCATAACGTTAATTATCTTTGCGCGCACCATGACAGCTGTCATAACGGAAAATTAAATTGCCGTTTTTAATATTTTCCGTTACTTATTATTTATGTTTCTCACCGTTTAAACCTTCCCTGAACTTCCACAAATATTTCAAGATCAAAATTAGCCAAATCTGTCCAGCCATTCTCAAGTTTTAGCGAGACAAACGAACAACAATTGATTTATATATACATATAGTTTCCGTGGCTTTTTTAGTGTTTAGGATTAATAGGTTTTTACTTAGGCTGAATTTCATGGTACTAGATTATTCTTTATTGTTAGAGTACGAAATACTGAATGTTAATTCATGTGGTATTATAATGGTAATTTTACTTGATTGGATATCTTTGTTATTCATAAGATTTGTCAGGTTTATTTCTTCTATGGTAATTTATTACAGAGAGGAATATATAGCTGGGGATATTTACATTAATCGATTCATCATGCTAGTTTCCATATTTGTTCTTTCTATGATCTTATTGTGTAGTAATTTATTATCAAAAGGTTAAGTCCTATTACGCTGGTATAATTACAGCTCTAACCAACCGGATTGGAGATGTTGCTTTGTTTATGGCTATTGCCTGAATAGTGAATTACGGGGGTTTCAATTATATCTTTTATTTAGACTTGATTAAGGGGGACCGAAGCTTGCAAGTGATTGTGTATTTTATTGTCTTAGCTGCTATGATTAAAAGAGCCCAAATTCCGTTTTCTTCATGGCTTCCTGCAGCAATCGCAGCCCCTACACCAGTTTCGTCTCTAATGCATTCTTCAACCCTTGTTACTGCAGGTGTCTATTTGTTAATTCGTTTTAACTTAGCCTTGCCTAGTATATTAAGCTACTTGTTACTTTTTTTGGTACTATGATCATGTTTATAACCGGCTTGCGCGCCACTTACGAGTTTGACTTGAAGAAAATCATTGCCCTTTCTACCCTTAGTCAGCTTGGCCTGATAATGGCTATTCTTCCTTTTGGAGAATACAAACTTGCCTCTTTTTCATCTTTTAACTCTATGCGGTTTACCCTTCTTGGCCGGGTTTTATTCAAAGAATTTAATTTTAGAGGCCAATGACAATTATGATGGTGCTTGATGCGTAATATATTAGTTGAATTGAATCGTTGCAAATGTCATTTTTGAATTGATGTGTGCTCATAGAAATTAAGCATTTAAACGTATGTTGTCGAGGGGCAATTCACTCTCGAATCAGTGTAAATAATGAAAAAGAATCACTGTAAATAACGACGGCGATACGAAAGCAATGTATTTAATGTAGCAATGTATTTTCATGTTCGTTATTCATGAAAAGAAAAGTATTCAAATTGTGAGTCACCGCAATTTGTGGTATAACGGTTTCGGTTAAAGCGGATAAAGTCTACAATGTCAGTAAGGTGAACGTTAAATTTTAACGTTTACACTGATCCGAGAGTGAATTCCCCCTCGTATGTTGTGATGTCATTATTGTCGCAGATATGTAGTCACCTTTTTTAACAGAAACAGGCTTTCTACATGGTGTAGTTCCACATAACTATCAAGTTTCATCGAAATCGGTATATCCGCAAATTAATCAGGGCGAGAGAAGGTAATTTTTTAAGAATAAGGGTTAATAATTGAAATATGTTTTACTGGCCCTCTTAATATGTCTATATTTTGAATATTTTCATCTGGCAAGAATTGCAGAGTAATTGACAATAAACGGCCCCATTCTTGAGAGAGCTTTTCACCCCTTCATAGACGTTACTGGCAGAAACCGAAACCGGCCTTTTACATATTTCAATCAGCTCTACATAATTACCAAATTTGATCAAAATCGGTCTTTGCGCAAATTGTTGGTGTGGGAGGGGTAATATTTTTAAGAACAACGGCTACCGATTCAGACATACTTCAATAGCCCTCTTGAAGCGCTATGTGCTCATATGTTTGGATATTTTTCTTGAAACAGTTCCAGAGTAATTGGCAAGAACGGGAACAGGCCAATTTTCAGGAGCGTACCTTCGATGGCGTCTTACGTAGTCTTATTATAATTACCAAATTCCATTCAAATCGGTGTGTGCGGGTTGGGAATCTTTCCTTGTAAGTCGCTAAATTCATGTTGACGACCCATATTTTTTATTTTTATACATTTGCAACCAATATTACAACTATGTGATTTATATACACGTCTATCCCTTTACCGTGCATTACAGGGATCGAAGAATGAACAGCGATGTGACAACGACCCATTTGATGGTAGTCGCCGACTGGCGTTCAGTTCATGTTGGAATCACCAGTCGGTGCCAGCCGCTCAATGGTTATTACGCGTGGCTGCGTTGCATTGATTGTCCTTATATTGCGGCGTCAGTTAACTGTGTTACTGAGAAAAATCATTTCGGCGGAAAAAGCAGGGTGTAACTGCGTCTTGATTGAAAAGGGGATTATCACATATGTACATTCCTGCAGGAAAAGGTAATACAAGCAAGGGTAAGCAGTCGATTGTTGATACATATTTAGAATTAAATTCTTCTGCGCTAAGTGTTAATACACTTTAATTAGTTTCTCAAATGTGGACACGCGCAGAACAGACAAAGGGAACGAGGGGAAAGTTTGATGGAAAAAGACAGTGGACGACTGAATCGAGTAATTAATGAAAGGATTGATCATTGGTCCTTCGAACCACATTTTGAATTAGCTACCTATCGATTGATCGAATATATAGTGAAAATTGACGTTGGAGACAAATTCCGGCCAAAGAAACAACCAGAATATAAGAAATCCAAGTTTTGTTTCCGCCAAATCGAGAAACGTGGTTTTAGAGGTTAGACGTAAAAAACTTCCGGTGAGTCCATCGTTTTCAATTCATATACCATCTCCTTTCAGTAAAGTTTATGTGAACAAGTCCGTTACGTTACGATTTGGTGTAGATTTCTGATTAATATTCAAGTCTATTCAAGATTGCATACATACATTCACGCTCACAATGGCGACTGTAGAACAAACACTCAAATTACTTAAATTAGAGAGAGGTCAAATTAAAAGTAAACTCACAAGATTCAATACATTTTTAGACAAATTCAATATATTAAACGGGGTATCAGAATTAGAAAAGAGGGTATCAACCATTGAACCGCTATTAGATTTATTCGACAAATGTCAAACACAAATTGGATGATACAGAAAATGTGGAGGAAGATCCAAGATGCGTATTCGAAGATACATATTTTCCATTGATTAGTCATTCTCAAGATTTAATTGATAAATATAAAAACACGATTGTAGCGTCAAATGTCAATCCTACCAGCACTATGAATGCCGACTGCGGGTCGATCCAAAGCGTATACAAAAAATTGAATTTACCCAGTATAAATCTACCTAAATTTAAAGGTGGATATCACGAATATATGCATTTTCACAGTGTCTTTACCGCCATCATCGATAAGAGCACCTCATTATCCAAACTTGAAAATTTTTTTTGAAATCATGTCTTGAAGGAGAAGCGGCTACGGTAATAGAATCATTAGAGATTACTGACGCGAATTACGATGATGCTTTAGAATTAATTCGTAAGCGTTGTGCAAAAGATGTGTCATTATCAACAATCATTTAAAAGCACTGTTTGCTTTCCCGGTAATCGGTAAAAAGAATGTTGTAAGTTTACGCAAATTATCGGACGGCTTTCAAAGTGAAATAAGAGCCTTAAGAAATTTGGGAGAAAAGATTGAATATTGGGACTCTATATTAATATATTTATTGTGTAACAAATTAGATCCATTTAGCAAGCGTCAATGGGAATTTTCCATAAAGCCCGGTTTACTACCCAGCATTCAAGATTTCTCTGAATTCTTAAATGCTAGGTGTGTTATGCTAGAATCAGTGTATTTAAATCAAAACATTTCGAATAATCATAGCCCGAGCAATAACGCTGATAAGCAATTACAGCCCAATAAAAAATCGTTTAATAATGTTTCAACAGCAAGTACATCCTTACAAGGGCCCGTATGTCGCTTTTGCAAAGAAAGTCATGTAATATATTGTCTACGAGCGAATGGTAATGATCACAGCTGCTCGGAATCTCGGTGTAGAATTTGTAATAAACCTCACAATACACTCTTGCACATTAAAAGAATACAGGGACAGTCAAAAGGTCCGCTCAAGGTACCAACACAATTCAGTCAAGTCAAGTGTTAACTGAATTCAACGAAGACAATGCACAAGGTTTAAGTATTAATTCGCATTGCAGTACAGAGTATAGTAGAGAGTACAGAGAGTATAGTATTATTATCTACAGCATTAATATATATTTACGACAAAAACAATCAACCAATTGATTGTTTTTGTAGTAAATATGTCGTGTGTCGTTGTCTGTTGGATTCGGGTTCCCAAAGTAATTTTATTAGTACTAAATTAACGAATAAGCTTAATTTGGATCGTAATAAGATCAATTTGCCAATAGTAGGTATAAGCCAGAAATCATTACAAGTTTGCCATAGTGTAAAACCCAAAATTAAATCTAAATACAACGAATTTTCAAGAGAATTAACATTTTTGGTTTTGGAAACAATTACTGATCACATTCCCCTCAATTCATTCTCGGCAGTACACTTACAGACATTCCACAAAATATAGAATTGGCTGACCCAAATTTCATTCAATTTCAAGGATATATTGTGTATAGGGCAAATAAAATTAGGAACGAATCAACCGCTGTTGCAGAGATCGAAACTCGGTTGGATTATTTCAGGTCCTTTGCAACTCAGAACTGAAAATAAACAAACATGTCTTTTTTCAAATAACATCGCTCACAGCGCAAATGATAAGCTTCGGTCACAAATAGAAAAATTTTGGTTAATCGACGAGGCGACATCTACTCGCCTTAAAACCAAAAACGTTCATCATTGCGAAGCACTTTAAGCAAACACATTATCGCGATGAAACAGGTAGCTTTGTCGTAGCACTACCTCTTAAGCCGAATTCTATTGACCTAGGTAGCACTTTAGAAACTGCCACAAAAAGGTTTATCAATTTAGAACCTAAACTACGTAAAAACATAAATCTATTAGAACCTTATACTAAATTTATGCGAGAATATGAGGAACTGAATCATATGTCTCTATTGGATGAATCACAGATTGAAACAAACGAGGCGACATATTATTTACCTCATCATGGTGTTTTTAAACAATCCAGTGCAACTACAAAACTACGAGTTGTCTTTGATGCATCTTGTAAGAGCTCAACAAATTTATCTTTGAATGACGTCTCTCATGTAGGGCCGGTGATTTAAGAAGATCTCTTTTCAGTTTTATTACGTTTCAGGAAACATAATTACGTCATAAAGGCCGATATAACGAAAATGTATGGTCAGGTGAACATTTCACGATCGCAGAGAAATTTACAAAGAATTGTTTGGCGTGAACACCCCTGCCATTAAAACATTACGTACGCAATACCGTGACTTACGGTAGAGGACCTACCTCATTTTTAGCGGTAAGATGCTTACATCAATTGGCAATAGAAAATAGAGAACAATATCCAATTGCAAGTGATGTTATAAGTTCAGATTTCTATATAGACGACCTCATTTCCGGAAGTGATAATTTAAACACCGTTAAGCAACTAAAGAACCAAGTTAGCGAAATCTTAGAATCAGCATGTTTCATCCTAACTCAATGGATGTCGAATGATATTAATGCTTTAAATCTCTCCGAGGCAGCTAAAATTCAGAATTTTTGCATATCCGAGGACGGCACAGTTAAGGCATTGGGTATGCTGTGGAATCTTAATCTTGATATATTTCAATATTCCGTCGATATTACCTTAAACAACAAAAACTGACGAAACGTACTATCTTATCGGTAATCGCTCAGATCTTTGATATGTTAGGATTATTGGGTCCAATAGTTATTAAGGCGAATATGTTGTTGCAAAGACTTTGGCAATTACAAATTTCTTGGGATGAGAGTATTCCGCAAGAGATGCATATCCAATTCTTGCAATTTTTCAACGCTTTACACTTAACTAATGATTTAACTATACCTAGACATGTTATGTTTCTTAAATGCACTGAAATACAATTGCATGGATTTTCTGATGCTTCGCAGGTCGCTTATGGGGCATGTATTTATGCCAGATCGTCAGATATCCGCGGTTCGAATCATATTCGACTTTTTATGCGCAAAGTCACGTGTAGCGCCTTTAAAGACCGTAACATTACCGCAGTTAGAATTGTGCAGAGTGCTGCTAATCGCAAGATTAGCGAGTAAGGTGATGAACGCAATTAAAGTAAAAATTAATAAAATATTTTATTGAACGGATTCAAAAATAGTACTAGCCTGGCTCGCTCAAGATCCATCAAAATGGAAAGCCTTTGTTGCTCATCGGGCAGCAGAAATTCAAAACACAAATCCGGCAGCGAACTGGGGTCATGTGATATCAGCTGACAATCCTGCAGATTTAATTTCGCGTGGTTGTTACGCTACTCGATTGAAAAACAACTCGTTATGGTGGTCTGCACCGGGTTGGTTAGCTCATAGCAGGGAGTGCTGGCCTGATCCAGTAGTTGTACCTACAGATCTTCTGCATATGCTGAAGGTAAGCAAAAAATCCGCCAATATAAACTTTGTCAGTAGAAATTGTTTTAATGTGTTTACAAAATGTTTCTTGGTGAAAATAGAATTTTGCGAGTGGGAGGCCGACTGCGTAATTCAAACTTACAATATAACGAGAAATTTCCTATCGTATTACCGGGTCGACATCATTTTGTTGACTTGGTGATAGTACATGAACATATTCGCAACTTTCACAGTGGAGCTCAAGGCACCTTAGCATCGATTAGAGCTAAATATTGGCCACTTCATGTCGAAAATCGAATTAAACACGTTATTAGGCAATGTGTTCTATGTTTTAGAGCAAGTCCTAAGACTACGACCCCACTAATGGGGGATGTTTCAGCTTTTCGAATTGATGATATTCTGCGTCCGTTTCATACCAGTGCTGTAGACTTCGCTGGACCACTTCTAATGAAGGAAGATGGTCTTCGTAATAAGCGATTAATAAAGGCATACATTTGCTTATTTATTTGCACTCTTACAAACGCTGTACACATAGAGGTGGTAGGGAACATGACCTCCGAATCATTCTTGAACGCATTAAAACGTTTCGCAGCGCGAAGGGGTGTACCTTCACGTATATGTTCAGATAATGGTTCAAGTTTCAGAGGGGCAAATCATATTTTAGGTTAAGAACAAATAGCAAAAATACTGCAATACAATCTTTCATTACACAGAACAGAATTGATTGGCAATTTATACCGCCACGAGCGCCACATTTTGGGGGTCTCTGGGAAGCAGCCATTAAGTCCGCAAAATTTCATTTGACGCGAGTAATCGCAAATGCTCACTTGACCTACGAAGCCCTGTACACTATCCTAACATGAATTGAAGCTATTCTAAATTCAAGACCTTTGAGTCCTTTGCCCTCAGACCCTACCGATCTTGAACCCCTAACGCCAGGACATTTCCTTATTGGTGCACCACTTAACAACATCCCAGAAGAAGATGTTCGACATGTAGCCTACAATCGGCTCAACCATTATCAACGAATACAGCAAATGACGCAGCATTTTTGGAAGCGATTCTACATGGAATACATTCACCCTCTGCAGCAGCGGAACAAATGGCTGTGGCAGGACGCATCAGTCCTTAAGGTGGAGGCTCTAGTGCTGATAAAAGAAAACAACCTACCGCCGATGTCATGGAAATTGGGGCGTATAGTTCAGCTACACCCAGGCAAGGACAACATTGCGCGAGTAGCGAATGTGAAAACGCAAGGTAACATCATTAAACGAGACTTCAGCAAGCTATGTTTGCTACCGCTAGAAGACAAATGAAGAATTGTGTCAGTGTTTTGCGCTTGGGCTGTTGTTGAAAGCCGGTGCTTTCAAGAGGGGGAACATGTTAATGCACTTTAATTAGTTTCTCAAATGTGGACATGCGCAGAACAGACAAAGGGAACGAGGGGGAAAGTTTGATGGAAAAAGACAGTAGACGACTGAATCGAGTAATTAATGAAAGGATTGATTGAACACTAAGATGTTGAACTAGTGAAAGTTATTTTGAATAAGTAATTAATACAGTATCCCAAACGAAGTAATCTAATGTATTGAACACTTCAAAAGAAAGCTCGAACTGATTGACTCCAATGGCAGGTCATGTATACAAGTACAGGCATATGTCATGCTTATATAATCATATCGGAAACGTTCGTTGGAGAGGTGAAAAGCATGAATAGCGTCAAAGGCCTCCTTCTTTTGACTAGAAACAACTAAAAATTCGCCATGACCAAACTTAAAGTGAATATCTCCGCGTAACAAAAGCAGCCATCTTCAACCTATTACTACATGTAAATGCAACCCCCACTATATAAATCTCAGAAATAGCGGCAATATCTAATAGAAGAAAGATCTAAACGTTCAGATCTATGATGATATCTCGTAATAACAAAATAATCACCTCCTCTGAAATGAGCAACTGCCTCACAATTATGATCTTGATGAAAGATACTAAAATGTCGTGGAAATAATTCTCCATCTCCTAGATCAACACTCAATCATATCTCCGTTGAAGCGATTAAATAATGATCGTTTGCCGAAACATATTATACAAATCCCGTACCTTTGAAGAAGATTTTTATGTGCGTACATAATAGAATTGTAATTGGGTGAATCACTTAGTTTAAATTTAAATGATATTTGTACTCCGGATGGCTGTTGAGTTTGCTTGCATATATGATGTCATGTACGTCTGCCTCATTATTCCATGCTAGTTTCAGGTTGAATTAAATCGCCTAAAACTATGCAGTTTAAGACTAGCGCTGTCGATGGATTGTGTTACAAATAGTAATATTTTGTCGACAAATGAGCTATGTTCTTACCACAGGGGACAAATCTATCTCTTGTTTCTCGACCTAGAAAACAAGAATATCCTTTCTTATGCTTTGGTGACCCATTACTCCTTGTACAACGTTTTCAATGGAAGCAACAGGTTGAAGTCGTCACTTTCTTTAGGGATAGGAAAGTCACTTCAAAATCGTCAAGCAATTTACTAATAGACGAAGTGTATTTGTTACACATAGTTTTCAAAAAAGTCCCACGTTGTTGTTTCAAATATTGCCGACAACTATTATAGATTAGGACTTTGCTCTACTTAACTTCGTTATCGGTAAATCTCTAACGTATTAAAGATGAAGCCCTCTCTAGCATCTTTCAGAGTGGGTTCACAGACCTACCTTATTCGCAGTAACGACGCACGTAACACCACTGTCATAATAATAAAAATATAAGGAGTAAAAAATGGAGAAAACGTTACTTGTGAACTTTGAGTAGACATATTTCAGCAATAATTATAGGACAATTTGAACTATCTGTCAAATTTTCTACAACCTCGAAAAGAACAGGTGTCAATTGGTTATGTAGAGTATGAAATACCTATCAGTGCCCTGTGTTAGGTACTTTTAATTCAAGTTATATGTTTATGACGATTGTATTTGCGTAATACTTACACAAACAGTTAAAAACACATGAATTAGGAACCGATCTCCGGCTTTCCAACAAATTCTAAGTATGTTATAAAAATTAGTAGCTACATGCTTATTTACTTTCATACAGTTTCTTCATTTATTATTCACTTGCATTGTTGTTGATTATTACTATTATTATTATTGTTATTATTATTATTATTATTATTATGGTACAGTGAAAACAAAAATGACGCTCCGTCGATTCCCCAATATTTCTTTCTTTCTTTGTCAAAATTATTTTCCGCTCCAACTTCAAGTTGGTTAAATATCAAAATACACATTTTCCATGAGCGCATCAAGGATACGGTAAATGGGGTTGAAAATAAAACTTTATTGTAGTTTAAATATAAAAAGAAATGCCTTATTTTAAAAAGATATTTGCAGTATTGTTCTTTAATAATTTGATTATTACATCATCTATTCAATTTGACACACAAAGTCGATATTATTGTAATACAGAATTTATTACAGATGGTGTTCAAACTACATTCCGTGATTTTCCAAACATAGTGTTACTCGTTTCTTCATGTTGTCAAAGACATTTTGTAACTGACTGATAGAAATGTTATGGTCTAGGTCATGCAAACGATTTCTAAATACTCTAGATTTTATATTTCCAAACAAATCTAATGGTGTCAAATCTAGTGATCTTGGTGGCCATCATCCTTTACTTACAAGTCAGTTAAGAAAAACTCTTCTAAAAACTGTAATGTTGTTCTTGCTGAATGGGCAGCGGCTCCGTCTTGCTGTAAATAGCCTTCTGTTAGTTCGTCATCATGTAATTCATTGATAAACGGTTCTAACAGTTGTTCTCTATAACGAACAGTATTAACAGTGTCGTAGAAAAATATCGGTCCTATTAATCTTCTACGTGACATTGCTATCCAAACACCTACTTCTATCGGATGTAGACTTGTTTCAACATTTGAATGGGGGTTATCAGTGTTCCATGTACGATAGTTTTGTGAATTTATGTACCCAGAAAGATGAAACCACGCTTCATCCGTAAAGAATGTGCGATCCAAAATATTATCATCATTTAAATTATCGTTGAACCAGTTGCAATATTCAATTCTCTTCCTATAATCTTCTGGATATAGTTGCTGGATAACGGACACTTTATATGGGTGCATATGCAATTTTCTTTTTAAAGTGGTTCGGCAGCTACCGTATGATAAACCTACAAAAGTAATTGGTAACACCCAATATTCCGCTTTAATAAATAAAATATACCTGTTTGTTCAGATAGTTTTCGAACAGACTTATTGGAGCTTTGTTCCATTCGAATCCGAATATCATCAACAGTATTGTCAGTTAGAACTGGGGTTCTTCCTTTTGATTTACCTTTACAGACGCTCCCACTTTGGCGAAAGCGTTTTACAATGTCTCTCTGATGATGTGCAAATGTATCATACTGATAATTAACTGCATCTTCAGGAAAGGCATTAGCAAATTGATCGAAGCAGGATCGTGTAGAATACGTCCAAGTACCATCTTCTGCCATCGTTCCACTACGAAAGTAAGCTTCCAGAATAAATGCGTCATGCTCCAACGAATAAGGCATTTTGTTAAAATCTAACATAACCAATAAAAATATTACAGTTTATTACTCGTCTAAAAATCATTAAAATAATACTTACAAGTCCGCTAATTATTAATACGGGTAGCTATGAAAATAACTGTTTTCCTATAATACGTACGATAATTTTAAGGCGTTAAAGAAATAAAAACTGATACAACTCGGATAGCAATTAAATATAACGCACGACACTGAACCTTTTATCATATATTTGATATGAATATAGCTCCAATATAGCTTAAAGCAACCCATCAGTGATTGCCAACTTTAAATTGGACGGAGCGTCATTTCTGCTCTCACTGTACACAATTCCTTACTTCCGCTTTTTGGAATGAAGTAAGCCTCTTGTCAATGACTAAAATATATACTATTTTCTCTCAAATTTAAATTCGGTACAACTCTTGATGAGCCAGCATTCGTAGGTAGGCCGTTAGGTCATTTCTTGGAATAAATCGCACTTGGCCTAATCTTCTGCCGCGATTAGATATTTGCAAGCAGTGCCGCGCCCTAAAATTTGTGGGATTACTGGCCTAACAAATATCGTACCGGCTCTCGATACTTATAAGTAATATAAGTATGAATTGAAAGAATGGATATAACTGCATTACAGGTTACGAACGTCATTCCGAAATACCCGCTGGCCTCTCCGATCAGCTGATCTTACAAATTAAATTTATCGAAACCGACTACACACACTGGAGGAGTGGCAAAATGCAATTTTGTTAGCAATACAAGCAATAACCTGAACAGTTAATCCATTTGTTTAAAAATATGAAAAAACGAGTGGATGCATGCTTACATAACGGCGGCTCATATTTCGGGCATCTTTTATAAATTGAGAGAACATTCACAACTGAAAGGCATGAAAGTATTTACAATTTTTTTTTGTTTACGATTTTAGTTTATTATATTCGTTTTGAAAAGCTGAAATTATGTTCTGTTTATATGTAACTACCGTTTATTTTAATAAAGACAATAAAGGTTGATTGTTTGCGCAAAAATTTTTCTACAATCGACTTCAAAAAGGATGAAATTAATATTATATACAAATAAATCAATTAAATTTTTCATATTATTCTGCATTATATGCATTCGTACATAGCCTAGCCTTACAGCTACTACTTATCATTCGACATCTGGATTATATTCACACTGAAGTGTTAATGGTATCGTCCAACTGCTTGTGTGGAATAAGCGGCAAAGCGTCAAAATTATAGTTCTGATTAGAGAGCGGCAATGCCAATCATTCTGGCTCTCAGTGTATTATGCTTTCACTTATAATTAGAGTTTGTTAAAAAGGTGCTACCGGGAAGGGGCGCATGTCGGTGAACGCAACGTATTGGAGTTGAGTGGAGAATAGGTAGGTAGGTACCACCTTTTTAACAAACTCTACTTCACATAAAAATTGACGCAGAGCTCTATTGTAATTACCACATAAAAATATGTCACGTATGGATTAAAATGTGCAATATGTAACATGCTTCAGAATTTTGAATAGTAAGAAACATTTCACTGGCATTGTCATCAACTCATCCATTGGCAGTTCGTATTCAACCGGCGATCCACGTAAGTGCTTTTATGCCTAAATAGGTACACTACTCCTTTGCAGCCGTGTGGGCGTCGTCAAACTAGAGTTGGTCAAAGCGATTTAATGCAAACTGTGACTCGTTCTTACGGCCTTGCATTCGCGTGGCGAAACATTTATGCTGTCTGTACGTCTCTTCCCATTCTAGTTGTAACGGGGTATTCGTGTTTCGTAAACTTACCGACCTTTGCTGTGCACTTACAAAAATATGTATAACGCTGTGGTTTACAGTGAATGATACAATGGATGCAAAGAGATACCGCTCTTCATATCTTAGCACCAATATTGAAAACAATGGGCCTTCTGTGCTGTATTTCTTATGCAGTACTTGAGTGAAGTTGTTGTACAATTAATAACTCTCCATTCAATAGCCATCCTGCAGGAATTTGCAGTGGAAGCCACTCGCTAAATATTAATTATATGAAATATTCTACCTTCTATACTAACACAAAATATTTTCAGTTAGTTTTTCTAAAATAAATCCAGCATATTTTATATTTATGACTTTATCCATTTAAATTTGTGGAGAGTGTCGAAAATGATCATTATTTAGTAGGCAACCATTTACTTGTTACTTCAAATTTTCAAAAACATACAACTCCTTTTATTCCTCGTTATATTATCTTCTTACGTTATTTATTGTGTTACTCAATTGTTTGTTCTTTCAAATAAATTGTAATATTTGTGCCTTAGAGATATATTGTACCTACCCACACATTTGATTCAAGTTCCGTGTTTTTGTGTGTACATATTCTAGTTAAAGGTAAACTAGACACATATTTACAAAATTCGTTATCTTGTCGCCCTTTTTTGTAATTTTCATCAATTAAAGTTCGGTAAAAGTTGTTTAACTTTCGAAGAACGAAGACAACGTACACTCTTGAAAAATATTATAAAACGACTTTTATTAGTGATTCTGTTTTCGAGTCACACAGCACACAGCAGCATAGTAGTTATACCGTGTGTCCCAGATCGAGTGGGTTTGCATGGGTAACTTTCTTATTATTGAAGATGGAATTGTTTTGGTTAAGTGCAATATGTTTTGCTGCATTAATGCTGATTTAAAATCTGTTTGAGAAAATCAAAATGTTAAACCCGTCAGAAGTTATTAAAAAACCCGAAAGCTGTTATCTTCGTGTATATCAAATATCTTCGGAAGTATAAGAGATACGAGAAGAAGTTTCATATGAAAGTCGCTGTCATCGATAAGGTCAATTTAAAATTCATGTCGGCAAAAATTCAAGATGGCTGCTTTTGAATTACTCGTATCAACTTCCTTAAGCTAAATGGCCGGCATATTGGATTTTTAGGCTACTGAATAGAACTTTTTATTCTCTTTTCAACGGAGTAAGATAACGCATGAGTGAATAAGATATACGAGTAAAATTAACTTCCTTTTACATTTTAATCAAATAGGTTTATATAAATCCAAATAAAATAAGTCAAATATATTTCAGAAAGCCTTTGTATGTAATTCCTATAATACTTAGTGACATGTTTATTCAATACTAAGTATTTGAACCACAAAAGATAGCGTGATATTAGTTTCTAAATGTACAACCAAGTAGGTACACTGAGAAATATGGCCCCTGGTTACCATGACTAGATAAAATGTGGTTGAGGAAAAACCGCTGTGGGTACATGAAAATCTACTTGCTCTGACTAGAATCTTCGCTACTATAACGTAATTACTACTCTTGTGTCTTATATTTTGAGATTCTGGTTTGAGTAACTAGTGGACGTAGTTAAAAATGTCATTAACTATATGATCATGTTGTGGGTCCAAGAGACTCGGCGTTCCTACTATTTGAGTGAAGTAGCGTTGTGACTAGGAAGAAGAGTTGGATTGTGTCGGGTATGCTCCCGTCTATTCGGGCGGGGTCGTTTTGTTCTTTCGATTAGCGGTGTGCAAGTGTGTGTGTATAAAAATACAGTAATCGTTTTTCCATTTTTCCCTCTCATGTCGTCTTCCTCCCATACTACCCCAGGAATTACCACTATTATTGATTTTATTTTTCAAGGTCAGTTGATCGAAACATCATTATTTCATACTCACTATCAAGCCTATAATGTTCAATACACTGATAAGTATGACTTGTTTAATTTGAGCGCCTTGCGTATTCTTAAGCCATTCAACTGTATTCCAAAGTCTGATGACAATTATCTTATAGTTCACTCTCATCACGAAGAAGTTTTTAGACGACCGAAAGTAGAAATCGTTCAATTGTATATAAATGAATATTGTTTCGAAGGTACAAACTATTTCTTAATACACTCTGCTATAAAAATAGTCTCGTGAAATGAATTTTAACCATGTTCTTACATACGCCTTAGAAACAATTTCTTCGCCTTAAAGTATTATTATAAATTATTTATAATTAGCCATTGTTCTACTAACTTTGTGTATATAAAAATATGAGCATGTTTTAATTTATTTTTGAAACATATCATTTTTCCTGAATAGGTAGACAAATTAATAATGTAATAGCAAAAATTACAATGATGAGTATGAATATGGGAATAGTTAACTTTAATTTCAGATTGCTGCAACCGAGAGGTATGTCAATGTAACGCTTGAAATTTGGTCATCGTAACCACGCAACCTAGTCACAACAACCAACGCATACCTATACCTCGCTGCGAGATACGTAACCTTGTAACCTAGTCGCTACGACAAGATTTTCTCTTTCCAATGGCGACTTTTCGTAGGTGCTCTAACAAGTTAGCCATTGGTTGGTCCAACCATAAAAAGTAGTTCAGGACATTTTCAACTACATGCGAGTCTCGTATTATCTTCAGTCCTCCGAAACGAGTTTCGTTTATCTAAGCCGGCAGGGGTCCCCACTACCGCCACCGTTGCCATGCCAACTAGAGTTGCGTCACCTCCACCCCTCCCATTTCTTCCAAGCTCACTCCAGATTCTAGCGTGACGGTGAAATTGTGGAACATGGAGGGAAGCGTGGAACTTAACCCTTTGCACTCCACTGTCCCCTCTCATGGGACATCGTAATTCTAGTATATCACTCGGATGTCCCCTCTCAGGGGACATTAAAGTTTATGAGTGATTACGGAGAATTATGTTATTTCAGCCCAACTTTTTGAGACATGCATGTTTCCCTGAAGTCTTCTCTTGAAATGGCACAAGAAATCATATATATGTGTTCTGACAGGAAAACACCTGATGGCAAGCGTCAAACAACTTATTATTGTCAAACGTGCACAAATCAGCCTGCAATGCATATTGGGGAGTGTTTTATGGTTTATCACACTGTACAAAATTATAAATAATAAAATATTGATTTTTTTTTGAAAATATACATTTCTCGATGTCAACCAATTCATATAAGGCCCCAATATCATTATAATACGTTACTTGGTTCCAAAACTATAGTGAATAATACGAGGATCTGTAAATGCACGTTTCTGCCATAAAGTAGCGCTGAGTAGCCGATGGCCAACGTCCAGAATTGTTCGGAGTGCAAAGGGTTAAAATAAACGAGACTCCCAAGTTAAGATAAATGAAACTCAAAATACATGAGCCTCAAGATAAACGAGACTCGACTGTATACATTACCAGGTTCCCAGTACCAGAAATTTTTTTCAGTGTAAGAAGCAATAATTAAAAACAATAACAAAGCTTATCACAATCTATCAAAAAGCAGGTATTTAAGCTAAAGTGTTATCTATATTTATTTATTAAAAGATTCTGGCGCATATTTCAAGTACTGAAAGCTACGATATGTGTTGCACACTTGTCAAGTATTATACAAATGCCCATCTTGTTGCCTAAACTTGTTGAACTAATTTTCCGGGAAGGAAACAAACATATATCAAACCGTATAAAAGACTGAGCAAGAATATGTAGCGGTATGGAAGTTTGAAAAAGCATAGGGAAAACTAGAAAACACAAATTATTAGTGGAAGTTCATAATTACAACGGTGAGTTAATAATAATAGCCAGCATTTTTAACATTTCAGGTGATTGTTAGGATTAACTTTTGTTATTTTCAATAAATTTTGTTTGTTTTTGTTTGGATTTATGTAAGCCTATTTAACTAAAACATAAAAAGTTAATTTTACTGGTATTTCTTATTCAATCATACGTTATCTTACAAAGCTCCAAAGAGAATAAAATATTCTATCCAATAACTTAAAAATCCAATATGGCGGCCATTTAACTTAAGGAATTTGATACGAATAATTCAAAAGCAGCCATCTTGAATTTTTGTTCGATATAAATTTTAAATTGGTCTTATTGAAAACAGTCTCTTTCATATGAAACTTTTTTCGTATCTCTTAGACTTGGGAATAGATTTGATACACAAGAAAGTGAGAGTTGTCTGTTTTTAATTACTTCTAACAGATTTGACATTTTGAACTTTTTCAAACATATTTTAAATTAGTATATAATGCTGCAATGTACATATATTTATAGTAAATAAATGTATTGTGGTAAATTGCTTTCATTCGACATTGTAATTCTTCTGCACTAAGGTTATTAACTTCATTCTGAATTGCTGCTTGAAGTTCCAGATTGTGGAATCTTTTTTGTTTATTTTATTTTTGAAACTTCCCAATAAATAGAAATTTGTGGTAATTACTCTGTTATCAGGAATTTGATCTAAATATTTCTGGGTGGCTGTAGCGGTGTAAGATGGGGCATTGCCTGTTGAAAGAAACCGTGCTGAAATTTATTAATATCTAGTTGTTCTATAAACTCAGCTACAATATGACAATATGCCTTAGTAGTAATAGTGTCGTGAAACGTATTGGTCCCATTATTCTTTGTCCCGACATAGCTATCCACACTCAAATGTCTATAGAATCTGAACGTGTTTCGAGGAATTCATGTGGATTTTCTGTAGCCCATGTTCTATAATTTTGCGAATTGACAGTAATAACAATAATAATAATAATAATAATAATAATAATAATAATAATAATAATAATACTATTTATTTGCCCAACAGGCCCAATATAAAGAACACTAAGATATAAATAAATCCTCACATTTGTTAGCCAGTTTACTCATAACAAAGATCGGCGTCCGCTTAACGATGTTTGTCCTAGCGAAGGGTAGTCTGAAGGTGCAGTCGGCCCTGGAGTTAATGCGAGGTCCGTGAAATGCCAGACGCTGCAATAAAAATGGGCAGTCGAACTTGTTTTTCATTAGGTTTAAAAGAAATTTTTTGCAAATCGTATCCCTTCGAGATGTCAGTGAGTCCATACCATGTCGTTCAAGCAAATCGGATTGCAGAGTGCCAATATCCGGATATATGCCATCCTGTTTGAAGGACAGAAACTTCAAAAATTTTCTATGGATGCGCTCTAGGGGTAGATGGTCACACATGTACAAGGGATACCACGCCAAAGGTATGTATTCCAATTTGCTAAGGACGAATGCATAGTATAGCACCTTGAGCAAGTCCGGACTCTCGAAATACCTTGACATTCGCATCTGAAAAAGTAGTCAGATAAATAACACTACGCCTCATCAGTAAAGAAAGTCCATCCAGTGTGGCATTTTTATTAATATGTTCATTAAGTCAACAATAAAATTTACTCGTTTTTCAAAATCAAGTCGATTTCATTGTTGAACAACGCTTACTTTATAACGATGCTTCCTAGTAATTGCCCTGTGGGTAGTTCCCATTAGAATGTCCAAAAAGTAATATTATTGTGTGAAATTGAAATAACTAAAAGGAAGGTACGGTTCATATGAACTTCAATATCATTAGATTCTTAGTTAACTTAGTAGGTTTTTGTTTGCAAATGCAGCGTTGTACAAATTGATAGATACAGTTTTGAACTGAATAAATCCAATTCCGCTGTTGAAATAAACGCATCTTACTCGAATTTAAACACCATTGTGAAACATCTCAAAACTTAAAAATTATTTTGTTTTGTTTTTGATATTAACATTATTAGTGATGGTAATGGCAATCTAGGAAAATTAATACTGGCTCATTAGTTCTTAAAAGAGCTTTTTCATTCATTTATTTACATCAATATTATATAAAATAATAAGTGATTTTAGTTTAGTAAAATAATGTAAATATAAAACTGGTTTAAAAATTAAACAAAATAAATAAATAAAATTCGAACATAAAGTTAAAAGTGTAGAAGACGCTGCAAAACTCCAAACAAAACGACAAACAGAATCACTACGTGCACTTTTGTTTTAATTGTTTTTGATCTTTGAGGTAGTCGTCTATAATATAATATACCTCAGACCGCAGAATCGTTAGGACGGCTTTTTTGAATCTGGCTCGATCTAACTTTCGAACACTCTGTGGCAGTGCGTTGTACATCTTTATTCCGAGGTGGTTTGTCCCTGTTCTTGTTCTATTTATACGTTGATAAGAGATTTCCAAATTTTCTTTACCGCGGGTATCATAGTGGTGTCTATCGGAATGATGCACTGTCCGGGTTGAGGTGTGTGTGTAAATGAGACAAGTAAGGATATAACAGGAGGGTATGGTAAGTATTTGGTATTTTTTGAACAGTTACCTGCAGCTTGTTGTGGTGGATACGCCTTCTAAAGCTCTAATAGCTGCTTTCTGTTGTAGAAATATATGGGTCGCTGCTGGTGCTCCACCCCAGAGTAAGATTCCATATGTCGCGCGGCTATGAAAGCTGCTGAAGTACACCACCCTCGCCGCCCCAGAACCCGCCATCCTCTTGATGCGACGAAGAGCGTATATGGATGGCGCTAGTTGTGTTTCCAGCTTTTGAATGTGGTTATTCCAAGAAAGTGCATTGTGGAGGTGGACTCCTAAAAGTTTTATAGTCTTGGACTCTCTTGTACTGAAATGCGATGAATGCGAAAATAATGAAAACAGAAATAGCAAGAAGTCTATCTATCAATTTCACTCAAGCTATTATTTATGGTTGTCAAAAGATTTAGTGAGGAATATCAATGTTACAAGCAGGCAACTAGTATTACAGTGTTCACATGGGCTTCGTTTTGTACTGAATTCTCTGTATACTAAACAGCACAGCCTGTTATAACACGATGTGGAACGTGGCTTGATGCAGTTTTAGATTGTAGAAAGTAGATTTAGATTGTGAGTGTAGTTTTTACTTTAAACCCGTAAGATGCGAATGCATTTAAAGCAAGATAAGAACAATTTACCAACTCCAAAGTTGGAACAGATGTACAACGTATTGCACAACATTACGCAGTTATCTCAAGACACCTTTTTATCTTTGGAACAATCAATAACATTTATACCAATACTCCAACCTACGATAAATCAATTAATTGGTTCTGCAGGGCAAGTAGCTGAGAAATTAGGTCTGTTCGGTTTTGCGGAAAAATTCTGATCGCATCGAAATTCCTTTTGTGTTTGTGAGTGACATTGATCCATATATTGAACTTTGCAAATTTTACTTTGATTGATGTTGAACATTCGTTTTGTATGCTATAACGATGTTTTTCTTCTTCTCTTCGGACGGTGATGAACGATAATGAGAATCAGGAGTTTAATTTAATTTTAAGCACAGCTGTAGATGAATGAAAATAACGACTCCGCTCGGACTGCGAAATATAGATGTACTAGTCAGCACCACGAATGTTTACAGTTACGTCATCAACTGAACAGTAGAGTTAAGACAAGCGTTATATAAAAATCGGAAACTTTTTCGCATACGCAAACGAGATAGTAGTATGTAACATATGTCTTCCTACACTGTATACGTCATAGACAATTAAAACGTAACTGTAAACATTCGTGGTGCCGACATGTATGTACCTCGGGCGCCAGGACTCTTAATCTCGGAGGTAGCCAACTAGTCATACACAGGCTAACAGGAATAATCGGATAAAATTTATTCGTAGCCAATGAAGAACACTCCATGTAATAAAAAATTTTTGAAAAAAAAAAATTAAATCGACCAATCAAAGGCCACAACCGAAAAAGCAGCATACAATAATTTTGCTCTAAAAAGAAAAAATAATCTCTTATTTATTTTATTTCATTATTTCTTACCTAGAACGGATCAAATTTAACTTTCGGGAGTCGGCGCCAAATTATTTTCTTTGTATTCATATGCAATCTTATACGTTACTCAAATCTACATATATCCAAATCTAACGGAATTACCGTTCTGACACGTTTTGTTATTAGCATTCTGTATATATATTTATTACTTAAACGTATTTTTTACTCAAGTTACATACCTGCAATCCAGTAAAAGCTCACGTCGACGTTATTTTCATAAAAACTTGAGTCTCAAAATATAATTCAAAAGAAAGAATAACAATCATACACTATTAATACGAAAACAATAAACTACCTGCGGTTTTCATACAAGCAAATAACACCTATGATTTGCCTTCTTTATTAAAACAACAGAAAACACTCCTTATAGGTTATCTCTAATAAAATATTATGATACTATACTATTACTGTAATGCTGCTATTATTTACGAATATCTTAGATATATCAATGTTTGCCGCCGACAAAAGTTAAATTTGATCCGTTCTAGGTAAGAAATAATGAAATAAAATAAATAAGAGATTATTTTTTTCTTCTTATAGTAAAATTATTGTATGCTGCTTTTTCGGTTGTGGCCTTTAATTGGAAGTTGGTTTAATTTTTTTTTCAAAAATTTTTTTATGTTTTGTTTGCGTTCATATTTTTAGTTCATAATGGGAAGAACAACAAAGGCGGCCGCCCGCATGAAAAGAAATCGTAAATGGACACGTACATTGTAGTTTTAATTTTTCGATTGCCTTGTCATTAAAAATTAACTTATTTACTTTTCGCATAACCTATGAATAAATTAGATACCAATTTTGAATTGAACATATTTTATAATTAGAACAGGAAAAATAATAATACAGATTCACCTGTCGTAAACCCCAATTTCTGTATTAATCTTTTTCTTTGAATAAATAGGATTACGACTTTGGATTTACTAAAATTGAAGTATATATTTTTTATTTCTGTCCCCGAAACGTCAAATTATTTAATGCACAAATAATATTTACATAAAATGTTTTTGTAGCAACTTCTTTTCTTTTGAAGTCGACTCTGTTCTCGTAATGCTAGCGAACTTATTTTTCGACGGTAAAATTGCCTATAGTTTACTTTATGTGACCTCCGATAACAGATGAAATAAAAAACACGACCAACCCCTAACATCACTTATAAGAATCTCCGCTTGTGATCGCTTGGTTGCCCCTAATTCTTTGCGTCGGGCATCGCCTGCTTGTTGGGTTGCTAACACCGATATACCACTCATACAATAAGAAGTCGGTTATTGTTGGTTTTTCGTTAATATTAGCCCAGCACTAATTCGATATCGGGCCGATCTTGAGCCGATATTATCGGCTCAAGATGATATGGGACCATTCTGGATGTACGCTCTATTAAATGCACCCAGAATCATTAAAATTGGTCAACGCGTTGAGTACTTATGCGCGAACAAACATAAAAAGAACACACGACGAATTGATAACCTTCTCTTTCTTGGAAGTCGGTTAAAAATTCTATAGTTGAAAAGAAATAATAACGATAATACAAGCCGTATCCGGGAATTCCATAAAATATATAAATATAATATATTCGATGTAAATATTATAATAATATTTATATATATATTTTATATATAATAAGTATACGATATTGTAGTATGGTAATATTCCATTAGTAAAATGACCAATAAAAAGATGTAAATTTTATAGAAAGCATTCTTTAAGAAATAGAAAAGCGTTGTAAACATACCACACACATACACTTGAAACATTTTAAAATCTAGAATTCCAAATTGCTATAACGATGTGCGGAAAAAAAGGAAGTTTGTTGATGACGACGGAATGGGATGGTCGACGAAAAAGTCAGATAAAAAGTTACACAAAATACCAGGGTTGAAAAGAAGCAGACCACATCAAAAAAGAAGTTGTTGAACAGACCAAAGAAAAAGAAGCACAATAAAAGGAAAAGACCAAACAAAAGAAGTGAAGAAAGAATTCAAGAGGGAGGGAGAAGTTAAGGATTAAAAACAAATTACACTTATACACGCTAGGTAATATATTTTGATTGTATTGTTCATTATTTTGTTAATATAATACTAAAATTTTATAAATTATTATTTGTAATAAATTTTGCTTTCTATAAAATTTTAACTAAATTTCATACTACAACTATTTGGCTTCCAAAGCGTGGGGCGACCCTGAAAGTAGTACAATATGTATGTTTAATACAAAATGATATACATCAAAGATGAAGGTATAATAAACAACATAAAGCACATTAATTAATCAATAACATATAAAATGTAGAATGTGAAATCAAAATGTGTATGCATCAATAGTTACGTACAGCTCTCGCAATATAAGTTGGCGAAGGGTGGGAGCGAGTTCGCACAGATAGAGGAGGGATAGATTGCCTATCATTCGTCCTGCAACGTTCCCGTATCAGTGGCGTACCTCAAGGTTCCTAATTGTTATCTTCATCTAAATTAATAATAAGCAGCGTTCGTCAACCAGGATCTCATTCTGTAAATATCCTTCTTCTACTTTCATGACATGCTCACGGCGTTTCTGCCAGTCCTCCATTGATATTTTTGAAAACTCTTCCTCTGTTAATTTCTTTAGATCTTCTAATTTGAGTGTGACGTTTCTTGCTCCTACATTATTCTTAATCTGTGGCCATACCATCTCAATAGGATTGAGGTCTGGGTGATATGAAGGCAACCTTAAAATAGTATGCCCCTTCTGTTCAAAATATTTTATTTATTTCAATTTATAAGTAATATGGCGCTCTTTATGTGACTTGATTATATGATATAATTGTGGTTTCAACATATTGGTGTCAAAGGAAATCCTCTTAGCTGTCAACCATTGAACCATTTCTATCTTCCTACTGACAGATGTAGGTGCTTTGTTTGCTTGAACATTATGGTAGGGAGCATTATCTATGACAACCACAGATTTGTCAAGCAGACTTGAAACTAGTTTCTCATTTACCCACTTTCCGTAATTTTCGGCGTTCATATCGTCGTGGTAATCACCACTTTTTGAGCCAGATTTAAATATTAGTAAGCAATCTGGAAAAAACCCATACTATCGCCCGCGTGTATTATAATTAGTCTTTGCCCTTTAGATATATTTTTACAAGACCTTTTGCACTTCTATCTCTCCAATTTTTCGATGAAGTATGACCACTATGAATATATGTTTCGTTAATATACACTATGGGATTTTTGTTTTGTCTAAAAAATTTTATTTTCTGTAAATAAGCTATTCTTCGTGACCTAATATCTATTCGTTCGATTAATATTTTTCTGTTATTTTGTGTACACCTAAATTTGAATCCCATTTCTTTCACAATTTTTCGCAGCGAAGTTTCTGAGTCCTCCCATTCTAGTTCTTTACTCACCTTCTTATGTAAAGCTCCTATAGTAACACGACAGTCTTCTGTACGGTGAAAATTGTAAATTATGTGTCGCAGCTCTCTAATTTTGTATTCCGGCAACTGTGTACAAAGCAACGCCGCTGTCGCTTTTTTCCTGGAATGCGAAATTTATTTTGTCCGGGAGTACTTTCGGCTTTGCCTTCCTGAACAATTCGCTTGATACTTCTTATGGATATACCGGTTGCATTCGAAACACATTCTTTTATATCTGATAGGGAATGTTGTGCCGTTTTTAAACCAAAAATAATTATACAGATTGAAAACTATTTCCCGCGCTTGACTATTTATCACTTTTCCTTCACCTACGGAACTCATATTGATACGACAATGGTTATTCCTATGCACTATCTGAATCAGACAGGTGAGAGGTACGTGTTCTAAATACATTTGCGGCGCATCCCCACCGCTCGCCAACTTATATTGCGAGAGCTGTACCTGAGAATGAACACAGGCTAGTCGGCGGAAATTTAAATTAAATTATTTCATAGCCAGCGATATTCCCGTTGAGGCTCTGGCTATCACATATGATAGCCACAATGTATTCACATGTCAGCATAGCTATTAAAAATTTAGCATTCAGACGCAAATCTTATAGAAGTTTGGCTGCTTTACCATTATTACAAAATTATTAAAATTCAATGTGCTCTGTGTGATCTGGAAGTAATTACAATACGTTATCAATTTTTATGGAAGTGCAGAGTACAGTAAATACAAATGAGTAGATAGTGCAAATGCTTGGAATAGATTTTTAGTAAGTACAAAAGTACTTACATACAAAGGTACCACGTCTTGAAACAAATATTTTCCGTACTTCAGAATTCAAAAATTAAAAGCTGGGATTTTCAAATGTTTCATGTTCCAATATTGAACCTACACGTAAAAAGAAACGTAGAAATGTCATACATACATAGATAATAAGGGCATCTAGTTATATTTAGGGTCATATTATTATGGTCAATAGTAATAATATAGGCACGTAGTCATCTTTATTAATATAACAGAATGCATTTCTAATAATGAATTGAAACCAAATTCTACACACAAAACCAGGAATATACGAAAGGTTGAATATTCAGCTAATTCGTCCGTGAACAACAAACACTGGCGCGTGTCATTGACAGCTGAATGACAATTGCGCAAATTACATCTCAGTTTTACATTATGGATGAATGAACACATATCAATACTTCTTATTATTAAACCAGCTTGTGATTGACATAATCTGATCGAAGTATTAATTATTACATCTGGACGTGGAAACGAAAATTTGTTCGTGTTAACTTTATTTATGGTCATAGAAAAATAAGACCGCAGCTTATTAGATGTGTATATTTTGTTTCCGATTTGTGATTAGTCTTTTGTATTTGATTACTACGAGACAAAGCGCGTACTGCAATTTTTACAGACAATTCGAAGAAAAGAACGTTACATACAGTTGCAAGTTTTATGATAGAAAATCGTGAATATGCTCATTTTCAAGACCTATTCTATATCAAAAGCTTGTTCACATTATTATTATTGAGAAAAGAAGAAAATACTAATGTGTTCAAAATGTGTCAAATCATAATTTTAATATCCGTGGAATTTTTCTCGTGCGAGCTAGGTCTAACAAGGGGAACGTCAAGGTTGTGAATAACGGGTTTTGGTGGGTCCCGAATATGTTATTTCCCCGAGTACCTTGCTACTAGCTTTTGTAGCCATTCGCCTTAGTTCTCGAGAAAATTGCAAAATTTTTCTTGACGTACTTTGTATATCGTTAATGTTAATAATTTTCTAAAGAGGTGACTATAGTGCAGTGGGTAAGTTCTAGGCATACTACGCTGGCGATTCATGTTGAAGTCCTGCTCCTGTAGTTTTTTGTCTCAATCTTATTGCATACGATATTAACAAATATATTTAATTTCATGCAAAATTGTTCAAAACTATTTTTCGCCATACTAACTTTATTAATGAAATTAATCGGAAGCAAATGTGCATCGTGGTGTATATTTTAAATTTCACAATCAAATCTTATAATTAAATCGGTTTATCACTAGTGATAATAATTTACATTTTCTTCCGAATAATTTTATTAATAACATTACCATGCCGAAAAATATTATTTTTGAACAATTTTACATGAAATTAAATATATTTGTTAATATCGTATGCAGTGAGATTGAGAAAAAAACTACAAGAGCAGGACTTTAACACGAATCGCCAGCGTAGTAGGCCTAGAACTTATCCACTGCACTATGCTTAGTTCTTTAGAAAATTATTGACATTGGCGGTATATAAAGTACGTCAGCAAAACTTAGCAATTTTCTCGAGAACGAGGGCGAATGGCTACAAAAGCTGGTAGCAAGATACTCGGGGAGGTCCCTTAATAACATATTCGGGACCCAACAAAATCCGTTATTCACAACCTTGACGTTCCCCTTGTAAGGTATGTGTAACATATTTCTTCGTCCTTATTTACTACCCAACGTATATACATACATACATTGAAAAAACAGTGCGATACATATTCGAAAATACATTAATGCCTGTATCAAGCGTCAGACAAAGCCGGTAGGAAACCTCCGTCAATGTTTTACTCGTTTACACTAGTCTGTGTGTCGGTAATGGATTGTCTGAATGTAGTCCACCAAAAGAAGAATATTTTCAGGTAATAGCGAAAATACAAATGTGTACAACAGGTTAGACATCCAACTCTGCTTTTCACATAACATGTTATCGATTAACAATAATAACAACTAATAAGTTCCCCGTATATGTCGGTCTACATTTCCTTACTCGATATGATATGCAGTCATATCTAAGTCAGCATTCAGATACAGAAAAAAGTTATACTTGTAGATTACGACTTTCTTGCGTGATATTCCAAGGAACAGGATCAGTGGCGGTTTTCTCTATAGATTCGAGTGTACATCAATTACTTTTTAATATGTTAACAGAAATGAATCTTAAAAATTACGCTTGTATAGATTTTGATGGACTGACTAAAAATCCAAATGTTACATTAAGGACATAGTGAGCAAACTATTCGTTGAGGATAAAGAGCCTTCATGTGGCGGAAGTGACTGGAAGAATCTTACATTTTAACAGATATTAAAGATATGGTAGTAATATGTGCTAAACTTACAACACTTACTTACTTACTAAACTTACAGATACAAAATGTCCTTTTGTGTAATGGATAAAGTGATGAAATGTCACAAACTTTACATTTCCTTTGTATTGAATTTATCAACATTTAATTTTTAATTGTACAATGTATGTATTACTTAGGTTTGGACTACTACCTACTGCCAACAATTAAACTAGATTTCACTTCCACAGTCTAATATTAACGAACATAATAGTAATATAAGGATGTCAAATATTATAAGAACGAAACGCAGATTTTACTTATGTTCAAGCGCGTCGCTGTTTTGAAAGAACAACGGAATGAACTAACGAAGTAGTACAGGTGTATAGTGTCACTTTCTGGAGTTATTTAATATTTATTTAAAACTTATTTTAAGTCGGGACAAGTTTAGGCTAATTGTTAGCAACTCAAACTGATATCTACACAGTCTGTCCCAGATCGAATGGAATTGTATGGGTAACTGTCTTATTATTGAATATAGAGATTTGGTTAAAGGGGATATGTTTTGCAGCTTTATATGAAAATTGAACATCTCTTCGAAAAATTTCAAAATGTTGATCCTGTCATGTCTATTGTCTACTGTCAAGAATACTGTCATTTTGTTGTATCTAATCTAATAATCTAATATATTTAAACCGGGATCATGCTAGATCGATTTCTTGTCCCCGGGAACCTCCAGGTACTAAATTTCCTCAAAATCTTAAAGCGGGACAAAAAAATTTCCTGGGACCGGGACCATGCTAGATCAATGTTGTGTTTTCGAAGATCCCCAGATACTAAATTGCACAAAAATTGTTGAAGTCATTTTCGATAACCAATTTCATGTACCGCAATACCAGAAATGTGTGTAAACCGGGTCATTCTATCTAATATATTTAAACGAGCAAATTTCGGGGATGAGAAACCGAGTTAGCATTGTCCCGGTCCTGGGAAAATCCATTTTGACCCGGTTTGCACACATTTCTGGTATTGCGGTACATGAAATTGGTTATCGAAAATGACTTTAGCAATTTTTATTCAACTTAGTATCTGGAGATTTTCGAGAACACAAAATTGATCTAGCATGGTCCCGGTCCCAGGAAAATTCTTTTGTCCCGCTTTTAGATTTTGAGGAACTTTAGTACCTGCAGGTTTTCGGGGACGAGACATTGATCTAGCATGGTCCCGGTCCCGGGAAAATCAATTTTGACCCGGTTTACACACATTTCTGGCATTGCGGTATATGAAATTGGTAGTCGAAAATGACTTTAGCAATTTTTATGCAATTTAGTTTCTGGGGATTTTTGAGAACACAAAGTTGATCTAGCATGCTCCCGGTCCCAGGAAAATCTTTTGTGCCGCTTTTAGATTTTGGTGAAATTTAGTACCAGGGGGTTTTCGGGCACGAGAAATCAATCTAGCATGGTCCCGGTCCTGGAAGAATCCATTTTGACCCGGTTTACCCACATTTCTGGTATTGCGGTACATGAAATTGGTTATCGAAAATGACTTCAGCAATTTTTATGCAATTTAGTATCTGGGGATTTTAGAGAACACAAAATTGATCTAGCATGGTCCCGGTCCCAGGAAGATTTTTCTGTCCCGCTTTCACCTATTTCTGCGGTACATAAAATGTGTTATCGAAAATTACTCTCAAGATTTTGTTACAATTTAGTATCTGCGAGTTTTTGGGGACGAAATACCGATTTAGCATGGTCCCGCTCTCGATTCAATCCATTTGGTCCAGGTTTTCACCAATTTCGGCCTAAACGTGGATTAGCAACTTTTTTAACATCATACAGCCAAGCGAAATTACAAATAATTAAGACTTTACCACTAAACCATAGATGGCGCTGAAAGTAGTATGTTAATAACAGAAAAATATCTACGAAAACTAACAACATGTAAATTCACATACTTTGTTTACAGTTACAAAAGTAATCGGAGCTGAGTTTTTAATCAAAATAAAAAGAACTTATACACAATTAGTTGACGTTGCAAAAAGAAGGTATGTAAATGTTTACTTAAAATGTGTATATCTTAACCTTTAATTATCGATGTGGTGTCACCCTGACACCGCGCGAATTGAAACATTAATACTTCAACAACCAATATAGCTGTTTTTTCAGTAGCTGTTTGTTTTGACTTCATCTTTCGTTAGTCTATAGTGAACTTTCAGCACGTTCACAGGTGTTCTCGCAATCAGTCCTCTGGTGTCACCGTGACGTGAGTTCGATATTAAAATTCTGCCAGAATTGTACCTTAGAAGACTAGTTCTTTAAAATATTTCTTATGTCTTATGAAGAGTCTTTTTGTTAAATGTGTAGGAAAAGTTTTTGATTTTGTTTCTTCTTTATGAATTACTTTGTTTTCTTTCCATACCTAAGATTTAGTTCCTAAAAAATGCCATTTTAGCAATTTTGCAATAAAACTTTTTTAAACTTTGTGTTTTTTTAAAATTTAATTCCAATTTTCTGTAACTAATTATTCAGATAATGTATAATTTAAACAAATTTTTGACACAGATTTTCTTAAAGGCACGTCGCTACAAGTGGTGTCACCGTGACCGGCAATTAAGTACCGAAAAATAAGGTCGGTAACTAAAGGTTAAGAAAGATTTTGAGCTTGAATTTATTTATTTTTAAGTATTTAAATATAACTGTAAATATTAATTTTAATACTAGGTACTTTTATAAACTTTTAATATAGATGTGCTACTATATATACTTGAAATATACAATATTAATTTATTACTTGGTTCAAAATTATTCAAAAAATATTGGGAACTCCGAGCAAAGCTCGGTCCACGGTCGATACTATAAGTAATATAAGTATGAGATACGAAAAACGGTTTCATATGAAAGTCACTGTTTTCGAATAGAATCTTTTATGTACACCTAACATGTATCCAAACAAAATTAGATCAAGTTTATTTTAGGAAACCGTTGTATCTAATTCCTGGAATACTTAGTAATATGTTGATTCGGTACTAATTATGAAGTACTTGAATCACAAAAAAACATAATGACATTACTTTTTGAATATATAATCAAGTACCTAAGTAGCTATGATGATAAGCAATAACAAACTTTATCACAATCTGTCAAAAAGCAGGTACTTAAGCTAAAGTGTTATCTGCAGTTACTTGTATTACAACCTTAAAAAATATGGCAGATTTTCCAATTACTGAAAGCTAATGTTTGCACATTTATCAAGTATTATAGAAATTCCCATCTTGCCGCCTCCACTTATTTAACTGATTTTCCGGAAAGAAGACAACCAAGTATCAAAACGTTTAAAAGACTGGATGAGATTATGCAGCGGTATGGAAATTCGAAAAAGCCTATTAAAACTAGACAAACAATTTATTAGTGGAAGATTATAGTCACGGCGGTGAATTAATAACAAAAACTTGTATCGCCACTAATCCAGGAACTTTATCTCGAGAAAAAGAAGCGCTGGTTGGCAGGCAAGTTGATCTAAAACAAGACCGTGGCGTACATTAAGAAGGCCCAAGTTTTACTCATACAAGATGTGTATTGCCCAAACTTTACGCCCGGAAGGTTATGACCTCAGAATAACATTCTGTAAGCGGTTTACCCCGTTTACTGGAATTAATAGTCGAGTATTTTGGATAAATGTGTCTTATTTTTCCAACTGAAATCGACACAATGAACACTACTGGTTACAGTAAAATCCATATGTATACATATATCCACGTCGAACTCAAGTTCGGTTTGAATTGAATCTTTATTTCGCGTAATGAGAAGTCATTTGTACATTATTTAATTCACCGATTTGACAATAAGGTCGTGAACCATTGCTGGAGCGTGTGGCACTATTAATCGAAATGCGTTGCGTGAAGTAACATGAAGTGTTGTCAAACGGTGTCAATTATGTATGTTTAGCTAACAATGACCAGCATCATACGTTATCTTACATCGTTGAAAAGAGAATGAAAATTCTATTCAGTAACCTAAAGATCCAATATGCCGTCCATTTAACTTAAGGAAGTTAGTACGAGTACCTCAAAAGCAGCCATCCCGGAATTTTGTTCGACATCAATTATAAATTGGTCTTAACGAAAACAGTGATTTTCATATAACACTTTCTTCGTATATCTGATACTTACGAAGATATTTAATATACAAGGAAATAACAGCTTTCTGTTGTTTGTAAATAACTTGGGACGGGTTTGAACTTTTTCAAACAGATTTTAAATCAGCATATAAAGCTGCTAAACATATCCGACTTAACCAAATTCCCCTCTTAAATAATAAGAAAGTTACCCATGCAATCCCACTCGATCTGGGACATACTGTATAGAGTGTATAGGTACAACATGTGTTGAGAAAAATATTTTTACTACGGTTGCAGTTACTGCAATGTTCATGAAAGTCTAAAGTAATTTGTAAACGTGTTATAGATATCGGTTTACTAAGAACTACTACTAAAGTACAGAGCATATACTAGATGAATCTAAACATTAAATTTAATGCTATTACTAGCTTCTAAAATTGGAATGGTTACATCACATGTATGGTGTCAGGACAGCAGTTACCAATGCATGTACTACGTCGGATTTAATTTATTGCCCCATACAATCAGCTGGTCTACTTGTTTTGAAGATGATTTGCGTAATTTGTTCTAATGGTCCAAGCCATAAAATACTAAGTCACGTTTCTAGTGATATCCGGCCAACCGGAAAAAATCGCTTCAACGAAACACGTGGCGCCATCATTACCAGGCGTGAGAAGAGGCAACTAATAGCTTGCTAGTACACATCAAAGTTGAGATGAAGCGATCTTGTATTTATACCGGACGCTTAAAAAAGGTTGCGTTGTCAGCCATAACGTCGATAAGAGGGGTTGTTTTGATTTATTGCAGTTAGTTTTAGCGGGGTTGTTTTTGTATTGCGAGCTTTGAACTGCGTTCTAACTATTATTGTTTGTTAATTTATTCGATGAATGGTATCCTTATGGCTATCTTATCCTGTACTATGAAAGAACTATTTGTGAAATAGTTTAATGGTGTGGAGGCAATGAAACAATTTTGTTGACTTACTCTGTACTTGTTTTTAAATGATTGTATGAAAACATTCTACGAGTGTTATTATAAACTTTATGAGTTTGTTATTAAATACGTTACTGCCTGAGCTTCACTCGCCTCTACGCTAAATATCAATCTTAGAATTTTTAAAACGTAAAAATATTTGTTTAGAATGTTTGGACTTATTTATTTGGAGAGATTCGAAACACGCATGAAGCGCATAATAATTATAAACCGGTATACAAAATGTAGATAACAGAAATGGAATTGAAGGCCGACACAATAAGTTTATTGTTTTGTAAATGTTGTAATATCCTGTACCAGTAATGTGTTTATATCTTTTTGCAATATTCAGAATGCAATTAACATGTTAACATACATTGGATATGTAGAATTTTTTTATTCTAATACTTAAAACATAACATATGATTGTACCGAGGATACTGTATAATGCAATATACGAATGCAGGACTGCAATAATGGAAATCGTATTTTATAAAAAGTAACTAATGCAAATTAATACCTATTGTACCTAAGGGCGTTGCAGTACCACCTGAGAAAACCCATTTAAAATGTCCTTTCAAACGAGACGTTGTTCTCATTTGATGTATATTTTAAGATAGGGAGGCAATGATCAGTACATAAATATAACAAGAAAGCTAGTTCTGAAATAGAGTCTAATCCACCTACTTCTTTGTAATGCAAATTCGTTTATAATGAATTGTTGATACATAATATCTCTCCGAATATCCAACGCATCTTCAAGCAGCTCAGGTAGCGTATGTTCGAGAAACTGCCGTCCCACAAAATAATATCAATAATGCCCGCCCAAATGGAAACGGAAAACTGCCACTGATTGCGTAACCGTGTAATGGTTGGTGTGAGGATTTTCTTCAGACCAAATGTTGCTGTTACATAAATTAACAAACCCATCCTTAGTAACGTACGCCTCGTATGTCCATAAGATTAGTTGGCAAAGTCTTGATGTGTCCGTAATGTTACATAAATACCATTGCGCAATTTGTATCTGTTGAGGATAATCATTCGGACCTATCATCTGCACTATTTGCGGGTGGAAGGTATGCGGGAAGGTATGCCGTCGCAATACTTTACTTACTGACGATTAGCTGGTGTGGAATGTCAGCATGCCTGTTTCCCGCACACGCTGATTGAGGTTTGCAAACATGCTATGACACAAAATATGTCGCGAAATTAAGCGTAGCTAAACAAACACTTTACGAGAGGTTGATTTCCAGAAATCAAAAAAGGACGTCCAACCATTACTACGTTCATTGTACTGCCGGAATCCAGAACTTGCACATTATTTGGCATAGATGTCATACAAAATAGTGGTGGGCGATGGGAATAAAACCTGACAATTCGCAGATTGCTCAATAGCTTACAAATTAGAAATCGAAAGTGATGTTGTGAGTCCTAGTGCCGATCATATCGCATGAGTGTTGCCAACAAAGTAACTCTAATGACTATCGTCGGCTCAGTGCGGTCACCGTTGCCGACAAATATCCTCAAAAATAGTCGACTTTCTGCATGGTACAACAATCTTGTCGTCTGTCATACGTCGAACATGTCCTTTCCATTTTAAGCTTTTTTTATATGCACTATTCATCGTATAGCTGACATATTTCTTGCTTCTTGCGCTTTCTTTTGATAATAATAATTTGTGCAAATAAGAATGAGGAGACTGGGGCTAAAATAATATGTATATAAAATAAATAAAATTGGCCCTTCGGCAACTAAGTGCTCATCCTCAGTGGGAAAATGGAGGAATTCAGTATCACTAGCGAATCCGGTTAATGACCAACACGAACACTACACAATAAACACTGTACAACACTAAAGCACTGCGAAACACACCAAAACAGTGTTACCATTGAGTGTGAACAGTGTTTTAGTGTTGTATAGTGTTTATTGTGTAGTATTCGTCTGGCTATTAGCCGGATTGGCTAGTCGTAATACATTCCCTCAGTTTTCCACTGAGGATGGCAACTTAGTTTCCGAAATACACATCTGGATTTTTTCCGAGAGGTGTGGTAAGGGCAATTTTATTTATTTTATATGTAATAATTTGAACAAAGCTGATTTACTTCGTATCCATACCCTGTAAGGCTCTTTGTTAGTAGTAGGTACTGCAATATAAGTCACGCTCTTTCCTCCTTAATAATCAAACGTATATATATATATATATATATATATATATATATATATATATGTATCGCGACCTCTAAATACTTTCCTTCTGGATTACCACCACTACCTTTTAGGTTAATCAAATACAAAATACAATTCAACAGCTGGTATTTCTTCCTTTATACCAAATACGAAATGGTTTTGTATTTTAGCATTAAAATTTGTACAGTGACGTCAATTATACATGTTTCGTCGAAGGCTTAGTTTAATTTAGTTTAGAACGTTAGTGCGGCCTTCTTGCAGATTGTAAATTTATAACCATATTGTTAGTTGGGATAAAGGTTTCTTTTCGTTTAGAGGTAGTTTAGCATAAACGTTTTGAAGTATGTAATTGCAATAATACAACCCGCGTCTTCTGATCACGGTTTTATCCTTATCGCAGGTATAGTGACGTTCAGAGTGGTCTTAGTCATTCTACCCACCTGCACAGTTTATGATGTTTTTCGACTACGCATTGTATAAAGTGTTAGAAATGTAAGGCCGGTCATTGCTGTTCAATTGCGTTTTATTGCATAGAACGGCAATTATGGCCACAGGAAAGGGTCCTGAATTTTGTATTTAGAACTGTAGGTTTAATTTTATAACTATGAGTAATCGCCTGCATTGCATTGCATTTCATGTTGTTGTTGTTGTTATTGTATCGGTAACATTAAGACCTAAGGGTCATGCTGACGTCACGGCAAGAGAGACGTCCGATAACTTTAATACCTTTAGTACCTGCTAATTATATAATTCACGGTCATTTGCCACTAGGAACCTCTCCGTTTAGAAGCTCATGGCCTAGCCAATCAACGCACCGAATGGTTGTACCCCGCTTTTTGTTGATTACAAACGTATATAATACGTAAAAACTCAAAAATAGGCAGACAGAAAAAAATGTATATCAGTTCTACAGGCCATGTAGGCCCATGACTTGTGCTCTATTCTTCTGCCATTTTCCTCACTATCTTTCCCCATTCCATTCTATTCTGTACCATCCGCTTCCAGTCTACAACTCCCCTTTCTCTCAAAGCACTCAAAACCGCTCCCATCCATTTTCTCCTTGATCTTCCTCTTCTCCCTCTTCCTCCATGTCCCTCTGTAAGTACTTTCCTGCACTGCCTTTCCTGCCCCATCCTGCTAGAGTGTCCCAACCATCTTATTCTCTGAGCCTTGACGTGTTTTAGTATGCTACTATGTCCATATAGTTTCTTTAATTCCTGGTTTGTTCTTCGCCTCCAGATTCCATTCTCCATCTTCGTCCCTCCAAAGATTTTTCTTTCCCATATCTCCAACTTATCTTCCATCTTTTTGTCAGAATCCATACCTCACAGCCATAGGGTGGGGGTCTGTGGGTCTAACAATTGTCCTATAGGTCTTTATCTTTGCAGTTCTTGATATCTCTTTTGATTTAATCATTTTCTTTAGCATTCCCATTTCCTTACATCCTTTTAGAATTCTTCCTTCAATTTCGTCATACTCTTTATCATTTAATAGTAGCATTACAGAGAAGTGGTAACATGTACAACGATGGTCAAACCAATCCGGACAAGTGAGTTCTGCACATCGCCGCCTACTAGATATTGTAGTTCTGTTGTAATATAAACGACTCCACTTTTATATTGAAATTAAATTTTTACCAGAGTTTGCGATCAGGACTACATATGTAAGACCACAAATCAAATTGATATGAAGAGCCCTTATAGACTATCTTTGGTGTCTTGGGTATTGTACTTCTTATTATATTTTTACTTTCCTTCCTATTTACTGGATTACAGACAGAAATTTTAACCTTATTTTTCCTTTAATGTTGCATCATTTTCTGCTTCCGATATTATTTTAAATATACACTACCCGCAATATATCTGGGAACCATATAAAATGTGAGAAATTCCGTCAAATGTCCTTTAGCCCGAATAGCGGCATTCTTTCCAGATAAGAATTTAATAATTCTTGAGATACTGCTCGCCAAACTTCTTGCAGTCCTCCCCATAATGCAAATGAGTTTTGATTTGCATGCACCGGTTTCATAGATTTTTCCCTATGATCTAGTTCGTCCCAAATAAACTGTATGTTGCATAAATCCAAACATTGCAGGGTGAAATCATTATTTTTATTAATCCCTTTTCTTCTTTGTGGCTTAAATAATTTGTACATATTTTGGTAGAGTGTATGGGATCGTTGTCTTCTTGAAATGTGAACCTGCAATTTGGTTGTTACCAAAACACCCCCATACTATTACACCACAACGTCCGTATTTCACTGTATGACTTAAACACTCCAACTAATTTTTATGCGGACGTCGTCGAACATACACGTGCCTTCGAGAATTGAATTTCTCTAACTTCAAGTCATCACTCAATAGAACGCGTTTTGAGTCCTCGGTTGTCCAATTTTTCTGTTCCGTTACCCAGTCGAAATATTTTTCTTATATTCCTTTCGTAACAATGGCTTCTTTACTGCCACACGTCTAACAAATCTGGCTTCCTTTAGTCGAGGATGAACGGAAGTAACCGAAAGTGGCCTTTGTCAACCTCTATTTGCGATACCCGTTATTTCAGGAACTATTAGACGACGGTTTCTTTAATGCTAATTACAATGTGTTCATCTTCTCTTTTAGATATGGTTTATTTTTGTCCTCCAGGTTTGAAATTCTCTAATCTTACGGTAGTTTCTTTAAGCTGACGAGTATTACATATGAGAATGCACCTGGCATTTATAATACATTTCTAATATATAGGTATTATCTCCATTTCCAAGAACTCATAATAAATCCTTCAAAGATAATATTTCCGGCTTAAAAATTGCATTGCAAACCCTTTGTTGTTTGAGTTTACCGTAATAAACAACCCCTTTGTAATCTATGTACATATATAAAATACAAAAAATGTTTCTACCTATGTCCGTTATAGACTTTGAAACCGTCTAACCGATGTGCCCCAAACCGGTTTCATTAGAAAGGCAATAATGCGAAGATGGTTTTATACCACTAAAACAATGCATTAGGCACATTCGGTCCATTCGTGAAGTCGATTTTCGACTTTTTCGATACAAAAATTTTCCCGAATACAGACTGTCAACACAAGAACCATGATCTGTCATTCTCATCAGAAAGTTTTATCGTTTGTGGTTATCGCGTCAATTATGTCAAATAATCGAATTAGAAAATATAAAAAATCCCATAGACAGTAAAAAGGAGCCATGTTGGCTCCGAAGAATGATGATGTCAACAAAATAAACCATCAAATTTAATTGAAGCTACTCGGTAAAGTTGTCACGTTCAAATCGATTCACACAGTTATAGATGAGGAACAGGCTGTCAACTTTCCAATAGAGTTTCTTAACTCTTTGGAACCATCAGGGAATGCCACCACACATCTTAACTTTAAAAGGTGGTTCACCGTTGATGCTCATTCGCAACTTAGATTCACCGAAATTGTGCAACGGAACAAAATTTTCTGTTAAAAAACTATCGCCAAATTTAATCGAAGCCATAATCATCAGCGGCAAATGAAACGAGAATATGTGCTGATACCACGAATTGCAAGGATTTCTACTGATTTGCCCTTCAATTTCAAGCGATTGCAGTTTCCAGTGCGTCTGGCTGTTGCCATAACCATCAACAAGGCTCAAGGCCAATCGCTAAGTATTAGTGGTTTGAACTTATTAGAAAATTCTTGTAGGCAATAAAACCTTAATCCCATTACAATAAGGTGATTCCTAATCTTGTTGGAACGATTTACACATTGCAAATATATGTACAAATATATTGTGATAATTAGTCCTAAAGATAAACGAAAATTTATAAAAAAATAGTATTGAAATAAGAAATTAGCTCGAAGCGCGTAGATAAGTAGGTCATTTATATGTGTAAGACGTAAACCACACTAGTTTACAATATTCAGTATAAGAGCATGTATAACTCGTTTTTGAGTACGTATTATAATTTATTTCTGACCATTTATTTTGTATGCGCCCATACTGGCTGTTGGCACAAATTGAGCAATTCTAGTATTACCCTAAGTGATGTACCATAACTGACTTTGGTTATGTCCGGTCTTTTGAGGTACAGCCTGTGCTTCTGTTATTGTATCGGTTTTAGCGTCAAGCAAATTTCGCACAACACCCGGTCTTGTATGTGCAAAATTTGCTTGACGCTAAAACCGATACAATAACAGGAGCACAGGCTATATCTCAAAAGACCGGACATAATCAAAGTCCGTGATGGTACATACATATATGTACATACCCCGGCAACGTAAAACTACCAAAATTCTGGTATAAACGGGCCCTAATGATTTGTTTAGGAGAATGCAAGGGAAATGTATGGCCGTGTCGTAGTTGGTATAAAGGAAGAAGGGGGCGACTTCGCAGTAAGAATGAGTTTAACAGAATGGAAATGGGCAAGAAATCTCCCTTACTCCGGTTATTTTGACCCTAATCCGTGCGTAAATATAATCTAATCGTCCGTAGGACAACCTAGCACAAATTTATTTTGAAATTTATTGTGCGCATGTTTCATTATTTTTGGCACTAATTCTTAAACACTGCGCGTGTAGGTACAAACATACCTGAGGGGGAACACTGGCGGTAAATGCTACCTAAAAGACAATATTTATGCATTTTTTCCTACTCTACGATTGAGCTTGATTTATGTAAATAGTCCACCTACATACTTCGATGTATATAGCAAGAAAATGCATTTTATCAGATTGTTAAAAATGAAAACAATGGGGCGTTAATAGGCTTACTGAAATACAAATGTAAATATTCACCCTTATGACACTGGCATCCGATAACATTGAAGATAGGTAGCGGCTTTGTATAATCGATTCTGTCCACAAAGAATACGCAAGAATACGCATAAATAGTATTATTTATTATGAGAATGTAGACATTAGAATGTCTACTGCTGAAAATCAGAAGTGTTTTAGACAAGGTTTATAAAACCGAATGTTTATTGTGTGAACTATTGCTTTTCTGAACCCCGTAATTTAGAAAGGTTAAATAATTTTATAGTTTAATCGCACATAACTATCAACTGTCGACTATTTAATAACAAGAAATAAAAAAGTAGATTTGGGTGTTTAAATCTTTTTTGTAACCATACATACATATATGAATGCATTATATGTATAACTCAGAATATATACTAATAATATATCTCATATATCTGTGTGCAAAGCATCAATACACTACCGCTCAAAAGTGTGGACCTCCACGAGAATTCAATATTTTTGAGGTTACAAAATAGAATTAAAAAGTTCTGATGAGTAGTATTTATAGTATATTTGAAGTAAATAAAAAATTAGCCAAAAAGATCACAAATTATATTAATAGATTTTCGACTCATCAATGTGGCCATTCTTATTTTTAATCGCCGTTTCACAAAGTTTTGGAATCCTATTAAGCAACTTTTTTAAGTTTCTGGTGAAATTTGGTTCCATTCTGTCTGCAAAATACTCCACAAGTGTTTTGTTGAACTCGTCTCACAAGAACGCAATGGGACTGAGACCAGGGGAATGTGGTGGCCAAACCAGAACATTAAGCGTTCTCTCAGCTGATAATTTGTCCAAGTATTCTCTGCATCGCTTCGAAGAGTGCTTCGGATCATCGTTGTACTGAAAAGTGAATCCGTGTCAAAAGATACGCAGTCCAGTTGGAAACATTTAATTTTCAAGGATAGCCCGGGATTGCTTTTTCCTCATTATTCCTTAAATTCTGCAAATATTGCCGAATCTGCGTTCACCAATACAGCCCGATGTTATAATATATCCGCCACCATGTTTCACGGTCGCCGCTAAATATCGATCAAATGTCTGTTCTACTGCGGACCTACGCACAAAGACTTTTGCCCCGATCCAAAAACTTTGAATTTAGATTCGCCACTTCACGAAACTTTTTCTTTTTCAAGGGGACACTTGTTTCTGTATTGTTTAGCCCATTGCAATCGTTTCTTCTAATTTACGGCGCATAACAATAGTTTTCTTAGAGCTACTTGGCCATGAAGGGTCTGCTCCTTGAAGTCAGCGTTTGACGGTTGCCACACTGAGGGAATTAAGGCGTCTAATACTTTTGTTAGAAATCAAAATCTTCCTATCTTCAGCCGAAGTCGTGGTTCTGGGTTTTCCACTATGTGTTTTGTTTCTAACATTTTCATCGATCTTAAATTTCTTCACGTCATAGTCAACTACTGCTTTTGGTACTCCCAGTCCACTCAAAATTTATCGATTACTTTTACTTTCATGATAACCAATTATTGTAGAGCGCATTTCAATTAATTCGTTTTTGGGATATTTACGATTCGCACAACAAATCCTTAAACAAGGTCACGTCGCAGAAAACAAAATATTTTCTAAGCCAAAGCTAAAGATAAACTAAACATTCGACGAATTCCTAACCTAAGTGCGGCATCGTGTTCCGGTAATAAAAAAAGAAGAGATTATGTTATATACTTTGGGAAATCTCACCCGAAAGGGGTACATGACTTTTGCATGACGCAGGATTATGGCTGATTAATTCTTTGTTTGATAATTTCTTTCCTTCCCTTATAACCTTCTATGGATGTTCATTGCATTTGATAGTTTCTTTTTTAATCTATTCCTGTCAATGCATCTTGTTTACCAGTTTCTTATATTCGTCACATTTATGTCCTCGTACACCACATGTTCCTAAAACTAGATTAAAAAGAGCACCCCCACTCTTTTAGATTAGATTACCTTATTTTGCGTCTGTATTGATTTTAACTTTTCTCCAATGTTATTCAATCAGACCCATTTTTATTGCTTCTTTTTTTTTTAATTTTTGTTGGAATTAGTAACAGCTATAATTGGTGCATCTTTTTATCTGTGTTACCGAAGGCGCTTCTAAAATATATTGTTGGGTTATTCGCTTTCAGATTCAGTTGATAGGAAGTAAAAACAACAGTGGCAGCTTGCCAGGAGAGGCTAAGTAGGCTAAGCTTCTCCTATTATTTTTAGTAAAATAGATTGTTCTTAAAACGTTGGTAGTTCGCTGAAACATATGATGGATCTGTTATGGCAGGGAATTTAAATGGTTCACAAGGTAAAATAAAAACAATTGCTCCTCTAGCTCTTTTTGTATATTGTCACGCTCATGCTTTAAATTTAGTTTTGAGTAAAGCTTGTAATATAAACAAAGAAGCTAGAATTTTCTTTCCAAATTTAAGCGGATTTGCTGCACCTTTTTCAAAATCAACTAAACGAACAAACATTTTAGATACAATATGCCACAGTGGCTACCAACTAGCTCTAATATAAGATGGAATTTTATATTGCGTGCAGTATTTACGATACAATTACATAAAACCAAATTAACTCAAGTTTTTGACTTTATAATAATAATAATAATAAAGTACCTATATTAGCCGAACAGAATTACATCCAATAACAGGGCTTAACTTAAGATATGCGTAATATATAATACGTGGTACATGTCAATGTAATATGTAACACATAACAATAGTAATAACTAATAATAATACGTGATACATGGCAAAATAAAAGCAAAGTAACTTTACAGATGTTTACAAAATATATCCTCATATATGTCATTTGAATTAATGGCACAGTGCACTAAAAGAGCGTTGAGCAAAATGTTGGTTCTTGCTGTGTCTTTTGCAAACGTTGGATGGAATCTCGCTGACAATCTGGGCACGCGCAAGTTGATCCGAGATAGTAAACATGGAGAAGCATTTCTATAATTAAAATTATAATATTTCATAATTAAAATAATAACACTTAAACACTTAACCACTCCTTATTGTAATAACAAATTTATAATCGAGAGTGATGATTTTAGAAATGATACCAAGAGAGGCGGTAGGATTAAAAATACTTAACCGACACAAAATTTTGTTTTTTATTAGGGACTTTTAAATCGATTTTTGAACCAATCAGAAATTTGCATATTTGCATAATATATGCATTTTGTATATTATTTGCATATTTTGTCGTAATTCAGCATATTTGAAGTATCCGAGTTTTATTTATTTATTGGATGTAATTTATTATAGGATAGGCATTATTAAAAATATATCGTGGTTGTAACAAACAAAGAGTTAAACAGCCTTCTTTAAATTAAAAATAGCATTCTATGAAGCCTCTTCTCGATACTTTTCCGATAAACGCTTCCAAAAATTTATTAATGCTGTTCCCATACATCTAGACCGGGACAGAATTCAAGGAAAAGCTAATTCCCTGAAACTTCTAAATAAATGCAAAAATACATTTCACCAGAAAATTAGGAGCACAGGTGTTTCTTTGTTATTCGGAGAAATTTATTCCTATATTCGAAAGCAATCTTATTTATTTTAAACGTCATTTTACGTTGGTTTCTCGAAATGTAAACTTGTCGGTTGTTATTAATTATAATAGCAAAAGTGCCGAAAATAGCGACTGTGCCTGGATGGATTGTACCTTATTCAGAATTGCGTATGGATGGAGAAAAAATATTTTGCGTAGCATGCAGCAAGATTGTAAGTAAAATTTAAGTTTATTTCCTCTTATTAATGTATAGTTTTTAAACGATGTTTAACAAAATCACCAATACAACGCTTCGACAAATAATTTTATTTTAAAATGAGTAAAATGAGATGTATATTTCATGCGTATTTTTCGCATATCATCAGCACAATAGGGAATATCTGATATTCCGTATTCTGCTGATGATTTTTAAATAAAAGTAATTTTTAAATAAAATTATTTGTCGAAGCGTTGTGTTGATTATTTTATTAAATGTCGTTTATTCCGATTGCTTCGCAAACTCTTTACAAATTAGTTTTTATTACTACTATTATTATTATCTTTTACTAACACTGATTTTATAAGAAAACAACTGATACCAGCATACTAAAACTCCATCTCATGCTGCAAAACTATCAAAGATAAAATTGACGAAGAAGGGTCAGCAAACATTACCGCAATGTTTGCCATCAACCTCCAAAGAATCGGAACAAGAACAATTTAATGAAGATTTGTGCCTAATGTTTGTGTCGGCAGATATTCCACTACATAAAATAAACAATTTAAATGTCAAGTTATTTTTGCAAAAGTACACCAGCAAATATAATATTCCCGACGAGAGCACCTTAAGAAAAATTATATTCACCGTATCTATGCAGAAACATTGAGTAGCATTAAGAAGGCTGTGTCAAACAATTACCCTTACATATGCGCTGATGAAACTACTGATAGCGTGGACCGTAACATCATCGTTCATTTAATGATAGGTATCCTTAACGTATCGATTCCAGCAAAATCTTATTTAATATCATCCAAACTTGAAAATCTTTTACCCAAATTTAATTCACACAACTTGCTTGGTGCAAGGACTAAATCGTGTTGCAGAAGAAGTAAGAAACCATTTTTTCCTTGGTAAATACTTTAATTAGTAGTGGTAAGAAAGTGTTTTTAAAGGCTCCATTAAGAGTTCAGTTTTACAAACAACATCTACCCGGTATTCCGCTTCCTCCTCAACCAGTAATCACACGATGGGGAACGTGGTTGGAAGCTGCTATTTTTCATGCAAATCATTATGAAGAAATAAAGACAATTATTATGGATCTTGATAGCGATACACAATTTGTGCTAGACGCCCAAAAGGTGTATTCGAGTAAAGAAATACCTCAACAGTTGGCGTTTATTAGAGCCAACTACAGTTTTATTTCCACTTCTATATTGCAATTGAAAAAACAATTTATGTCGCTAATTGAGAGCGTTGAAATAATAAACAAATTTGAAACGTTACGTTTTGATGTTGAAGGAAGGGTGGGAAAATCCGTGTATAAAAAATTTGTAAGTGTAATAGAAAAAAATGAGGGTTTAAAAAAGCTAAAGGATATTGCTAAAATCTTGTGTGGTAAGTCAATAGAAAATATTGAGTTGACAATAGAGGATATTTCTAATTTGAAATATGCTCTTATAACAAGCGTGGACGTAGAACGAACCTTTTCAATATATAAATACATGTTATCAGCGCCACAATTTTTCTATTGAAAACTTTGAGAAATATGTAATTGTAAATTGTTTTCATAGTTAATTATGTTGTAAAATGTTATAAATAAACTTATAGTAAACATAATAGAATATTTTCTTTCTATAGTATTATATTTTCTAGCATTACTCCTATTTTTTATCTGCATATTTTTCATAAGAAAGTGCATATTTAGGCCAAAACATCTGCATATTTATGCGCATATTTCCACTTTTCTTTTGCATATAATCCGGCCTCTACTTATAAGCATGGTATATAGTGATACCGGTAATTTCTGCTTCAGTAGGGAGGAGCTTTTCAACACTAAAGACAATTAAACATTACAGCCGCAACACTATAAATCAAAATCGATTAAGTAATATATCCTTCATATAAATTGAAAATTCTTAAATTATTAACACAAAATGATGTATTTTACGAGGGAGGTAATTCATTATTTTGCTAGTACAAAGAATAAGCGAATTCCTGTAATTTATCGAGAAGAGTAAGCAATACAATTTTCCGTGTTTCAAAAAATATTAGAATATTTATTGTAGGTTTTAAAGAACATAGATATATTTAGTTGTTATTATTATTTATCTTATATGATAGATCTCTACCACTAATAGGTCAATAAAACAAGGCTGGTTTGAACGATAGTTATATTTTCAGAACGTTTACAAACGTTTTCGGAATACCTTCTTCAGTGAAAATATAACTAGATAAATATATAAACAAACATTTGTTTTTTATTTGGGAACTATCAACAAAATGACTAATGACTAGGATTTCTTGATATAGAGGATGTGTAACCAACTTTTATATATATATAAATTATAAAAACTAAATTAATGTGTAAACATACATGTAAATTAAGTAAAACCTTATATCAAAAAATCTTAATATTAATTAATATAATTATTATCTTTTTACTAATACTAAATCTAAAATAATTAAACAAAATCAAAGTAATGTAGTTTATAAAACAAACTGTAAGGACTGTGACGGTTGTTACATCGGTCAGACGAAACAATATTTAAAGAAAAGGTTGTATAGCCATAAGTATTCTTTAAATAATGATTTTGGTGCAATGGCCGCTGTAACAAAGCATTACAAAGATCTTGGGCATTACTTTGATTTTGAAAACGCAATTATATTAAAAACAGAGAATAATTATAAAAAGACTAATATATGAAATGATAAATATACAAAAAGACACTAAAACTATTAATTTCAGAACCGATATTCAAAATTTAAGTAATGTATATAGCAATTTGTTAAAATGACATTTGCAGTTCTTAAGAAGGAAACCTTTGGCTAGGTTTTTAAATTTGGGTTTTCCCTAGTCCTTGAACAGAATTGTTAAGGTTTCGACAAAAATTTTTTGATATAAGGTTTTACTTAATTTACATGTATGTTTACACATTAATTTAGTTTTTATAATTTATATATATATATATATATAAAAGTTGGTTACACATCCTCTATATCAAGAAATCCTAGTCATTAGTCATTTTGTTGATAGTTCCCAAATAAAAAACAAATGTTTGTTTATATATTTATCTGGTTATATTTTCACTGAAGAAGGTATTCCGAAAACGTTTGTAAACGTTCTGAAAATATAACTATCGTTCAAACCAGCCTTGTTTTATTGACCTATTAGTGGTAGAGATCTATCATATAAGATAAGTATAAAAAGGTCACGAAATATATATATATATATACATTTAAATTATTATTTATCAATAACTTATTTTTTATTTACCGTAGAATTCTATCAGTTACTATTGTATTTGTTATTTATGTTTGCTAAGGGTTTGTTATTATTTTTAGAGTTTGTTTTTAGTTCAATAAGAGGTTCTTTCAAGTTTTTATTACCTTTTTACCTATCCCCTTACACCTTTTGTCCACTTCCCTATCCAGGCAAGATTTTACTCTCACCTTTACGTGGTTCTTGTTAGACAATAAATTATATTTTATTTTGATCTCTTTTTATATCAATTTTTATTCTACACTTCCAATGATACACTAATAGGTATAAAAATTTAATTTATTGCCCGAGAAAAGTTAAGTTACAGCCGCCACTGAAAAACGCTTACTGTTATTAACAGTAACAGCTTTATTGCAACTAAAGATGTGATAAGCAACGTTGGGGTCTTTAATTTAAGGAATATAGGCGAAGCTTGTAATGTGTAGGTATACGATAGACTTCGGAACCAATTTTGTATCCTGTTTTAAAATTGTCAATGTTTATATCGGTACTCATTAAGTATGATCATACCATCATAAATATTCGAATTGCAAATGAGTTTATGTAATATAGGTCTGGGGTAGCCGTTGTTCGCAAATATTTTCAAAAGTAAGCTAAAGTTTCTATTTTTGAATTGATCATTGGAAATATGTAAAATTCTGTTTTTCATTGCAACTACCATATTGTATTTTTGATTCAAAGGATGATTGGAATGATAATTAATAAATCTGCCCGAGGCAGTGGCATTTTGGTACCAGTCCAAAATCAAGTTGTTAATTGTTGTCCTAATCTGTCTGTATATATTTTCAGAAACACATTTGCAATAAAACATAATCTTTTTCTGTTATTTCGTCGCTTGCTTTTTATTCTCATTAGTACGGCGACCCTTTGCAAACAGATAAATTTGAAGAATTTTGGCCTTTTATTTGTTGTACGATTTTATTGATTATGGACACTGTTTTATAACATAAACCTCTAATTGTGAGTATTTTCAATTGTTGTTGAATTCTTTTTGCTGACTTGTACTTTTTAGTATTTCTCATGAATAAGTTCACAATAAAGGACGAAATACTGAGAATTTTAAACAAAGGAGTTCCTTTCTTCATTCTCTGAAGACCACTACAGACCGCTAACCCGATTAATACTCTTCTTACTTCCTATATATATATATATCTATATATATATAGGAATATATATATATATATAACCATACAATCTTGAGCCAGCGATAGTTATATGAATGCCCAATCTTGAGCCAGCTTCGCAATCCTGGGCCACATATATGGGGCAGGATTGTTTAACGTGTAGAACGTCTTCAAGTGACGTCAATGCATGTCTGGTAAAGTACCGAAATGGTTCAGTTTTGATAGAAATATCAAAAAGGTAGTGGATCGCTTTTTCGTTTGGGGGCGCTGGTATATCTTTCGCCAATGTGCTACGCACAATCCTGAACCAAACTATTTAGCAACACTGTATGCGAATTGTTGGCATTTATATTAAGTTCATATTAGATGACGGTTAGAATTTTCTTCGTAACGGTGAAAAACGTCTCGAAAAACAAGAGCAATTTTTAATTTAGGAATAACTAACGAAGTAAAAGGTAAGTGCTTATTCTTCAATGATTTCTGTTTATACCTATATATAAATTATTTAATTCTTATTTATTCTCAAAATACGTTTTTTGATTACCTAAATGTCTTCGTACTTAAAGCAATTGTATGTAGATAGACAATAGAAAATATGCCATTAGATTCAATAAGTAACGGCTTCCAAATCAAATATCTACAATCTGTAGTGGATCTTATTATTTTGTTGAAATAGAATTTTGAAAGTAATTTCCACTATGTAGTAATAGTATCTATTAAAGTTAAAAGTTTGAATCGTAGTAATTCTCTAGTGCTACTTACTTAAATTTACATTTCAAGCAGAAGTTACTGCATGAGTTTGATATTGCACATAGCTAATAAAAGAATACAATTGAGGGTGTATTTACATATATAAGTATCTCTCCTGGTTACCTATGTAACACTAGTAACGTTAATTGATGAAAATATGAAGACAACAGTTGATAGGTTTTCGTCTATATGTATAGCAAACAGTTTTAGAAGAAAACGATCCTTACAAGGAAACACCTGTAAGGGTATCTCACCGACTTAAATGACACTTTTTATATATCGATGTAGTGCAAAAATAACGATAACTTTCTTAACTGGCCATCTCACATTAGCAGGGTGGACAGCGCCCTAAACTCAACACTACCCTTCGCTGTTTGAATCCATAACTCAGAAGTTATAAAAGATATCAGAAAAAAGTTAAGACAAGATTTAAACTGTTTTACATTCTCTTAACGATGATGAATATTTTACCTATAATAAGGCGGTGAGAGATGGTTTTCATAAGACCATATAAGTTTAAATCTTGTCTTAACTTTCTTTTGATATCTCTGATGGTTTTTGAGTTATTGAGTCAAATAGCGAAGGATAGTTTGAGATTGTTGTGAGATTGGGCAGCTAAGAAAGTTACTGTTGTTATTATACTACATATGTCTATAAACCCGTTTTATTTAAATCGGTGAAACACACTTTTCAATGTTTTCTTGTTAGTATTCATTATTAAACTTATAATAAACAACAGTACTGACCGCCCAAAATGACTGACATAGAGAGCTATATTTGAGGTTTGTCGTCTTATGTATAATTTCAAATATTCCCTTTGGATACTATGCCCTGTATCATCGATATAGCTACGCTTTAAGGTTCTTGTTTTAGCCATGTTCTCTTTGAATAATTCCGATACGATCGTACGCTTCGTCTGTCCAATATAAATATATATTTTTTGTAGAGATGGGACGAATCCAAATTTTCTCGAATCCGAATCCGAATCCGAATCCTAAAGGATTCTCGAATCTCTCGAATCCTTCGAATCTCGAATCTCTCGAATCCATCATATAATTACAATAATAAGAAAGGACAGAGAGGAAAAACAATTTTACAGGAAAATTTTAAAGCTACTTTAATTAAAAACGATACAGTTTTTAAAAATATTTATTAAAAAGATTTTTTTTTGAACATATTTATATTACAAATGAAATTAAAAAAAACAAATTACACAATATTAAAAGATAAATTATGTTAAAATCTTGATGATTATGCAACAAGTTTTTATTTATATTTAATTTCCTTAGCATATGGAAATTAATATATCAGTGATTCATATGTGTCGTGATTACATGAGTCATCATTATTATTATTATTTTTTTTTGGATTCGAAAGATTCGAATTACGAAAATCGTGCGAAGATTCGAGTTTTCGAATCTCGAATCTTTTTCAGGATTCGATGGATTCGAGGATTCGCGGATTCGAATGTCCCATCTCTAATTTTTTGTAAATATCCGATTTTGCTTCCGTAGCTGTTTTATTTTTTGGGTGTCCTAATAAGTACTTCTGGCGTAAAGCAAGTTATCATGTTGTACTTGCTAAAAATGCGACTTATACCTTTTGATATTCCATGGACGGGTAGTGTTAGGCTACGGATGCTACGGATGCGAATTCTGATGAAAATGTGTTCCGACGAATTCGTCCGAACGAGAGAGAGTGTTTGCACTGGCAGCGACGAACACGTCGTGCATGTTCTGACGTGTTCGTCACTCATTGGAAAACAGGCGTTTGTTCGGACGAACTCGTCAGAACACATTTTCGTCAGAACTCGCATCCATAGTAACCGTAGCCTTATAATTTTTTTAGCGCGTTTGCGTTGGAACTAAGGTTGATGAAGTCTTTATCTGCTTTTAGTTTGAATGCTAATTAGTATTTTGCCGACGTCTCTAGCAAAGTAACTATTATAACTGCCACTTTTTCATAAATTTGAGCTTAGTTTCAAATCTATTTTGATTGAATGAAAAATTATCTAACCGATTCTCTAAGGAATTCATTAATAAATCTTTTGCTGTGCACAATGGTTTGAATCTGTCCCACAGCGGTTTCCTCTTTTTATACGTAGAATTCCCGTCAATTTGATAATAATTGGTCATGTAAGTTGATGGTTCTTTATACTCCGTGATTTTGATTTGATGTACATTGTTTAATTTTAGAAAATACCTTAAATATTTTAAACTCTTTGGCATCGGTACACTGGGAATAGTGAAGTTACATCGACCGATACTAAAATCTTCCCTTCTGCTAATTCCATATTATTGATCCTTTTGACGAATTCAGTAACAACAAGTAGGTTTCTTCATCAATATGTATTTCTAATACATCTACATCTATCAAATGCTTTATAAAGGAAAACTTTACGATATGAAAATTGGTTTGTTTTTAATGAAATAAGGATAATTTTAGTAAGTTAATATCTAACTTGTTTTAAATAGGCACCCGATTGTTCAAGTACAGAGGCAATTCATCAGTTTATTCATATGTAAGAGAAAGCCACAATAATTTGTATGGACAAAAAGCTTCGACCATTAAGAAAAATATGAAAAGTAACAAAAGAAACCAAAAAGAAATAACAATAGTATCTGATGGGTTAATCGGAGTAGGAGAATCACGTTGTTTAAAGACAACTGCTATTGGAAATTCATCGGGAAAAGTTTTGGAGAAAGATCAATATTGTAATACACATGATTATGGAAATCCGTTAACTCAAAGAAACTTGGAGATGCAAATAAATACAGAGATATCATTATCAAGTGATACAGTTTTTCTTATAATATTGCTTTACTTCAGCAAGTGCTGTTAGAAACAAAATACGCTGACTATATTATAAAAAATAAGTCTGATAAATTCTATGAAAATTTAGAAAATGAACCAGAAAAATGCTTTAATGATGCCATGAATAAAAATTATGGTAGTGACAATATATCGGAACTAACTTACTGAAATCAGTTGCCACTTCAACACACATCTGAAGAAGCGGCTAATAGTCAATCACTGCTAAAAATCATAGCGGTATCCGAAAGCATTAATACAAATATGTGGTATGAACAGCCGAAAGATTGTGAACAATCATCTCCTATTGTCGGAGCTACCGTTTTAAACTGTAGCGGTAACAATACTATGTATTCAACAAATCAGTTGAGTGATTCTGTACCAGAAGACCTGGAATCTCTTGATAATTCCTTGTCAGACCCAGACTGGATTCCAGACGAAAACAGTTCCGGAGACGACTCACTTCAAGAAAATATTTTCAGCATTAAGGTGACTTTCACATTTGAGTATTATAATTTTGTAGAATGTCGAATGTAATTGGAGAAATGTTATTTATCCATCATTATGACGCTTTTGTAAGCAAAGGCTCTTGACTTTGTTTATATCTTGAAAACAAGAACATATTAGATTATTTCGAAATATGTGCTGCTTCCAGAACTATGTAGTATGACGATTCATCGATTCTCTTCACAATTGTAATCTTTTGCCTAAAAAACTTGATGATTCGATCGTCACTGTTCTTTTGGTATTTTACTCAATCGTTTTATTTGCAGAATTTTGTTCAATTAAATGCGTCGCCTGTAGGTGAAATTTATTCAGTAACTTCTCCCGTACTTTTGAAAGAAAATGATGATTCCAATACTGAGCATAAATCGTATTTACACAGGTACTTCATTTAATTGTTTTTAATTAAATAAAGTGGGGATAAAATATGTGATAACTTATGTATCATAAAATTTTAAATAAGTAATTATATGCATATATATATATGAAAATATAACTATCGTTCAAACCAGCCTTGTTTTATTGACCTATTAGTGGTAGAGATCTATCATATAAGATAAGTAATTATAGTAGTCATGAATTTTCTAACGTCCGATAAAACTAAAAATAGTGCGTACTTTATAAATATCGAAAAACTTAAAATTTGGAACTTATGTTTTTTGAAATTTAAAGAGCCTGCTAACTTTTTCATGCTTAATAATCCGTTTAGCATCCTCCGCAAAATACGGCATTCGTTTCATTTTATTTTTTTAACTTAATACTTTCTTAGATAGATATTAACTAGTTATCATAATTGGTCATTTGATTCAATATTTGTGGCATCTATTTAACTGAACCATAAAAATTTTTGTTTTCAGAAACACTTTGAAACGACACACACAGGAAAAACAGAGGTACATACATACTTATACATACATGATGTTTGTACATATGAGAATTCAATTAACAAATTCCCTCAATATGTACTTAAATGCGCATTAGATACATATTGGAATGAAATGAAAACTACTTCTCACAAAGTCGTGCTGACGAGCGGTATAACCGCGAAACGCGTCTGCGAATGGTGCAAGTAATTTTCTAATTGTAATAAATTGTAATGTAAAATTGATCTGACTATTTTAACTGATTTGTTATTGCTTATTAGAGTTGAGTTTCGGACGGCGAACGATATGGGCGTAGGACATGTGCGGTGCGGCGATAAGCTATCTCGTGTACGAGCCTTATTCCGGTAAACCGATCGTAAGTACCGAAGAAAAGACAGTTGAGGTGGAAAGAAGAAAGTGGAAATTAATTTAGGATTCATATAGGAAATAAAAACTATTTATTTAGTGCTAATAAACGTATGAGTGCGTCTTAAGAGAAGAAATAGACGAGTGTGAAAGAGATCGTACGCCGAGTGGGGATAACGCGGAGTGCGCGCTTCAGTGACATTGTGTGACATTGGATATTTGTAAACAACAATATAAAAGGATGGATAGTGATGATTACACATCAGGAGATGGAAAGAGAAGAAGGGAAGAAAAGGAATGGGAGGACATATTTAAGAAATCAAGAGAAACAGGAAGAACGCCACAAAAAGACAAAAAGGATAATGAAGAAAAGATAGATAAACTAACAAAGATGATGAAGGAGCTGATGGGAGATATCAAAGATGTAAAAAAAGAGCAAAGAGTATACCAACAAGAATTAAGGGAGCTAAGGAAAGAAAATGAGAAATTAAAAGGAGAAAAAATGGAAAACTTTTTAGAGAGGAATATGGGAGCAAAAATACAAATTAAGGAAGCCACAAAAATACGAATAAAGGTGTATAAGGTACAGCTGAATGATTCGTATACAAAACAATATATAATGGAACATAAAAAGAATTTGAGAAAGTTACCGGAAAAAATGTACATAAACAATGAGATGACGAGAGAAGAGCGAGGAATACAAGGAAAGATAAAACAGATAGCAGAAGAGCAGCGGAGAAGGTGAAAATGAGTAAGAGTAGGTCATCAGAAAGCCTACATAGACGGGAAAGAATGGAAATGGGACGAAAATGTGGGCGGCTTGAAAGAGCAAAAGGATAAAACAACAAGTAGCTCACCAAAAACTAACACCGAAAGGAAAAAGGAAGGGAGAAATGGAGAAATGGAGGCGACCAGGCGACCGATGAAGGACTAAGATTATAAACAGAAGAAAAATAAATACAAAGTCTAAGAAATTAGGGCAAGAGGCGAAAGAGATAAAAAGAGCAACCTGGAATGTTAGAAGCCTGAAGGGAAAAGAAATGGAGCTAATACAGGAAATGGAAGATAGAGGAAAAGATATACTTGACATATCAGAAACTAAGAAAAAGGGGACGGGCATGCAACAGCTGACGGAGGATTATGTGATGTGGTGGTGTGGAGTGGAAGACAGAGAAAGAGCAAGAGCAGGAGTAGGAATTATCATCAACCAGACTAGAATTAGAGAGATTGTGAAGATTCAAGACATAAACGAAAGAATCATATATGCTCAAATAACCCTTGGGAAGGAAGTATTCCATATAATAACGATATATGCGCCAAGCGAAGATGCAAGCAAAGATGAAAAAGACCAATTCTATGACGAATTGCAAAAGACTATGGATGATACACAAAGCAACAACATAATATTGATGGGCGATATGAATGGTAGAGTGAGGAACCAGAATAAAGGAAAGAAAAAATGGTTAGGTCAAGAGGGCGAAAAAATAAAAAACGAAAACGGGCGGAGAATAATAGATTTCTGCATAGAAAATGATCTCATAATAATGAACACAACATTTAAACACAAATGGATACATAAATATACAAGGGAGGAACCATCTCGGAATGAAAAATCTATTATAGACTACATAATTACTAACAGGGGTATTAGACGATATGTGAGAGATGTAAAGGTAAATAGAGAAGCGGAAATCGGAAGCGACCACTATCTGTTGCTCAGCAAATGGAAAATAACACTAAAGGAAAAAGAGGATAGAAAGAGGAAAATAGTAAAAAGAAAGATTAATTGCTACAAACAAAGGGAACCACAAATAGAAAATAAATACCAGGAAATACTAGACATAGAGTTAGGGAAAACGCAGACGATAAGAGGCATAGAAGAAAAGTGGAAAAAGCTTAAAGAAGGCATGGTAAAAGCAGCAAGAGGAGTAACAAAACTAACAAACAGGAAAAGAAAAAGGACGGCATGGTGGACAGAAGATATAAAAGAAGCAGTAAAGGAGAAAAGGGCAGCATGGAAAGCTCACATAAATGCAAAAGATGTAAGAAATTACGAGGAATACAAGAAGAAGAGAGAAAAGGTGAAGGAATTAATAAGGGTAAGCAAAGAAAAATCCTGGAGACAATTTGGAGAGAAAATTACTAGAAACTACCAAGAAAATCAAAAACTCTTCTATGGAGCGATAAAAAATATGAGGAAGCCAAAACAATATATATTGAAGAACATGAAGGATGAAGACGGTAAGGTAGTGACTGAAGAAGACAGGATAATGGAAGTATGGAAAAGATACTTCCAGACACTGCTACAAACAGAAGGAGAGAAAAATACACAACTAGAGCGAATATATCAAGAAAAGAATTTTATAGAAGGGCAGGTACAACAGGACATAACAAGGGAAGAATTAAAAAAAGTCATACAGCTGATGAAGAACGGAAAGGCACCGGGACACGACGAAATTACTGTGGAAATGATAAAGGGACTTAGTGAACTAGGATTAAAACCACTACGGGAACTACTAAACGAGGTCCGAATGGAGAAAGTTACACCCAAGGATTGGAGAATAGGAATTATATGCCCAATTTACAAAAAGGGAGATAGTCAACAGTGTTCAAATTACAGAGGCATAACCCTGGGTAGCACAGTAGGGAAATTATATGCAAGGATATTAGAAAGTAGACTTAGGAAAGAAATAGAACATACATTAGAAGAAACACAATGCGGATTTAGGAAGGGACGAGGGACTCAAGATCAAATATTCATTTTAAGACAAGTAATAGAAAAAGCAATAAAAACAGGCAGAGAAATACATATAACTTCATCGATATAATAAAAGAATTCGATCGTATAAGGAGAAATAATGTATGGAGAACGTTAGAGACAAGAGGTGTGAATGAGGAATTAATAGAGTATAAAGAACACATACTACAGAACAAGAAACTACGTTAGAGTAAGAAATGAGAAATCGGAGACGTTTATATGTAGAAATGGACTAAAGTAAGCCTGCGCACTGAGCCCCTTATTATTTAATATAATGTTGGACGAAGCGATTAAGAAGTGTAAACACCAACTGAAGCCATATAATGTAGGATACTGGAAAATGGAGAAAATATAAATAACTGAGTTAAGCTATGCGGACGATATGGTGATATTAGGAAACACGGAGAGACATCTGCAAGAAAATGTCAATATAATAAATGAACAATTAAAAGAGATAAACATGGAAGTTAATATAGATAAAACAAAAACAATGGCAATAAGCAGAGACAGTCTAACACATAACATAAAAATAGAAGGACATAGAATAGAACAAACTAACGCGTTTAAATACCTGGGGGATTATTAACAGCGAGGGGTCCTTAGAAGATGAAATAAATGATAGAATATCAAAAACTGCAAAACTTTACAACATGATAAAAACACCATTCTTAAACAACAAAGAAATACCAGAGATAGTAGAGGCAGAAGTGATCCGCAAGGTAGTGAAACCAGTACTGACACACTCATGCGAGTCATGGACTACAAACGAGAGATAAAGAAGTAGGATGAACAGCGTAGAAATGAGGTTCCTAAGACGAATAAAAAATAAAACGAAGTTGGATAGGATAAAGAACGCAGAATACAGAGAGGAGCTCAAGATAGAGCCAATCCAAATAACAATACAGCAAGGGCAATTAAGATGGCTTGGCCATGTTATAAGAATGGGCGAAGAAAGGTTGGCAAGACAATATATATACGAATCAAAGGAAATGGGAAAAAGGAGAAGAGGAAGGCCGAGGAAGATATGGGAGCAAGAAGTACGAAGGGCATACGAGGCAAGGGGAGAGAAATGGGAGGATATGAGAGTAAGATGCAGGGAGAGAGAAGAATGGAGACAAATATGGAAGAGGGAGCCTGGAAACTCAACTCCACACAACGCAACACTTCACGGTCAAACGGGTTTCAGGATTAAGTAAGTAAGTATTGCTTATTAGGTAGGTGTTGAAAAAGTGGCGAGAGACAATTACTCCGATCGGAAAGACTACTGTATTTATTGCGAAAAGGACGTGTCACATTTTTCAAGACATTTAATTACCTGGCATGCATCAGAATTTGATGTGCAACGCGTTCTGTCTTTGAAGAATGGCACAACAGAAAGACGGAAAGCTTTATCTCTCATAAGAAAGAAAAATTACAAAATTTTGATCTTCTCTTGCCATCCGTAGACGTACGTTTCGCGGTTATACCGCTCGTCAGTACGGCTTTACAAGAACTGTAATTTCGTATACAAATTTTATGTATATATGGTCTGAACATTGATGTTTGTACGTCTACGGATGGCAAGAGAAGATCAAAATTTTGTAATTTGCAATTCTCCCACGGCGGGTAGCCGAGGAGCGCGACTGCAGTTACTGCAGGAGGCTGTGGCAACGCAAGTTGTCCACTTCTGTAAAAAATAACTGTAAAAAATGCGTAATACGTGCATTGTGAGAGAATTCATATCGAATCGCTCTCACATGTACAAACATCAATAAGAAAGAAAGGAAACTATATTAGAAATAGATCGTACGAAAAGTTAAGACCGGTGAAAAGACTAAATAAAAACTGTTTGGAAATTGCCTCTGCGGATAATTTTTTACCATGCAAATATTGCCTAGGTTTTTATAAAAACGAAGTTTGTATAGGCACGCTAAGAAATGTTCAGCGAATACTGATTTACAGAATACGAAAAACGGCAGACATCTCAAAATGACGGTCAGATGACTTTATTATTAAATTCGTTATTTAAGCATGACCAACTTTTAAAAACATACTTGTTTCCTCACATGCGTGCCGACGAAATAGGCCTTATTGCAAAAAGAGATCCGTTAATATGTTATTATGCATATTCATATTTGAAAGGTCGTCGAAGTAAGGGTAATTTGGATTTAGTTCGGCAAAATATGCGTCGTTTGGCTAAATTACTTCTTTTGCCAAAAGAAGATATGATAACATAAAAGAATTGCTAGATATACTACGACCGTGTCATTTCCGAATTATAATTGATGGTGTCAATAAAATAGCTTCTTATAACAATGAAACTGACAGATATGATTCACCGACGTTGGCTATGAATTTTGGCACATTGTTAAAAAAGTGCTGAGATTTAGCATTCATTCAATTACTTCAAATCGAAAATACAGAACAACAAAGAGAAGACGTTAAAATATTAAAAACTTTAATCGAATCTCAACGGTCAGATGAAGTGTCACCGCAGGCTGCCATAAATCTTAACCAGCTGAAGTGGAACAAAGACGAATTACTTCCTCTTACCACTGACCTTAAAATATTAAGTGAATATCTATAGAATCAAGCTGAAATTGGGTATCATCAGTTGAAGGAAAATGCAAATGATTTATTAACATATACTATCCTCAAAGAAGTGTTATACAGTCAAATACTTTTGTTGAATAGACGCAGACCTGCTGAAGTAGCACAACTTAACGTACAAACCTACAAATCAATCAACTTGAATAGTCAAGAAAGCGAATTTCAAAATTACTTGACAGAAACAGAGAAGATACTCTAAACACTTATAGTAGGTTCGTTATTAGGGGAAAACGAGGACGTGATGTACCTATACTGCTATCACCCAAAATGAAAAAGCATTTTGATTTTTCACTTAGTCTACGTGATAATTTTCTCTCTCAAAACATTGTTATTGTTATTATTGTTGATGTTTTCTTTATTTTTGTAATTTGTTAAAATGTTAACCAACTTATGTCTTTAGTTAAGTATTAAGCTTTCTTCCTAATTTTGAACTATTTACTTTCTAAACTACAAAAACATTGTCGTATTTCTTACCTGGAGGTCATCGCGTTTTCGTTACACGTATTTTTTGATGATTTGGACTTCAGTAGGATTAGGTTGTATAAATAAAATATTGTTCGGAGGTTTCAGGTATAATGTTTTTATTCTTTTTATGTTTAACGTTAACCGCCTGGCCTTCGTTCATACTCTCTCTCGAAATCTAACGCTTACATTCTTACGCTTACGTTCGAGCTGGTCCGTGAGTCCTTTAAGAAGTATTCACTTCAATAAAATCATCGACCAGTATCATATTAAAGTGAATTGAAAACTAAGGACCTAGACCCAAAATTAGTTTAACATTTTGACAAATATCTTTATCAGTTAGGTTGATTATCCAATCTTCTTGGAAAATTGGATAATCAACCTTTGTATTTTATTAAAAAATCTTTAATAATTCATATTAGCTATGTATGTTTGTTAAGAAATTCATTTGGATTCTGTAACGACATCATTTTTATTATTCGAAATGTCATTCCCTAAAATCTTATTGTTAATCCATATACATATATATATATATATATATAAATCAATTGCCACATGTATGACGGAGCATCACTTGAGAACGGCTCGACCGATTTGGTTAATCATGTTTTGTTGTGTTCATAATTGTCCGGCAATGGTTTGTACGAAAGACAATTTTTGGAAAATCCACGGAAAAAGTCGGAAATTTTGATGGTATTTTTGTAAGAAACAAAAATTTTTATGTCAAATTTGACGTTTTGATATTGAATTGCATTACGTGAAATGAGGCACGGGTTGACAGTTCTGCTATCACATATTTTCATAACAAAATAAGAAAAGGTGTAGGGTTTAAAGGTTTTTCAACGAAGCCATTAAAAACCATTGAAAAAATTAAAGTGTGACATTTTGCGGAGTGATTTCATAATATGAATATGATGAATATTGTGTTAGGATGGGTGTGTTGAAAAGATTATTTTGGTGTCTCTGGAAAAAATGCCGTCAACAAGCCGTCGAAATATCGGTCGGCGTACGCGCAACGCAAGAAAATTACATGATCGTCAACTCAATGAGAACAATAAAGAGCGCAGTCACCGTTTACACGCAAATCGAATAAGAATTTCTCAAGCGCGATCAATTATGACTCCGGAACAACGGATACAGTGGAGTTCGACTCGCTCAGTTGGAGACAAAATAGTTTGGAACGTAGATAAAATAGACGGCCAAATGTAACAATTCGACATGAACGTTTGGCGTTCAGATACGATCCAACAATAGATTACGCCGCGGATGTACCGGTCGACTTCGGAAACATTGCATTGCTTTGAGGTGTCCACATAAACTGCCAGGATTATGTTGTGCAAGTGGAAAGGTCAAGTTACTACAATTGACACTGCCACCAGAGCCACTAGCATCATTGCTTTCTTGCCAAGAACATCAATCGAAGCATTTCTTGCAGAATATACAAAAATACAACAGTACCTTCCAAATGACCTGATTTGGAGCGAATATAACTGAAGAACAAGCTTTTAGCCCAACTTTTAAGGTAAATTTATTTTTGACTGCAACACACATCACATACACGAAAACACAAACAAACATCAACAATTCACAACGTTTCAAACAAGAATTTCTTTTAAATTTTACAGATTTAAGGATAAAATCCACCATCTTGCAGGAGCATTGTTGCCGCCAGTGAATAATGATCACAATTTTCTTCAGGTTTATTCCCTTGGAAATTCCGTTGATGAAATCAATCAACGTTGTGCCATCAGTCGTGAACTAAAGCGAGAGATTTTTGTTCAACTGCAACAAATCTTACATTAACACAATGAATTGGTGCAGTAGAAATGATGCCTTTGGATAATCACAAAACGGTGATTAAAGCAGACAAAAGACAGCAGGCCAACATGAAAGGCGCTTTAATGCACCGATGTGTGTGAATAACCTTCAGCGTGTCAGCGAAACCTATCGTTAGTATTATGCATTACAATATCCGCTGATATTTTGGCGAGGGAGGATGGATATCACTTTTTGATGAAGATGATTAGTTCATTAACGGGTACGTAGCAATGTTGTTGTACGTTTTTTAATCAATACCTCTGCCGTTTGTGAACCGACTTTCTTCTTGGAAAGGCTGCATTTCGAGAAACAATTCTACTCCTATAGGAGGGAAAATGCATTGACCTTTTTATTTACAAAAGTTCATTATTTATTTACAGGTCAGGAAACAAACAAATAGGTCAGCTCGATGAATTTTTATGCCTACTGTTTGATGATTCATCGAAACGAGGACAATCACATGTTGAAATGCCGCAGACTTTCATCCGTTCTTTGTTGATATGTACAGCGCTCGTAATATAAGTTGGCGAGTGGTGGGGATGCGCCGTAAACGTATTTAGGACACGTACTTCCCACCTGTCTGATTCAGCTAGTGCATATGAATTACCATTACGTTGCAGGACGAATGATACGCAATCTATCTCTCCTCTATCTGCGCGAACTCACTCCCACCCTTCGCCAACTTATATTGCGAGAGCTGTACGTCAAAATCGAAGCGGAAAGTCTGACGCTTATACGTTTAAATCAGCAAAAATTGCATTCGGAAGAATCTATTTGCATGATGCCATGAATGCAGATGGAAATGCAAACAATGTCGGCTGCCTTACCATTTTGTCAGCGACGTATGTTGGAAGTTCAAAGTACTTGCACGAATACGCTCAAGAAGCAATGACCTACGTGCGTCAATACGGTCGATCAGACTTATGCATCACTTTCACTTACAACCCAAAATGTATCGAAATCACACAGCTGCTACTACCCGGTCAATCATCCAGCGATCGTCACGACATCACAGCACGAGGATTCAAGCAGAAACTTAATGCCCTCAAGAATTTCATTGTGAAGTATCATGTGTTCGGAGATGTGCGATGTTGGATGTACTCTGTGGAGTGGCAGAAAAGAGACCGGATAAAATTGACGCCATTATTTACACAAAAATTCCAGATCAGGAAACATATCCAGAGAGAAGAGAGACGGCGAATATGATTCATGGACCAAGTGGCAGTCACAACCGTGAATCACCGTGTATGATCGGAAACAATGTCACGCGCGCATTGGCGCCACCGTTCTCTAAATCCACGGACAGGATTTTCCCAAGAGCCCACTAATTTCGCCCCAGGAGCGCCGTTGGCACGCAAGGTGCCAGCCAGCTCGTCGACGGGGGAGCGGGGAATTAAATTCTACTAAACTACTTCAGGACGCCACCTGCTGTACACTTCCCTGTGTAGCCGTGGAAAAGCAGGAATCTTGAAGATGTTCAAAACCCCGGTTAGAAATTGGTTGGCGGTAGTAAAAATGGGGAAAACTCAATCAAAAAAAAAATGACCAATGAGGTTGACGAGTCTTTAATAACTACCTATTGGCTGAACGAAAGAAATAAATTTAAAATAAAAGGAAATAATAATAAATAATAAATAAAGAGATAAATAAATATAAAAGAAATAAGTAAAGTTTTCAGCGAACCTGAGTTATCAAACAATAAAATAATATCTACTGATTTCTTTGGTCAACGAATTCATTTACATAAGAAATATATGAAAGTACCAACTAATTAAATAGCCTACCTACCAATCGGTCTCTTTAAACATGGCGACTGGCCTCAACATCTACAATTCTTCTGTTGCTTTTAAACTCCAAATGAATACAATAGTTAATTTACGTGGAGAATTTACTGACTCTATTCATTAAAAAGAACTGATAAACGGAAAGACAAAGCTGAGCAAAAGTTGAAGTATGGATTTAGCTGGATGTTTCCTCGGTTATTGGCAGCGAGGTGAGGTCGTCTCTCAGTCTCCCGTCTTCCGTTTTTCCAATGTAGGATTAGAACGATCCAGACGGACGAGAACCAGCCGGGATTGATACAGCCAAGCCTCCGAAGTAGTAGAATAAAAGCGGCTCAGAAAAAGAAACGGTCTAGTACTAAAACTAAAACGGCGCAATACTGATACTGCCCGCCACTAAGACGGCCTGGCACTAAAACGTCTAACAAATAGAAACTCTAAGCATTCGATTAGGATAGAGAAAACTGCTTACCGTTCTAACGGGGTTAATTACATCCAAAATGGCTACGGCAACACGTGCTTCAATTAACCCGAAATCATCGGGTTTTCGCCCCTCTCTCAATAACAAACGTCGGTTTGGCGATCCAAAACGATAATACGGCGACGGAAATGCGGAGTATTTTCCCCAAATATCCAACGCAAAGTTGAAGTTCACGCGAACCCAATCTTGGAGGAAAATTCACTTCACGAAGACAACGTGGTTACTCTACCAAGGTCAACGATCTTATGACCTAACCCCCCAATAATCAAACCGGAAACGGAAATTAGTTCTGTATGAGGATTTCGTCTACCGTGAAAATCGAGGAGCTATCGATACGGATATTGATCTCCAGATGACCCCCAAGGCCAGGAACAAAGATTTAAAAGAAGAAGATAATTGTAACGATCGACATTACGCGAAGAGAAAAGGAAAAGAAAGAAAAAGCGTAACACAAATGTTGCAAACGTTATCAGCGTGCTTTGTTGGCAAACACAATCACAGCTAATGACAGTTATCCTCTGTATCGTCGCCGCACTGCAGAGGATAACGGCAGAACGATAGCGTTCAAAGTCAAAAATAAAGACTTTGTAGTCGACAACAGCTGGCTTGTTTCGTATTCGCCGCTGCTTTCCAAAACATTGGAAGCGCATTGCAATGTTGAGTACTGCAATTCTATCAAGTCCATCGAACATGTTTGCAAGTACGTCACGAAAGGTAGCGACATGGCTGTATTTCGTATTGCATCTTCTGATGCCAACGATGAAGTTGCGCAATATCAAATAGGAAGATATGTCAGCAGCAATGAGACGATTTTGAGAATCTTTTCATTCGCCATACACGAGCGTCATCCCACTGTAGTCCATTTAGCTGTGCACCTGGAGAATGGACAACGAGTTTATTTTACGGTAGCAAACGCAGCGCAGAGAACTGAACGACCACCAGCGACAACGCTGGCAAGTTTCTTCTCAATATGCGCAAGTGATCCATTTGCAAGAATATTTTATATTATATATATTTTATATTAATATTAATATTATTTAATATTATTTGCATAAAATATTTTACAGATCTTCCAAAAAAGGAATTCATCTTCACTTTGAAACTTTATTTAAATTGTACGTACTTTAAATATGAAAATAAAATTTCTATTCAAATTTTCGGCATTACAATGGGTTCTCCATTATCAGCATCAACAATTATCGCAAACCTGGTAATGGAGGACTTAGAGCAAAATTGTAGTGTAAGTTTTTACAGGCGTTATGTGTATGATGTTACGTATCATAGTATCATAGCATAGTACATACATATTTATTCTGCTCTATCTTTAATTGCTGCATTCGAAGGGTTATTGTTTTCGTTTTTTGGTGATTGTTGTATGGGATCATAGTGCTAATTTCGGTCTATCTGATTGTGCGATTTGTGTTTTGCTTTGAGGATTGCTCTTCCCACTATCTGTGTGGTAAGTTTTCTACTTAAAGTATCGTCGTATCTTTTTCTCTCTGACGTGTGTTTTTGCGTGCTTGTTTCATTTCGCTGTATATATAAGGGAGTATTCTTATTTCATCCAATACATATATAATTTTTGTTCTCTGTCTCTCTTCTCTTTCCCCTTTTGTGTCCTTTTGTTTCTGTTGGTGCAACTCTGTATGAAGCCATCAATTGCTCCGTACCTCAAATCTCCAGTTCATACTCGTTTTCAAATTATCCACCATGGTTTTCTTTTGAACTAATTTCAAATTTGAAACTTAAAGATCATTACAGACAAAAATGGAAAGCATCTAAGAACGTTTTCTTCTTGGATGAATTCATACGATTGCGCGCACTTTGCAAAGAAGATTTCTCGGGCATATAAATCTTTTATGTACAGAGCAGAAGACACCATTCAATCTAACCCTAGAGAAATTTTTAAATTCATCCGCTCTAAGAAGGGTGAGTCTAGACTGCCGGGCAAAATGCATCATAATGACCTTCTACTTGAGTCTCCTCAGGATATAGTTGAGGGCTTCGCTCAACACTTTTCCAACACTTACACACCTTCTGCGTCAACTGTTTTTGGTAAAATTTTATCCAATCGTCTATCATTCTTGCTACGCACTACCTCTGAAGAGGAGTTGATTAGTATAATGAGTTCTCTTCCTGATAACTTCACTTGCGGTGATGATCTTATTTCAAATTTTTGGTACGTGACTCTAGATTTGTATTGGCTGCACCCATAACCATTTTAATTAACTTATCTATTGCAACTTCCACTATTTTCCGTTATTTGGAAAAGGGCTGGAATTATTCCCATTTTTAAAAAGGGTGACAAATATTTTGTCAAAAACTATCGTCCAATAGCAATTTTATCCAACTTCGCTAAAATTTATGAAAGCATTATTTATAGATGTATTTCTGCTAACACTAACTCCTTGGTGTCTCTGCGTCAACATGATTTTATGCCTGGCCGTTCCACTGTAACCAACCTTTTATGTATTACTCAATCTATCAGTGAAACTCTAGATGCTCGTGGGAGGGTTGATGTTATCTACACTGATTTTTCTAGTGCTTTTGATACTGTTGACCATGGATTGCTTCTCCATAAGCTCGAATTGTTTGGGTGTTCTCCTATGCTGCTTTCTTTATTAAGTTCCTTTCTGAACGGCAGATTGAATTATGTATTTTACAATGGTTATTCCTTCTCTCTTTATACTGCAACGTCTGGAGTACCTCAGGGCTCTAGCCTTGGTCCCTGCTGTTTATTCTCTTTATTGATGACCTTCTGGAGTCGCTGGGCCGGCATGCTCTTGCTTATGCGGACGATCTCAAACTTTATTCCGCCATCTGTGACAACTCTGACGTGTATGTGTTGCAGCAAAACCTGCATACACTAGCTAATTGGTGCGATTTCAACAGTCTAAAATTGAACTGCAGTAAGTGCGCTGTTGTTACCTACTCTCGTCAACTTAATATTGCGACTTCAACTTATGTTTTGGCAGGTGAACATTTACCCGTTGTTAACTCCATTAAAGACCTTGGTGTACATTTTGACTCTAGACTTACTTTTACAAGTCACATTAAAGAACTTTCTGTTTCTGCTTCTCTTTTGTCTTTGGGTTTCATTTTGCGCTGTGGAAAATTTTTTAATAACGGAACCCTTTGTAAGCTTTATGATTCTTTTCGTTCTTTCTAAAATTGAATATGCGGCAGTAATCTGGTCGCCATATTACGTTACTCATCAGATCTCTATTGAACGCATTCAGCGTCGTTTCCTAAAATGTCTATCTTATCGGCTCGATGGTGCCTATCCTCCTAGGGGATACGACTATAATCAGCTCCTAAGTCGTCATAATAGACAATCTCTGACGGGCAGGAGGGATATGTTGAGCTCACGTTTTATGTGGAAGTTACTTCACAGTGTGGTTGAGTGTCTTGAATTTTTGGCGTCCGTGAAGCTCCACGTTCCATCTAGGTCCAGTCGTAGTGCACCGACATTCGCCCTTCCATCGGCAAGAACTAATGCGTTGTGGCGATCTCCCGTTGTGAATATGTGCCGTCTAGCTGAGTGCCACTATGATGACATATTTTTAAATAGACTGTAACTTTTTCTGTTTATTAGAGTTAAGTGTTTTGTTTACATACATGTATATATATACTTTTTTTTGTTTGTCAATTTAGAGCTTTAGATCTTTATTTATTATTATTATTATTATTGCTTTTTTGGTATGTTACTATCTCATCTATTTTTGTTTTTTATTTCCCTGTAACTATTTGTTTTTTAACTGTTGGGTAATAAACTATATATTATTATATTATTATAATGTGTATGTTTTGCTCCGTAAAGAACGCTAGCGTTGATGGGGTATTGGATTCCCTTAATAGTTATCATAATAGATTAAAATTTATATATAAGGAATTTAATAGCTCATTGAATTTCTTAAACGTGGCAGTCACACAATAACGGCATAACACAATAACGAATGAACATATAAAGTTTATCAATACAGGAAGACATATAAATTATTTTTCGGAAACCAAATTGCATAAAATTGATATAGTTGTCGGACTAGTTGGTCAAGCGGTTATATGAACAAATACCGAGTTTAGGGAAAAGAATTTAAAAAAGTCAAAGAAGTCTTAGATCAAAGAATAATTATCCAAACAATTTTTACGAAAAAATAATCAAAAATCGAATTAATAAATTATATAATAGAGGTATTAAACATAATGGTAATGAAGGTTATAACGCTATTCCTTATAAAAATATTTAAGCGAACAAATAAAAAAAAATTTTAATAAAAACAATATAAACATAACTTTCATTCCAAATTACAGTAACACTAGCACTAAATCTAAAATAAATAAACAAAATCAAAGTAATGTAGTTTATAAAATAAATTGTAAAGACTGATGATTGTTGCATCGGTCAAACTAAACAATATTTAAAGAAAAGGTTATATAACCACAAGTATTCTTCAAATAATGATTTTGGTACAATGACCGCTGTAACAAAACATTACAAAGATCAGGGATATTACTTTGATTTTGAAAAAACAGTTACTTTTAAAAAAGAAAATAATTATAGAAAAAGACTAATTACGAAATGATAAATATACAAAAGATATTAAAAGTTCCTATTAATTCCATAACCGATGTTCAGAATTTAATTAATCTAAATAGTAATTTATTAAAATGCAATTTACATTTCATAAGAAGGAAACCTTTGAATTATTAAGGTTTCGACAAAGATTTTCTTTTTAGTTGTGTTCGTAGTTTGCATATATGTGTTGGCACATTAAAACAGTTCTTTATAATGTAAGTTTTTTAAGTTTTTACAGATTCTATATATCAAGAATTCCTAGTCATTAGTTATTTCGTTGATATGTAGTTCTTGAATAAAAACCAAATTTTTGTTTACGTTCATACCGTTATATTTTCACTGGTGAAGATGATCCGACAACATTATCGAAAACAATGACTTTCATATGAAACTTTGTTTCGTGTCTCTTATACTAACGAAGATATTTGACATACATACAAGAAAATGACAGTTTTCTGTTGTCTGTAACTAACTTCTGACGGGTTTGAACTTTTACAAACAGATTTTAAATCAACTTATAAAGCTAGAAAATATATTCCATTTAACCACATCTTCATTTTCAATAATAAGACATCCCTGCAATGGCACTCAATCAGGGACACTGTATATTAACGAAAGTATATTTTATTTTTAGCACCACAATTTTGCCACTAGTTTAAACCGTATATTGTTTTGCTTTAGGTTTTTGCTTCATAGGATCTTGTTCCACACCTTGCTTTTCCACTATAGAGAAAGGTGTAATCATCTCTGTTTATTTCTCCTGTCTTCGCCCATGTTACCTCTTGTACAGCTGTGATCTGTATTTTGTATCTTTCTATTTTCCTCGCTATCTCTTTCAATCTCCTCTATTTTCAGCATTGAATTAATGTGTCATCTCGCTATTCTTATTTGTTTGTCACTATTTTGTTTTTTTGATATCTTTTCTCCTGTTTCCTTTAACGTTTGTTTCGGTTCCATTCCACCTCTTATCTGCTAAACTCCCATCCATATTCATGTCCGTTTGCGTAACGTAACGTTTCTAAGGATTTGCATTGTTTCTTCCTTTTGCTTAGTGAGTATATTTGTCCATCCATTCATTTATTATATTTAACAGGAGATTTATGTCTCACTTGTTTTTCACTTTCATAACTGGAATTAATTATTTTCTTTGTTGTACGATGTATCTCCCGTTGCACGTTATTTAGCCTATTCGTTCCTTCAAGAATTTTGCTTTATAACGCGCATGCCATGTAACGTGCATTTGTTTTCTATTCATGACGATACATAAACAGTTAAGTTAACCAACAGATTACTACAGATATCCAAGTAAATACGAAAAGTTATCGTTCGTTCGTTAAGAATCAGGCCACAATCGTAGACACTCGTACTTACTGCTATTAATACGATGGCGTTTTTCATCGTCGAAATGAGACACAAACGTGTTTTGTGTGGGAAGAGCTGTATGGAGGTTGCGAAAATATCAGTAGCCAAGTATGAGGCATTTTGAGAGGTGCGTATTGATTTGTGTACATAATACCTTAAATGAAAGAAATAGTTCTAAAATTATGTATCTTTAATAAAATGTATAGATAATCAAAATTGTAGATTATAAAGTTTACAAAACAACAATAGATGAAAATAAATATATTGATGAATATAATTGAATCAGCGAACTATCTAAAAATTATTTTTTTGATCTTATCACTCATCCATTTAATTGCCAATTTTGAAGTTATAAGTAATAATAATCAAATATGTTTTTAGGGCAAAAATATAGTCCGATGCATTGCATTTTGGTATCCAAGATGACGCAAAATTTAAGATCGCGCAGGGACTATTTTGATTCCTCCATATACGATTCGAGCAAGAAGTTCTATTGTACTGCAGTACTTAAACCTGTTCAAGAAGAAAGGAAGACTTTGGATCCAGAGAGGTAAGCATTCACTTATTATTATTAGCAGTACTTTCAGTGCTATATATATTTTCTCCTACACTCCTATTTTTTACACTTCGATCAATAAAATTGTCAGAATGACTAGCTATGAATAATACTACTATCTATAATTCTTTAAATTTTCCATTTTCAGGACAGTTACCACAGCAGCCCCCGGGGACTGCTGCTTTCATCCCTGATATCGACGAGCTGTTCGATAGCTTTCACGGAAGTGCCTGATTACCACCAGATGGGAAGCCACTCTGCTGCTGCATCACCCAAAGTTATAAACGTGCGGACTTTTGGAACACAGCCATTTCCAAAGTCGAAATGTGGAATTATGCATGCGACGAAAGGCAGACAGGTTGGAAACTACCATCACAAATTGGATGGATGCACTCCATTAAAGCTATTACTTTAATATGGCAAAACATGTAGAGTCGCTGAATAACTAGTATCCGACCTCCAACTTTTAACCAGTATACGCCTGAAAATTTATTTGGTACAAATCATCTCGGTTGTGGCTAAATTGGTAACCCAACAGTTCCACAGTTTGTTACTTCTTTAAAGACTCAAATCAATAATGGTCTCAAAAATCCAAGGTTGCAAGAAACCAATTGTGAGTAAGATGATGAGGATGTTTGAAATAATTTGCAAACTTTTCTCAACGAGGCTGAAGTGACTGGGAGAAGTAATCTGGTAAATCACGTTGGAACCCTTAATACATACATAAGTTATCATATTGCCGAGGAAGCTGTTTCTTCTAGCAATATAAAAATTTTATTATGTTATTTATGTTAGCTGTTTTATTGCTAAACGGGTTCCCGCTCATATTAATTGTGATAAATGTTTAAGTGCTTTAACTTCTAATTCTTCACTATTATGCTATCAATTTCTTTCTTTCAAAAAGTTTTCTGAGCAGCAGAATAAATTAACATATCATTCGGAGAAGTTAGTTATGTCTGTTGGTAATGCAATTACTTTGTTAGAACACGAATTGCAAAATTTGCAAGTAGCAAACATTTAGAAGAAAGCTGTAGTTTTTATCTTGGATTACTTGTTCAACACACTTTAATACTTTTATAGATGGTGTTGTTAAGGGAATCTGTCCCATTGGCATTCCTTGGTGCTGTACCAGACTCAACCGTTACCAACATGACCAACAAAATTCTCGTGGCAAGAAGAGCAAATTGAAAATACAACATCAGTAAAATGTTTACGTCATATTGTTGCATCATTTTTCTCTCGGCCTGATTCTGGATCTAATTTCTTTCGTTTGAGTCATTTGTATTGTTTATATTTTTATTGTATTGTTTTGATCTTTTTTATTATTTATTATTTATTATTATATCTTTGATTTGATTAATATTCACTCATTTTTTAACGTGAAGGGCTACTGTGATTAATTTTTCTTGTCCTTTATAATATACATTTTCTTTTCAAATTTTAGTTTTCATCTTGTACCTATTATACCTACATATATCGTCGGTTTGAAAGTAAGAGTCACTAAGTTACATTTTAATCCGAAATAAATTATAAATATGTAAATACCTGTGAAATACATGCTAGCAAGTATTTACGTGTTAATAATTTATTTTGGATTAAAATGTAACTTTCAAACCGACGATAAGCACATTTAATATTAATTTAAAATTCCCGCCAATAATTTTAAATTGCGCGGCTAGTTGATATCTAGCGCCCTCTTTGTCACCCTCAAATCTTGCTGTGTGAATAGATATATATCTGTCTCATCAGATAACTTTTTACCATTGAGTTGGTGGTCTGTAGGTCGTCTGTAGAGCCGTCAATTTGAATTTAGCAAACATCGTTGTACAAAACTATCGCAGCTATTTATTTTACCCAAAGGATATCGAGAGATCGCAGCCCTATCGTTAAAGTGGCACCCAACTTGTGGCTCGATATATTTAGTACTATCCGTGCAGCAACACAAAGGAAAACAATTGTTTGCATGTGTTTGCAGCCTCTTGGTGGCACGGTGTTAAACATATTGTAGCCACATGGGAAGACGCTTTGACGCTATTACGCAGTACTTTTGGTCCCAAGAAGCCGCCACATTACATTTATAGAGAGCTCTTTGCAGTGGAACAAGACTTAAAAACACCTAAAGATGTGTTTGCTTGTAAAGCACGCGCTCTACTTGTACAATTACCAAGGCATGCATTGAAGGAAGAAGTACAACTGGACATGGTATATGGCTTACTTCACAGACGTATCAGGGAGAAAGTGGTACGCGAAGAACTGTGTTCTTTTAGATCAAGCTCACGCCGCAGAGAAGACATTTTCGGTGAAGGAGAAGCACTACCTCAGGAAAGAGGAGAGAAAACGTCTGCGTTGAGACTCCTGCAAGAATTACGACCACGCGAAAGAGGAATGCAGGAAGAAGTATGAGAAAGAAACCAGCAGCTGCGTCAGCTCAAATGCCAACGCCAATACCAACAGCTAACCATGAGACTAGATCTATTTCTTGTTTTGATTGCGGTAGATCTGGTATGTAAAAAGAGTAACTGCCCGTCGTGCAAAGCATCACCAAGTTGATTTTTACTTAATGGGCGCTGATGCAGAAGTATTTGTATTATTCGTAGAGATACTGGGCTATCGTGGACGTAGTTTTATTGACTCAGCCGCAAAATTAAGCGTAGCTGGACGAACATTCTACGAGAGGTTGGTGTCAAGAAATAAAAACTTTAAAACCAACAGAATAAATATTAAACTGGCGGACAGTAGTCAACAATTGTTCTGGTAACAAAAATAGTGGTATTTCTAAAAGAACGTTCAATCACTACTATCATTGTACTGCCAGAATCCGAAACTTGTACATTATTTGGCATAGATTTCATACAAAATGCTAGGATCGTGATGGAGGCTGCGAATAAAAGCTGGCAATTCGCAGATTGCCGAATAGCTTAGGAATTAGAATTCGAAAGTGGTGTCATGAGTCCCTGTGCCAATCTTACGTCACGAAGAGGGAACCATGTTGCACAAGGAAGAGTAGTATGCACCTTGAACAAATTGAGGGGGTATATAGAGATAGACACAAGAAGATCAGAAATCATTGTCACCTCAGATCACCAGCCGTTGAAGTGGTTAATGACTCTGAAATGACCAACTGGAAGATTGGCTAGGTAGACTCTTTTGATTCAGAGCTACAACTTAAAGATAGAGTACCTGCTTGGAAAGCGCAACATCGTGGCAAATTACTTATCCCGCCCTTCGTGCGACCATGACGATAACCCTAGCTATGACGTCTGCATCTTGAGTATTGACGTTCCCGCTAGATCTGATGCCGACATCAGAAAAGGACTTGGAGGATCCGGACTTAGTTGTCCACTGCTTTGAAGATTCACAATTCCAGGATGATGAGTACGCAAAATGAACAGAAAGAGGATACCTTATGGCAAGTGGAGTGCTATATAGGTATTGCCCAGACGAGGAGAACGTAAAAGCGTTATTGGGGGCGCCTGCTCAAGATACATACATCATTGATTATGTCAAAAATTGTATTGAATATCAGAGGTATAAGGCCAGCAATTGTAAGCCTGCAGAGCTGGTGTGAACGTCTGTGTATGCTCAGAGATTCGAGATAATAGCTGTTTACTCATGGGCCCTCTTCCCGAGTCACCAAGTGGAGAAAGATGGATCTTTATTGTGGAAGATACACGAAGTGGGTACAGCTTCATGAGGTACGGGATACCCCGTAAAATAATAAGCGACAATGGCACTCAGTTTGTCAGCGGTATAATGCAAGAAATCGAGCACTGCTTGAACTTAAAGCAAAGTATAATTCTCGTATACCATCCCCAGGCTAACATGGTGGAACGAAAGAATAGGGATTTGAAGCTCCGACTGTTTATCATACTTGGAGAAGACCATAGTACGTGGTCAAAAAAACTTGCAGCCATAAGATTCGCCATGAATATCAGTCGATGCGCAACCACTGCACATCCAGCTGTCTATTTGACATTCGCCAGGGAACTTCGAACACCTGACGATGTACAACACGATCTTAAGGCTATTGTACACTCCGAGGGTTTCCTCAGTGAGATCACCCCATACTTACGGCGGTTGGGCGTGACGTTGGCGATACTCTCGAACCGTTGGGTACGTATCACGTTTCAGTTCTAGCGAAATATAAGACTGGGGAGACACACAGCATTTATTCGTGATGTCTTTACGAAGATGAGGAAGACCATGAAAGGCCAAACCCTTCACCGGGACATTCACAGCACCAGGGAGGGGGATATAACTTGCATGCCATGTAACGTGCATAGTGATATATAAACAGTTAAGCTAACTTGTCAATTGGAATTTAGTAAACATCGTTTTACAAAACTATCGCAGCTGTTTATTTTACCCAAAATGTATAGAAGAGATCCCAACCCCACCGTTAAAACTTTTCATTGTTGAAGATGCCGATTCAATGTGTTCAGGTCTTCTTTTTCAGGCATTTGTTTGCCTAATCTTCTTACCGTTTATGGGTCTTGCTGCAGATTTAGTTTAATATTTAATTTTAATATTTTAAGTTCCAATATTGCTCCGATTTTAATTTTAATATCCTCGTTGGACGCTTCTTGTTCTTCTAATATGCCTTATGCAACTCTTCCTCTCTTTTCTCCTATTTCCTGTATTTATTGGCTCCATGTTTTCCTAGGTCTCCCCTTTCTTCTCTTGTTGGATCTTTTTGCTTCGTATATGTTCTTTACTAATCTGTCCTCACTCATCCTACATATATGTCCAAACCATCCCATCTGCTTCCTCTCAATTACTTCCACTATAGATTCCTGCTTTAAGTCATTTCTTATTTTTCATTTCGAATTTTGTCAAATTTGGTTCTTCCACTTATTTTCCGGAGGTACTTCATTTCCGCAGCATTTATTGCACTTGTCTTATATGTCTTGTCCACGTTTCGATGCGTATGTTAGTGTAGGTAGAGTGACTGCTTTGTATACATGTAGTTTTATCTTTTTATTTATTTATTTCTTCCCTAGAATAGTTTTATTAATGGAATAATATATTCTGTTTGCTTTTCCTGCTCCATTGGCTACCTCTGCATCAATATTTCTGTCATTTGATATTATAGATCCTAGATATTCGTATATTCTAACTCTTTCTAATTCCTCTTCTTTGTAAAATATCCTGCTTCTGTTACCCTCCGCCGCCCTCTCATTTACAATCATTACCTTACGTAACGGAAAGAATAAAGAGAATTTACTAAAACAATCAGTGACCATAAGTATAAACTGATTTCCATGCGACGTTCTCGGCAGGAGACCGACAACATCTGCACTCAAAACTTGCCAAGGCTTATCCACTTAGGAATGACCACCAATCTTACCCGCAGGGGCCTTCTGTAAAGGTTTGGACGGCAAACAGGTACAACTCCTCAGGTACTTTGCCACATCCGCCTTAAGCCCTGGCCAATAATATTTCCCCATCACATGACCCGTAGTTTTATAAATACCTAGATGACCACAAAGAGGTTCGTCGTGAGCTTGTCGAATAATATCCTTACGCTCTTCCTTAGGTACGACGCGTTTCCACTCCGAAGCATGTTCCGCTAATTCGAGATACGAACCATGAATATGCTTATGAAGCTCTGCGTTAATTAAGCAAAAATCGCGATATTTCTTAGGAGATTTTGTAAGGTTCTCTATCATTCGGAGGTACCATTTGAACCCAGAACCGGTACAGAACGCGACAATACATCAGGGACTACGTATTCGTTACCGTTCCGAGGTACAATTGTGAAGTTATATTGCTGTAGACGAACAGCCCAACGCGCTAATCTGTCTCAAGGGTTTTGTAAATTATTCAGCCAAAGAAGGGAATAATGATCTGTTACTACCGCAAAATGAGTACCCTCAACATACGGACGAAATTTTTCTATGGCAAAAAGGACAGAAAGACACTCGCGCTCTGTTGTACTGAAATTCCGCTCTTGGCGCGTTAACGAACGACCAATGTACGCGGTAGCCTTTTCTCCGTCGTCAAAGTTCTGCGTTAAAACAGCACCAATACCAAAACTCGAAGCGTCGATCTGAATAGTAAAATCTTTCTCAAAATCAGGCATCGCTAACACTGGAGCAGTAACCAAACGATCTTTTAATTCTGCCCAAGCGCTACTGCATTCATCGGACCATACAAACCGTTTATTCTTTCTCAATAGATCAGTTAGCGGAGCAACTAATGAACTATGATGTTTAATAAAGCGACGATACCAACTACAAACTCCTACCATACATCTGACTTCAGTAACATTCTTAGGGGGAGGAATATTTAGTATTGCCTGGATCTTATCAGGATCTACATGTAGACCAGTACGATTAACTAAGGCTAAGTATTTCAACTCATCTCGACAAAACTGGAATTTCTTACGATTCAGGGATAAGCCCGCATTCTGCAAACGGTTTATCACCTCCGCAAGGATTTCTAGATGTCGTTTGAAGGAAGAAGTTACAGTGATTATATCGTCCAAATATGCAAATACATGTGGTTCAAGGTCAGCGCCAAGGACTCGATCTATAAAATGTTGCCACGTCGCGGGTGAATTATGCAGCCCGAACGGCATGCGTTTAAACTGGAATAACCCATGTTTTGGAACAGTGAAAGCCGTATAAGGCTTACTAGAATCAGCCATCCGAATTTCCCAATACGCAGATTTAATATTTATAGACGATAGGTATCTAGCATCGCGAAGTTTATCTTGGATGTGAGACACGTACGGCAAAGGATAAGCGTCACGTTTAGTTACTCGATTGAGTTTTCGATAGTCTACACAAAATTTGTAAGTTCCGTCACGCTTTGGTATCAACAAAATAGGTGATGACCACGGACTATTCGAACGTTCTACTATGCCTTACTCTATCATCTTATCTAATTCAGAATTAACAATCTTTTGCATAGCCTGAGATATAGGGTAAGAGGGCTACAAGAAGTAACAAGGGATTATACTGAAGAAGACATAGCACAGGCTAAATCAGGCTCTAAGGATTGATTATGTCTAGGAGGAGGTACATAAGCGTTAACAAAAGATTTGCGTGTTTCTAGTCGCTTACATTTAGATTTCAAATCCCCCAATGATTTAACCTTTGCCAAACCGAGATGGGTTTGGTAGAACGAAGTCAAATTCCTAAGTATTATCCTTAACCGATTATGTTCAGGAATATGAATCGTTAATTGTGAAAATAGATTCGACATGACCGCAATATACAAATTAATCGACTCGTTCGGACCCTGAGTACGTCGCCCAATTTCATCAAACAACCTTCCATCATAATTCGGTGACTGAAACTCTTCACGTAGCGTAACAACAAGTTCGTCCCAACCAGACAAAGTTTTCCGTATCGCCCGATACCAAATTAGGGCTCTACCCGTAAATAAATCTAAAGCCGACTTAAACAATTGTTCTCTTGTGACGTTACGCGCCATCCTTAATTCATGTACTCGCTCTAAAAAGCGTTAAGCGAAAGTGTATGATTCTCTCCTGAATATTTTACATTCCAATGCATCACTGGAACCGACTTTAACGGAAAATTACTAACTATAGGAGGAGCTATTTCATCTTCGGATTCACTAATGCATTCGTCCTCTGAAGCACCCATAGTGGGAGGAACTAACGCTGCTGGAGAACCCTCTAAAGTATCAGACACCGAGCCACGAGAGCTACGCTTAGCCTTTGATTCAACCTTAGAACAAAGTCACCAAAACCAAAACCAAAGTCACCAAAAGATTAGATTGCCTGGCGCGTTGCGCATCTGTGGTTGGTTTGCACCTATTTGAGCGTACCATCGCATGAAATAGTTTCATAGAAACTTTAAGGTATTCAGGAAAGGTGAGGCCTCCGGAAAAATATTGTACTAACCTGGATAATTCCTGACATTTAGTATCTAACGCTGTTTCATCCTCCTCAAAATTCACACGGATAACTGGGCCAAATAAATTTACCCGCCCTCTCTAATTTCAAAAGTTGCCTAAGTGTTTTTCGCATTTCTACAACAATACTAGTTGAAGAAGGTCCACGAATTTGCAACTCGTAGGCCAGCTCATCCTGACTAAGTCGATTAACCTCCACCTTGAAAGCCATTCCAAAAGAACAATCTAATTAAAGAGTGGAGTTATGACTGAAGATAATCGTCCAACGGTCAACCAAGGGAATTCCAAAATTGACACAAAGCAATTTCAGCTAAATTTAAGGCTAAGTGCAGTCGAAACCTAGAACACACAATTCTTCAAAGCCAGGCCTTACGGCTAGACGATTACACCTTCCAGCCTTTCAACCTTTCGAGCCCCACGTTGGGCGCCAAAAATTGTTACAAATTACTGATTCCGGTTCCGGAATCGGCTGACGTTATCACAAAAGGGAACGCAAAAATACATCAAACAAACAAAAAAAAAACTAAAGTACACCCGCTTGTCCTTTAAAGTCTTCTCAAAAACAACCTCGGTCCAAATACGGCTCCGGATTATGATCGCGCTCTACCTGCGGCAGGCCGATAGCTCGCGGTGCAGGGGGTGAGGGTTCGAACAAACCTTCCGGTGGAAAATAACGACGCCACCTGCTCAATTATTATCTCTTTTCGGAGCCGACCGGTAAGCAGGAACCTCGTTGTTGAAGGGAAGGAGGGGGTATCTGAACCGAGAGGTTCTTACACTAATTCCAATGAGACTCAAAAAGATACGAGACGTGATCGTATATTAACAAATAAAAAAAGGGTAAAAAGTTTACAGGAGTTAAATAGCATGAACTTAAATTACTAAACGGCTTAAACGGACATCATTAGCGATTAGACGCCGAGTATGTTGCGTCGCGAACGCAAGACGAATGGCACCACGCGACCGCCCGCGAAATAGTTCTCAAAGGAGAAGTTACAATAAAAAAATGAGGCGCAGACAGACTTCGGGTCTTTACAACAACAAAAATTAACTCGTTAATGAAATTAACATGGAATTACACCACATGAGGGGTGTCACTTGATTATACACAAAAACTAAAGATTAACGCAAATGTCTAGCTTGATACACACAACTAAGGAAACATAAAAGAAAATAAACAGGTTCGTACTGCCTTGTTTTCACTCCAGATGTACGTATGAGTTACCCAGAATTCCTAAGCTCCAGGTTTAATTCCGCGCATGGCCCGCCGAACCGAGATGGCGTCACCTCATGTTTCTTGACTGTACCCAGTAAACTCTTGACGGTAACCAAGAAAACAAACTCTTGCCTGTAACCAGAACTCTAAAATAGAAAAGAAACACAAAACTAAGGAAAGGAAAATGCCAATCGAACTAGTACTTTACCATGCGTTCAACATGAGTTCAATCCAACATGTCGGTCGGACGTAGAGGAAAGGTTTAAATCCGCAACCATGCGTAAAACGAAACGACAGAGCTTCCAAAACACTCCAACGAACCAAACTCCAACAAAAGTCGTTTGCAGTGGTCGACTTGCGTATCCGCCACAACGACGTAATTACAACCCAAGATAATACAAGTCTTGTCGACGCTCACCTTCTTCCTCACCGGACCTTAAGAGATGATCTTATCAACTGCCCACTTTACCTACGATTCCCCGATAAGCGGCGTAAAGAACTCGCGCATGTGCTTTGCGAAAAATTCGGAAGAAGAAAAACGTTCGATTGCTCGATTCTAGCATTAAACAAACAAGCTCGCTAGACGCAAATATACAGGGAACCAAAAAATGAACGTAACATTGTGTGTTCCTCCTTTTTCGTCTATCCAGAGCTTTTTGAAGCCCACTGATGGGCTAGAAAGCTGAAAATTGGCATGCATATAGAAAAAGGCCTATGTCAAATCCTAACGTAGCCGAATTTTTGATTTTTGACCTGTGGGCGGAGAATTAAGACGAAAAAGGGACGTGGCAAAATTCAATTTTTTAACATTTTAGCTTATATTTTCTTTTTCTTCCTGCCTGGTAGGCACAGGCTTAACAGCTAGTGTAATCTATAATACTCTTCGCCTCTCTGCTATCCACTACATATGTATATTTATCTTCCATCCTCTATTCCCAAAACGTATTTCCAATTTTGAGATTATTTGTTATGCAGAAGTTCAGCATTGTTTCTCCATTCCTGTTTAAAGTCTCTTCTCTAAACCTTCCTATACATCCACCACCCCTGTTTTCATCCATACCGACTCTAGAGTTCCAATCCCCCATTAATATTAAATAACGATCAAGAAGACATGCATCAATATCCAAAGCAATGACGAGGCTTGTATCGCATGGTCCATTGCTGCAGCCTTTCATCCAACATGTAAAAATAAATTTAGGACGACGAATTATCCGCGTTACTCAACGGTTTTGAATTTAGAAGGTGTTGAGTTCCCGATGAAGTTAAAGCATATATCTCGCATTGAAGCAGAAAATGACACATCTTTAAATGTATATGGTCTCGATTAAAATAATTAGACCAAAGTTCACGAAATTGTGGGACCACTATATTTAACTAAGGTGAAACGAGACACGCATGTCAATCTGCTGCTGGTTGACGAAGCCCAGAAGTCCCATTATGTATTCATAACAGATTTGGCGCGGTTGATATCGGCGTCGCTATCTCACAATATCATCAGATGGAAGTTAGCACCTACAAAGACTTCGAAGTAATCCGTCTCACGAGTCGCCATCAGCAAATCGTTTTGTCGCGTGAGACATACAATGGCGTATACTATTTGAAGGAGCTGACTGATCAAAAGATATCCCTACTGAAAGGGGGACTATCAAATTCTACAACACTGTTTTAGACATGTGTACTAAAATGGACGGCGGTCTATGCCAAAACGTAAGATCGCGTTAAACCTGCCATGAAAATTCGAAGACCGCCCTGCTTATGCTGGAAGCGCTTTACTTCGCCTATAACACCATATTCTACGATCACGAAATTATGGGAGGGCATCGATTAGAAGAGTACTTCTCCAAAAATATTATTAGTTTTATATTATACTTTGTCAATATTTATCAGTGTCGATATTGTATAATACATTATTAGAATTATCCTTCTCATCTAAATGAATTGTTAAAAATATTTTCATTTTTATATTATATTTTATAAATATTTATCAATGTGTCTATTTACACATTTTAGTCATTTTCACTTATATTAAACCTTCTTAGAATTATTTTCATTATTTAAATAAATTGTTAAAGCTAAAACCATTTTTTAAAACCTTAATACGTACCTTTAACACTAGTGTCTGGGGAATAAAGCGGAAATGAACAGACATCGTGACGTCAGCACTATGCAATGTTTTCACGGTTTATAGGGATGTCAGTTTAGTACAAACAAGAAATTATTTATAACTTTTTATTAAATAATCGAGTAGTATATTTACATTACATTGCGTACACCCACCGAAACCTTTTTTGTGATTAAAGCAAGCTACTATAAATTAGACTTAGGGGTGCACTAATATATTCTAAATTAACTATATCTAAATCTACATATTTTCTTAAAAATATTTCTTTCTGATGCTCTTTAACACATATTTTAGACGTGTTTCGTCATTTACGGATATGTGGGGCACACGCCATTCAATTCTTTCAATATCTAAACTCGCTTTTTTGATGCCATCAGCGATCTCGATTCCATTAATCTCGTAACGGATATGTTCGAATAGGAATGCGTAGGCATTATTGGCCAAAGCGCAGGCTCCGGTTCCAGCTGCATCTACATTAAACCTTCTTGACCGTCTTGATGCTGAATGCAGATGCGTACTGCGCCGTTTAAATTAACATTGCTTGTAGTGGGGTAGTAAGTGTGGTACTTCTCCTTGGTTACAGTTTCGTTGAAATTGAATCCTTCGAATATCTCCAAGTTTTCCATTGGTGATCACTTTCAAACCTATGGACTCGAGGACCGCGATGTAGGTATGCGTTAATTGTTGAACGGTTTGTTCGAGAATGAAGTGAGACAGTGCAGCACGTCGTATTTTGTTCTTTAGAGTGATAAACTCCAACCCCATTACAATTTCTTCAATTCTAGACGTATCACGAATTCCTCTCCTCGGAAATCCACGGGGTTACCGTTCTCATTTAACAAGGTTAAGATTATGTTGCCTATACCCATTTTATTGGTAGATAAATTACGTGTTGCGGTTCGATGTATATGCTATAGCCGGGTTACGATGCGGTTTGAGAAACAGTCCGTCAACTTTTTTGCCAAATGCGATGGACTCCATTGTTTTGTTATGCTTACGCGCCACTTCGAGTTGTTTTTGCACCTGCTTGGCTTTATTTACCGCGCTCACGACGTCCGCCGCGCTACCAGCGAGACTTCCGATATCTGAAAAGCCAGCTACAATAGGTATAAGGGGTAGTATACCTCTTTACTTTTGATAATCTCACGAAACGGCTTAAATCTCGATACTACTTTCTTTTTCAACTTGAACCCCGGACCTAATCTCCTTTTCGCTTTCATGATGTTAGTTACCACCCAAGCCGCCGCTATTTCGCTGAAACTAGCGTCCTACGCCAGCACCGTAGAACACCCCAATGTACTCATCGATGGAATATTTTTCAGTACCCCCAGGACAATAAAATACACTACAAATGTAGCGCAACTGCAAATCCGTATGCTACCTCAACCCCCTCCCCTCCGTACATATATTTTTTTAGTCATTGGGCATATGGGGGCAGTCAATTATTACATGCAATCATTAATATTAAACTTTGTAGCAAAAATTATTTCCAAGTGCGGATATCTTAACCACCGGTTGTGTGTGCGCAAGTGGACAGACAGACTGACGAGAGAGACAGAGAACAATGGCCGTTAGCCTGTCTCACTAATGTGTACTGTGCATTTTTTCTATTTAGTTTTACCTTAGCTTTGTATATTTTATTAAATAAAGTGATCAACATGTGAATGGCGATTCAGTCCTGCATAAAGAATTGGCGCCCAACTTAAGGCCTCTTCAACGTAAACGAAGTTTTGTTTATGCAAGAGTCAGAAGAACCATTTTCCCGCCTTCTATGTTGCAATCCAGGCGCGAATAAAATAAGCAAGATTAGAGGTAAAAATTAAAAAAGAAGAAAAACTGTAAGTACTGCTTTTCAAGTCTTAATTGCGACAGTGTATTTTCACTGTCGTGTGTGCACTTCAATAATAGACTTGCTAATTTCAGAAAAATTGTGCATTTTCCTATGAATACGATCGTAGAAGTATTTATACGGCCTTTTATCACATTATTATTCGGTATAATAATAGACTCTCAGTGGATATTTCATGTATTTAGTGCATGCGTATAACTATGTTACTCGAACTATTACGTTGTATTCGCTATAATTTAAAGCTAGCTATAGTGCGTTTCATATGGACATAGTCTCTATACACTCCTATAGTGCGTTCAGCACTATACTCTCAGAAACATTCAGTTACATAAGCTATAACCTAAGAAATAAGCTGAACAATACGTCCCGTGAGGAATCATCAAATTCTAAAATGTCAAATCCGGTGTTGATGACTGAACAGCTTCAAGCTCTCATCAATGGAATGACTCAAGCCCTAGTCACTTCCCAAGCTCAAACCCCATCACCAGTACTCAGCGGGAATTTTTCGAACTGCGCTTCGCGATTCTCTGGTAACAAAGGTGAGGATGTTGAGGCTTTTATCAATGCTATTAGCATTTACAAGGGTTGCGTAAATATTTCAGAAGAAAACGCAATCCGTGGTTTACCCATGTCGTTTGACAGTAACGCTGCAACCTGGTGGCAAAGAATCAAGTCGAGTATATCGACCTGGGGTGAAGCTTTGGCAGCTTTGCGACATTCTTTCGGCTATAACATGCCGCCGTATCAGATTTTCAAAGAATTGTTTTCACGACAACAACGTGACAAGGAACCTACCGATATCTTTGTAAATTCTGTTCGTGCGCTCTTAGCATGCATACCTGACGAACCAAAACTGCATGTAACTCATCAGATTGACATGATTTATGGGTTACTACATCGCAGGATCAGACATAGGTTACCAAGGGAACAAATTGATACCCTTTCGGAGTTAATCGAGAAAGCTCGATCCATTGAAGATAGTCTTAATGAGGTTATACCTATTGCTAAACAACCGTGCCCAAATGATGACAAGACACGAATTCGTCCCAAATGTAACCTTTGCAAGAATTTCGGTCATCTACAAACAGATTGTAGGAAATATGCTGCTAGTCAGTCCAGAGTAGCTTCAACAAGCACTACTGCAAAACCTACTAAGTCTGCGAATATCAGTTGTTTTGACTGTTGAACGCCAGGATATATACGTTCCCAGTGCCCCAATTATCGTATTCGTACTTCAGCACATAGTTCGCCTTCTTCAGCTGTAAATGTTGCCGATATTTCTAGTGCAGTCACATCATGCTTAGATGTTCTCATGACAGAAATTTGTTCAGTTGGTTGAGGTCTCGCCTATATCGATTCTGGTGCGAAAAGCACCATTGAAGGAAATTTGTTATACTCTCATTTTTGTGAGTGAAACTTGCCTTACAAGGAAAAGCTTGTACAAATAATTCTAGCTGATGGACAATTACCAAAGTACATACGAAAATTTTTGAAACCGACGTTGTACTTCAAGGGAAAAGAATCCCTGCTACATTCTTGGCGATGCCTGAGCATAAGAATAGCAAAACACTGCTTGGAATAGACTTCATTACCGATGCCGATATAGTTTTAAACATTCCTAAGTGGCAATGGTATTTCGAAGAAGATTCTTCGACCAAATTTTGTTTCTTCTCAGAACCTCTAGTGAACAAGGACAATGGTCCCAAGATTTGCCAAGTTGAAATTGCTCTTAAGGATGGCGATGGTCCACACTTGACAACGGAGCAAAAGGATCAACTAACGGAATTATTGAAGCAGAATATTTCTGTGTTCGAGAAGAGTAAGGAATTAACACAATATGCAGAGCATTACAAATAGTTGACGGTTGACAATCCTGTTTACCAACCGCCGTATCGTCTTTCACCTGGTTAGAAAGAAATCCTACAAAAAGAACTCGATAGATTATTAGATGATGGAATAATCGAGGAATGTGAATCAGCTTATGCCGCTCCAGTAGTTTTGGTACCTAAACCTGATGGATCTACTAGGCTTTGCGTTGATTACAGACGCCTAAATGAGATTACCGTTCCAGTTCAGTATCCTTTACCTAGAGTAGATGATTTACTTCATTCCACAGTGAATACTGCCCACATAACTACTTTAGATTTAAGAAGTGGTTATCATCAGATACCGGTCAAGAAAGCAGAGCGAGATAAAACTGCTTTTGTAACTCGTTTTGGTACACTCAGGTACAATGCTATGCCTTTTGGGTTACGAACAGCACCTGTAACATTCCATCGTTTAGCAGATCGTTTTCGCTCTGGCTTACCGCATATTTCCATCTTAACATATTTAGATGATTTGATTATTATGTCTCCAACCTTCGAGAGACATCTGAATGATTTGGAGGATGTCCTTAAGAGACTCCGGTTATTCAAGCTTCATGTAAATCGTGCCAAATGTACTTTCTGTGACGATAGTGTTAAGTACCTTGGTCACATAGTGAATAAAGATGGTTTTAGCCGAGTCCGAATAAAATATCCGCCGTAATGAACATGAGGGCCCCTCAAAATGTAAAACAAGTTCTCAGCTTCCCATTCCATGGTTTCCCATTTCATGGTTTGGAAGATTTCTTCCAAATTTTGCTGAAATTTCTAGAACATCGAGTAGCCTAACAAGGAAAACTTCTAATTGGAAATGGAGACACGATCAAGAAAATACTTTCAATCAACTGAAAAAGTTATTGACTACTGCATCTGTGTTGCGTCAAGCTGACCCAACCAAACTCTGTATTATTAGAGTGGATGCCAGTTCCTTTGCATTGGGAGCGGCTTTACTTCGAGGAAGGGGGAGGAGGGAGGAGAAGGGAGCCGAGGAAAGAGTCATAGAATATACCAGTTGTCTACTGATCCCTGCGCAGAAAAATTACCATACAACCGAGCGCGAAGCTCTGGCTTTAGTATGGGCGTTTTCGAAATTTCGTGGATATATCAAAAGTTCCAAGGTCATAGTGAAGAGTGACCACCAACCCCTTCGATGACCGATGTCTTTGAAGTCTCCAACAGTACGTCTTGCTCGATGGGCCCTGGCTTTACAACCTTACGATTTAACGATTGAATATGTACCTGGACGTCAGAATGCCCTGGCTGATACGTTAAGTCGCCCTATCTGTCATGATAGCAAGCAAGGTGATACTTGTAATATATGTCTCGTAACCGCCAATCTTCCCGTTGATGACATGAAGACAACACGAGAAAGCCAGCTGTCTGATCCCGATCTTGCCCAGATTATCAAATGCTTTGAATCACCAGACATTGTTCGGTCGAAATTAGAAGATGGAGTGATCGAGGTTATTTAATGATGAATGGAATTTTGTATCGTTACTCACCAGATCATGATGGTGAGGAAGCACAGCAAGTAGTACCTAAAAGTTTAGTTCAAACAGTGTTGAAAGAAACACATAATTCTCCACTTGCTGGCCATTATGATGTGGAACGCATCCTTCAGAGAATCATTCCCAGATATTTCTGGACCGGAATGCGTCGCGATGTCACTGCTTACGTATCTCAGTGTATCGACTGCCAAAGATATAAATCTTTCAATAAGAAACCGTCTGGACTGCTTCAGACGCCCATTCAAGTCCAACGATTTGTGGTTATATCAATCGATCTCTTTGGGCCTATTCCAGAGACGCCAACTAATGAAAAGTGGATTTTCCTTGTGGAAGATACTTCCACAAGTTGGACAGAACTGTTTCCCCTGAAAATTGCATCTGCTGAAGCCTGTGCTAGATGCCTAATTGATGAGATCATTCTCCGTTTTGGAACCCCCAGGAAAGTTATTAGTGAAAATGGAGTCCAATTCGTGAGCGCCGTAATGCAACATGTAGTCCAAGCCATTGGATTTACTCAGAGCTTAGTTCCATTGTATCATCCCGCTGCAAATCCTGTAAAGAGGGAAAATAGGGATTTGAAGACGCAGTTAGCCATCCTCACAGCCAAGGATTATACCGATTGGAAAGACAAATTGCCTTCTATTCGCTTTGGTTTAAATACCTCCGTATGTCAAACTACTGGATATACGCCAGCATACCTCACCTTTGGTAGAGAATTGCGTACGCCTGATGATGTACGCCGAGATTTCAAGGCCATTATCGATAATGATAATTTTGAGCCGGTAATAACTCCGTATCTCCGCTTACTTGCTTGTACTGAAGCGCGAGATAATCATGAACGTCAACAAGACGCCCGTAAGAAATACGCTGATACTAAGAGAAGAGATGCTTCCTCCAAAGTATCCGACTTAGTCCTGGTTAACAGTCACGTCATGAGTAGAGCTAGAGCTGGGATTATTTCAAAATGTGTACCCCGTAGAGATGGTCCTTACAAAATTTCCCGAGTTGTTAGTCCTACCTCTTACGAAGTTGTGGATCCATCCAACCTATTGGTACCCTGTGGTGTATACCATGGCTCTGCACTGGCACCGTATAAACCTTCCACATCGGAAATGACCCCGCATGTGCGAATACATCCACTTCGGACCAGAGGAAGACCGTGAGCGACCCCAGGAGCTCCGCCTGTGCCTCCCAGTCGTCCCAGAGGAAGATTCCGAGCGACCCCAGGAGCTGCGCCTGTGCCTTCCAGCCGTCCCAGAGGAAGGCCTTGCCGAACCACTCCGGAATCTTCATCGACGTCGGCATCTGTTTCGGCTTCGAGTGAACCGCGTAGTGTACCACCGCGAAGTGCCGTTTCACAAAAACCGTGCACGATCAACGAACCGCGTAGATCCCTCCGGTTAAAATCTCGAATCACTTGAAATAATTCTTTGATCGTGTTGTATCACACCCGGATCAGTGTCTAGCAAGAATTATTTCCAAGTGCGGATACCTTAACCATCGGTTGTGTGTGCGCAAGTGGACAGACAGACTGACGAGAGAGACACAGAACAATGGCCGCTGGCCTGTCTCACTAATGTGTACTGTGCATCTTTTTCTATTTAGTTTTACCTCAGCTTTGTATATTTTATTAAATAAAGTGATCAACATGTGAATGGCGATTCAGTCCTACAACTTCTTTTTCAGGGCTGAATTGTAAATATTTTATATTGTATTATAGAGTATATAATAATATATTTTAATTCACTACATTACTACGATGTACGCGCAAAAATCGTGCAATACAACGGAACTATCATCAGGCTGGTTCCCAATTAGCCTTCTTTCTACCTAGGCTCTTATACACCGTTTCTTTTTTGCAACATCAAGTTAGAACAGAATGAAAGAGCGTATTTTTCTACTTTCACAAGAAAGCCGTAATTATTCTTTTTAATATTAAACTTTCGCATTGAAGATCTTGAGAGCCCCCGTATACCTCGTATACGATCAAGCGCGATGTTTATTTTTCAACGTAGAAACGTAAACGCTAGTAAAATTTGAGCCATTAATTTAGCATTATCCAATGGGTCATGTTAGCTTTACTTGTTTTGCCTTCTTTGAATCCAATTAAATGGGTCGTGCGGGCGGAAAAAGATAGAACGACGAACATCTCATTGGAAAGTAGAACCGAATGTTTATAATTTAGATAAAGAAATGTATATACTAGTAAAATTAGACCATATAACAAGTAAGGTCGTCTACGTTTGATTATGCGTCCCTCGTTCGCCTGTGTCTCATTCTGAGTTCAATGACGTTCAATTACTTATCGAGAAATCCATTACGATACACAATTTGGTGATTCTAAAACACTACATAAATTTGCCTAATCTATTTTTTAATAAGTATTTTTCTTTTGCGCTCATTGACTTGCTTCTACCTTATATAATCTTCATAAATATACCGATTAGATATGATAAACACCGTGTAGATATGATATAAACATGTTTTTGCAGAATTATTGTTTAGAGAACATTTCCTCGCAATAATGTTTATCTGTTTAAAGTATTCATGAGCGCACACGACAGAAGCTAATATGTAATAAATGGATATTCATTTCATCAGTTCACGTTCTTATGCCCAGAAGAACCTATAACTGATTCTAACTGATCAACAGAACTATTCGCAGAATTAGTAGGTAACACATATAATGCTACTAATCTAATATGTACATCGTTGTAAAAATAAGTCAGCAATTAAGGATTTGCAATTACAAATACCACCAGTCTAATCTATAATCCTAGATCTATTAATCATAATACACTCAAATTATATTTCGCAAGTCGATATCAGTGTTGGCAGCAGTGCAAGCACAATTTTCAGTTTCAAGCAACTATCTAACTAACATCAAGGACAGAGTATCAAATCAATTTCCGCACTCTTTTTCAACAATTCGAGGTTAGGCGACAACATTTCTTGTATGAAAAGTATTTTGTCACTATACGCATTCTTAGCTTTACAAACATTAACCTTCGTCCCCTCGTCCTACCTAACCTAAAGATAAGCCATAACAACCGGTAGCTTACAGAATGCAGATTTAATTTATACACCTAATGCAGTTTGGTAGGTATATACAGAGAATTGTTAATTGTAGTTATATAGTAAAATTAACAAATTCTTTATTCAGATCCGTTGTTGTAGCGCAAACCGTATTCGATAGGCGGAACTACATTTTTGCCGGGAACTGTATTTGATTTTAATTCATAAGTAGTTGATGAATATCTAATTGGAGATCATCTTCATTTACTCAGGTATTTCCACTTCGCTTTGGACTACCCATTCTCTTTTAAATCGTCCGTTTTTGGTTCATTGTTTTTGCCTGTCTTCGAGTCCTATATATTCGACGGTATCAGCATACATTTTTCGCCCCACTCGCTTATCGCTAAGGTTCGACAAACGAGTGTATGGTAAGTTATCATTTAGTAGTGTAAATCAGAGTGACGCTGTCATTCCACCGCTTATCTCCACTTAGTGGCAAGCCGCGAAATTAAAGTTCGGAGGAGTGACCGTGTCAGTCCGGTTTACACTACTTACCACGCACTCTTTTATCGAACCTTGCTTATCACCGTAATATGATTTAGTTATTGCATTTGGTTAAAAATATCTCTGAATATTTGGATTGGATTTTTGGAATTATTGGAGTTTGAGAGGTATTTCGACGATTTATCAATCGGATTTGGAATGTCAACTAGGTTTGTAATGGATATTTCATTGATTATCCGCAATCTCCTTGTTGGAACAATTATAACCGTTTTCTTCGCCACGTGGTGTGATTGATAACCTTAAAATACGTCCAACAACTTAGATATGTCTTGATTCTTTTATTGTGATGCTGCAATACCGGTTTGGTGATTTCTATTTTAGGCTTTTATTTTTATTTTCTCATGCGTTTTCCTCTTATTTTTATTCTACGTTTTCTGTTACGTTTTTCTGGTACTTACTTTTACCAGTACTATCACCAGCACTTTCGCTAGTACCCCAAGTACTAGTGCACTAGTACTTGGGGTACGTTTACGGTATCGACTTCGTTGACGACTTGTTTTTGAACCTATCCTTTTCTACATGACGTCATCAAGCAACACCAACTGCTCCATCAGATAAGTTTCACAACATACATATTTAATCGGAGAATACGAGTAGAGTCCCGTTAATGAGTCTACCTGGAATACTGGGTACGAGTGGAGTCCCTGAAAGGGTACGAGTAGAGTCCCGTGTAGGAAGAAGATAAAATTAATTTATTTTCGAAAATCTTTTATTCTATTTAATCGTTTCCGCCCTAAAATAGACAAGTAGTTATTTGAAATTCAGATGTATTTTTAATTATTTATTCGGAATCATTAGAAAGTACTAGCTTTCTATTTAATCGTTATTTGTTCTTATTAATCCTTTCCGTCTTAAAATATTCTAATGTCCTACCTGCCCTAATTGAGTTTTACTTGCTTCTATAAAAGTGGAAATGAATTCAAAATGAACATCAGTCTAATTTTGCACTCCTTGTGTAAATTTTAGAAGTAAAAATGAATCTTGAAGTAATGTAAAGCGAAAAGGGAAAACCTATTCTTGTTATAAACAACTTTAAGTTTAGATTTCAAAAAATTTTAGCCAATGACGTTAAAAAGTGGGTTTGTTCAGTTGGTGCTACAAAAAAGTGTCCTGCGTTCCTAAAAACAATTGGTGCTAATGAAATTATTGAACTTAAAGAAAATCATAATCATGATCCAGTGAGTGATAGGCTGCTAGATAGACAAAAGATGAGTAATAGTTTAAAGCGCAAAGCAAGTGACGATATAACGGAAAGACCATCGAAAATTATCCACAAAGAACTATCAAAAGGTGATATCGAAACTCTTCTTCACAAAGACGTAAAGTGTATAGCAAGAAATATTAGTGCTGCAAGAAAATCTGCTCTACCGTTCAATATACCAAAAACAAGAGAAGAAGTACACCAAGTGTTAGAAAGGTTAGACTTGAAAACAAATAAAAATGAAACTTTTTTGCTGTATAACAACAACGAAAATGGCGTAGTAATATTTGGCACCAAGACGAACTTGGAGTTTTTATCATCGCTGGACAGTTTTTATGTGGATGGAACTTTTAAATCTAGTACAAACCATTTTGTTCAATTATTCACTATACACGGACTACAGAACAACTATTACATCCCACTGATATATATTTTACTTCCGGATAAATCCACCCAATCATATTTAATGGCTTTTCAAAATCTAATCAATTTGTGCAATGACATTGGCAAAATTCTTCAACCAAAATCTGTAGTAGCTGATTTTGAACTTGCGATTCATCAAAGCGTGAAACGAGCTTGGCCAGAAGTAGCTGTAATAGGTTGCCGTTTCCATTTAGGTCAAGCTTGGTAAGTTGTACTTTTTAAACTTTTTAAATGATAATTTATGTACTCATTCTTTGTTTTTCTTTGTATAGGTTTCGAAAGATACAACAGTTGGGAATTTCATCATATTTTAAAAATAAGGAGACTGCTGTTTGAAAGTTTCTGACTTACACGTTTGGACTACAGTTCTTACCCCCGACCAAGTAGGAGAGTGCTTTGCGTTTGAACTAGCAGAAATTTTACCAGCTGACGAGAAAGTCAGAAAATACTGTGATTACCTCACGGATTTTTATGTAACGGAAGACTCTACATTTCCACCTCAAGTATGGGCCAGTTCAGAAAATTCTTCATTTCGCACTACTAATGCTTGTGAAAGTTTTCATTCAAGGTTTAATCAAAATTTTTACACCAGCCACCCGAACATATTTTTGTTTACAAAACTATTGTTAAACTTTCAAAGTGAAACATACATTAAAATGCGCAGTTCTGTTCTTATGCCCTTAATTAAAAACAATAAACTGAGTATTTTTGTTAAGGAAAAAGTGAAAGAGTTTAATGATAACCATATTTCAAGATTTGATTTTATAAAACTTGTTTCTTATAGATTAACACCTTATTATTAAACATGTATTTAGGTATTTGATAAATTTATATGTGCAATAAAAAAATAATAATAATAAACTGATAATTTTTTATAACTATATACTATATGTTTTATATATATATTTTCATTTAAAATAATATACATACGAGTAGATATTAAAAAAAAATTATTTTCGAATTTTATTTGTACCTACCAACAAGGATAGAAACTTTTACGTCTCGGGACTCTACTCGTAGTACACCTTTTTTGGGATGGGGATTAAAACAGGTAAACGGGACTCTACTCGTATCTCCCCTATTTAATAACGGTACGCCTTGCAAGGACGTTTGTAGCTGTTTGTACAAAATATTCGAAAATATTCGAATTCCTTTTTCCCTTTAATTTTTAAACATTTATATGTTGATGTCGACTTGTTTGACTTAATTTCGAGTATTTCCTTTTTTATTTTGAACCATACGTGTATTTGCCTCTGGTATCCCTCTTCGCCTTATCTTTGACGCAATAGTCTTAGTGAATTGTTGTGTACTTGCCTGTTCCTCCACCAACAAATTTTCCTCTCTAATCTGTGAGATATCCGAGAGATATCGGAAGTAATTGCTGAAACGCAGTAGCTCCCTTTTACCATCTAGAAATTAAGTTCGGGACACACTCCCGTCTCCACTGAGATAGTCTGGTCACCCGAAGACCAATAAGAGATAAGAAGATAATCCCAAGGTTTGTTTCCGCTTCTTTGTTTGTTTCGCCACTTTAATTAAATATTAAAAATTAAATTAAAGTCTAATCACATAATTTCGAAATTTCGTCGTAATTTAATGCAGAATAACGATGCCCAGTTGTACACACATTCAAATAGTGGATGCGTTAAACTATTTTAGTATTTTACAAGAGAGTAAATAATGATATCGGTCAAACTCGAACTTAACAGTCAGATTGATGTGCGTGAAGAATTTAGCATATCCGGCATTTGAATACTTACATATACGATTAGGTTTTACCACATTGTGTATTTTAGTTCGTATGTTTAGTACCCCCATAACTATACAACTTAATTGCGGAATTTCTTTGGTAATACATATATGTACATATATATCACACAATAATTATGCGTTTTGTACTCTACTGTAGCGTGGTGTAGTGATTTAGTCACCAATCCAGTTTGGATCAAAAGAAACGTTTATCGGCTGTGTGAAGAAATGCAGATACAACATAAGTATAAGCCAATTAATGTTGACTAAACAAAAACGGTTTCTTAAAAAATAAGGTGACGGTCGTTGGATTACTGCAGTTCTATTATTTTATTTTATGAGAAAGTATCGTTCTAGTGCCAGTATACATGTATTACACGTGTAATTATGTATATTCCGATGTAAATGGTCATGGCGTATAAGTATGATATATTTTCCTGATCTTATACCTGAGGCCATTGGCCGACGCCTATGTATTGTCAACATCCATTACATTAATGGCCGTCTTTAAACTAAATTAGATGCTTTCAGTGTGAATAGAATTACTACGTATATGCGTTTCAATCATATTATGATGGGCTCGGTGTAGGTGCGGCAACATTAAATGTTGTTTTCGGAAAGTTGTTAAATAAAGCAATTGGAAATACAATTCTGCAAGTTTACACTGCCTGTAAAGTATATAATATACATATGCGAATATCAACATGTAAATATACATGATTACTTGTAATTATATTCCCGTTTTCGTTCTAATATTGACAATTACAGCGAGTTATGCATGGAAGTTGCGCCACAGGTGTGGCCGGCGTTTAAACTAGAGTAAAGTTTTATATAGATACAAATACATACAATCTTTCGTTAATTAGCATCATTTTAAATACCTTCTCTACCACTTTCAGATCAATTCAATAACAAGTTTGGAGTTAATAGCTATATTTTGACAACGTTAAGATAAAGTCCTCGGATAACCTTCGTCAGTAATATATAGGATCTGTAAAAACGGTTTTATTGTGCAACTGCACATACATACATATATCTAAACCATGAAAACGAAAGGAAAACACTTATATCAGAAACGGTCGAAGCCTTAACAATTCTGTTCATGGACTAGGGAAAACCCAAAGGATAACATAGCAAAAAGTTTCCTTATGAAATGCAAATAGCATTTTAATAAATTACTTAAATTCTGAAATTAATAGTTTTATATCTTTTTGTATTTTTGTCATTTCGTATATTAGTTTTTTTTTATGTTTATTTTGTTTTTTAATATAAATTTGTAATTATTGTGTTACAGCCGTTATTGCACCAAAATCATTATTTAAACAATACTTATGATTATAAAACCTTTTCTTTAAATACTTTTGTGTCTGACCGATGTAACACCCATCACAGTAATTTATTTTATAAACTACATTGATATGATTTTCTTTTTATTTTTATTAAATTTATGTTTTATTGTTGAACACTTAAACCTTTTGAGATTATAACTGTTATTATTACCTTTACTACATCTATTATATAATTGATTAATTCTATTTTTAACACTTTTTTGTAAAAGACATTTGGATAATCATTTTTATTTAAGATTTATCTAACTTTATTGAAATTCTTTTCTCTAAACTCTGGATTAACTAATATAACCTCCTCAAACATAATTTTGATGTCTATCTGTATCCATAGACTTTATATGCCAATTTGTTTTTACAATGCGGTTATTGTGTATGATTAGATTAAATTAGATACTTGAAGTGGCAATGATGCCTGTCCCACTGCGAGCTTTCCAGATCTATTGTGGTCCTCATGCCTCCTTAAACTCTAGTATCGGCATATTCGTCTCCTATGTTTGACAGTTTCGTCCTTGCTAATTCCTTGCATTGGCACAGGGCGTGGATCGCGGTTTGTTTGTCAATCTACATATCGTTTCTTCTGTCGAGCTCATCTTATTCATATCCTTGTTGGGCCTGCAGTGCCCTGTTAGTAGGCCTATTGTCACCCTCACACGCTCTCTGTTCCTGCGCAGTAGGTCCGCTGTAAACTTAGGCATTTGTTCTCCGGTCCTATGAATGCCACTGACGAGGCCTCTCGGGCCAGTTCGTCAACTTTTTTAATCCCCGGTAGCCTTCGTGCCCCGCAACCCAAGCTGTAGCCACTTTTGCGCGACTGCAGAGTTCATTCAGAGTGTACACACAATCCTATACAAGCCTTGAATCGACCTGCACCGAACCTAGTGCCTTCACCACTGCTCGATTGTCGAAGAAAATGGTCACCCTGCGATTTGATCCGCCTCGCTTATTCATTTCTCCGAGTCAATAATTTTCCGCGGCTACTTCCGCCTGAAAAACCGTCACATCTTTACACATCTGGACCATCGTCGTTTCTCTGTTTTAGAGCCGTCCGTGTACCAGATAGACTGCTCCTGTATAGCTGGACCTTGTTTCCGTTCCTCTCTATATGGTATAATTATTTTATATTTTTTCTCAAAGTTCAATTTGTGAACTATGGCATCACTAGGCTTACCTGTGAGGGGATCTGTCTTAAGTTCTTCAATCAACATATGATGGTTAGTGCCATGGACTTACATCAATCTGTAGACTATGGACCTTGCTACTCTTTCTATATGGATATCTAGAGGTGCTAAATTCATCTGTGGGAGTTGTTCTCATTGCTCCTGTGGCACTTAAACATGCGAGTCTTTGTACCCCACCTAGTAGGCTGGTAGTTTCTTTATGTTTTGTTTTTAGGCACCACACAACTGCTCCATACGTTACCATGGGCAGTATAAATGGTAAAGTCATCTTAAGACTAAGGCGTCGTTTTTCCCACACATTCGCCTACATCTGTCAAGGGTAAATCTCGCTTTATTGGTGGCTTTTTGTATGTGAGAGTTCCACATAAGCCTTTGGTCAAACAGTACTCCTAGGTATGTAGCCCCCTCCACAATGGGAATTTCTACCTTATCTAACCTTCTAGCGCTTTCTTTTTGATGAAGGCAACTATCTGTGTTGTATTAGCGTTAAATATATAACTGCTCTTGCCTGCACCAGTTTTGCACTACATTTGTAGCGGTTTGTATTCTTTCTGAGATGACACTATCACCCCTGCGAATCGTCCTCGCACAACGATAGCTAGGTCATCTGCATAGGCAATAAAAGCCTCCTTCGGATAATTTATTAAGGAGATAGTCCACTGGAATGGCCCACAGAAGGGGAGATAGAACTCCCCCTTGTGGATACCCTTTCCCCGCTCTAGCCTCGATGGTAGCTTCGCCTGTGGAGGATATTATTATCTTTTTCTCCAGACCAGCTCTTATCCATCTGCCTATCCTTTCTTTCTAAAGTCCCGACAATTAAGTTTGTAGTAGCATTATTTAATGCTCCTTCTATGTCTAAGAAAGTGGCTACCGCAATTTCTTTGTCTTCAATCGACTTTGACAGTAGCCTATTCAAATCGTCCAACGCTGAGTTCGCAGATTTTTCCGGTTGGTATGCATATGGCATTTTGCTTAAAGACTACTCTGCTAGGAATGTCTCCCTGATGTATCTGTGTACCAACCTCTCCAAAGTCTTTTGCAGGAAATATGATAGGCTGATTGATCTGTACGACTTTGGTGTTTGATTTGCTACTCTACCCACGTTGAATAGGTATATAATTCTCTCTTTTGCCATGCCTACGGTATATATCCCCATGCCACGCAAGCTTTCAAGATTTTAAACAAATATGGTGTCAATATATCTGTTCCCATTTGTAGTAATGCAGAGTATATTCCATCCACCCCGGGAGATTTAAATGGCTGAAACCTACTTATAACCCATATACAGTACAAGTTCGATAATCCGCTGTTCCTTCATCCGACAACCCCAGTAATCCGCTGTATTTCCTAGCTATTAAGAATTTCGAGACCGCTCTATAATCCGGCGTTTCCAGCCATCATCAGTTCGGTAATCCGACGTGGTCACGCTGTAGTCTAACGAATTGACCGGTACTGACTTATTGTTAGTGCGCTGTTTTGTTTTGAGGAGTATTTGTCGCTCTGCGAGACAACATTAAAAAATTGTTACAAAATGTTATAAGAAAAGGGAAATTCTAAGCATGAAACATTAACTTTATCTGGAAAAATGGATATTTTTGCGTAAGCTGAATAATGGTCCTCAGATAGTTACTTTGGCGACATTTTACAATGTCGGATGTGCAACAATTTATGATATAATATATGATTGAACATATTATCAAATCGGTAGGAAATGAGACGGGAAACAAACTACGAAAACAGGAGAACATCAGAAGTGGAAGACTGCCTCTATTTATGGCTTCTCGAAGAACGTCAACGTAATACGCCTACACTAGCTAATATATTACGCCGAAAGCGGTGTATTATTATGAAAGGATTTACAAGAAAACTGATTGTAGAGCAAATTATGGCTGGTTAACAAGATTCAACAAAAAGGTCGAGTGGAGTTATTACGTAACGCCAGTAATCCGGCCTTTCCACTACTCCGACAAAGGCAAATTTTTATAGTGTCGGATTATCGAGCGTGTACTGTAATTCTATTTGGTCTGGTGATCTCTGTGGCCAGTTTCCAGTTCCGTTGGACTGGTCTCCTTAGCCTCTCCCCAAGATCATCTGATCCTTTAGAGTGTTACAATTGATGATACGTTCCTGTATAGGTTCCATCAGTTTTTCTGGCGAATCCCATATCAGTTTCGGAATTCCCTTCTTTGGTAAGGACCCTATGGATTCACCTCCCCGCAGAATTTCCTCCAAGAGTTCCTCTTCACTTTGCGAATTTCCTTGTTGTACTGAGTAAGTTTTGTCTTATGCATCTCCTAGTTTTGGTTATCTTAAGCCTTATTGAATAGCCTTCGAACTTTGGTTCTTAGCCTTTTTAGGCTCTTATTCCACCAAGCTGTTTTGTTCCCTTTTGGTGTTTTGTTCTTTCTGGACACTTTTTCAGATATGCGGCCCCGATAGCTTCATTTATCTGCTCCACTGCTAATTCTAGGCCCTCCGTTCCCCGGACTAGGGGCATTCCTGTTTCTCGTTTCCGCGAGGGATGTATCTAGATCAAACTTAATCTGCCTGTGGTCCGAGCGTCGAATGAGGTCTAATGAGCCCTCGACTCGACACGTGCCAGTAGCAGATTAAGTCGCTTACTTTGCTGGTGTAAAGTGTTAAGTCTAAGACTTCTTGTCGAGTCCTAGCGACAAAGGTATGCAACTATGTCGCTTAATATGTAAGGTGGATATCTCTCATCCCCTGGAAAGTAGGCAGAGCAGATTAACCAGCTCCTCTCCTCCTCTTTAGTTTTTGCTGATAGTAAACCTGTAACTACGTCATCGGTGCAGAGCACCGGTATGAGTCTACATTTTACCTTATTGCTGTATAGAATGCAAGCTCTGGGCCTTATGGCCGTTTCCTTGTAAATTAGTTTATCTTGTTGCGGGCACAGGTTTGCAACTTTTCCTATGTGCAACCAGGGTTCTTGCAGGAGGACTACAACTAGACCTTCAGTCTCTAATCTCCTCACAAGCGTTATCGATGCGGCTATTGCGTTCTGAAGATTCACCTGCAAGGCCCTGACTCCCTCCTTCACTCTGTCGAAGAGGGATCGGTCCCCACTGGATCTTCCCCAATAACCTCGTCCTCCCACCATCGGAGTAGCTAACCTCAGGATGGGTTACGCGGGCTTACTCCAGTTTCGCAGGACTGATCCTTATGAGAAAGTGTTTCAGCGTCGCTCTTTGCTTCGCCACTGGACCTAGTCGTCTCTTGAGGTTGGGATACTTCCACCGCTTGATCGGTGGATTTGGAGGATTTCCCCTGTGGCTCCTCTTGACCACCTTTTTGTGCCTATCCTTTATTCGCAAGCGCAAACTTCCTGTCCCGAAGTACAGACATATGCTAACTTCATTGACCTCCTCCATTGACTCTTTGTCTATGAAAAGGTCCAAAGTGTGCCTTTCTTCGCCGGTGGTAATCTCCAGACGGTTCAAAGGTTGGTTTTTAGACCTCAATTACTCACTCTCAGTCTGGTGAATATCCTGTCAGCCTGTAGCTTTTGTACCTCCTCGTGTATGCCCACGGCCTGGGGATGTTCGCTCCCTCCATAGTGATAAAAGCTGAGCCCTCCCATGGCTACACAGTGGGCACCATGCGCCTTAGCCATTGTGCGCTATCTGCATCAACACATGTCACAACCAGGTATCCCGGTTTATACTTACACTTTTCAAAGCGAACTTGAAGCGCTTGCTCCGTAATGTTATCATATGGCTTCATAATAGTTCTGCATGCCTTAAATTTTTGCCGGCCCGATCTTGATGGTCGGAAAGTCGTTGTATACTACCGTGATCCTCTCCAATGCAGCGCATCCTTAAAGTTTAAACCTTCTCTTTTTGGCCTCTTGCCTTTCGGAAGACCTCTGGGAGTACTGCTCTCAGACCTTCCGTTTTTTTGGAAATTCGTCCTTTGTTTACGTTTAGTAGCCTCCGTCGCCTGTTGAGGCCTAACGTCCTTATCTGGGTTAACCTAGCCCCTTTGTGCATGCCCACAGTTAGGACTCTTTCTGCCTCTATGTAATCTTTGCCTTATTTCACAAGCTTTTACATTTTAGCCTTGGAATTCCCAGATAGCTTAGCTGTACAAACCTCCCCGTCATCAAATCTACTTCCTCTACGGCATTAACCCTCACAATTTTGTGTACTGTAACGGTTCATTGTTATAGTTTCTATATTGTACAGTTTTCTGTTTTAATATTTACGATCTCTCGTTTCAACATGCCGCATTCGTAATTGGATTCTATGATACCGCTGCGCTGTGCTGGCTGCATATGTGGGATTGCTTCCAGCATGCCTTTTCTAGACATCGGGTTGGCCAGTTTAATTTTCGTACTTGAATTTTGTACCGTTTCTTTTCGTAAATGCCGTATCGAGGATTTTATACGGAAACCAACGTAGGGAATCAGTACCGCCGAGATATCGTAGAAATGTTGTTTTCCCCAAGTTTTACTGGTCGAACGAATCGTCTACGTTGCTTTTCCCTAAATTAGAGGTGAATCTCTGTTTTTTTTTTGTAAATTTCATTGCCGTAACTTTCTTTCGCGTTGTTATAGGGAATTAGTACGGAGCTAGCGTAAACTAGTAGAGATCCAGTGTAATCGAGTAGAGGCTGATGATTTATTTAGGCCGGTGTAACTCACGTTGGAGCTGAAAGTCAGTTTTCCGACATGTTTTCAACACAGCCGACAAGACCCGCCATCTTGGGCCACACCGTTGGTGTACCGAAAAATCCAAGCCGTGTAAAGTCGATCAGGCTAAGTCGTATTCACTTTTATGTCTTTTTATGTGTTGATTGAGTTTCTGGGAAACATTTCCCTAACGAATTAAACATTAATTTTATGTTAAGAATTGTATGCGAGTATACGGGGGTTAAACATTCATTTTTATTAGTATCTTCGTAATTTTCGTTTATGATTACGCTCATTTAAATTGTGACTGGCCGGAAGGCCCGTTGGAATTCCATCGGCTACCAAGCTTGTTAAATTGATAACAACCTAAGGGATATTATATTTTGCTTTCTTTTTTATTACTATTCACAACTAATGACATTAAAGTGCTGTTAACCGATAATTCTTGCCTAGCCCATTTTTTTTTTAAAATTTAGTCTCAAATAGTAATTATTTTCCATAGTCAATTCGGATAACTATTCCACCATATATTACGAAGAGTCTCCCCGACTCCGGTCAACTAATAGGCGACCCAATCACACAATTGGGGAGTAGCGTCTAGTTAATTTTTACGATCTTAACCTACGCCGTCTTCACTGGGCTGGCACGGCCTAGATCGCCTTTATCTTGTGGCTGTATCTTGTTTAGTATTAACAAATAAACAACGCTACGATTTTAATATTGTTATTTAAATTTACTTACAGAATGAATATAATAGAATTTTTATGATGTTGTAACAAGTGTTGATTCTATATTATTTTCCAGCCAACAACATGAAGTTTTGTTATGAAATTGCCAACCTCGTTTTTCTTCTTGTGTAGATTCCTACTACAATCTTTACCAACGTGGTGGGTTTTGTAGTTCCATTTCAATCAAATTTAAAATCTAGTAACAACGTGGGGCCATATTTGTTTTTTTGCCTCACTGCTACGGCCATATTCGCTTTTTCGGTCTTGTTTAGTTTTGCGTGATTTCTGCGTTCAGCGTCCCTTGTCGCACATTGTTACCCAAATTTTCCGGAAATTATCATTGTCATGTCTATCGTTTATCGCATCCTTGTATATTCATTTCTGCTTATTTACGTACGTCCCTCTCACTGACTTTGACTTACGACTTCCGTTCGAATTATGGATTTCAAATTGGAACTAAACCGTTTTCCGAAAGATGAGTTCGTCTGTCGAAAATGTGAGACGAACGTTACCACACTTGCTTCGGTTAGCAAAAAGCCCGTCGCATATGGCTCGGGAATACCCTTTCAGTTTTGCGTTGCTGGGGTATTACATTTTTAGGTTGCGGGAAAGATCAATTTTTAGGTGCATTTTTGGAGCGTGTCGAAAAGTTAAAGGTCGCGCGTAGTTCGTCAGATACTATTTTGTTTCGGTTAGTTGTTAATTTAAATACTAGTAAACTATTTTCGAGAGGCAAAATTTTAATAAAATAAAACGTAGAGGACTCTCTATAAACGACCTAATAATAAAATTAGGTTCGTTAATGGGCAGTTAACAAGTAACCGTGTAAAAGCTTACAAAGTAACCACAATTTACATATGCCAATAATCCTGTAGGAAGTTTTGACTATGTCAATCGCAAAACGCAACTGCAGACTAATTAGCTTCGTCCTTATTCGGACTCGTCAGTACAGTATATCGTTCTGCGAGTGACACAATGAAAAGAATGATCACCTGGAAATTTTAAAAATTCCTTTATGTGAAGGAAAAAATTAAAATGTAAATACCATTTGTGTAATTAGAATTACTTTTTTGCCAATTACTTCCAATTACTTTGCCAATTACCAATTGCATGTAATTGGAAATTGATATTTGCCAATTACTAATTACACTAATTGGGAATTGGGAAAGCCAATTACCAATTACATGTAGTTGTAATTGGTAATTGAGAATTGCCAATTGCAAAATGTCATTTAATTTGTAATTGGCAAAATTCAGTTACAATTACCAGTAATTGGAAATTGGTATTTGTCAATTACCCATTACAACTAATGTAATTGGTGATTCAAAAGTAATTGGTAACACCCAAGTCTGCCTCATGGCAGTTGCCAACATCTATGGAATTATGATACATTTTGCCACGTGTTCAAAGTACAGTAAAGGAATGTATAAAAAGTGAGTTGAAAAATAAGAAAATCACAGGGTTATTTATGTTGTAGCGCGTCGTTTAAAACCTGATGGTCCACCAGCTTCATTGATGTTATCCAGTAAAAGGATTCAGAAAACCGATGCAGAAATTATTGTCAAGATAATAATAGATTCGTTTAGAGAACACAGCAACCCAAGTCACAATGTTCGGTAGTGACGGTGCCGCAACAATGCTGAAAGTTGGTAGTATGTTGAAAATATTCTGTTCGATTTTTCTTCACATAGCATGCCTCATCCACGCAACAGAAACCATTCAAAAGGAGTATCCGATGGTGGATAAATTAATAGCACCTACCAAAAAAGTGTCAATCAAATCTTCCAAACCATCCGTGTATTCAAACAATTGTGTCCGAAATTGCCAGCACCACCTCAGCCTGTAATAGTGCGATGGGGAACATGACTCCAGGCAGTATCTTACTAGCAAGAACATTTTTCACAAGTGAAAAGGTGTTACTGTACAAAGCCAAACTACACACAAAAGGAACCTGAATACAACTTGCAGGATATGCAAAATACATACATTGCACCAAAATACAGGAATATAGAGAAAATATGAAATATCGACAATGAGCTCATTGTATGTAGAAATAAATAGGGAATGGAGAACACACGTGGCAGCAATCCAAAATGCGACCCGGGAAAACATATCGAGGAAGAGGATACACAAAAATTATTGGCTGGACGGTGAATGCAGAAACAAAAAGATGAATAAGGGAAAGTTGTAGCAAAAATTCGTTTAAACCTAAAAACGGAAGGACAAGGATCGAATATAACGAACAAAAGAAAAAACTTAAGTAACTAACTTAAGATTTTGAAGGAGGCGGAACTATTGGGAGGACGAGGTACAAAGAATCGAGGAAAACTAAACAAGGAAACAAATTAAGAACTTCTATGCGTCTAGACGTCAAAAGCATTAGAAGTGAAAACAAAGAAGTCCAACTGTATATCAAGCATAAGAATGGTGAGCACCTGGTGTCTCCAAATGAAATGAATGGGAGAAAATATTTCCAAGAGCTACTCAATGGGAGGAACGATGGGAAAGAAGGCGCAACGATGTAAATAGAAAGCACAGAAGTTGAACAATGTAACTAAAACGCGGAAGGAGCTGCAGAGCCATCTTTCATCTGAAAAAGGAGCTATAAATATGAAATCGTACTTTTAACTCATAACAGTCATAACACTACTTGCAGTGAACGACTGTCGACAAACTTGGTTAACCTATCGCCTTATATAATAACTATTAGCAGCACATTGTACGCGAAATTATAGGACCGTTTCCTGTGTACTATGCCACAACGCAAGGAGATCAAAGGTCGACCAAAAGATAAATCAGCAATAATGAAAGATAAAAGAAGAATTCTGACAGTGCAAACTAATCTTGCAATGCAAAGGACGCACGGAAGAAACTGCGAATTTGAAACTAATCAGTCGGTCCTAGTGATGACGATATGCAGGGATGATAAAATTTTGACGGATGCTGACCAGTTTGAAAATAAGCAATCAAAGAATATGTATGCGGTAACAGGTATATAAAATAAGATTATCATTACGTATTAATATGAGTCCCCGAAAAAGTAAGGTATAATATTGCACGAATCGTATTTTGGAAATAGTAATGTAATATTATAGAGATTGGGGGAAATCTTGTTTACTCCCACGAATTCATATGACTATAATAAGATCTTTTCCGCCCGCTGCTGGGGACTGCATTGGCTGGTTAGATATGAATTTCAGCGGCTATAATGTTAAGTAATTCACAGATAGTTTATAAAATACACTTTTCTGTTAGGCACATTTCCATTCATGATATTTATATCTGTACGTAGTACGATCGAAGGTACAAACTTCGAGGATCAATCTACACTATACCAGTGTTGTGCCTTGGGTCATTTTGCATCCAACAATTAGTGTTCATCTTCCTTGTTATTCAAAACTTGGAAATAAGTTTCAACGAAATATTAGTTTCCAATGATCTTTGGAGTATTTATTTACTAGGTACTTCTTCCTAATGCATGACAAATTAAAATTACAGACAAAATGAACAAAATTATGCAAGGTGAAATATCTTCCCCTAATATGACGGAAAATGTTAGTCAATTAGTTTTTTTTTTTTTAATGAATTGCATTCATATGCATACGCATAATGTTAATAGATTGTCTCTCTTGATATCTGAGTTCGTTGGAATACCGAAAGCTTTCTACCACTAACATGTACTATGTAATATGTAAGTTTGAAATATCTTGTGCATCATTAGTAGTGTCCGTGCAGTAGTTGTTCTTTAGGCGAGAATTACCCACCACCTAATTACAACATTCGCTAATTTACTGGGGATACACCACATTTCCATTATGTTATTACAGTAAGTAATTAATGTTTAGAATAATATTGCAGATTGACTGCTATTTATTGACTTATATAATTATAATTCTTAATTTCAAAATAACACGTAAAATTTATTGCAGTTGTTTTCTAGTTTTTAGGTTTTTGATGAAGGCAAAATAATGCCGAGTCGTGACGGCAAGCAAACTAATATTTTAATTGTTTAATAAGAGGGACGATTATCAGATTCAGAAGTTTATTTCCTTATTGATTCATAATTCTTTTTCCATTTCTCCATACCTGTAGAAGAGATTTGGTAAAATTCGGGTATTGTCAAAGGGAATGCCCGAAAAGTGTAAAAATTTTAGAATCAGGAAGTTAAATCGGACAGTAACACATACATACATACATATCTACGTACTACATATATATAAATCAGCTTTTCGTCTTACAATTAGATTAGAAATATTCATCAATTTGTTACAACGATCAATATTGTACTCAATGGTATATGTTCTTGATGTTCTTAGGCGCGAAGTCAAACCGCGTGCCTGCATGATTTTAGTATTTTTTATGTTACCTGTAGAGCTCCACATCGCAGGTGGTCGCTACGAAAACTAGTGTCCATTATTCTCCTTCAAGATCATAAGTGGCCGCCTTAGCAATGACACCCTGATTAATGTAATCGACACATAATGAAATGCCAAATATCAAAGTATCGATCTGTTTACACCAATATTCGTCAAATTGTGTTTAACTGCAATGAAGACAGCTTTGTAGCTGCTAGATGATAACGATCGTTGTTAGTGAATGCGAATGTATGTAGAACTGGGAAATGAATAATAGAAATATGTTAATAGTTGATCCGGAATATAAACGCCATCAAATGTGTTTCAGTTTAAGCGACCAATAGATAAAATTGGGTAATGTAAATTACCTTTGAGGTGTTTGTCCATTAATAATTTATAAGCATTCGATATGATATTTCTCATTGTCCTGTACGTATACAATTTTGAATAAAATTTGAATTGTAAAGTCGTCTTTGCTGTTTTGGTCTGTCGACACTTATTAATGACAATTTTAATACATGTTGATGTGAAGAGAGTTCTTTCATTTAGCATATTCACTGCTTTTTCTAGATATTCAATTCGCTTGGATAAATTTTGCGTTGTAGTGGAAATGTATTGGATTGTATCTATACTCCCTACGTAATTATTACAAAAAGTGAGATTTACTATTTGAATCATTTTATTACCTTAATAATGTGGATGATAGTACCGTTAAAATATACCAGCTGTTAAGCCTGTCTCTGCCAGGCAGGAAGAAAAAGAAAATATAAGCTAAAATGTTAAAAAATTGAATTTTGCCACGCCCCCGTCCTAATTCTCCGCCCACAGGTCAAAAATAAAAAATCCGGCTACGTTAGGATTTCACCTAGGCGTTTTACTATATGGATGCCAATTTTCAGCTTTTTAGCCCATCAGTGGGCTTCAAAAAGCTCTGGATAGACAAAGAAAGAGGAACACACAAATAAGGAGATTATGTATATAGATTTGTATAAACTACGTCCTGTGTGTGTAATGTGTAACTTATGTAACCTTATATGTATATACCGGATGACATAGAATAAAGTGCAATGCATAGCACCAGGCGATAAAGGACCAAAAAATAATAAGACAATTCCTATACACTAATGTCCGATCGCTTTTTGTTTTCACGTGAAAGGCTGTTGATGTTTTTTAAGCTGGAGCTGGTTTTAGTGGCGATGGTGCTTTTGAACATGCATAATATGCATTATTGGACCGATGAAAACCCTCATACGCAATCACCAGTATGGGTTTTCCATTAATGTGTGGGCAGGTATAATCGATGATTATCTAATTGGTCCACTTCGATTGCCCAGACGATTGACAGGCGAACTCTATCAAATTCTTTTTGGAAAATGAATTCAGTACTTTATTAGAAGATGTCCCGTTGGATATTATAAGATGAAGAAGCTCACTATTCTCGAAGAGCAAGGGAATTTCTTCAAAGAAGATTTGGAAATAGGTGGATTGGTCGTGGGGGACCTGTACCATGGCAAGCTCGTAGTCCCGATCTTAATCCCCTCGATCTTTCATTTTGCGGGTTTATGAAAAATGAAGTGTATGCCGTAGAAATAAATACTGAAGAGCAATTATGGAACAGAATTGTGGAGTCTGCTGATACATTTCGTAATAATCCGAACATATTTCAAAGATGCCGTCAATCATTAATACGAAGATTGGAAATGTGTATTCAAGAACGAGGTCATTTTTAATGTTGTTTTATTAAATAAAAGCCTTGTCAATTAATAAAAAAACTTATCCTGTAGCTTGAAAACAAAAAGCGATCGGACATTAGTGTTTAGGAGTCTTTTTATTATTTTTTGGTCCTCTATCGCGTGGTGCTATGCATTGCAGTTTATTCTATGTCATCCTGTATATGTATATGGTTCAATACCCAAGTAAATTTTTAATAATGATCACAATTACATTAACGGTGTTGGGTACTTTTTCTTCAAGATCGGTTAAACATAAACCTTTTTTATTGGTTCCAAAATTATTTTGAAATTTTTATATCTGACCTAAAAAAGTAGTGTGTATAACGATAAAATACTAGTTCTTTTTACAATGTTAAGAGCTTTTACAGCTTTAATTTTTACGCAATCATAAGTTTACGGGCTCTAAATATTGTATACCGTGTATTCGTTACGACTCGTCATAGGGCTTTTTTAAATTCCTAGTTTGTTGTTGGATATAACCTCAATTAAGGAATAGAAAAATGACCATGGGTTTACAAATAACAAAATATTGAAACAAAACAACTCAAAATTAATTCTAACCATTATCAAAACTAAACCTTTATACTAATAAATATGAACATATTAATAGAATATAAAAAATTAAATAAACAAGTCCTCATAAATTCTATTAGCAGATTGACTCATACGATGAAGAGGAGAATTGAATAAAATATTTGTTCTAGGCGTTGGGCACATGAGGCAGTTGACAAATCTGGAAGACTGACGTGAGACATAAAATTGTATTTGAGATAGCAAGGGCGAACAGTCAATTGTCCCATGAAGTAACTTCCAAACAAAGCGAGCCCCATGAATATCGCGGCGTCCAGCAAGGTACTGTACGTTGTGCCTGACAACCAAATAATCAAAATCAATGCATCAAACCACGGAGGATAAGATCTTTTAGAAGCTTTGTAATATTGAACAGATTGCTCACAAATTTGGTATAAAATTCTTCGGGAGCGAAGTTAACGTCTGTATGCTAATCCAGACATGCCCAAACAGCGTTAATCAGATCATGCCGCAGGGCCTCACTGTTAACAAGTTTAACAAATGAGTTCGGGAAGCGCTCCCGAGGTACTCGAGCTAAACCCCCAACTAAGGTGTAAGGTAACATGCTAAGAGTTGCGTGGTCGCAGGGGTGTGCGGTATTTAACGTTACCCTGGAGGCACGAGGCGAAACCCCATTGTAGTTAGCCTAACCCGATCAAGCGGGGCTCTGATCGGGCGGACAGATACTTCCCTAGCTACTCTTCATACAGCTACGCTATCTCGAATTTCCAAGGCTAAAGTGTAAAAGCTTGTGAAACAGGGCCAAGGTTACATATAGGCTAAAAGAGCCATAATGAAGGCCAACTTCACAAGGGACCAGGCTTAGTCTAGATAAGGAAGTTAGGCCTCAACAGACGGCGGAGGCTACTAAACGTAAACGAAGGACGGAAGTCCAAAAACGCCAGGTCGGAGGGCAGTACTGTCGCAGGTCTTCCAAAAGGCAAGGGGCCAGAAGGTTAAACCTTCAAAGAGGCTGCTTTGGAGAGCATTGCGGTAGTATGCAACGACTATCCAGCCACCCAGATGGAGCCGACAAAGCTTAAGACAGTCCAGGACTCTATTATGGAGGCATATAACAGCATTACGGAGCAATGGCTTCAAGTCCACTTAAAAAAATACATGTATATGCGGAAGAACCGCTCTCAAAGCTCTTAAGTCTAATTAAAGGAATAAAGCTGGAGAACGTACTCTAAGGAGGCGTGGGGACCACAATAGATCTGGAAAGGTCCCAGGGGAACAGACCTCAGTGCCACCTCAAGTAATCTAATCTAATCAGATCATTGTACAGCTGGTCAAAGTTAGCTTTGCGGAAGTTGAATCTGTCATTAATCGTAAAGGGAAAATTAATATGTATAGATTCGCAGCAGATTTCAATTGACATAGATAAAGCTGGGTGAAATGTGTCAATAGGTACTAATGGTATCGTATCTTCATGGACAGATACCAGACCCTGTGTATTACATAAGGCTCCGTCTAAAATATGATTAAACAAATTTCTGACAAAAATGTATTGTTTAAAATCCATGAGGTTACAGAAATTACGGACCAAAGAGTTTTGGGACACGTTGGAACCTCAGAGACTAATTGAGAAAGATTGAAGTCACCTACAAGTAAAATAGGTTTACCTAATATCAAGGATTCCAAAGCCTAAAAAAGAGCTCGGAATCGTTAAATGACACATCCGGAGGAAAGCACACTGCACCAATATGCATTTGGAATGAGGCAAAATTGCAACAGCATAAGACAAGATCAATTAAGGGAACAGTGCTTGTCACAGTGGAGGTATCAAGTGGGATATAGTTAATGTCTTCAGTCAGAGCTATTACAACAACACCTCCCCTGCTACGGCCAACGGTATCAAACTTCCTATCACAGCGAATGACATTGTAATTGTTAGGGAAAAGCTCAGAATTCGAAATACAGTCATTCAGCCACGATTCGGTAATTATAATAATATCAAAATATTTATCACAAACGCCAGCGTAAAACGTATGAGTTTTAGAACGAAGTGCCCGCATATTCTGGTAGTACATATTTAGTTCTAAAGGAGTCATGTTGGAGTGATTTAGTTTAAAGAGGATACAATTTGTGGAATACCATTTCTGTATTTGATTGTTAAGTTCAATTCACCATTCTGCAAACGATTGTCCAGTTCATTCTTCGCATCCCTATGAATCTGCACCTGCATGGGTGGAGACAATCCAGTAAGCCTCGGTAAAGTTCGAAATTTCTTGAGATTTTTCAAAGCAGTCAGAACAAGACTCTCAGAAGATAGTGTGATTCTAATTGGCCGGCGACGAACCTCACGAGTGGCATCAAACTTTCCCAGTCTAGCAGATTTCAGGTCGGACCTGTCAAGCCGTAAACCCGCGAAAGCGTCCCTCACAAAAGGAGCATCAAGAGACAATTGTTGAGCATTGGATGATGTAATAGTTTCCTTATGACCATAAATTACAATATTACATTTTCGCTTTTCACGTTCTGAGATTTCATTAATAACTTCTTCGGTGTCGATAAGAGAACTAACAGGTGGGGATTTTTAGCAATGGTAGATTTTAGCACTTTAATGTCTTCTTGCAAAGCTGCAATTACTGACTTTAACTCAATAAAGTCATTCCCAAGTTTAGTACAATTTTTGCGTGACCAAGATAGGCCAACATTCAAATGAATTTTGCGAGCCTTAGAGTTCGAGATATCAACGCATTCTATCCTGAAAGGTTTAGTACAATAAAACACAAAAATTGGTTTCGCTTTACTGCTTTTGTATCTCATCTTTATTTTCCTTACGTTGTTTTTCCTTTAAACAAAAATGTTTTCCTGTTACAATCGCAAGAGACGTCTTAGGCAAAAGTCAAACACATCGGTTTTAACAAAAGCGTTTAGTGAGTCGATAGCGTTCTAACAAACCACATTGGGCGGTTTTATTAAGCGATTTGTGCAGTGATCGATACGGTTTACAGTATGGTCGTGGTATATTTGTCAATATTGTAATTGCATTGGATTTTTAAAAAAGAAAGTAAAACAAAGAATGTGAATATCTCGAATTATCAAACAAAAGCAAGAAAAAGGTCATTTTTATACGTTTTTTGTTGAACTTATCTTATGTGCTGGTTCTCTACCACAATTAGGTAAATAAAACAAGACTGGTTCAAATGGTAGTTACATTTTCAGAACGTTTACAAACGTTTTCACCTTCCAAACATCTTCTTCAGTGAAAATATAACTAGATAAATGTATAAACAAACATTTGTTTTTTATTTGGGAACTATCAACAAAATAACTAATGACTACGATTTCTTGATATAGAGCAGGTATGGGCAACCTCCGGCCCGCGGGCCACATGCGGCCCTCGAGTAAGGTTTGTCCGGCCCGCTACTGAATTCTTTCGTTGCATATTAGCACGGCCCGTCTAAACTTAATTCATAATGAATCATAAGGATACTACAAAACTGTATATTTTTCAAGATTACTCACAGCATAAAACTTCTACAAGAAAAGGTTGCCCATGCCTGATATAGAGGATATGTAAAAAATTTTTTTTCTATATATATAAATTATAAATAACTAATTGTAGATTGAGTTAGAAATCAAACCATTCCTAATAATGTCGAATTAATCAGTTTAGATATTGTTTCTTTATTTACTAATATTCCTGTGGATGTAGCACTAAAAATTTTAGAAAAAAAAAATGGGATTCCATAGAAGGTTTTACAGATCTTCCAAAGGAAGGAATTCATTTCAGCTTCGGAACTTTGTTTAAATTCTACCTATTATTCGAATCGAAATAAAATGTATAAACAAATTTTCGGTACTGCAATGGGTTCTCCATTATCAGCAGTTATCGCAAACCTGGTAATGGAGGACCTAGAACAAACTTGTTTGGCAAAACTAAATTCTAGTGTAAGTTTTTACAGGGATTATGTGGATGACTGTTTCTGTTCCGTAAGAAAGGATAGTGTTGATCAGATATTGGATTCCTTTAATAGTTATATATATATATATTTCGTGACCTTTTTATACTTATCTTATATGAAATAGTTATTATTATTATTAATAGTTATCATAATAGATTAAAATTTACATATTGGAGGAAATCTAATAGCTCATTCTATTTCCTGAACGTGACAGTCATGCACCATAACGGCATTGTGAAAACCAATTGGCATATAAAGTTTACCAATACAGGAAGACATCTAAATTATTTTTCAGAAACATCAAAATTACATAAAATTAATGTAGTTACCGGATTAGTTGATCAAGCCGTTAGATTAGCTAATCCTAAATTTAGGGAAAAGAATTTAAACAAACTTATCTATCTTAGATAAAAATAATTATCAAATAGCTTTTACGAAAAAATAATAAAAAACAGAATTAACAAATTTTATAATGGAGGCATTAAAAATAATGACAATAAATGTTATACTGCTATTCCTTATAAAAAAAGGTTTAAGCGAACAAATTAAAAAAGAAGAAAAGAAGAAAAGTAGAAGAAACTAAATCTAAAATAAATAAACAAAATCAAAGTAATATAGTTTATAAAATAAACTGTAAAGACTGTGATGGTTGTTGCATCGGTCAAACAAAACAATATTTAAAGAAAAGGTTGTATAGCCATAAGTATTCCTAAAATCATGATTTTGATGCAATGACCGCTGTAACAAAACATTACAAAGACCTTAGGCATTACTTTGATTTTGAAAACACAATTATATTAAAAGCAGAGAATAATATAAAAAAGGCTAATATACGAAATGATAAATATACAGAAAGACACTAAAACTATTAATTTCAGAACCGATGTTCAAAATTTAAGTATTATATACAGCAATTAGTTAAAACGAGATTTACATTTCTTAAGAAGGAAACCTTTGGCTAGGTTTTTGATTTGGGTTTTCCCTAGTCTCTGAATAGAATTGTTAAGGTTTCGACAAAGATTTTTTGATATAAGGTTTTTCTAAGTATTTTCATAGTTTGCAAGTGTGTTTACACATTAAAGTTAAACGGAATAAGAGTTTGCCCTAAATTAACTGATTCTTATATATACATATGCTAAGAAAATGCATAAAATGAAGGTAAAACGTTGTACTCAGACGCTAAGCAGGTCAGTAGGACATTGATGGGCTTCTTAGCAGAAAACGGTGAGCTCACATATTATCCCGTGTGTTGAAATAATTATTTCTATTGAAACTATTTCTAGGTCTACCTTCTTTACAAGATGCAGTGGGAACATCAGAAATAATTATATTTCTAGATACTCATTCAACCTCAAATAATGAATTGCGTTGTAAAATAACGGCATCTTCCGGACATTTACCTTTTTAGTTGGAGGCGAAAGAGTTACTTCGTACAATTAAATTTCAATGTCCTACCACTAAAAAGATATCTCGTCCTCCAACCATCAAGAACTGGATACATACGATTCAGGTTTTTGAATACCTCTGGCAGAAGTTTCAAAGCAAAGGTATTCGGTATCTTATACCAAATATTTAAATCAAGATGCAATTGAAAATTTTTTGGCTGGTTTGAAGTCACGGTATTCGGAATATAAATCCGACTTGTTCTTCATTTCAATCTTCTTTCAAAACACGTGTACTTAATAACTTTTTGGCGGCTCGTTCTTTCGGGACTAATTGTGAAGATAACTTGTCGAACTCTGGGCTGAGCAATTTCAAACATTTTATTACAAATGACGAGCATTCTTTTGCAAAAATGCAGCCAATATTACAAGATATGAGTGCAACGCTCACAGAAATCTGTGAAAATGAACTTGGTACGTATGCTGCTGCATATGTTATTGGCTATGTAGGAAGAAAAGTTTTAGTATTTACTAATAATTGCACAACTTAACTTCATATCCAGTGACTCATTGCCTCAACATGAGCTGATTAAATTAAAGCAAAATATGCGACAGAAATTATTGCTGCCCAACTCAAAGTTTAAGATACTTTTCAATAAATGTTTAAATATAATAAATACAAATCTTCCAAAACTATGTTTACAAAATCATCTATCTTTGAAATTGAAAAATATTTTAGAAAGTAATATTAATTTCTGTGGCATGCAAGAGCCATTTGGATATGAAAGATATATTTATTAGAATATTGGTTCATTTTACTATACAGACATGGATGGATGAAATAAATAGGATCTTAAAACGATCTAATTTCAGATTCAACCCACTTATTACCTCAGATAAGTTAAAAGTAATAGCTTTCAATTATCGGCTAAAACATAAGTAAGTTTTACCTTTAGGAAGGAGGATATAACATCATATCGCTGTATTACTATAATATTAATCTTTTGTGGGTTTTGCGACAAATTTTTAATTATTTGTTGCAAAAACCACAAAAGATTAATATACATACACATTCACTTTATATGTGATATATATGCTAACTGTTTAGTTGTAATATTAAATGTTTTTCATCAATGTTATTGCCCCATGTATGTATAGTTATCAATTTTGTTATATGTTTAGTATATACTGATTTTTATAAAATGGGTTATTTATTAAATGTTATCAAATTTTACTTGTTACTTTATAATTTTTTAGTTGTCATTTTTTGTTTTTCATCAGGGCTATTCTTCATGTATGTTTCGAAATATCTGTTACTGCTTTTATTATGCTTAGGTATTTTACTAGTACACTTCTAAAAATGAATAAATATTGTCTTGAATACTTTTGTCTTAATTATAATGTCTTGTCTAAAACTTTGCTTTACTATTGAACACAGCACCTCAAGTACAGATGGTACCTTTCTCGCGGCTATCGATCTGTCTGGTTGGCGCAAATATTCATTGCGTTTTTAAGTCCAATAAATTAAAAATTTTAGTGTATATTTTCTTGACCTATTTAACACTTATCTTTTAGATAATCTTCGCTTTACGGTTAAATAAAACAAGTTTTGCACAATTCAGAATATATTTCAAATATATTCTGAATTGTACTCAAGTTGTTTTATTTGACCTTAAAGCGACGAAGATTATCTAAAAGATAAATTAAGAAATGTAGATTTTGGTTTTATTATAGGATTTTGAACACCCGCTTCATAATTTAGTACTGGTATATTTGTAAGAGGCGCAAAATACAGTTTTACCTCCACCACGACAGTTACCATTATTCCAGTTTTTCTATGATTTACTACTAACGTAGTACTTAACGATGCCTAAGGATCTAGGTAACAATCATTCGGTTTAGGTTATTTTTGGAAGTTGTACTAGGTCATACATAGAAAATGGATAAAATTAATGAAACAGGGAACTGCAAAGATGCCGACTGGTTGGTAAGAAATTCTTTCTTTTAGTTGTTTAAACATAGAGACGAAATTACACCTTGTACAAAAAATTGAAAAACCTCGTCCTAATTTATCTTTAATTGCAATCCGCAATCCGTCTCTTTAGCAAATATGAACCTAGTTTTAATAGATTTGTTAGTACAGTAATACTTTCTCCGGTACATCTAAATCTTTTCAAAATGATTTAATAGAATGTATTTCTTTTCTGTTAAAACAGGAAATAGATTCAGAAATTAAGGAAGCTCCGTTTTTTTTCTTGGCAAATAGATAAAACCGTAAATATTTCCTGCAAGTCTGTCTGTTTTTTTCTTTTTTTTTTTTTTTTTGGAGTAGACGTCGCTGGATCTCTTTCTCTGTGATATTACGTTATGTCAAAAGCGGTGTGGTTATTGAAAGATTTTTGTTTTTTTGACATGTCATCCGGTAGAACAGATTCAGAGTTTTCTTTTCTAATTTAAGCAGATTTTCAAAATTAACCAAACGAACAAACATTTTAGATACAATACACCACAGTAGCTTACCTACTAGTTCTAAGATTGAATTTTTCATCGCGTGCAGTATTTACGGTACAATTACTTAAAACCAAATTAATTGAAGTTTTTGACTTTATAGTCCACAGTGTTGATTTCAGAAATGATACCAAGACTATAAGAGAGGCGGTAGGATTAAAGGATTACTTAACCAACACAACATTTTGTTTTTTATTAGAGACTTTTAAATTGATTTTTGAACAAATCGAGATTACATTTTCAATACTGCGGAATAAATTAACTGACATCAATTTTGCATGTAATCGTAGTTAGCCCTTATTCAAATTTTACAAGAATATAGAAATAATGATCGTTATTTTAATATATATATGTATAATAACTTACACGTTAACACAAAGTCTAGTCAGAAAAGGCATGTATTGTCCTATGAATCGAAAATACAAGGTTATAAACAAATTCTAAACGAAATTTTAGATGCGGGAATCATTCAGCTAGAAGTTAAATTATAGGATATACACAAGTATTGTTTCTTCGGTTTATTGACTTTTGACACATCCTTAATATATTCAAAAAGCTTTCCGCACAATTTATTAGAAACCCGGTCATAATAATATCCTTGTTTTGATGATATTGAAATAAAAAGTGAATTATTTGTATTGTATCATGATCGTAGTAAGTAACTAAAGAATAAAATTCTTAAATCGGTGCACTGCTTAAATCTACAAAGTCCTAAGGAAGACATATGTATATAAAACCACACGTTTAACGACACAATGTACGATAACACTGAACAACATACAGATGTTATACAGATTAGATAATAAAGTGATTTGATCAGAGAAATGCAAACACAAATAATATTCACAAACGTTAACAGAAACAAGATAGCAATATAATCAAACGCAATCGAAAATAAAAAGCAGAAACTAAGAAAAGAAAAATGGAAATTATGAATACTAAGAAACCATATACGTATATTATTGTCACTCTTAGTAACGACCAAAAACGTTACATTTTGCATACTAAAATAAAATGATATTTATCTTAATTAATTAATTAATTTTCTCTTGTTAGTACGTTTATTTATCGATGCTTATTTTTATAGTTTGAAACTATATCTGCGTTCAATCTACAATATGTGAACCACGTAATACATCCATTACTAAAGCCTACACTATCATAAATTACATATGTTCTCAGGAATTTATAAACAAAATTTGAATTTAATGGGTATTACTGCCATGCATTTCTACATCAATTTTTACACAAAATGTTTCAGATTAAGTTGAAATTCTATATTTGAAAGTAATTGTTGTACTTTTTTACATGTAATATTTCATGTATTTTACATGCAAAAGTTTACATTTATATGGCATCTTTTACGTGAACTGGAACAACAATAATAAAATTATTGATAAAAATAAAAATGAAAACTTAACCATTCTTATTATACTAGATGCTCAAATAGATCGCCTAATTGAGCAGAAAAATATCCTAATATAATATCCTAATCTGTTGTAAAAGTTTTGCTGGACTCAGAACTAAAACATTGTAAGGTATTTACAACTTTTAATTCTCCAAGGTTATTTGCTCCTTCATTTTGGGAACCGTAAATAAAAGATTTAACATAACCCCATACAAAAAAATCGTTGATGCTAGCTCGGATGACCTAGCTAGCCAACGGACGGTGATCCAGGCAGTCATGAACTTATCCTGAACATTTTGCACATATATTACTGAAACCAAGTATCATTCAAAGTCTTGTATTGCTGGTATAATATTCTTTTGAAGTAAATATAGATATCCCTCACCATTAAGATTCCCGTTGATGAAATTGGGGCCAATTATATAATTATCCAATAGACCTCGGAATACATTTAGTTTCTGTGCGAACTGAGCCTATGCACAAGACGCTAGTCGCCAACGCAACCCATTCTCTGGCCCATTGCTCGTGGACCAAGGCCCCAAGCGTCTTACTGCAGGTTTGATTGTATCAGCTTTTCTCTAAGTTCATAGCCGTTTTATTGACGTTACACCGAAGTCGGTTTCTTAGGCCATTCCTACTAGTATCTTTGTCGTTGCCATTTCCTTTCTTTATTGTATTTTTTTTTATTTTAATTTCATGAGACCCAAGCGTGCCCTGTTTTACACCATTTTTGTTTATTACTGTTCTGATTACATTATTTCTTAACATATCGTTTGTTAGGATTCTTTTTAACCGTAAATATTTTATTTAATCCAATATAACCTTCAAGGACAACCCCCTTTGGTTTATCTGATCTCTTTTTAATATTTATATATAGTAATAAATGTTAGCATTGGAAACAGTTTACAAGGAAAATCGCACGTTCATTCTAATTTAAATTTGGAAACACCGTAGAAAGGGAAACAGTATGCATTTTTATTCATAATTTCGAAAAACTTGGTCGTTTATTTTTTACCACACACAGAAAGAATGTCGTAGTACAAAGTAGGGAACTTGATCTTCTGATATGTGCTGTTATGATAGAACAACCGACGACATCTTATAGAAACCTTGCCGAGTGTTTTTTCAATTTTACTTCGAGAATGGCTTTATTACCTCGTTTACAAATTTCACGGTGAATGCAGATATCGTTTTGTAGTTATCATAAAAAAACTACTATCGATAAAAACTGTAACATTCTTTTTAAGTTAAGAAAGTTGATATCTATTTCCAGTATAAGCGGAAGTGATATTTTCAGGAAAAAATTTGCCCTTAGAAGAGTATTGGTACCCATACCAAAGTTATAGAAATATAAATAAACCTCCAAATATAAAAAAAAAGAACCTCCAATGAACCAGGTACGTGGAATACCTTGTATTAATAAGCTCTATTTACGTACATATATAGAAAATAATAATATAAATATCATATTGGTATTGAATTACAATTGATATTAAACCTATATGATATATTATGGCTAACATAAGTTGTTACAATATATTAGATATATGTTAATGGATTTCTACATTAATAATATAATATGGGTAATCAATCTATGTATATATTATTTACTTTCAGCTCCTGTTGTTTGCAAGTATATTTCATTCCAGTGGTTCAAAAGAATCACAATGATGTTAAGTTAAAAGTGTAATCAATTATCGACATATTTAACACACCTAAAACACGTGTAGTCACCGAATTTTATGATTAGTTTACTAGAAAACAAATCCCTGCGTTAATAGTTGAAGTCAGATTGTCGTGATAAACAGCGATAATATTTTAAATGTTAACTTGACAGTACATTCCTATCCCTGCTTCTATTTCTGCTTCTTCGCTCCTTTTTTATGTTTTCCTGGGTTGCAATTTGTCACACTTACTACGGCTGCTTATCATTTCCTTCATCAAACCTTTTGTACCTCACGTATCCTAGAAAAATTATTCGGCAGAAAATAGAAAGTAAACCAGATGAGATAGTATCAAGAATTCAACGTTTTTGTGTGCTTAATAAATGACGCCTGACAATCACGTTCTTTTCAAAGAATCAGGAAAATGAACAGATACATCTTAGACAGCCAAAAATACAGTCGCGCAAACATACAGATATAAATTATGCGAAGCTCCGCTATTATTATAAGCGCTAGGAAAAACGCCTACAAAGCCTAGTCAAAGGTTTCCTTTTTAGGAAATGTAAACATCAGTTTAATAAAGTACTATATACATGAATATCGGTTCTGAAATTAATGGTTTTAATATCCTTTTGTATATTTATCATTTCATATATTACCCATTTTCTAGAATAATATAATAAAAAAAAATAATAAAAAATAAAAAATAATTGAGTTTTCAAGTTCAAAGAGATTGCCTAAATCTCTATAATATTTTGTTGTAGCGCTCAATGCACCAGCATCATTATTTGAAGAATCCTTAACGGGTTGTATTATACAATTGTTTTTTAAATATTGCTTTTTTCGACCGGTATAACATTCATCATAGTCACGGTCTCTGTTTAAGGGTTTTCTTCTATTGTTTACGCTTTTACGAGCCCTTCGGACACAATAATATAATGCAAACAATATAAATAAATAAATAATATACATAATAAAAATAATTCAAATAATACAAATAATTCAAATAATGCAAATAATATAAATAATACAAATGATACAAATAAAAGGCAATTAAATTAACAGGAAAGACTGTGTCAACTTTTAGTAGGTACAATTACAATTTCTTTGCATATAATTCATACCGAGGATAAGCAAACACAATATGATTTACATCTGCTATCTCATACCCACAAGAACATTCATCATCATCAGCCAGTTTAAGTTCATGAAAATGTGCTGGGAATTGTCAGTGTTCAAACTTTAACCTGCAAATTATGTTGTAGGCTTTCCTAGATATCGGAAAATTAGAATACTATGAGTCTTTCACTATACTTGGATGGATGCACGCATATTGGGCCGTCCACCCTCTGTATGAATTCTGCCAAGATCTGTTCCACTGTTCATATATTTTGTTTCTGACGTAATTTATAGCTTCTGATTTAGATGTATTCGATATTTTACAAATACCTTCTCTAATTGCCTGTTTTGCTAATTTCTATAATTTATCGGAGAAAATGCAGTAGTTACAGTTAATGTTAAACACTTTGCTGGAATTGTTAAATGTATCAAAAATGGCATATTCATATTCTTCCTCCAATGGGAAAGCTACCATATATAGAGGAGAGTAGGGATACTTGAGCCACTTTTTTATTTTTGATTATTTTAATTTTTATGTGACTGGATTAAATCAATCTGAAAATGTCATAATAAACTTTGCTTTGTTCTCTATTAAATGATGTATTAAAAACTATAAATTTTAAAATATTAAAAGTAGAAAAAACACTTTACAAAAAAGTTCACAACATGGCAGAAGTATCCTCATGGTGGAGACACTTGATCCAGGGAATGGGGATACTTGATCTGGAAAATAAAAATAAGTTAAAAGTTATAAAAACATTTTTATTTAGAACATATAAATTTATGTTAAACAGATTATCGTTTAAAATTTACACTCTTTTTCTGGAATAATTGTCAGAGGCTGTATCATCAGATTCTGATAATGTTCTCCCTGATTTATCTGCGAAAAGCTGTGTTATGACTTTTTTCTGTTTTAAAATAGGTTTGCTCATTGCCTTTTCCTTCTTCATTTTCTGTTTTTCTTCTTTTTCCAAAAATTTTTTCAATTTCTCAGCAGTGGAAGTTAAAATTGTGGATTTACCCCTTTTCCTACCACCTTTCGTCACACGAGGCAAGGCTTTTAGATAACGTCTTACAATTTCGGGAGAAACAATGGGTTCACTTGTAGAGGGCCCTGGACAGTTCATCAGTGCGGGACTTGAGGGAAAAAGACGACCCGTAGGCCTAACACCACCTATAGTAGTTTTAGTTTCGCTGGTACCTTCTCCTGGCATATTTAAAGAAGCTTCAGCAGCTTTTACAGCGACATCAAACTCTGTCAGTGCCCTATCAGTTACATATGAGCTTAGGAATTCATCGTCAGTGAAAATATTTTCGTTTAGGGGAACAATACCACTTACTTCATGAGCCATGGCTCAATATGAGTGTCATATGTATCCCCATCTTCACCATTTTCGTTTTAATGGCTATTTTTAGGTTATGCATGCCTCTATTCAAACTTTCATACAACAGAAATAATGCTTAAACTGCAATGATTGTGACTGAAATCATAAGCCTATTTTTTATTGAAAATAAAAGTTACATAAAACAAAAATTGGAAACCACTTACCTAATTATTTACTTCAGAAAGGTAAAAAACAAACATACACCATCACTTCAAATTTGCTTCAAGCCAGCTGAAATTTTTTCACATCAAGATAGTAGCCAACACTAAACATTGATGTCACCTTTGTAAAGTTGAATTGACCTACAGACAGTATACAATGACTGGCTCAAGTATCCCATATGCGCAAGTATCCCCACTCTCCCCTATATATAGGAAGTAAAAACAGGATTAATCGGGTCAGCGGTCTGTAGTGGTCTTCAGAGAATGAAAAAAGGAACTCCTTTGTTTAAAATTCTCAATATTTCGCCCTTTCTTTTGAACTTATTCATGAGAAATACTAAAACGCAAGTACAAGTCAGCAAGGAAAATTCAACAAACAATTGAAAATACTCACAACTGGAGATTTATGTTATAAAACAGCGTCCATAATCAATAAAATTCTTGTACAAAAAATAAAAAGCCAAAATTGGCATATTAAAATTAATTAAAAAAGTCGTTTGAACATTTTTAAACATGTACTGGTTGATAATCAATTTTATTCTGACCGGGAAAATAGATAATTTATCTGCTTGCAAAGTGAAACAACAACAACTCCTACTTTTCCTTTAATAATAAATTCTATTTGCAAAATTTTTGGTACGCCGATGAGCTCTCCCATCAGCCCTGTTTTAGCCCTCATAGTCATGGATTTTTTGTTGGATAGTGTGATTCCACAGTTACCGTTTAATTTACCGTTCATTTATAAATTCGTTGATAACATTATTTGCGCCATCCCTCATCATTCGGTTCAATTGTTTCTTGACACATTTAATTCTTTCCATCAAAATCTGCAATTTACAGTAGAGATAGAGAACAATGGAAGTATTCCCTTTCTTGACACAAAAGTCATTAGGACAACGAATAACAATTTGATTTTGGACTGACACCACAAACCGACTGCCTCGGGCAGATTTATTAATTATCATTCTAATCATCCATTAAATCAAAAATACAATACGGTCATCACGATGAAAAATATAATTTTACCTATTTCAAATGATCAGTTCAAAAATAAAAACTTTAACTTACTTTTGAAAATATTTGCGAACAACGGCTACCCCAGACCATATAACATAAACTCATTTATAATTCGAATACTTATGATGGGCCGACAGAAGAGAATCCTGATATCTTTAAATATAAAGGCTTACCCTACATCAAGGGTCTCACAGAAAAGTTAACCAAAATCTTTGAGTCCTTTCCACAAATAATAATAGCGAAATACAATCCTATAAAAATAAAAAATTTGTTCACAACTTTAAAGAATAAAACACCCACACTGTTCATTAGTCATGCCATCTATAATATCCCTTGTGCTGATTGTGAGGGCTGTTATATTGGTCAAACATCCCAGTCGATGAAATACAGAATCGCTCGGCATAAGAGTGACTGTCGAATCTAAAAAGATTGCCTTAGTTAAACACTCTCTCGAACAAGGCCATTCATTTGATTTCGACCAACCAAAAATCCTTGAAGTCAACAGTAATTATACAGAAAGATTGTTTTTAGAAATGTACCACATCAAGATAATTGCAAATAATATTAATTTTAAAACTGACACTAATCAACTCAGCAATATCTATTGTAAGTTTATGTATCTGCCCACATAAGTTTTCTTTCCTTTTCTTTTCTTGACTCAACTTCTCTTGATTGTTTAAAACTTAAATTTTCGTACCTATTACACCATCTTGGAAGAGTCAGTCTGTATATATTTTCAGAAACACATTCGTAATAAAACATAGTTTTTTTTGTTATTTCGTCGCTTGTTTTTTATTCCGATTAGTACGGCGATCCTTTGCAAGCAGATAAATTTTATATTTTCCTGGTCAGAATAAAATTGATTCTCAACCAGTACATGTTTAAAAATGTTCAAAAGACTTTAATTAATTTTAATATGCCAATTTTAGCTTCTTATTTTTTGTACAAGAATTTTATTGATTATGGATCCTGTTTTATAACATAAACCTCCAGTTGTGAGTATTTTCAATTGTTTGTCGAATTTTCCTTGCTGACTTGTACTTTTTAGTATTTCTCATGAATAAGTTCAAAATAAAGGACGAAATATTGAGAATTTTAAACAAAGGAGTCCCGTTTTTCATTCTCTGGAGACCACTACAGACCGCTGACACGATTAATCCTCTTCTTACTTCCTAACTTATAGATGGGCAACCTCCGGCAACCTCCGCGGGCCTCGAGTAAGATTTGCCCGGCCCGCTACTGAGTTCTTTCGTTGCATATTAGCACGGCCCGTCTAAACTTAATTCATAATGAATCATAAGGATACCACAAAAATATATATTTTTCAAGATTACTCGCACCATAAAACTTCTACAAAAAAGGTAACTGGTACGGTCGATGTACTTCCTTTAAAATTATATATATATATATATATATATATATATATATAATGAGCTCCTTTATTTTGTTGTACGATTGCGGTAGATTGTAGTCAAATTTGGTTATTCGCATATACGCCGGAAAAAGTATCGCTTACATAGTCTAAATAAGAAATTTTTCGAATTTCTACAGTAACAATAGCATTGTCATATTCAACTAATAATAAAAGTTCTTTGACTAACGGCAAGGACTCCTTACTTTTCTTAGTAATTGCTTATTTAATCCATTATGTATGTTATTTAAAATAATATCCTTTGCAAGAGATTTCAATTTAATAACAAATTTTGAAGCTAGAAAATCCCTCCGAAAACATAACGGGAGTTGCTGAGCATCTGCCTATCGGGGTGGATTTCATCGCACCTACACAAATACGTAGAGTTTTATTTTGAACTACTTTCAAACGTCTCACAAAGTTGTCTACAGCTTGCAGATTCATATAGAAGTGCACCATAATCTATGTGTGACCGAGTGCAGGCATTAAAATATATTGTGCGGTATTTACATCGGAACCCCAGGTAACCTTCGTGACCATTCGTAAAATGTTTAGGTCGACATAAACATCGAAATTGCTTACACATTCTTTAACGGAAAACTTGGTATTGTTCAACTTAATTCTACACCACTACCGTTAACTGCAATTTTATGAAGATGATCTTGCTCGGCAATTATATCCGACTAATAGAAGAGGAAGCCGGTCTTTTTTCTATATGTGTTACAATGTTGTTTTCAGACGTTACGTCAATACAGGACAGCTAGATATATGTTCCAGCTTTCTACAGGTAAAACACCTAATTTCATCTGTTGTAAGAAAGATGAGAAAAAGATTTCGATTATAAACAATCACAATGGACCCCGGTAATTCATAATTTTCTTCAAGCACAATATGTACTTGGCGTCTAAAACTTAAGACATATTCCTGCTGGTTTAAATCCGTATTAGTAAAGATCGATGAGACCCACTTTCAAACCAATACGTTTGAGCCCTTTTTCAACTAATTTATGAGATAAACAGGAAGAAATATTCGATAGGTTGATTCACTTAGAATTAGTAGGAAAAACTAAACGTCTCACAGGAAGAAAAATATCTTCAAAAGTTACTCCTTAATACTTAGATATGAACATGTCAAAAATGTCTTTCGAAAAAATATATATGTATATATAATATATGTATATATACGAATTCGAAAGATTCGTGCAAAACATTTGGAGTGAAAAATTACATTAAAAAGCAACTGAGAACACGAAACCACAAATTTGAGGAAATTATTTCGTTTAACTTTGTGGGAGAAAAATGAAGGAGAGAGAGTAAGAGAAAGATCGCGAAGGAAATTCAACCATATAAAAGTAACCAACCACTACTAAAAAGTACGAGGAGCAAGAGGACCACACTAAAAATATATAAAGCGTTAATAAGGTCAGTCGACATATACGCAATGGAAACAACAGCAATCAACAAAAAAGTGCAAGAAAAGCTAAAGATAGTGGAAAGAAAACTAATGAGAGTTATACTAGCGCCAAATGTCACAAGGCAGGGATAAATACAGCTGAAAGTAAATAAATAAATAGAAGAAGAAAAATATTGTAAAACATATAATACATGCGTGAAGGCGCAACGGCTGGGTCACATCATAAGAAGGAATTGGACGGCTATGATAAGGAAGATAACCCAGTAGAGAAGAGTGGAGACTAATGATAAAGGACAGAAAAGAATGGAGAAAGATAACACAGGTAGCCAGAACTCAGCGAGGACGCGGTGATAAGAAAAGAAAATATTTTCAAGAGAAGTAAAAAATAATAAGATCGCTTATGTAGTCCCAGAAAAAGCTGGAAGAAAACATTGGGGTGATGATGAAGATGATTGAGGAAATGGGAGCGAAGATGAACAATTTATCAATAGAAATAAAAGAGATGCGGGAAGAACAGAGAGAATATAGAAAAGAAATGTCAGAGTTAAGAAAAGAAAATGTGGAACTCAATTGGAAAATAAATTCATTAAGGGGGTAATAATGAAGATGGAAGACAGATTAGAACGAATAGAGAATGAGAAAAGACGGAATAATGTAGTGATTCAGGGTCGAAAAATAGATACAGAGCAAAGGGAAAAACTAAAAGACACAAAAACATGGAACATGGAAAATCTCATAGATAAAGAGTTACAGATAAGAGTACAGATAAAACAAGCCATAAAACTAGGTGAAAAACCTGTCTAGTTCAATTAGATAGGACGGAGGATAGGGTAGAGATAATGAAAAACAAGAAGAAACTAAGAACAAAAATAGGAGAAAGAATTTCTATTAACGATGATCTATCTAAACGGGATAGGAAGATACAGGAACAAATTAGATTCAGAGCTAAAACTGAGAGGGAAAACGAAAAACAAACAAAAATTGGGTTCCGAAAATTGTACATCGGAAATGAAGAATGGAGATGGGACAGGGAGAAAGATAACTTGATACAGATAGAGAGATCAAAAAACTAGAAGACGTGAACGAGCAAGGAAAAGGGAAGACGTACCTGGCAATGAAGACGGATACGGAACAAAACACGAACGCGACTTGGCAAAATAGAAATAAGCAAACGCAAAAAGTTAAAGAAATAATAAAACTGGGTACATGCAATATTACGAGTATATATGGAAAAAGAGGTGGAAATAGTAGAGGAAATGCAAAGATACAAAATTGATATATTGGGAATTAGTGAAACCAAGAAGGTGGGAGAGAGAAATAAGACACTTGATAGCAACTGTAAGGTGTACTTTTCTGGAGTAAATGTAGGAGAAAGAGCAAAGAAGGGGTGGGGATTATAGTTAGTGAAAGGATGAGTCATAAGGCCATAAAGATCCAGCCGATAAATCCTAGACTAATTGCAATAAACTCAAAATTGGAAGAGGTGGTAAGCATACTGCAGGTGTATGGCCCAGTTGAAGGTACGGAAAAGCAGAAAACCACGGAATTCTATGATGCCCTACAAAGGATATTGGATGAGTTACGGGAAGATAGTATGAAGGTAATTATTATGGGTGACTGGAATAGTAGAGTAGGTAATGATACAAATAAGGGACTGGGCTGCTTTGGAGCATTTGGATAAGAAAAGTTAACAGAAATGGTTGCAAAATGATTTATTTTTGCATACGTAATGATCTCCTAATGGGGAACAGTTTCTGGGACCAACCACTGGAAGAGAGATACATCTTTGTCGCGGAGGAGAGGAACGAGAGGAGTATAGTAGACTACATAGTCTACACCAAGAGTATGAAAACCAATATACGAAACATAAAGACACAAAAAGAAGCTGAAATGGGAACTCAACACAGATTGCTAACGGCAGAACTCCAAGAACAAATTAACACAGAACAACAAATAGCCGAGTATCATAAAATAGCAATCAGTAAATTAAGAAACGACAAGAAAAGAGCAGAATTCCAACAGAAAACGAACGATCTACATGACAAGGAAGGAATGACACTGGAAGAGACGTGGAGAATTTTCAAGGAAACTATTTATAATTCTGCAATAGAAGTCTGTGGTCAATTCAGATACAGGAAAAAACAGAAAAGAACAAGATGGTGGACTAAGGAAATACAAAAGTCAAAAAGAAAAAAGATGCGTGGAGAAAATACGTTTTAGCAAGAGAACAGCAATACAAATAACAATATGTTAAAATAAGAAACGAAGTTGAGAAGAGAATCAAAGAAGCGAAGAAGAAAAGCTGGGAAGATTTTGGAAACGATATAAATAAGGAATATAAAACAAATAATAGGAAATTTTGGAACCTAATAAGATCAATGAATGGAAAGAAAAGGAAAGAAATAAAACCAATTAGGAATACCATGAATGAATTAAAAACAAAAACAGAAGATATACTTGAAATATGGAAAAAAATTGATAGATATGGAAGAAGTAGAAAAAGCCCTGAATAGAATAAAAACAGGGAAAGCCTGCGGTGCGGATAATATTTGTAAGGCATGGCGAACGAACGCAATTCCTGCGGACTGGGAAAACAACGTCATCACTCCCATATATAAGAAAGGCGATCAAAGTCAGTGCGAAAACTATAGGGCAATATGCCTATCGACAGTATGTTTTAAGGTCTATACCAAAATAATAGCGGAACGACTTACACATTTAATAAGAGACAAACTGGGAGAAGAACAAGCAGCCTATAGAAACGGGAAACAAACGAACGATAATATCCACATAATTAAAAACATCATAGAACGTAAAATTGAGACAGCGGAGGAAATCTACTTCAAGTTCATAGTCTTGCGAGCAGCCTTCGATACAGTAGATAGAGGGAGTATAGATATCTGTCTAGAGAAACTAGAGGTTCCAAGAAAAATGCGCCAAATAATCAATAGTCTATACTGTCAGATTAGGGCATAGTACAAATGAATGGAAAAAGATCAGCAGATTTTGAAATGCAAGTGGGAACAAAACAAAGAGAGACAGCTTAAGTCCATTAATATTTATTATAGTAATGGACAGAATCCTGCAAAATACGAGGAAACGCACCGAAACTGTGAAGACACTGATAGGATATAACAGACTGGAAGCTGTAGCTGTGGATGCATTACTATACGCCCATGATCTGGCACTAATAGCTGACAGTTATGTGAAAATGGAAAAACTAACAAAAATATGGACAGAAGAAATAGAAAAGATGAAGATGGAAATAAACGTAGAAAAAAGCAAATTAATGGTGATAAATAATATAGAGCCAACCAGTAATCTAATAATTAAAATAAACGATAAACAAGAAGAAATTGTCGACGCATACAAATATTTAGGTACTATTATATTGAAGGACGGAAAAATTTATCTAGATATAGCAAGATGGGACGGAAAGCCACAGACATATACTACGCTCTGAATCAAACCATCTTTGGAAAAAAAGAAATAGAACCCAAGATCAAACAGATAGTATACAATGCAGTAGTAGCCCCCACAATAATGTACGCAAGTGAGTTCTGGACAATACAGCAAAAACGCGAAAGCAAAATAACAGCCCTGGAAATGAAATTTTTGAGAAAGATCGTGGGGAAAACAAAAATGGACAGAATGAAAACGAACAGATAAGGAATATGATAAATCAAGAAGATATACTAAAAGGAATTGAAAAATGTCAATTGAATTGGTCTTCTTCTTCTTCTTAATCTTTTACCCTTTCTACCTTTCGGTGTAGGGGTTCGGAGCCACCGAGCCGTATATGTAGACGCATATACCGTACCGCTCCTGGCCCACCCAGTGGCATTTCCTTCATTTTCGCAGCTTATTAGAGGTCCAGATCCATTTTTCAGGATTTTAAACTGCTACGCTCTGCCGCTACCGGGTCTCGAACGCCGGCCCTTCGCACTGTGAAGCGCGAGTTTTACCACTCAGCCACTGAGGGGTTCTATTGAATTGGTACGGCCACATAATTAGAATGGAACAAAAAAGTTTAACAAAGAAAATAATAGAAGCCAAAAATAACAGGAGAAGAAAGAAGGACAGACCAAGGAAAAAATGGATTGATAGAGTAAACGAATTAGGACGAAAGCGAGGGAAGACCATAGAAGAAACGAGGAAAATGAGTACAGACCGGGCACGATGGAAAGAATGGATTAAATCGTCGTAGGATCCAGAAATAATCCGACGCTGAATAAAATTTGTTATAAATCATAATGTTGAATCATATTCACTTAGCAATTCTAAAGTATCCCATTATGTTAGAATCAATCGTTTGAATGGATCCATAGAAATTGTGTGTAGATTCTAGATTGTTCGATAGTTTCTATGATATTATATTGTTTTTTCTAGAAGCTTCTTACAATTTCGAGCAATTGCTGGGAAAGCTTCATGATATTCTATAAGATGCTAGAAAATTCTGATGTATTTTCGTGAAGGCATATTTTGGAATCATTCGCTAATCGTTAGCATACAATATTATAGCTACAGAATTCGTAATAACCAGACATGCAAATTGTTGAAATTCATAAACACACGGACTGGTGCTAACTTATACACTATTCCCGAGTGTGTTGCAGATTAGATTAGAAGTGGCAATGATGTCTGTTCCACTGCGACCTTTGTAGATCTACTGTGGTCCTCATGCCTCCTTAGAGTACGTCCTACAGCTCTGGCCCTTTAATTAGACTTAACAGCTTTGTTGGCGGTTCTGCCGTATATACATGCATTTTTCGAAGCGGGCTTGAAGCCCTTGGTCCATAATGCTGTGATATGCCTCTGATAGAGTCCTGGACTGACTAAAGCTTTGCCGACTCCATCTGAGTGGCCATCTGGGTAGCTGGATAGTCGTAGCATACTACCGCGATCCTCTCCAAAGCACCCTTCTGTTTTTGGCCTCTTGCCTTTTGGAAGACGTCCGGGAGTATTCCCCTTTGACCTCATACCTTTTTTGGACTTTCGTCCTTTCTTTACGTTTAGTAGCCTACGTCGTCTGTTGAGGCCTAACTTCTTTATCTGGACTAACCTGGCCCCTTTTCGCACGCCTATTGAAGTTGGTCTTGATTATGGTTATTTTTGCCTGTATGTAATCTTGACCTTGTTTTACAAGCTTTTGTACTTTAGCCTTCGAAATCCCAGATAGCTTAGCTGTACGAAGAATAGCTAGGGAATTATTTGTTCGCCCGATCAGAGTCCCGCTTAATCGGGTAAGGCTAAATACAAGGGGATTTCTCCAAAAAATGTTTTTGGAGCAAAAGGACATTTAAAATAATTGTAATTTTATAAAAACTAAGTCTCCTAATTTAGACAGCATGGTCAAATTGTTAAGGCATTTGACTTCAAAACTGACGGTCTGCGCTCAATATTTAGGTTTTACGGTCCGGCAGGTATTCAAATCAGTTATTATAAAAATTAAATACTTGCCTGCATTGTGAACAAGGGTTAATAATGCCTTCAATATCCATGTTCTACTTCAATCACTTACCGGTCGAATAACATACTGTTCGATTGGGGAATGCATGTACCTATTTCTCAGCGTTTTGAATTTATTCTGAAGAAAGGCATCCTATTATTTGCCCTGTAAGTGTTTGGTTACTATTTTCCCAAGATAATAGCATGGCGCTCGTGTAAGGTCCCATTTGTAATATTTAGAGTGTTCTATCTATTAGACTTTTGCCTATCTTTCATCTTTACTCTACATAATTTTTTGTTGTATGTTTATAAGGCAGGTATATGGGTATTATATTGTTCCCTACAACTTATTTCTGTATCTTCTACAAAACAAATGTTAAATTCTATAGTTTTGTATATACCACATGTTTACAATAAATTAAGGATTCAACTGTCAACTGACAAATCTAAAAATAATAAAATAATTTTGGCAAAAACAGGCATTGAGTTACCCTCAGAGCTGGAGTAGATTACTTGTCAAAACGTCTTACTGTTGAATGACCAGTAAATGACAGAAATAGTTTATAACAATTAAATAAAATACTGTCAAACACCGATCATAGCATCTTTCAACAGTTCTAATTACAAGTATCTTCATCAAGCACTAACACAAACACTACTTTATAAATTTTCTGTTGCAACTTTTCATCCGTTGTTACAAATAACTGACCAGGTCAAACAAAAAGTAGTTTAGAATATCTTTATCTGCATGCTAACTCACGTTTATAAATAAGTACCGATATGTGTACCTACTGACAATCGCACCAGCAGTAGTATAGCAGCGCCCTACGCAAATCATAGCCATATTAGGGAGATCACGACTACATATTTGATGGCACGATTGCATACCACGTTCTCGTGGAATATCGAAATGCCAATATTTACACTTCGGTGCATCTACTAGCATCTAATAGTGCTGCTATAAATGCAGCTTTTAATGTATTTAAGTACCACAATAACCAACGAAAACAAATAAATCGGCACCACTTAGAAAACTTCGTATGCTGTTATATAAGATCATATGTGTTCCTGTCCTTTAGTTGTTGCTGATACTTGTAAATAATCAAAGCTCTGTTACCTCAACTCAACCTTAAAATGTTTCAATTGTGTTTCCAATTATACAATTTTCTCTTCGTTTTGTTAACGCGCAGTTGAGATATTGATAATTTCTAAATACTTTTGGATGCGTTGGAAATGTTACATGCTACTTGATAAGCAAATTAATATTATTGTTGGTTTTAATACATCTGGCTTTAAATTAAATTATTCCTAAAATATGAAAACGTGAGTGATGCAATATGATGCAACAGAAAATATAGATTTGGTACTTCCAGTGCATTTGGCTAAGGCACCGACAGAGAAACGCATTTTCATCCATAGAGAATACATGGTAGTAGCGATAGAACTACACAAATAAAAATCCGGTGTCGGACGGAACTATTTTTTATTTGTCCTTCATTCTATGCTGCCTTTATTAATATATATCATTCAAGTATGTAGTTAAGAGACGGGGTAGGATTGGAAGAGGACGAAATTCAAGATCTTGTGAAGATATCTCTAACAGCTTTCGTGATACAAATTAAACGTATTACCTAGCTTCACAAAATTTCACTTATTACTACGTGTTTGTGATGTTCTTATGTCGAAAACATTGTTAGTACCAGAAATTGTGGCAACGAGAATTAGTTTGGAAATCTTTGCTCCTCGTATAATAATATTCAACATCTAAAATATCTGCTGTTTTGCTTACTCCATTTACAGCATTCAAGTATGCAGACTATTTCTACTTATGAAAAATCCCACGTAGCATGTGAACCTATAGCAAGGACTTCATATTATATAACATTAGTTTAGCTCTCACATTATTACCTAAACATAATCAGCAATTTCAACATTTCTCCCACACCTCCTCCACCTCTCCAAAGCCTTCTATTATATTGTCTTGCATATTTAATTTTAAGTGAGATGCTATTTATGAAACGTTACTGTACAATATCTGTTAAGATCATTTACTCATTCTGTAGATAAAGATCAACGTAAACTTCATTTAAACCGGGGTTTAATTCAACAGTGAGCAGCATGCGTTCAAGTATGTCTCTTGATGACCATTCATATATGGGTGACACCTGTAGTAAGTGTGCTTTATCATCAAGGGTGTATCGTTTAAATATATTTAATAATTCAATGAAATACATTACGATGGAAAGAATGGATTAAATCGTCGTAAGATCCAAAAATAATCCGACGCTGAAAGGCATAAGGATTGACGAGAAGAAGAAGAAGAAGAATGAAATACAGCGATTAGTAAACAAACAACTAAACGAACCAAGAATATATGTATATATATATATATATATATATACATATATATATATATATAAGCACGTCTGATAGTCAATGATCTAAATCAGTAAAATACCAGATAAATTAACACAAAAATTTCCTTAAAGTACCGACTAGCAAATACAGAAAGAATCATAAGAATGCGCAAGTTCGTGCATTAATCAATTTTTGCGTATACGGCAACAATTCGTTTAACCAACGTTTAACTTCAATAATAGACCGTTTCGAAAAAGAATAAGAAGAAATATATAAATATACATCTATTTAAGTTGGTACTGGTTGCTACCAGTCAAATGTCATTTAGAAAATCATACATTTTAACATCTCAGAAAATGTGAAAATGTTGGTAAATTACTGAAAATTATATTAATATTTAAACGTATATTTGTAGAAAAAGAATAGAACTTATTATAAATGTATTATAAGTTGTATTTATGCGATGAAATACATAACAAAACTCCATTTGAACGTAACGTAAACACTTCAAGGTAAGATCGTTTTTCCTAAATTGTGACTCTGGGAGGCATTTCTCACAAAACTTTTATTAAGATAATTTATCACTTTTTAGGTGCTATAATTCTTTTTTGCGAAAATCGACCGGAACTCGTCCTCATATTATTCCCATAATTGTATCGTAGTAAAAGATTTACTTTTCAACTGTGAGTTGGAGGTGAGCGGGAAAGGTAGCGGAAGGTAGACTCACCTCTTTGAGAAGTTTCTTCGGTGCAGGATCGGCATTTTTCCAGAATATTCCTCTTCCTCTCCCAGCCCCACAAGCAGGGTTCCAGTCCATTTTGGAACCAGACCTGTACTTGATAGTAAACACGCTTAGCGTGCTGAAGCAAAGCAGGAGATGTTGGTGGGAGAGATACCAGCGGCGTGTTCTTCTTAGCACTAGCTACAGCCGAACGAAACAGTTTGTATCTTAAAATGCCAAGAGAAGAAGCGTGCCATGAATCTCTGTAAACCGCGAGTGTAATTTTTTCTGCACAGTCGAGTAATTGGTGTGGCAAACAATTCGGTTCATAGAACTTTTGCCCCATCGTTTTCATGCTCTCGTTCTTAGTCAACTCAAATGTCAAACGGTCGCGTGTATCGTACAAGTGATTGACCTTCCCTCCCTGACCTATCTTATAAAAGTACATGCTCTCCGATTTAGGAGTGAGCGCAGTAAGCAATATTAATAGATCAACATCGCTACCGACAACTATAACAGGTGATTTTTGTTGATGAAACAATTCGCGTTTCGCTGTCAGTGGTGTTCTTACAATGTCAACATCCGCATCCTTCTTGACATGAAATACAGTGAAACTGTATCCCTCATACCCCGCAAGAGCTTGACCGAGATGCGAAACAAATTGTGCCTTGTTTTTAACGTTCGCTAAAAATTTTGTTTGCGTCGATGTGACAAGATTGTCTGGTGCGATTTGAACGTCAACACCACAATTTTGTTCTTGCCTACGGTTCCTCTCATACGATTTGACGCCTATATGCTCATTTTCATACCCATCGGACACAATAATTACATTTCGACCAAACCGCTTCACAATGAAGTCTTTGTGTCGCGCGGTACGTCTTACAAGGGGACCGCCAAGTATGGTACAAACCAATTTTAATGGATCTAGGATATGTTGTAAGCATATGTCCCCAGAGTACTAGGCTAAAAGGATTTGTTCCAATGGGCCTTGGTTTCCGAGAAAATCGAAGTCAAAGTTGCTTGCGTACCTATTATACCTGTACATTTTGTACGTTGCCAAGCGAGTCAGCGAGGCACAGGAATGAAGCCGCGTGGCTGGCATCCCGACGATCAGGGTTCGCATCCTTAACGGATTATTTGCGTTGACTGTCCCCCACCATCATCGATTCTCTACCATGTTCAAAAGCCATGTGGCAATTAATTTCCCCATCACAGCCAACTCCATTTGACAGCGAAACTAACTCACCACGAACCGCGAATGGTTCATGCCCATTTAACCAAACGATGAATGCAGCAATGTGCTTAGCGTCCCACACCTTGCGTCCTTTGCTCAAATTAACATGTTGCTCATTATTCCGTGTCTCTAAGTTGCAATATTCTTCCAATCCTTGCATCAATTGATAGGCGCAGGGCATTCCCAGCAAATATCGAGACACCACGTTCGGTGTAACACCCCTTCCATGTTTCAAGTCTGTCCCGAAAAACCTATTCAATGTCTGCTCGATTGTCACGTCACTCCAAACTCCAGACCAAGCCTTATCCGATCTGTGTATAGTAAAGAAGCCCTTTGTCGCAAACTTGCTAAACTCGTCCGAATCCATTGTGTTCTTCAGTTGTACCATATCTTGCAAATAAATCTGTACTGCTTTTGCATAATGAAAATGACCAACGACGTGAAACAACGGCAACATCCTTCGCATACAGTCTAAATGCAGTTCCCAATTTTCAAGACGTTCGGCTTCAATGAAACGCAAGACAATAAGCAATAAGTTGGAAGTACTGCACCCGCAGCTTCGCTGTTGGGCCATTTTGGCTTAACTGCTGCAACTTTGCATTTAAAAAATCAGATATTTTTTAAGGTCCTCATTAGTGTCACTGTCGCCCATTTGTTGGTAATTGCTTTGCCAGTCCCGCATTAATGATGCGATTTTACTTTTGAAAAAGCCCAAAGCCGTGAACGTCAAAATGTCAGCGCTAAGTGCTCTTGCGAAGTTGTGGCCGTCCATCATTTTCTTAATAGACTCATCAGCGTAAACAACCGCCCACATATCTGCAAGTCCGCTACCTCCCATGATAGTACCGATTGCGCCCAAAGAGACATCCGCATGTGGAATCCTCCTAAGCGAACAATAACATTACTCAACGCCAGCGCTAAGATAATATCCCGACATTTCATGTACAAAGGTAGATCGTAAGTTAACAGTATATTTTTGGCTGCATTTACGTGTCTCCTCTCTACATGTACAATGGAAGTAGTAATTGTTGTTAAGTTCGATGGAGGTTCGTTAATGAATTGTTGGTAAACGACAGTAAATGTTTCGTAAGTGACGTCTTTCGAACATTCCTCCATGAAACCTCGCCACGTTGGTGTTCTTTGTGATTCAACGCATTTGGACCACAAATACGTTGAGTACGTGGACGAGAATAGTGGGACTTCAGTCATGTCTAGTTTATCAGTGGAAACAAACTGGATGTGTTTCAATCCATCTCCTGCCAGGCGGACATAAGGATATATCCGAATTTGTTTTTGCGCTGCTAGGATAGCCGCCGAAGGCATCCTCTTAATTTTTTTACATCTCCTACATGCGATATCTCATCGTCGGGGGTGTAAACTTCGATTCTGCCTAAACAATGGAAAGTCTCGCGTCCGTCCAGAGTACTGGCGTTATGGTCAGTGCTGTCGAAGATAAACTGTACAAAAGGTTCCTGAATGACCAATGTAGGCGGATTTATTATTTTGGAAGCCCCATACAATTCGACGTTGTGATACGAAGCGCAAACCCCTAAAGCATGCAGAAAATTGATGATGAACTTAGATCCTGTTTTCTGTGAATCATGGTTGTTTCGACATAATGAACTGTATTTTTCGCTGGTTCTTTGTAACTTTATTTTAACTACAATTATACTCATATAAATTTTTGTTGATTATATTGTTTACATATTGTTGTTTGTTACTATGGAGTTTTGTATTGCCAATGTATAAAAAATAAATAAACTAATTAAATAATTTGAACATAACTCCCCCTTGAAGGATTGTTAAAGAGTTCAATATATAAAATTGCTTGATAATATAGAATATAGGAAATGATCTTAAGGTAAGTGTATGTATCTTAAGGTAAGTATTGTATAACTATGTTCACAAATGTTCAATGGTTAGCTTTACTTTCGTTTTCGGCTACTGGAAGAGGACATATCTTCGTGATTGGACGCTTTAGGACTCCCTTCGCAGTTTTCACACTGACAACTATGACGACGTTATCAGGACCAGGATGAACATCCACGACTCGTCCTATGAGCCAAGCACATGAAGGTAAGTTGTAATTTTTGATTACAACTAGAGTATCCAATTTCAGATTTGAACATTCTTCTTTCCATTTTCTTCTTTGTTGTAGGCATGACAGGTATTCGTTTGACCAACGTCTCCAGAAATGTTGATTTAATTGCTGCAGTAGTTGGAACCGCGTCAATCTATTTATCTGGACATCCTTGAGACATGGATCTGGTATAGTGATTAAGAGCTTGCCGATTAAAAAATGGGACGGTGTCAATAGCTGAAGATCATTGGGATCAGAAGATAATGGATGGAGCGGTCTTGAATTTAATATTGCTTCTATTTGCACAAGAACAGTTAGAAATTCCTCATAAGTTAATGTTACATTAAGTAGAACTCTATTTAAATGATATTTTATTCTTTTTACACCCGATTCCCACAAACCTCGAAAGTGTGGTGCATTTGGTGGTATAAAATGCCATGAAATGTTTTCATGGGCACATATATTTGTAATATCATCGTTTGAATTTAAAATAAAATGATATAATTCTTTTAATTGCTTTTGTGCTCCGATGAAATTAGTACCATTATCAGAGTAAATGTGTGCTGGATTTCCTCTTCTTGAGGCAAACCGTCGCAAAGATGCAATAAACGAATCTGTGCTTAAATCGCTAACCAGTTCAAGATGCATGGCCTTACTTGAAAAGCAGATAAATAGGCATACATAGCACGTTGTTACCTTACAACCACGACCCTTGCGATCCTTCAAATTGAAAGGACCTGCGTAATCAATGCCGGTAACATAGAACGTATTCATGGCTGTTACTCTTTGTTTTGATAAATCTGCCATGATAGACGTTATTGATTTAGGTTTGAATTTGAAGCATTTTACACAATTTCTAGTAATAGCTTTTATAGCATTCATTCCTGAAGTAGGCCAATATGTCTGACGTATGGTAGACAAAAGTAACTGAGGACCACAATGTAATAATCGTTTATGTTCATGAGTGAGAATCAACTTAGTCAGTTTATGTTTACTACTTAATAGAGAAGGATGTTTTGAACTGTAATCTAATTCTGAATGTTTTAGTCTACCTCCTACTCTTACTAGATCATCAGAATCAAAAAAGGGTTAGTGCCTTTCGTTTGTGTTTTGAGTTTAACCCTTTTGATTTTAACAAACTGATTTCTTCGGCGAAACTTTCATGTTGAGCAATTTTAACAAGTTTCTTCATACTATTTTCTAATTCGTTAACCGTTAATGGTCCAGATAATTTTTTATGGAATTTTCTTGAATTCGATATAAACCTTAGGCAGTAAGCTACTATTCTTAGCAGTTTCTTTAAATCAGAAAATTTTTCAAATAAAGACATGTTGTTAATAATTGTGAAAATTTGCTCTTGTCGTTTTAATTCTGGAATCTCTATATTCGATTTGAAAGAAAGTTGTGGCCAATATTCTTTTGATAGTGATAACCAGGATGAACCATACCACCATAGTTTGGATTTTATTAGCACATCTGGAAATATTCCGCATGATGCTAAATCAGCAGGATTTTCCTTTGTTTTGACACAGTTCCAATTGTTTATGTTGGTGTTTGTTTGAATTTCAGATACACGGTTCCCAACAAAGGTCTGTAATAAATTTGGTTGTGTTTGAAGCCAATATAAAACAATTTGTGAGTCACACCATAAAAAGATGTTACACTTACAAATTAGTGCCTTTTGAATCTTAGTTAAGAGACGTGATAACATAACTGCACTGCATAGTTCTAGTCTCGGGATTGTTACGGATTTTAGCGGAGCTACCTTTGTTTTAGCACACAAAAGATTTACCTTAATTTCTTGTTTGTTATTAAGGCTTCGCAGATAAATGCAAACCCCGTAACCATTTTGTGATGCATCACAGAATCTATGTATCTCTATAGAATGTGGATAGTGATATAATGCATGTCTTTCTATTTGTAATTCATTTAACAACAATAGCTTTTCACGGAATGTTTTGCAGTTGTTTTCTAGGTTGATAGGAATATTGTCATCCCAATCTAATTTTAAAGTCCATAGTTTCTGTATACAAATTTTCGCTGATATAATACAAGGTCCTACAAGACTAAGTGGATCATAAATCTGTACTATATCTGACAAGATTGTTCGTTTTGAAATTGCAGAGTTTTGAGAAATATTTTTTATTTGATATGTTAATTTGTCTACATGACTAACCCATTGAATACCTAATAATTTTGTCTGATGTTTATCACCTAATTGTAAAACACCCATTGATTCAGAATCACCTTGTAGCTTAATTAATAATTTAATACTGTTTGAATTCCATTTATGCAAAGGAAAACAAGCACTCTCAAGTATTTTTGAGATTTCTTGAAATCTGAAAATTGCTTCTGCTTCAGTATCAAAGCCCGTTATCAGGTCATCCACATAAAAGTCGCGATTGATAATAATGGAGGAAACTGGATATTCATTTTTAACATCATTTTTAAGCAACGAATAGCCAAGAATGGCGCGGCTTTGGTACCATACGTTACCGTATTTAATTGATAAACAGATATTTCGCTGTCTGAACACTCTCTCCAAACGATATTTTGAAGATGTCTATCTTCTGGGTGTACTTGTATCTGCCTATACATTTTTGTCATGTCAGCTGTTACGACAAATGATTGTTGTCTGAATCTCAAAAGAATATCGAAAATGTCATTTTGTATGGCTGGTCCAGAATGTTATATGTCATTAAAGGACCATCCTGTTGTTGTTGTTGCTGAGCCGTCAAAAACTACCCGTAGTTTAGTAGTTAAACTTTGATTTCTTAAAGCTCCATGATGAGGAAGAAAATATGACAATTTTTGTTCATCAATTTTGGAGAGACAAGACATGTGTTTGAGATTAATGTATTCATTTATAAACTCTACATATTGATTCTTGTATGATTGATTTGCTTTAAACTTTTGCTCTAACTGTAAAAAACGTTTAATTGCAGTTGTCTTGGAATCTCCTAATTCATTTGAAGAATATTTTAATGGAATTCGTACAACAAAACGACCTTCATCGTTTCTAATCACATTGTTTAAAAAATGTTTCTCACATTCAATATCATCAGCCGAAGAAACTGAAGTGTCACTTGACTCTTCCAATTTCTAAAATTTCTTTAAATCAGTTTCTAGTTTTGATGTTTTAGAAAAATTGCAATATGTTTTAAACATTGGTGTTTTAATTTGTCCTGCAATTACCCAACCTAATTTTGTATTATGCAGAATTGGCAAATTTTTACCTAAATGAATTTGCTGATTTTTTAATAGTCTCCAGAATATTCCTGCACCTAGTAGCAATTCAATTTTGTTGGTAATATTAAATGCTGGATCTGCCAGTTGTATATTGTTTGGTATATTTATTGAATTTATGTTGAAACTAGTTATGGGTAAACCATCTGTTGTTTTTGGAATGATGAAACAAGGAATAATAACTGAAAAGTTAGTACACTTAGATGTTAATTTTATATCACATTTATAATTTAATGTAGATGAAGTTTTGTTAGTTCCTACAACAGAAATATTTGTTGTAGTTTTGAGATATTTAATTTATTAAACAAATCGGTAGAAATGAAACTTGATTGAGAGCCACTGTCTAGCAAAACTGTACAATCATGCAAAGCTTGTTGCGAATCGTTTACAGAAACAAGTGCTGTTGATAATAATATTTGAGTATTATCATAGTTGTGAGATAGCATAGAAACCTGAGATTCTTGTTCTTGTGACTTATCTATGGGAAGTAATGAATTGTGTTTGCCGTTGCATGTTTTCCACGATCCTGAATTACAGTCGTCTTTCTTGTGACCTGAACGTAAACAATTTTCACACAGACGTAATTCTTTTATTTTTTTAATTCTAAATAGAATTGGTAATTTCAAAAAATCGTTACAGAAAATAAACCCCTCAGTGGCTGAGTGGTAAAACTCGCGCTTCACAGTGCGAAGGGCAGGCGTTCGAGACCCGGTAGCGGCAGAGCGTAGCAGTTTAAAATCCTGAAAAATGGATCTGGACCTCTAATAAGCTGCGAAAATGAAGGAAATGCCACTGGGTGGGCCAGGAGCGATACGGTATATGCGTCTACATATACGGCTCGGTGGCTCCGAACCCCTACACCGAAAGGTAGAAAGGGTAAAAGATTAAGAAGAAGAAGTTACAGAAATAGATTAAATGTGACTGCTTGCAAAATTTACATTTGCGATTTTGTGTTAATAATGAAACTTGCCTAATGTTTTTCTTATCTTTATCTTTAATATTTCTAAAATTGTGGTTAGTTTCTAAGGTTTCTAATAAATCTGCTCTGGACCTTAGAAATGTAAACATATCGTCTAATGTGGGGAATTCATTTGAAGTTTTAAATCTTTCCCATTCTTGGGCAGTGATTTTATCCAACTTGGTGGTTATAATAAATATGATTATGGTATCCCAATGATTGGTGGGTTGATTTAAAGTTGCCAATGCTCTTAAATGCTTAGAAATTGCATCCAATAAATTGCTTAATACCATAGATGAATCTCTGGTTATGGTGCCGATTTGAAATATGGATTTAATATGATTATGAACTAGTAAGCGTGAATTATTGTAGCGATTACACAAAAGCTCCCAAGCTATCAAGTAATTACTTGCGGAAAATTCCAATGATTGGATAACTTGCATAGCTTGATCTTCAACTGACGCACGTAAATAATGAAATTTATGTATATCATTTATAGAGCTGTTTAGATGAATTAGTGATTCAAAGGTATCTTTGAATTCTAACCAGTCATTGTATTGACCTTTGAATTTTGGCAAATTCATTACTGGAAGTTTTACATTTTGAGGACTTTCTTTGATTGAATTATTTGAAAGATTGTTGTTGCTGTATTTTTGCAATATAAATTTTGCCGAAGCTAATGTTTGATAAAAACCTCAGTGAAGGTTTCTCTTTCTGTATATTGCTCTTGAAGCTTGTCTTCATCGCAAATGTATTCGATGTTTAACTGAACATCTTCAAATTCTTGTTGTAATTGTTCGACCTTATCTGTCCTTATTTGAAGATCTGTAAGGGCCTTTTGGTCATTCCACTGTACGTTTTCACATGCATTTTGAATGGTTTTCACAAATGTTATGTAATTTGTGAGCTTATGTTTGATTGCACCCCGTTTGCGAGTAAATTGTGACAGTTCTGTCATTGTAACAGATGTGTGTATTTTTGAAATTGATTAGTTGCGTTTGATATTGTAAATTGAATGTTTGTGGAAATTGTAGTTAAAAAATTGTAGAATTGAGTTAAATGGTGAAATTGTGATTATTACACTTGACTTGACAATGCAATAATGGTGCAAATAGAAATGAAAGAAACGTGCTTACTTGAATGTATTGTATTGTATGTAGCTCCTCCGCAATGGAGACCACGTCCTTTTTTAATCGTTATTTGTGGCAGCCGTATACTAATTCTCTCCTATTTCCTGAATCCGGCTCGAAGGACCATTTGTTTCGACATAATGAACTGTATTTTTCGTTGGTTCTTTGTAACTTTACTTTAACTACAATTATACTCATAAATTTTTGTTGATTATATTGTTTACATATTGTTGTCTGTTACTATGGAGTTTTGTATTGCCAATGTATAAAAAATAAATAAACTAATTAAATAATTTGAACAATGGTTCCAACCGACAAATGGAGAGTCGACAGAAATTTTCGAGGTTGAATGAAAGAAATTATACCCTGCGCGATCATGTGTCGCTTGACAGATTTGGAATGTTCTTCATTTTCTTCATCGATGACCAGAAATTGATTAGAAAAGTAAAAAAGTAAGGGGAGAATCCAATGAAATATTTTTAAAAATTGATCAGCCGGTAGGTACTCGCTACTTGAAAAAGAAGGGTCACGAATTTCATTGTGCATTATTTCTGATGCGGCTCGCAAAATAATTCTTTCTTGACCATCAGTGAATGATTCTGTATTTGCCGAGACATTGAAAGAATGATAACTCTTGAAACTTGCACGTAAATCTTTTCCGCCCACGGTACTACACTCGATTTCCTCCCTATACCTTCTTTTAATTGCCGCAGAGACCGTTCTTTTATCTTTGCGTTCATCAACGATGACTTCCATTAACTGTGAGAAATTGTGTATCACAGTTTTGTCTTTCTCGAGGACTTCCCATACGGGTTCCAATAATGACGCAGTTCTTAACAAATTAAGGTCTTCACTATTTTTCTGCTGAGTTCTTTGCGTAAAGTTCTTATAGCATTTTCGGTGATACCTGCCCTTAACGCGGATCAAGGAGGGAACGCTTTCCAACCTATCTATAACACTGTCACCTAAAGCGTCATTTCTTTCCTTGCCGGTGTCAATCAGGTGATCGCGCGTGTGTTCCTGTGTGACTCAACTGATGTCTTTAAGTGAGATGCCTATAGTGCAATTCAATCCGCAAATAAAACGGTTATCGTTGAAATGGAATTTGGAAGCCGTATTGCACGCAAAGTTGGTATCATTTCCAGAAACATTTGGCGCGAATTGTTGAGAAAACCATCATATGAATACGATTGCCTGCACTTATCATGGCACTGCAGTTCGTCTTTTCCCTCCCAATCCAATCATTTGCTGTCGTTGAGGAGCTTGCTCTTCTCGATAAGTATACCGATTCCCCGTCTCCTCACAGTCCTCAGCTTGACAGTATTATCAAACACCAACGGGAAACAGCAGATAGCGCACAGATGATTTGGCTCCATAGTATTCCTATTTACAGAGAGATGCATCTTTACAAAATACTTATTTAGTGCACACAAAGTACTGCCACATGAGTATCGCATGCAAGGATGTCGCATTTGATTTTATAGCAATCATTTATTTATTTACTACATCTACAGAGGGATAAAGGTTAAGTTACTGATGAATCTTTCACTTGAACGCAGTTTATCATCGTCGCACCCATGCTTTTATTGGGGCAAGAGTGAGATGGCACTTGAATTACTTACTCCGCTTCCCCAGCAGTTCGTTGTGCTACTGCATACAAATTCCCAAACACTTTTATTACGTCACTTCACTTATTAATTATCCAAAAGCGTTCAGTAGATTTATAAAAATAAGGTGAGAGATTCTGCGGTCACGTAAACACAACGAAAACGACAGGCGCGCACGTCAGGCTCGTTTCGGACTGAATGCGGGAACCGGAGGAAGAAGGGCGGGCGAACTTTAACGCTCTGTAGTTCGAAAACTACGAGATCTAGCAAAAACATTGCGGAGACCTTTTTTGCTGCTCGTAGAATTCCAAACAAATATGCATTTAATCTTTTTGGATTTTTTTTTCAAGAAACGGCTAGATTGAGGGTAATGAAATTTTATCTAGTGCATCATGACCCCCAAACACACCGATATCCCACCGGTTAATGCTGGTCTGGCTATTTTGCGCCAGCCAGAGTCAGCGTCGGAATCTGTGCGAGATGTATGTAAAAAAATGCCGTCATATATTTATACGACGCTCTGTAGAAACGTTGAATAATATTAGATAATTCCTTTTGCTATGCATACAAAGTCAACATTTCAAAACCTTCGTTATGAGGAAATTAAAATGTTCGATGAAGTAGATAGATTTGGATCTTTAGCTTGCTGAACTCGTTTTTTATAATTATTGCTCCGAGCAATTTATTGGCTTCATCATTATTGGCTTTTATGAAATTTTTCGCACGGAAATGTCTCTGCTTATCGAAAACCATTTGAAAAACGGGACAGTCTTGCTACCTTCGGGATGATGTATAGAAAACCCAAAGAATGCAGTGACTTCTCTGATACCTCCTTTAGCAGACAAACACGTTTTTCACTACCCATCAATGAAGAATCGCATGACAGTGATTTCTATTGAAGTATAGTAAAACATTTTCGTGGTTTCAAAAAAATTAGCATTGAATAACTTTGGTTTTTTGTTGAGGACTCTTTTTCCAATATCGATGTATTTTGAATATTAATGAGTTTTTAACAAATAAACTTTGGGACTGTTGGACGATTTAGTGTATATTTAGACCATATGGACCTGCAGGAGGAGCGGGGCGCGGACGGCAGCGAACGCCGATCGGCCCTGCTCGACTATTCATCCCCACTATGACGGCCTTTTGGTCAACCGCATGAGGGAGGGTAGCCTCCTTGCCCAGTTTCCTCTCTTCCCCGCATGCTCCGCGCCCACAAACTGGTCGCGAGCTTTAACACGCTGTAGTTCGAAAAACTACGCGATTTAGCAAAAACATTGCGGAGACTTTCTTTGTTGCTCGTAAAATTCCAAACAAATGCGCGTTTAATTTTTTCCGATATCTTCACCCGTTTCCGAGAAAAAGCCCATTTTTGGATTTTTTGCGTTTTCCGAAAAACTGCTGGATTGAGGAAGATGAAATTTAATTCGGTTAATACTTAATGAACTGTCTGGCTATTTTGCGCCAGATTCGGCTCGTTGATCGGACTATATCAATATCAGATCGGTCAGTACACAGATATTAACTTTACAATGAAAACCGAAACATGTGTTGGTTTTATTATTTCTGGAGTAGCAGGTGGTAGTCTCAGTCACTCAGTCCACCGAACACCGACAAATGCGAATCAGTATCTTCATGCGAATTTCCACCATCACTTCGCGTCGTTATTATCTCTGAACGCAATAACCTTCAGAACGTAGCAAAACTGTTTCCGGGATTGAAATTGGGGTAATTTTCCAATTCATGCAACGTCTCGTAAGTAGGTACAACTACACTGTGCTGAAGTGGTCATAAGTTAGAAATTTTTTAATAAATTATTACTTTTTAAAAAATAATACTCTGAAATGTTTTTGACAGACATTACAACTTTTCAATATAGTGTCTACAAATCTTTTCAATGAATCAAGTTCCTAAAAACTATGAAAATTCAGAATTTTGCTGGATATTTTTTGGAATTACCATACCCAACTTATACAATTCCCGACGTCGCTCACTACACCACAGTACATACCAAATATGAATTCATAAAAAGAAAAATAAAAATAAAAAGTATTTATACAACAAAATCGCACAAGTAAATATACAAATATAAACGTATCTAAAATACGGGTATAGAACAACCTTGCGAAATTAGCAAAGAAAATAGTAAAATCGGCAACAGAAAAGGGTGGGCCGGATGTTACCAGAGAGCTTACATTGCGCAACAAATGAAAAGCATTTATTGTTAAGTTTGCGTTTAAACTGAATGAAGATATCAAAATGAGCAGAAATTATTGAATGTCTAATTGTTTGCAGAGTAGAAACATCTAAGGAGGGAATCTTTACCTACAGTTTATGTCAATAATAACAGTCTAGGAAAATTCATTTAAAATATTTTAAATCGTCAGGGACCTGCAGATATCCGTTTCGTTAGTATGTGCATCGTGACAAGTCGTGGAATATTTTAAAATTGTAAGTGACTCGAAGGATCGCATTCCATTAGTTTAATATGAATCAGAACACGTGCGAGTGGATGTTTTATAAAAACGTCAAGAATAGCGGTTTTTGTTGAGCGGAATATTTATACCTTTCTTGTTGTCAGGAAAACAATGGCGGTCCCTCGTCTGAATTGACAATGAAGGAATCTAAATCTTCCTCGTTCGCCTATAAATCAGTCTAATATATTAAAAATCCAAAATTTCTATGTGAAAATACCGAGATATAAGATACTAATTACCAATAATTAACGTACGTTAAAGAAATGTTAACTGATATTTGAATCAACATACCTCCCATCTACAGAAGTTTTCAAAACAATATAGTACACTCAGCGTCAAAATTTATGCATCTTTTTATCAAAATTGGATTTTATTGCAAACAAGGAAGTTGATTTATTTTGTTTGTACATAAAATTAAATAACAGTATATGAAACATAAAAATAAAATATCAATGAACGCACTGCAATGTTTATTATGTCAGTTCAATATTGGTAATGAAAAGGTGTAATTCTTACAAGTTAAATTTAATTGTAAAAAGTTGTTACATTATTTACTTTTCGTTCCATTTGGTCTTTTCTGTTGTTTTTATTTTTGTTAAAACACTTTATTTATTATGCGACTTTTAAATTGTGATAATATTGTAGAGGCCGCAATTTTGCTTCATGATGGAAGTTAACAATACGTATAAAATTTTCCTGGAGTTAACCCTGGAAAAGGCAAAAACGAACAAATTCCGTAAGGGACGACCGATTCGTAATATTAAATGTTTTCCGTGATCGCACTCTTACTGCAATAAAACTTATTTGACGCAACTCAAGCTGTAAAAGTTAGCGAGAGAACAATACGAAGATGGTTAGAAGAGGTCGATGTCATGCCCGATTCTCTGCTAGATATCCCATTCTATTGCCGCGTCACTAAACAATCCGGTTACCTTTTGTCGTAGTTATGCAACCTGCAATAGTGTGAAAATGATCTTTTAATGCAGCATAAAGCGCGACCCCAAGTACGCCTCATCGTTAACAAACCTTCTTAATTCGTCGTGTGCTCTCGCCAGTGTCCACTCCAAATTTGAATCCTATTCGACATCTTTGGAGCATCCAACATCATATGGAACATAGAATCCGTAGAATAGAAGATTATTTATAATTACCATCAAAATCTGATTGAAGGCATGCCACGGCGTATTCAAGCAGTCGTGTGAGCACATGGTGGCCACAGATGTTAATTACCGTTTGGTTGAATATAAGGCGTGTATACTGAACTCCTCAAATTCAAAAATTTGTATTGCAAAACAACTAACTGTCAATGAAATCAAAATACAAAGTTAAACCAATAAAAGTTTTTGTACCGTTCCTTACATACCTAATTCATAAGTTTGCTTCTAGTATTTACATTTGTTAAACAAATATTCACCATTAAATATCTATAAATTAATTTTGCCGCTGGGTGTATATACAAGGATAAACCAAATTTTTGCATACTACTATAGTACGCTAAAGGAAAATATACATTTGTATGTATATAAGGATATAAAGATATAAGGAATATACGACGGTTGTTCTTTTTTCAACCTCCGATCGCACAGTATGAAAATCAGGTATGTGGCAGGCGGCTGGTAAGCGTATTGGTGGCTGCGCATCTCGCCCTCCACAAGTTCTGTCACCGCCGAGCCACCCATTTCTTGTTGAGTTGCAGTTACGTAAACATAGCTGTCTCTATTGAGTCTCTCGCGAAGTGTGAATTCCGAAGTGTTTCATACAGGCAGAAGGAACTGGTGCATCGGAAATTCATAAAAATTCACAAAAGAAGAGGCATACTGACTTCTGGAAATATTCTGATCCATGATATTGCCGGTCCTCACACTGGTCGTGTAATCCAACGGCTTCTTGAGCAATTTCAATGGTACATTTTCGAACACACACGACATGACCTAGCGCCGGGTAGCTACCATCTTTTTCCTGAACTGAAGAAGTGACCAGGAGCTGAAAGAAATCGCACAACTCACTTCAAATCATTGACGGCAACATTTTATGAAGAGGGTTTGCAAAGCTTGTTCACAAATATGAGAAATGCCTCAATCGCCAAGGTGAGTATGTAGAGAAGCACCTTTTATTGTACATTATTTTTGGTAATAAAATAATTTTTTATATTCACCAATCTTTCCTTTATAGCCTATCGGAGGTTCAAAAAACAGCCCTCGTACTTACTGTTTACGTTGATATGCAAAAAACTGCACATTATCTGATGACGTAACTCTTAAGAATTATTCTGTGTACGTTTGTTTTTGTGCTGGATCATAGATTACTGGTGGTAGATTGTATCTAATCTTACCGTGGATAAATGTTAAGAAGTTAAGAAGTAAGTACGAAAGCTTTCTAGAAAATAATACCCGTTTAGATATAATTAAAAGAAAAATGAAGGGGAATAAATACTGATTTTATTTAAACGAAAGTAATACATATACTCATTTTTCAGTGTAGTCGCCGCCGTTGTTAAAACAGTTGTTGTATTTTGAAACCAGTTTGTTTATGCCTTCCGCGTAAACCTCTGCCGACAAACTAGCCAGGCAATGCTGTACACCTTCTTTTAAGTAATCCTCAAGAGGGAAACGTTCTCCTGACAAGAAAGGGGCTATACGCAGGGTGGTCACAAACCTTCCACTTGAATTTCCGAAGACGGTCAGTGGCCTTCCGAGCCGTGTTGGCAGGAGCAGTGTCATGCAGAAAAAGAATTCCACCTATGAGCATTCCCCGCCTCATGTTTTGGATACCCCTACGCAGCTTCTGAAGTGTTTCACAGTATGTGTCCGCATTGATGGTCGTCGCTTGGGGTTTGAAATCAACCAACACCAGACCATTTCGGAGTACTGCGGTCATAACCTTTTTCATGGAAACTACTGCTTAAACTTGCGCGGCGTTGACGGAGATTGTGGATGGTTCCACTCCATGAACTTGCGTCTTTTCTCAGGTGTGAAATGGCACACACAGGTTTCATCCACAGTAACTATTTGGTTAAGAAATCCATCGCCCTGTTGCTCCTAAACGTCAAAAACGTCAACACTGCTCCCGTTCGGTTGGTCTTGTTCTCGTCGGTAAGCATTTTGGGCACCCATCTTGCGGATTTTTTCTGTTATTCAGATGTCTGTCGCGATTTCATGGAGCAATGATTATGAAATTTCAGGAAATTTCTTACTCATTTCTTTCAGTTTTACGCGTCGATCTGCGCAGATAAAATCATCGACACGTTTCTTCATATCGTCGATGAGAAGGGACGAGCGATCTGACCGCCCTTATGGTGCACATTATCTCTTCCCTCTTGGAAATTTGGAACCCAGCGCCTGACAGATGACTCGTCCATTGTTCCCGTATCATACACTTCCGACGGACGTTTTCTGTATTCAAAAAACGGACCACGGGTCGCACTTTGCATTTTGCGGGATTTTCTATCTTATGCGCCAGTATAAAGAGTCATAAAGCTCACACATTGCACTAAAATAACTTCAACTCTTTTTCCCGCAAAGCCACGACCATGCCATGACGTTAATATTGAGATCTGCGCCACTTTGCTTTTAATTGGGTCAATAGCGCCATCTGTATGACAAAACGGGTACTATTTTCTCTAATGCTTCGTAATTTAGAAATAGTCGAAAGAAAAAGTTGTAATATGCTTACAGAAGTGACAATAGTACCAGCAGTAGGTAATTTTAGTACTAAAGATAATAGCAGCGATAATAACAATAGTGGTAATTACATCGTATGTTAAATTACTCTGCCCACATTTTGGTGCCTCGGATTTCTTAAGTGTAATTAAGCAACTTTGGGGTGTATAATCCAAAATTGTCGTCAAATTTGTTCTATCAGATCTAGTTTTCAAAATTCACTCTTTCTGCCCTATTCAGGAAAAATTCCCCTAAATGCCATATAATGTTTCATTATGTATGTAACTTTTAAAATATTATTATTTGATAATTGTTAACTGAAGCACAAAATAAAAATGGGTAAGAGGTACATATACAACTTTCAATCATCAGTTAAAAATTGCCTTTGATAAGATTTCTTTGCGTGAAGTTTGCCGTAGCAGTCTCGCTGAAGATTCCAGCAGTAATCGGCCATTGTATGGCTATCCCATCCTCCTTGGTACCTTTCTTCCATAATGCTGATGTCTTGGTGAAATATTTCCCCCTGTCCCTCACTAACATCACCTAAGTTTTCTGGGAAACGATCTAAGTGGCTGTGAAGGTAATGAATCCTGATGCTCGTGTTACATCCCAGCGTGTGAAAGTTAGAAAGCATTTGTTCTACTAATCTGACGTAATTTCCTGCTTTATGATTTCCGAGAAACTTTTTAACCACTTCAACAAAGAGCACCAGCCATTAGGCTCACGTCCGTTCATTGATTCTGTGAACTGCGGGTTATTTAAAAGTTGCCTTATCTGAGAACCAGAAAAAATTCCAGCCTTCACTTTCTCTGTGCTAAGCCTTGAAAGTGTTTGTTTCAAATACTCAAAACACGGTCCATCTCAAGGCAAAGCCTTAACAAGTTGCTTCATAAGTCCCAACTTGATATTCAGTGGCGGAAAGATGATTTTGTTTCTGTTAACCAACGGTTCGTTAAGAACGTTATGTTCTCTTTAGCTCTGCTGTCCCAAAGGTATAAAAAGCAAGGACATTTTGTGTAACCACTTTGTTGCCCAAGGAGAAAGTTTACCATTTTTAGATTACCCACTCTTCATACTTGATATGTTTCAAGACCAGTGATATTGTCTTGTATTTCTCTTTCATACTGGTGGAATATCCAATAGGTATAGAACCATGGTTATTGTGTGAAAGTGCACATTTTAAACTTCAGGATGAACTGTCTATAAAAAGACACCATTCACTTGGCGTGTATTCAATTAACCCCATTTTCTTTAAGAGACCTCTTATGTCATTACAAAACACTGAGTTATTTTCTTTAGAGAAATACGCCAGCAGGTCTTTCTCTCTAGTACGACAAAATGTAATATTAGTAACTGGACAAAATAAGTTCTTTTCCTTTAATCTGGAAGCAAGCAATTCGGACGATTCCTTTGAGAGGTTCAAATCTGTAACAAGGTAATTAAGTTCTTCTTGACTGAAGCGTTGGGGTACTCGCTGAAGATCGGTATTTCTTCAAAATGAGGAAGAGGTCTCCTTGCTGACTCCATGTTAGGGTATGTCCATTTATTCCGTTTAAAGCCTTTGATGTTGACAGAACAAAAGTAGCAGTCATCGTGATGGTTTTTGGCCCACTCCATACCATAGGTACTCCAAATTTTAAGGTCTTTCTCTTTCCGTTCATTCATTGTCGCAAATGTTCTACGCATGTTTTGCATACAAAATCTGGTGGCCAAGATTTATCCTGGTCTCCTAATTGGACACTAAAATACGCCAAGTATGCCCTTTTTATAAACTCATATATGGATTTCCTACTTTCCTTAAAAGTGTATTGACCACAAATGTAACAAAAACATCTGGGTGGTTCACACAGTTCCGTCTGCTGGTTGAAGTCATTGTTGTCATTCGAATATTTAATATTCACGCAACAATTTAAAGTAAATACCTAGTACACACTGGCACAGTTATCACACAGCAGAGGCTATGTTAGAGGTAAATGAATTAGGGTTGGGCTGGGTTAGACAGATAGATTTTTCCAGTAATGGGGAATACTGAGAATTATAATTATATTATAATTTTAATTTCAAATAAAAACGGACAGTTTATGTCTCCGAAATATTTAGTTAATTATTTTGATTTTGCTATTTATCCGTACGAGTAATAAACTTCACAGCGGGTTATCTCATATACTAGAGCTGCTCGGAAGAAATAACAGTTATTTTTGGACCGAGCACATCAGAAATGCCCTAAAACAGTTCGTATTTTACAGGCACTACGGCAAAAAATTTATTTTGTTGGGTGGTGTTATGTGGCCAATGGTCGCATAACCAACTAGTTACTCTTGTGAAAACTGTTGACTTGAATTTCGCCTAGGATAAGTTACGATCCTCATTTTTCAAAGAACTTTGGCGTATAATGAGCGAAGCAAATTAGAACTAAGAGCAACAGAAAATTACAAATATCTTACACTTGCTTTAACGCACACGATCTACGAAAATAATACCAAAATTACAATAAGAACACAATCTTATCACAATAATTACTATACGGTAGGTTTTACAGAAAAGAAAGCCGACACGTCAATAGGCACAACTTCGATTGTTGTCCATTAGAACTATTGGAAACTATATAACAAAATGGATTCAAATAATTTAATTTAATTTTAATTTCATATCTTTCTTTCTCGAAGATAGTACAAAACGGAAAAGAGAAAGTGAATTCATTTGTGAGAAGTATGTTACCAGCAACAGTGTCATTTGTGCCGCCAGTTAACTATTTAATTTAAAACTAAAATTTAACCTCAACCTAAAAGAGAGGCCTTTGCGATATCAAAATATGAAATATATAATATGTGATAAATTTATAAAAGTTAAACAATAATGATATAAAAATTGTAGGCGTTATTGTTGCAGATATTTAGAAACTTTAGGCGAAATGGGAATATGGACTGCAGTGCTTTCAATTCCTGGGGTATATTCAGCGACGGCTTGTAATACCGTATATTCGGAGCTGCTGCGAAGATAACATTACTTCGTATATGCTCGTCTATCAACGGCAGTTGCATGTTGCTAAATGAGATTTGGTTCTGAGATATGTTTTAAAATATTTAAATCTGTAAACAGGTGGAGTGTTCACATTGGTTCTGAACTTGATCTTATGATAAAATTATTCCTTGGAATAGTGTCGCTGTTATAAAAACGTTTAAAATGATTACTGAAGATTTCACGCAAACTTCCAGGTTCTGTTACTAACTTGGCCTTCTAATTGTTATTTGCATTAATGGTAGCTTGTTATCTGATTCTATAGTTTTATTAACGATATTCCAGACACATTTGCTTCTATATTTGTCGCCCTCTTGATAACTTGAGCATTGTGTTTAATTTCCGGAGCCTTTAATAAGTCATTATACTATCTTTTCTTACACTATTTGTAATATTTATTATAACATAAGTTGTTTCTAACTAAATCATCTAAAAGCATTAAATGCGCAGAAGCCTGTGTCATATCAGGATTATCCAGTCGTCCTTCGGGGCAGTATTTACCTGTCTTCTAAGAAAAATCATTTATCAAGGTAATACAAAAATATAATATAATTATTATCAATGAATATTCTTTCTAATTTGTCACTATAATAAAATTATTAATATTTTCTCGATTATACCTTCTTTTCAATATATCTACATCCCCCAAATAGTGGCTTCTTTATTGTTTGGTAATCAATAACTAATGAATATAAGAAAATGTGGCATCCATTATATAGTAGTTACACTACATAAACTATCTTCAGTATTATAGGCAATATTATCAATAATAGTTGTACATGTCGCCGTAACCCGCATGTGATCCCGAACGCCCAAAGTTGAATCATATTCCACTCAAAACGAAACAGAAGCATAAACATTGTTGCCTAATAAATATACTTGTTTTATTACTTTAGTTTATTTTAATATTATACATTAGACGCATTACACGTATATTTTTAGGAAACGTAAACAATTATAAGTGAACGGATGTCTTTTTTGAGTGAGAAAGGTCACATACACACACTACAATGGAAACTGTAGTACCGAACATGCACCCGCCCTTGAAAGACATTAGTCTTTTAACATAATTTGCTCGATTGGCGGAGGACACAATTAGGTACTGCTGACGCGGTTTTAATTGACGCCACTTAAATGATATTGTCTCTTTCAGGACAAATGTCTACGACGCCACCTAAGCGCCATTCTAGTAGTGAAAGACTGTCGTCCTTCACTATCACAAGAGCACCCTCTTCAAGGCTGCTTCCATTGCACTTCGACCTTACACGTTGCTGCAGTTCACAAATGTAGTCCTTGCGCCGTCTTCTCCAAACGTGTTGATGGATTTCTTCCAAACGTTGGTAGTGTGACAAACGATTTTCATTGACGTCGTGAAGCTCTGGTTTAGGAGTAGAAGTTAATGTCCTTCCAATGAGCAAGTGAGCCGGTGTTAAGGGTCTTGGATCCAAAGGATCGGTGGACAAAGGAATAATGGGTCTAGAATTCAGAATGGCTTCTATTTGCGTTAATAGAGTAGTAAATACCTCGAACGTTAAATGGGCATTTCCCGTTATTCATTTAAGGTGGTACTTTGAGGATTTGACATCTGCTTCCCACAGACCAACGAATGTAGGAGCATAAGCAGGACCAAAATGCCAGTTAATGCCTTGGTGGCTCAATGATTCCTCTAAAATCGATTGATTGCCCCGAACGAATTCCCTTAATTCCTTCAATTCCCGATTGGTCCCCACAAATGTTCCATTTTGGGAATATATATGCAATGGTTTACCACGACGAGCCAAGCTAATAGGAATGTGGATGCTGAGAGATCGCTGACTAATTCTAAATGTATGCATTTGGTACTGAAACATACGAATAGACAAATATACCCCTTTGTGAACTTGCTACCGCGGCCACATTTTTCTCGAGTTAAAAAGGGTCCGGCATAGTCTAGGCCGGTAACTTGGAATGGAAAACCCAAATATATCCTTGTTGCGGGTAAGTTTAAGGTAAGTTTAAGTTGATAAGTCTGCGCTTTGATTCTACAATATTTTACACATTTTTGTACAACTAATTTAACTAATCCTCGTCCTGATATCGGCCAAAATGTTTCACGTACGTGAGTTAGAAGCTGTTGTGGATCTGCGTGCAAGAGATTTACATGTTCTGCTTTAAATATTAATTTTGTTAAATGATGTCTAGCCGGTAACACTGTCGGATGCTTTTTATCGAAATTGAAATTGGAATTGCTAAGACGCCCACTCACTCTTATTAAGCCCTCATTGTCTATAAAGAGATTTAGACTCAACAACTTACTTTTGTTATTTAGTGATTTACTTTGAATCAGATCTTTAAAATCACGTGAAAATGAATTTTGTTGTGTGATTCGTATCAAAATCACAAATGCTTTATGAATTTCGTTAACTGTAAGAGATCCGGTTTCCCTATCAAGCTGTTGAGCGGAACTACTGTTTCTTAATCTAAAAATGTACAACAACGTTTCATTCTGTGGATGTTTGAGAGCCTCTCAAACGGAAGAAATATCTGATCATCTATTCGTTTATTGGCCAAGCTGGTCCATCCTGTGATAACCAATCGGAACCGCCCCACCAGATATCTAGATCTTTCATTACATTGAGATTTACGCCTCGTGATAATAAGTCAGCAGGATTCTGACTAGTTGCCACGTAACGCCAATCTGGGACCGCTATTAGCTCTTGAATCTCTACAACTCGATTTCGAACAAACCGTTTAAGCGGATTGGCTGAAGTATTCAGCAAGCCTAATACAATTTTGGAATCAGTCCAGTATATACTGCGATTTACCTTTAACCCCAAAGAATTTAAAACTTTATCTGCCAATTTAGCGAGCACATATGCCGCGGACAACTCAAGGCGACGCATTGTAGTTGGTTTTATAGGGGTAACTTTGGCCTTGGCACATAAAAACTTACAATGTGTTTCATCATCCTAGTTGATTGATCGTACATAGTCACAACTACCATAGACAGGTTCGGATGCGTCAGAAAGGAAATGAAGCTCGATAAATTTTGGGCTTTGACATATTACATTACCATCACCAGTACTTCATTGATTATGGGTAAATCACGTCTAAATCCATTCCATTGGGCACTTAGAGTTTGGGAAACTGATTCATTCTACCCTATTTTTCTAGCTATAACCTTTGAAACATGGCCTTTGCAGTAATTATACATGGACTAAGAAGACCTAAAGGATCAAATATTCTAGCTACGCAAGACAGCATTACCCGTTTAGTGGCTGTTCTTAATTCATTTATGAAATTGATATTAAATACTAAATTATCAATGCTGCTCGACCACATTAAACCTAAACTTTTTATTGTTTCATTTTCCCCAAGTTCTAAAATTTGCGATTCTGTTGAGTTCTTTTCAGTTCAATTCTCAAATATTTCCGGAAAATTAGAACGCCATTTACGTAATGGAAAGCAACCTGACTTTAACACATTTATGTTTGTACATGTGAGAGGGATTCGATATGAATTCTCTCCCAATGCAACGCAAGTTGTCCACTTCTGTAGAAAAAATAACTGTAAAAAATGCGTAATACGCGCATTGTGAGAGAATTCATATCGAATCCCTCTCACATGTACAAATATCAATGTTCAGACCATATATACATAAAATTTGTATACGAAATTACAGCTCTTGCAAAGCCGTACTGACGAGCGGTATAACCGCGAAACGTACGTCTACGGATGGCAAGAGAAGAACAAAATTTTGTAATTTAACACATTTGAAAGTTTGGTGCATAGACGTTTAGCTTCTTCCATATCCGAGCATCCACTCAGTAAGTCGTCTACATAAAAATCCGACCGAACAATTTCTGATACCTCAGGTAGATTATGGCGACATTCATTGGCTAATTGCATTCAACACCGTATCGCTAAAAACGGTGCAGAAGCTGTCCCATAAGTAACCGTGTTTAACGTGTAAGTATTTAAATTTTCGCTGGAACGTTTTCGCCATAATATTTGTTGCAGTAATCTTTGTTCGGGCGCAACCAAAATTTGGCGGTACATTTTCTCGACTGCCGTTGATGCTGTTGAAATCCTAATAAAATAGACAAAAGGTCATCTTGGATAGTTGGTCCGACCATTTGCAGATCATTTAGTTCCAGTTGTAGTTCGCGCCGATACGTTAAACACTACGCGAAGTTTAGTTGTTAGACTCTGCTCACGTAACACGCCATGATGCGGAAGATAGCTAGACGGATAGCTAGTGCCGGGTACTAAACTAACCCTTGCGGTTTCCCATAATTTTTCATATGACCTAATTGCTCATATTCTTCCAGAAATGCATCGTACTTATTTTCTAAATAAAGGTTTCTACCAAGTTTTGTTTTAAGTGAATAAAACCGTCTGTCTCTGTGCTTGTTCATATGACTCACCAAGTTTGCTAACCGAACCCTTGAAAGGAATACCAACTTGAAAACGGCCATTTTTCATACGCATAACGGTTTTAAGGAAATAATTTTCGCATTCTACTTCCTCTTGCGACCACGGACCTTTTACACAAACTTCTTCAAACTTAAAAAAATTGTTTTAATTGATTCTGTAGATCATTATTGCTAATATTCCGACTAAAATTGCTAGCAACTCTTTGAGAACATGTCTCGCCACTGACCTTATCCGCAGCGACCCAACCAAAGTTTGTACTTTGAACAACTGGTTTGCCGTAGCCTAAGTTTAAATTTCCTTCGGTTAAAATCTCCCGAAATACATCCGTACCTATAAGCAGCTCAATGGGGCCGGGTTTATAAAACATAGGATCAGCCAAGTTAATATTTGTTGAAATATTTAGCTCTGAAATATCTACTGTATTATTTGGCATTAAGCCTGTAATTTTGGGTATGACAAGACAAGGTACATTGATATTAAATTTGTTGTCTCTTGATTTGAGTGTTATATAGTTCTTGTGCTTTATAGAACAATTACTATTATTTGATCCAGCAACAGGGAAATTAACGGAATTTAATTTCAAATTTAACCTTTTATAAAGCGATTCCGTCGCGAAACAAGACTGAGAGCCAGAATCCAGAAGGCGCATTCTGGTTGTGACATATTGTTTTTGTCAAGTACCTTAACTAACACTGTAGAAATTAATGTGTATACCTGATCTTCAAGATTATTTGCAGTTAAAGCAATGCTATTATCATTACTGGTCGATGCCTCCTTACCATATTCTAACTGTTTTTTTTTCAAAATGCAGTAAGGTACATACTGCATTTTTTACACGAGCTGTAAAGCCGGCACTGTTTGCTTACATGCCCTCCCTTAAGACAGTTAAGACATAATATATGCTTTTTTGATCATAAATCAGCTGCAAATAAAGATCTAGTTCTTGTAAATGGCTTTCTATCTGCTTTGTCGTATTCGTATTTGTTAATTTCTAATCTTTCCAGTAAGTCAGTCCTACTTCCCAAGAAATCATACATGTCTTCTAAAGTGAGATTTTCTTTATTATTTTGGTACTCTTCCCATTTGAAAAGAGTTGTAATGTCTAAACTTTTAGTTAATAAATTAATTACTAATACATCCCAAAATTTTACTTGCTGATCGAGAATTTCTAGTGCGCGCTCGAAATTGTATCTAGTAATTTGTCTATTTTTGCTGACGAGCGTTTTGACAATTTTTCTATAATGAACAATCCGTCCAAATGATTGTAGATTAGAACATTTTTATTGTCATATCTTTTACATAAATTGCCCAAGCGGCATTATAGTTACTCACGGAAAACTCAAAAGATTTGACTACTTGCGAAGTGGTTCCTTCTAACGAAATGTGAAGATAATGAAACTTTTCTTATTCGGTAATGTCTACATTTTCGTGAATTAGCGACTTAAATGTATCTCTACATTCGACCCATTGTTCATATATTCCCGAAAATGCGGGCAATTTGATATCGGGTAATTTAATAGGTATTTGATTTTGTCTGTTGTGCGTGTCAGTTGAGCTTAGCAATTGATTATCGAACACTTGTTCTTTTGCGATACTTGAATTAGACAATTCTCTCAAAATACATTTAGCCTGACTGATTATATGGTAATAATTCTGCTCTACTTCTTCCCTTTCTTGAACCTCGGAATCGTTTACTAAAATTTCTAATTGTGTTTGAATCTCATAAAAATCTGCAAATGCCGATTCAGTTTTAGTATGACGCTCCTGTAATTCAATATAGTCTTTATCGGCGGGTTTATCGATATTTTTGAATCTGTTCACATACATTGTAAAATTAGTAATTTTACTTTTCAAACTACCACGCTTTTTTATTAATGTTGTTTCGTCCAATTCCATTTTGTATCGGTCAATGAAGGCAACCTAGTAATTTCGCAAATAGCCACCGAAATAGGAATTGTAAATACAGAAAGGATCAATAGGAAAGAAATTAATAAGGAAAGGGATCAATAAGGAAAAGCATCAATAAGGAAACCGATTCACTTTTTGTTGATGATGCCGGTAGGTACGCATGACGCCAAATCCAACTTCAGCTTTGCTGGTCGATGCAATTTATGTGGCTCGGAGGACCACTTATATGTAGAGTAATAAATGTACTTGTTTTATTACTTTCGTTTATTTTAACATTACATATTAGACGCATTAGACGTTTATTTTTACAAAACATAAACAATGACAAGTGAACTGATGTTTTGTGAGTGAGAAAGGTCACACACACACTGCGGAACTTCAGTACCGAACAAATATTAATATCCGTGGTCTAGTATTGTGTGTCAGCCAAGTCGTCACGATGGACCCCTTGACGTGAAGCATGTGTCCCTGTTTGTCCCATTCGTTTATTATGAGTAGTTATTTATACTGACGTGGCTAATGGTCTAGATGCCAAGATCAAAGAAAAACATTAACATCCCCACAGACATACTTTTTGGTGTCTCTAGTAACTCGTTCATAAGACTAATCAATTTGTCAAGAAATTTCATCAACATTTCCCGCCGGTGATCTATACATTGCAACTATTAAAATATCCTGATGAGGGTGATTAGCTTTGAAAGAACAAAATTCAGTCTTCCTCAATGTTGTTGCATAGGTCCTAACAGTTAAATTTCAAGAGTTTCTGACCAAAATTTCAAGTAGCAATATAAATTGTGATTATTTTAAGCAAAGTGGTCTCCTTCTTCCTTGGCGAGCCAACGTTTACCTACATAAACATCAGGGAGATGTTGATCCAAAAATATATCTACTTCATTACACTTATTTATGATACACTGTCAGTAATTTATCATCAATTTTTATAAATGACATTCACTTTAACACCAAATAAATACAATTTCCAAATGTCTGTGAGTTATCGACATATTATATGAAGGATTATTCTTTGTCAATTGTAGACACATATACTGTACTGAGTCCCGGTAAGGACAACATTAATTAGTCTGCAGTTGCGTCCAGGATTGGCAAAGGTTAATTCCCCTCATAGATGATTGATATATGCAAATTTTGCTTTCTCGTGCACACTTACTTGTGGTAATTCCAAAAATTCATTTTTCTCATGCCTCCAGCTATCTTCTCCACAATGGTATAGCTTTCGCCGTTTCTGTCATCTGATTTAAAGTTTTTCTCGGTGTACCTCGTCTTGTCTTACTTCTCTTGCTTGTCTCCACTATTTTTTTCAGTGGGGAACTATCTTCTTTCTTGGCTACGTGTCCATATAAGCTCAACTGCTTCCTTTCTATAAAAGTGTAACCGATTTTTAACCGTCAACCAATTGTTTAATGTTTTCGTAGGTGTATCCGTCCCTCTTACTTTTCCTATTTTCTTCAGGAACTACTTTCACTTTTTGCTTGACTCTACCTCTGCATCTAATAGTTTTTTGTCTGAGGTTAGTTTTGTTTGTAAGTATTTTCCCCACAATATTCTTTTTTGCTTTCTTCTCTGACCTCTTTCTTCTACCAACTTGTCCTTTTATGTCGTTTTTGTATTTCTTAATTTCACATATTAGTTTCGATTTAATTTCTTTGAAACATTTCCACTTATCCTCTAGTCTCCCATGCGGTATGCCTTTTTCTCTTTTGTAATTCTAATTCTAGATCTGTCTCAGTATATTTCTTCGCGTTCTCTTCCAGTTTAAATTTGTGTATTGATATTTTGTCATAAGCTTTTTCCTTTTCTACTTCTACTTAAATTCCATTGCTTTTACTAATCGGTATTCCCAATTTTGCACCCTTCATTTGCTTCTATCATCTTTTATTTATTCTGGTGCAAAGTTCTTACGAATATGTTACGTAGTCTCTTATGCTTTTAGCTCTCTTCTGTCACAGTGTGTTTCTTATTTAAGGGTTAAAACCAAAGCGAGTTACCGATCATTAGTTTGTTGGTGGTGCAGAATTCTTGCATTCTGTTTCCGCTTCTATTAAGTACTTCTTCACCAAATTATCCCATATAACCCAGCCTTTGCTCATGTCTCTTCCTGTTCTTGCGTTCCAATCTTCTATAATTATTATTTCAGCATTTTCTGTCTTATACATATTTTGATTAAATTATGCCCACTCCTCCTTTATTTCTTTTCCTTGTAGTTACGCCTGAATAGTATAAGAGTAACACATTTGCAACTTTTGGCGTTCTTTGGCTGTCCTTTTTGCCTTGCTCATACCCAAGACTTCTAATTTCCATTTTTACAACCCCTCTGTCATTTCAATATCTTTGCCCGTTAAGGAGATGATATTCCAGATTCCCAATACTTACTATCACTTTTATATCGTATTTTTTTGTTTATAGTTATTTAAATTCTCATGTTCCTTTTTCGTTAGCGTAGTCTTCTTGTATATCTTATATATCCCAACTCACACAGTTCATTGTCTCAAGTTTTTGGTATACTCGGTATATTCTGATCTTCTAGTACGTTTCTCATGTACTACATACTAGTTTCGTTTTACGGAGATATAGGTTCTACTTCCTTGTTTTCTTTCTCCTTTCCTATTTTGGTTTTCCGTCTGGTCAACAGGATTGTCGGATTCTAAAGTATCAAGTGTGTAACTTTCGCCATTTATAATTAACTTACTATATATCACATCTGCATGGTAGTCCCTATTCCTTGCTTCCTTCATATCTCCTCTCGGTATGTTACGTCGTGTACTAGCGCCACCGCACCTGATTACTGAAGACTGAATTTTAACACCGCAACAGAAGGCTTACCAATTTCGCCCCAGGAAGGAAGTTTGCTATAACTCGGGGTGCCAGCCACCTAGTCGGCGAGGGGATGGATTAAATAAAGTGTTTATTTACCGGTAGAGCTGTATACAGCTCTTAGAGTTTATTTAATCCATTTACTATAATAAAGGCGCCACCTGTTTTATACTTACCCTGTCAAGCCCTGGGTAAACAAGAATCCACGAAGTTATTCAGTAACCCGGGGAGAAATGGTTAGCGGTATTAAAGAAACAATTACAGAGAAAAACAAAAAAGCAAGCAACCATGAGAGTTTACGAGTCTTTAATAATTATTACGGAAAGCAATATTCTCAGGCGAGTATAGATATGCCAAATCGCTATACATTTATGTGAACCGATTACCTTGGCCAACGCTATCGTTTACAGTAGTTTCACCAATTCTACTTAAATAAAATGAATGACACGGGAGGCATGCGAGAACCTCTCCCGATTACCAAATATTTACTCGGAATAAATACTTCGCTGGTTTACGGATTCAGTGATACGCGAATTATAAGGCCAAATCTATCAAAAGTTTCCGACTTAGCTGGGTGGTCCCTCGCAGCTGTGCGGGGAGCTGTGGGGGCTAGGATACTAGCAGTCGGCCAGATGCGATAGAGGCAGTAACTCAGATTTCTCGATCAGATGACAGCGTTGTACAAGAAGATAACTCCAATTCACTCGAAACCAAGATTCGGTTCCGTAATACAATAGCCCAAGACTACGACGATATTAAACCACGCTATCCCAATATTAAAACGGCCAGGACTAGCACCCCTAAAAAACATAAAAACATAAGAATACGATCACCAAATAGGTGAACCTCTTACCGTTAGAACGGGGTAAAACACAAAATGGCTATGAGTGTCACACGTGCTCTAACTGTTACAGAGTTAATCAGCTTCTACGGCCCTCAATCAACACTATACACATGTTCGGTAATCCAATCCCAAAATGAGGGAACAGAAACGAGAAGTACTTTTCCACGATATCCACAAATACGCCGAGATTTCAAATGATAATGTCTCGAGGAAATCATTTCGCGGAGCAAACGTGAGCACTTCACCAAGATCTTACGCTGAAAGCTAGAGATAAGCTAACCTAGCTCCCCGAATGATACGTCAATCGGAAAACGTATATCGTAATTTACAAAACAGGCATGAAAGCTCTCCCTATCCGTGAGAATTGAAATCGATAAGAAAATTGATAACGTATAGATGTCGCCCGCATAGAATTAATTATCAAAGATTAATTAATAGCAAAAAGTGTAACGACCGAAATCGAGGTATGCGCGAAGAAAAGCAAAGAGAACCTACCAAGTATTGTTCTTTATTTGAGGATCTTCTTAGACTTATTGTTAGATGTGCTTATGTAGATCCTTTTTTTCAATTTTATTGACGTCCCTATCATGTCTGTTCTCAGGCAGGTGGTTTTTATTCTATAGCCACTGTTATTGATGTCTCCAGGCCTTCCCATTCGATTTACGTGAATTATATCTTCATTTTTATTAAGTGATATTTCAATATTTTCGACTATACCATTGACTTCGCCTCTTAGTTTATCCGTATATTCTGCTTCATTTCTTTGTATGCCAACATTTTTCTCTCTAAGTTCTCTTACAAGATCCTCAATTCCGATGTAAGTCTCTATTTGATCCAACTTTTCCACTTTAATTCCTAGTATTTTGTTTCAATTATTACACCTGTTAAATAAATAAATAAATAAGTATCTTTATTATGCCCAACAGTTTAATAACCAAAATTAAGCATTCATATACATATATAGGTCGTGTACACTTCAACCAGAATACAATAGAAATAAAGAGGAGGTACATTATTATAAAATAAAATAAACATAAGATATTCAATAAAGAAAAATAAAAATAAAAATCACCAAAAAAAAAAGATCATGCATGTTTTACTTTATGCTCAAAAAAGTGTCTATATAATAAACATCAGCGATTTTACACATTTTATATAGCGGGCTTCTGACCATGCAATTGGTTGGACATCTAGGAGCGACGAAGGTTGCGCAGTTTCGTAACGAGAAACGTTAATTGAAATCAATTCCAAGAACATCGAACAGTCGATTGTGCCATGTATTAATCCATGGATAAAATTGGCAACTGCTATTTCTCTATGTGCATTAAGCAGTTCCATGTTGTGAACCCCCAGTAGGAAGACGTGATCATAATTTCGTTCAGGATAAACGCCAGTAGCTTTAAAGCACAGCTACTTTAACAGACGACGTTACATGTTTTCTAATTTTAGTTTGTGACAAGTGCAGTTCGGATGCCGTACAACAGACGCATACTACATAATCTACTGCGAACTAATGAACAGTACAAATATTTCGTGGTTCAAGGATCATTAAAGTATTTCAAATTTCGCAAAATAAAACCAAGGGTGGCCGAAGCGGATAGACAAGTTTTCGTAATGTGTTCGACTAAAGTGAGTTGGCTCTCAAATAACACTCCAAGATCTCTGATAGTTTGCTTAGTCGATATTGTTTGACCATTTACATTGTACCCAAAATTCAGTGTAGTTCTCCTACGAGTGTATCTGACAACGCTTCACTTCTCAATATTCAGTTTTATATGATTCCTCTGACACCAGTCCCACACAATCTCGAGATTTTCCTGAAATACACATGCATCCTTAAGTTTTCAACACGACAGAATATCTTCAAATTGTCAACGTAAGCTAATGCCAAACATGTTAATAAGCTGAAGAGATCATTTATAAATAGAAGAAACAGTAACGCATCCAAGTTCGATCCCTGAAGAACACTGGATGTAGCCAGAAACTCAAATGATCTAAAGCCATTATACTGGATATAATTAAACCTATTAGTCAAATATGAAAAGAATAAGGTAAGTAAGCGATCACTGATCCCAAAATAATTAAGTTTACCCAATATCAAACGGTGATCGATCAAAAGCTTTAGCAAAGTCTATGTATATCACATCCAGCTGACCACAGACATCCAGAGCGGAGCTAATCTCCTGGGTAAGCCATATTAAATTAATTACGGTCGATGTGCAAGGTGTGAAATCATGTTGAGTGGGTGACAATTTTGATTTAACATGCGCGTAAGTGAGACTGTTGAGTATCTGCTCAAATGTCTTAGAAAAATAGCATAATAGTGATATTGGCCTATAATTCTTTAAGTCAGTTCTATCACCTTTCTTAAAAATTGGACAAATTCGAGTAATGCTCCAGTTTGAAGGATAACTACTTGTTCGCAGAATCAAATTAAATATCAATAGGTTGACGAATATCACTCGACAGTCCCTGATAAGTAGAGCCGGAATTTGGTCATCGCCTACATTCAGATTGGAACCAAGTTTATTAATGCTTCAGAAGATTTGATTCTCAGTTACATAGGAAATGTTAAGTGTATCGGTAACGGAGGACCCAATACCAGACTGCTCGCATATATCAGATCGCACAACAGAAGAATATGCTTGAGAAAACACACTGGCGAAGCCACCAACTATGTCCTCAGGGTTGTCGCAAATAAACCCTTCACAATGCATCACCCGCGGAATACGCGTAGTCCCTTGTTTGAGATGAACAAACTCCCAAATTTTTGTGGATCACGTCGTAAATCAGATTCGGCTCTAATACAGAAACTTTTATAGGCTACACTGATCTGGTCTTTAGTAATTCTTCTTAATCGAGAAAATTCATAGAATTTCACCAGGTTTGTGGATTTCCACCTTCGATGGTAATATCACTTTCGTTTAAGGTTATCTGTGATACACTTAGTAAACTACGGTCGGAATGCACTAAGACGGGGGCAGAGTGGAGAGGAACAAATTCATTTAGGATGTTATAGAGCATTTCATAAAACAAATTCACACAATCACCTACATTACTACAGTCATTTAAGCTGGACCAGTAACTCAAAAATAAGCAATTGTATAAGTTTACGTAATTAGCTTTGCGAAAGTTGTAGCGGACGTTATTATTTGAAGGAAAACGCAATGAGTTAACAGAGACAGGGTGATTAGAGTTACGTAGAGTGCTGGATGATATGGGTACCACTCAGCACAGTCAGTCAGCCACCGACAATCTGAGGAGTAACATTGGTTAAAACAAGATCTAACAATTTTTCCTGATGATTAGTAGTGTTATTAAGCTGAGATATGTTTAGCAAAGAGGAGAAGTTGGTAATTGCATTGACCTTGGCACCAGCAAAAGTAAGACAGGAATAATTCGGCGTATTGAAATCACCAACTATTAAAACAGGATAATCTAAGAGTAAAACTTCCAGTGCCTCAAAAAACAAGGTGCAATCTTCCGCGCCAGCACAAGGAGAAATATACAAACCAACAATATAAAATTTATAAGTATAAAAAATACATTTGCAGATGACAATATCAATAATTGGAACAATATTAGCCAGAGCGGATGCAACTTAATATCACTATGTAGTGCAATTAAAACCCCACTACCAGTGGAAAGTTTTACTATATTAAATTTCCTGTCAGCACGACAAACATGATAGTGATTGGTAAAGATTTCATCATTTGTTACAGAGGCGTTCAACCAAGTTTCCGTTAGTACAAATATATCAAAAATGGAATTCAAAACGTTGATACAAGTTTCATCGGTTTTGGAACGAAGACCGCGGGTATTTTGATAATAAATATTTAGAATTATGTTAAAATTACTGTTGGCCTGGATTAGTTTCCCGAGTTAATCTTGGTAATTGTCGGTTCACCAAAATGATATTTAATGCGCAAAACCCCTTCCCTGTCCCAACGCCCTCAGGCTTGACGCCCCGATATAGTTTGCGTTGCATTGGAGTTCGATCCCGCGAAACCAAGACAAATGACCAAGTAAAAGTACGCAGTCTTCCACAACTACGCAAAAGTGATAGAGCATCCTCTTCAGCTCCCAGTTTAACTCATATCGGCCTTTTACGATTTGCATTGGTGGAATCATACTTGCCCAGACGTGTAGGAGACAAATTATTAGATGAAACCGACAACAATGTAAATATATCCTTCAAAAGATTAGTATCGCTTACCATCTGATCTTTTTAACCTGAGCAGATTCAGAAACGCCGTAACGCGACCCTATGTTATATTTACGATTTAGCTCGACGGATATCTACTGCGAGGATTACCAACCCCTGTCGACACTCTCACTCTGACGTTGTTGAATAGTGTGCGTCATTTTTTGTAATATAAATTTAAGAGACATTAAATAAGCGTTTTTAAATATGCGATGTCTCGGTTTCGTTCACGTCAAATTTAACTTCACTTCGAGGTAAACAATTCGCCGAAAACTCTTAGCGACCTCGGTGTAGTTTGTATTTTTGTATGTTTTATATTTTAGTTTTGTGGTGGACAATTTATCTTCTTTGTTATGTTTCATGTTAAACTACGTTGTCAATTCAATGTCATCGGAACCGATTTTAGTACCCCCTTACCTAGAAGGGACACCAGCTGGAACTTTATTACTTTTCTGTCACCCCAACTTTCTACAAAATTCCGTTTCATGTACTTTCCTTTAATTTTGATTTCTAAACTTTCACTTTTGCACCAATAGGGAATACATTTTTAGCACCACCCTCCGAACCTTCTTTAAGGGTAGATGATTGCACATTAACCAGTGCGATTTGTCAGTCAAAGGGTTTCGGTTTTACATTATTAGACTCGAGTACAAGACTTGGTCTAACACAGCCAATTCGGGCAATAAATCTTTCGTGTACGTCGGTATCATATTTCGGGGGATTACATTCAATTAGTAAGTAAGTAGCCGTTAAGTGCACCGTGTATTTGTTCAAGTTAAATTTGTAATTTAGTGGTTAAGCACATTGTAACGAACAATTTAATTAAATTGTGAGGTACAATTACAGTGTTTTTGTTAACACCTACAACGGGAAAAATATTGTTGAAGTGTAAGATTCGGCCTACAGCCCAAAACACCGTTCTACTCCAACTTTGCGCTTCAGCAAACCAACAATTTTTTCCCAGCAGAGGTGAGTCCCCAGTTGTGTTTTCCTACATTTTCATTTTCCTTTGTTGCGCAATATGGCTACTGACAATCAACAGGCATTAAAAGCTCTAAAATACAATATAGGAGCCACAAAGTGCTCACTTACAAGACTTAAAACGTATCTTGATTCAATCGACGATACCAATTTCAATGCCACAAACTTGAAAGAGCGACTAAGCAGAGCAAAAGCGCTATATTCAGAATCCCACGACTCAAATCGTCAAATTCAAATGATAGAAGACGAATCAACTAATGAAACTCATATGCAAGATTTTGATGATCATCATTTTGAATTAATATCCAAAGCAGAGGATATACTCACGCTAAGTTCTTCAAACAAATCAAATTCACAATCTCCGTCCGAAGGAGCAAGGCACGAAATTAATAGTCAAGTGCGGTTGCCATGATTTGAGATCGTCTCTTAAAAGGGAAGCAGCAAATTGCATTAGCGAATTGCAAATAACTGCCAATGACTATGAGATTGCGTGGACTGCGTTAAGAGGTATGATAATATAAAATTAATAATCAGGAACCACATTCAAGCTATTCACGAACTCCCTATATGCAAAGAGGAAAATCTGTTAGTATTGAGACGGATTTTGGATGGTATACAGAAACATACTAGATCATTAAAGGCATTAGACCGCCCGTCAAGTACTGGGATGATTGGTTGGTATATATAACCAGCAATAAAATTGAGCATGTTTCAAAAAAGGAATGGGAATCATCAATCAAGGATGATAAAATTCCAACTTTTAAGGAACTGATAGAATTTCTGTCACACAAATGTTGCACTTTAGAGATGATATCACAATCAGCATTACCATCGCGCGTTCAATACAGAAATCCTCAAAGGGTCCCGCTACTTCATGTTACAAGTCAGAACACACAATATGTTATTTGCAAGAGTACACACTATATTTACAACTGTCCAAAGTTTCTTCAGGTGTCAGCTGAACAAAGAATCTCGCAGATCAAAGGAACAAAGTGTTGTTTCAATTGTTTAAACTCAGGTCATCTATCAAGTAAATGTAAGGGTAGTAGTTGTAAAATATGTCATCAGAGACACAATATCCTACTTCATCTATCAAATAGCAATTCCTCAAATGAACAATCACAATTTTCAATATCTCAAGGGGAACCTTCACAGGTTATAACTACGCACTCATCTCGAGTTAGCCATTCACAAGTTGTACTATCAACTGCCATCGTACAAGTAAAAGCTAATAGCGGCACGTTTCATAATTGCAGAGCGTATCTAGATTCAGGATCACAATCCAACTTTATATCTAAGGCGTTAATACAAAAACTAAAATTAAAACCGAAAACAATCAACTTACCGGTGAGCGGAATCGGCCAATCACATACACAAATCAATCATGTATCAGAAGTCATTGTAAGATCAAGCTACAATGCCTTCAAAATGCCACTGAGTTGCCTAGTATTAGACAACATCACAAACTACATTCCAGTCGACCCATTTAATAGAAGCACATTAGATATACGCAAGGTCTGAAAATTGACCTTTTAATCGGCGCTGAATTCTTTTAGTAATTGTTGTGCGTAGGACAAATAAAGGTGGGAAATATGGGGTTAATAATGCAAAAAACTCACTTAGGATGGGTAATATCGGGTCCCATCACATGCAGCAAACTAATGCCACGCGTTATCAATTGCAATGTATCGTCCCTCCAATCATTAGAGACTGCGAAAACAAAATTTGGGAATATAGAGGAACCTTCGTCTAAGGGCGCGTACTCGTTGGATAAAGCACAATGTGAGAATCACTTTTGTAATTCCTACAAAAGAAATCACGAAGGACGATTCATCGTCAAATTAGCGGTTAATGCAGATCCAAACCAGGCATTGGGTGATTCAAAGCAAATTGCAATAAGAAGGCTCAATATCCTAGAAAACAAATTGTCAAAACAGCCCGATTTAAGAGAACAGTACAATAGATTTATGCAAGAATACATTGAATTGGGTCACGTGCGGAAGATAAACGACAACGAAATTCAGCTTCAAGAGAATGCATCGTTTTACTTGCCACATCATGCTGTTGTAAAGGAGACGATATTACAACGAAGCTACGAGTAGTTTTCGATGTATCAGCTAAATCTTCCTCTGGTCATTCGCTACATGACATATTAAGAGTTGGACCTTCTGTGCAACAAGATTTGTTTTCTATCACCTGTAGATTTCGTTCACATCGTATTGTATTAACAGCAGATATAATAAAAATGTACAGGCAGATTTTAGTCGATCCACCACAAACAAGGTTGCAACGTATCGTATGGAGATTTAATCCGTCGCAAAACATTGAAACATACGAACTCAATACGGTCACTTACGGTACGGCTTCGGCTCCTTTTCTCGCAACTAGAGCATTGAATCAATTAGCAATCGAGAAATCAAGTCCCTTTCCTCTGGGCGCCAAAATATCGCTCAGAGGCTTGACCGGCGCAGACAGCATTCGAGAAATTCACCAAATATTTGCTGAAGTTACTGAGTTATTAGCAAGAGGTGGATTTTCTGTAAGAAAATGGGCCTCCAACAGGACGGACATACTTAGCACGTTACTTCCTAATGCTGTTGAGCCAACGATATTGAATATAGAGCAAGACGGCAGCATTAAGACATTAGGACTCCAATGGGATTCGGGCAGCGACAGATTACAGTATAAGATGCCGGAAGTAATCATTAACAACCGGCTTAATAAGCGCAGTATATTATCGCAAGTCGCTCAAATATTTGATCCGCTGGGATTAATAGGTCCCGTGATCGCAACAGCGAAACTGTTCATTCAACGACTGTAAAGTTGAAACTATCATGGGATGAATCGCTGCCACTACAATTACATAGAGATTGGTTAGATTTTCAGAATGCTTTATCACAACTGCGATCATTAAGGGCAAAAGGATGTGTAATACCACACAAACACGTCGTAAAAATTCATGGGTTCTGCGACGCGAGCGAAAAGGGTTATGGTGCGTGCATTTACATTCGTTCCATCACTAATTCTGGCTTTGTATCATCGGAACTAGTACGTTAAAAGTCTCGCGTTGCCCCTCTGAAGGCGATAACAATGCCACGGATGGAATTATGTGCGGCGTTATTGTTAGCACTGTTACTTCACAAGGTACTACCGTCGCTTGAAGTAGAAATTAATCAGGTGTATTGTTGGCGGGATTCAAGGATTGTCATTGGATGGATTAATACCACTGCTCGTCAATTACAACCATTTGTAGCGAACCGGGTACCAGAAATCCAGGAACTAATCGATATTTCTAATTGGACCATGTGGATACGAACAACAATCCAGCCGATATTCTCTCCTGTGGGTCCGCACCGGGTTACCTCATAGACAACAGTCTTTGGTGGCATGGACCACCATGATTAGTGGAAGCACAGGAGAACTGGCCAAGATCCATCATTAACGTTACTAAAATCGAAGTGCCGGAGAAACGTTCTATTCTGGCTGTAACCGCAGCCTCCATCGGCAAGAACTGGGACGTTTTCAACAAATACTCAAGTTTCCAAAGGCTACAACGGGTTCTGGCTTATTGTCAACCCTTCATAAATAATTTACGCCATCGCGCAAAGGGACAAGACTGCAATACCAACACTGGACCGCTACCTACACGGGAATTAGAAAACGCAACCATGTGGCTCGTATGATCAGTGCAGGAAGAAGTATTTGCTGATGAAGTGAACCGTCTACGAAGCAATCAACCCATTAAACCAGAAAGCAAGCTAAAATCTCTCAACCCCATTCTAGATGATAAACATTCGATGCGCGTCGATGGAAGATTACGTAACGCATCTGCTCATTCCTATAAAAAAATCCCAATAATTTTACCTAATAAATATGCATTAACGAAGCTCTTAATCAAGCAAACACACTATGAAGAACTTCATGCAGGGACACAAGCAATACTAGCCAAATTAAGGAGCAAATTTTGGCCCATTTCTGGACGCAATTTGGTACGGCAAGTAGTGAGAAACGGTATAACATGTTTCAAGGTCAATCCACGCGCATAACCCATTATGGGGGATTTGCCTAAGGCACGCTTAGAGCCTCCTCATCCATTCATTCGAACGGGCGTAGATTATTGTGGATCATTTTTAATTCGCTCTCGCACTAGGCGAAAGACGTCGCCATCTAAGGCGTACGTTGCTATCTTCATATGTATGGCTACAAAGGCGATTCACATTGAGTTGGCAACTAGACTCAAACCGACTCCTTTCTCAATGCATTAAAGCGATTTATATCTAGATGCGGGATGGTCTCCCAGATATACTCGGATAATGGTTCGAATTTCATTAGGGCTAATAAGGAGTTAAAGGAGCTGGCTACAATGTTTGAAGGGGCCGAATGCCACAAGATAGTGGATACCCTCTCCAATAAAGGCATGACCTGGAACTTCAATCCACCTACAGCTCCGCACTTCGGCAGTATTTGGGAGGCCGCCGTTAAATCTTTCAAGTATCGTTTCAAACGCATTGTGGATAACGTGTTATTAACCACAGAAGAGATGAGCACCGCAACTGCCCAGATCGAAGCCTATCTAAATCCCCGTCCTCTCATCCCTTTATCAGATGATCCTGATGACCTATCCGCAATCACGCCTGCGCATTTCCTGATTGGGGACTCGCTAACGGTTAATTTAGAATCAAACCTGCTTCCTTCAAATATAAACCGATTGTCGAGATTACAGCTACTTGACAGATTGAAGCAGCACTTCTGGCAACGCCGGTCCAAGGAATACCTGTAGCAATTTCTACAGCGAAGCAAGTGGACGAACAGTCGCGGCGTAGCTCCTCAGCCTGGGCAGCTCGTAGTCATCAAGGAGGACAACCCACCACCGCTCCTGTGGGCCATGAGACGAGTCGTCACCGTTCACCCTGGAAAGGACGGCACCACGCTAGCAGCTACAATCAGGACCACTCGCGATGAGGTGAAACGACACGCGAACAAATTATGTGTGTTACCCTGTGATAATGAACCCAACTAGTGGATTTTGTTTCGAAAGCCAGAGCTTTCAAGGCGGGCGGTATGTTGAATAGTGTGCGTTAGTTTTAGTAATATAAATTTAAGAGACATTAAATAAACATTTTCAAATATTCGATATCTCGGTTACGCTCACGTCAAATTTAACTTCACTTCGAGATAAACAATTCGCCAAAAACTCTTAGCGACTTCGGTATAGTTTGTATTTTTGTATGTTTTGTATTTTAGCTTTATGGTGGACAATTTATCTCCTTTGTTATGTTTCATGTAAAACTACGTTGTCAATTGCCCTCAGGGGCTCACTGTTAACAAGTTTAACAAGTGAGTTCGGGAATTTAGCGCTCCCGAGGTACCCGAGCTAAAACCCAAACTAAGGTGCAAGGTAACGTGCCGAGAGTTGCGTCGCCGCAGGGGTGTGCGGTATTTAATGTTCCCCTGGGGCACCAGGCGAAATCCCCTTGTAATTAGCCTTACCCGATCAAGCGGGGCTCTGATCGGGCGGACAGATGCATCCCAGCTACTCCTCGTATAGCTTCGCTATCCAGAATTTCCAAGGCTAAAGTGCAAAAGCTGGTGAAATAGGGGCAAGATTTCATACAGGCTAAAAGAGCCATAATCAAGGCCAACTTCACTAGGCATGCGCAAAGGGCCAGGTCAGTCTAGATAAGGAAGTTAGGCCTCAACGAGGATACTAAACGTAAAGAAAGGACGGAAGTCCAAAAGGGCGAGGTCGGAGAGCAGTACTCCCGCAGGTCTTCTGAAAAGCAAGGAGCCAGAAGGTTTTACCTTCAAAGAGGCTGCTTTGGAGAGCATCGCGGTAGTATGCAACGACTACCCAGCCACCCAGATGGAGCCGGCAAAGCTTAAGGCAGGCCAGGACTCTATTATGGAGGCATATCACAGCATTACGCAGAAAGGGCTTCAAGTTCGCTTTAAAAATACACGTATATGCGGAAGTAATTAAAGGAATAAAGCTGGAGAACGTACTCCAAGGAGGCATAAAAATCCCTAGCTACTCTTCGTATAACTACGCTACCTAGAATTTCCAAGGCTAAAGTGCAAAAGCTTGTGAAACAGGGCCAAGTTTTCATACAGGCTAAAAGAGCCATAATCAAGGCCAACTTCACTAGGCATGCCCAAAGGGCTAGGTTAGTCTAGATAAGGAAGTTAGTCCTCACAGACGGCGCAGGCTACTAAACGTAAAGAAAGGACGGAAGTCCAAAAAATGCGAGGTCGGAGAGCAGTACTCCCGCAGGTCTTCCGAAAAGCAAGGGGCCACAAGGTTTAAGCTTCAAGGAAGCTGCTTTGGAGAGGATCGTGGTAGAATGCAACGACTATTCAACCACGCAGATGGAGCCGGCAAAGCTTAAGACAAACCAGGACTCTATTATGAAGGCATATAACAGCATTACGGAGCAAGGGCTTCAAGTCCGCTTTTAAAAATATATGTATATGCGGAAGAACCGCTCTCAAAGCTGTCAAGTCTAATTAAAGGAATAAAGCTAGACAACGTACTCTAAGGAGGCATAAGGACCACAATAGACCTGGAAAGGTCACAGTAGAACAGGCGTTAGTTCCACCTCAAGTAATCTAATATCTGACATCTAACGTTGTCAATTCAATGTCATCGGAATCGATTTTAGTACCCCTTTACCTAGAAGGGATACCAGCTGGAACTTTATTACTTTGCTGTCACCCCAACTTTCTACAAAATTCCGTTTCATGTACTTTCCCTTAATTTCGATTTCTAAACTTTCACTTTTGCACCAATAGGGAAATACTTACCTTTGTTAGCACCATCCTCCGAACCTTCTTTAAGGGTAGATGATCGCACATTAACCAGTGGTATTTGTCAGTTAAAGGGTTTCGGTTTTACATTATTAGATTCGAGTACAAGACTTGGTCTCACACAGCCAATTCGGGCAATAAATCTTTCGGGTACGCCAGTATCATATTTCGGGAGATTACATTCAATTAGTAAGTAAGGAGCCGTTAAGTGCACTGTGTATTTGTTTAAGTTAAATTTGTAATTTAGTGGTTAAGCATATTGTAACGAACCATTTAATTAAATTGTGAGGTACACTTACAGTGTTTTTGTTAACACCTGCAACGGAAAAATATTGTTGAAGTGTAAGATTTGGCCTACAGTCCAAAACACCGTTCTAGTCCAACTTCGCGCTTCAGCAAACCTACAGGCGTGTCAGTCACTTATCAGTAGCGGCGGCTTGTGATACCGTATATTCGGAGCTGCTGCGAAGATAACATTAGTTCGCATATGCATATAAAGAAAACTGTTCAGGTACCTGTAGCTTCTGCAAGTTCACCCTCTTTTACGTTTGATGAGATCATTCAAGAAATTAATGACCGTAAATCCAGAGAAAATAATGTCGTATTGTTCAATCTTACTGATGATTGATCTGTTGAGAGTGATGCTGTGGCTGCTGCGAAAGTTTTAAGTTTTGTCTCGGAAAATCGAGTCGGAGTCTTTCAAGTGTTTTCGGTTGGGTAGGGCTCCAATTCCTAATAAATGTAGACCACTGAAGATCGTTTTAAATTCTGTTGAAGAACGTAAACTAGTGTTAACCAATGCTAAAAAGTTGAAAACATTTTCTGGCCCAGCTAAGTTATTTATCTCCAGGGACTTGACTGTTAGGGAGATGGATGCTAAAAATAAAATTATGTTGGACTATCGAAGGCGTAGGGCCAATGGTGAAAACATCTTTTGAAATATACATCTGGAATGCCTAAAATAGTTATGCAGAAAAAAAAACGATGTAATATCCAACAACCAATAACTACTTTCAATTTTTTTTATCAAAACGTTCGCGGCTTAAATACGAAAACTCAAATTTTTTATAAGAATATGCTTGAGTCTATGGATTGTGATATTATTATGATTAGTGAGACTTGGGCTAATGAAGGTCTATTTAGCTCCGAACTTTTTCCCGATGAGTATCTTGTGTTTAGAACTGACAGGCAAACGCGCGGCGGTGGTGTACTTATGGCATTTAAATGTGGTATTTCATGTCGTGAACTGGATACTGACTCTGTCAGGGATTTCGGTGATTACAGAATTGAATTGCTTTGTGTACAAACACGTTATATCCATTTGGTGATTAATTTTATTTTAATTTATATACCTCCCGATGTTCCTGCTTGTGTGTATGATGAACTGTTTGATAAGCTTGAGATGCTGGGTCTGTTGGATACCCTGTTTGTTTTTGCTGGGGATTCCAATATCCCTGAGTTGGAATATGCCGGCCGTGCGAGATCTATCAGTGTTAGTAACTTTCTTACTAGTACGAAAAGTTTTCAGATAAATACTATTTTGAATCGTAATAATCGCTTCCTCGATTTGGTTTTCTGTTCTGATGGTTGTCGGACCTATGTTGAACGTGCTGAGCTGCCACTTGTAGAAGAGGATCCTGACCATCCTCCGCTTTCATTTACTATTACTTGGGACGCACCAACTAATAATATATTTCAAACCTCAGATGCCCCTTCTTACAATTTTAAGGCTGCTAATTTTGTTGAATTGTATAGCTTGATTTTAGATAGTGATTTGATGACTGTCGTGCAATATAATGATGTTAATTTAGCATGTAGTAGGCTTTATGAAATACTGTATAATTGTTTTAATTTTTGTGTACCGCTTCATGCGAAGCACAAGACATCATTTCCAAGTTGGTTTTCGACTACTACTAAAATCCATATAAAAACTAAAAGACATTATCTAAATATGTTTAAGAAGACGGGTTTACAGTATTATAGAGACAGGTTCAGGGAGCTTAGAAAATTGGTTAGAGCAAGCATTGGCACGGATCGTCAGACTAGCTTGAATATTATTGAGGCAAACATAAAAAGTGACCCAAAGAAATTGTTTGATTCCATAAACTCTTTGAAAAACCAGGCTCGTATCCCGGGATCCATGTTGAGTGCTGAGAACAATATTGTTGATTCTCCTGCTGATATTACTAATGCTTTTGCTTCTCATTTTCGATCTGTTTTCTCAGACTCCAACATACAGAGCTCTCCTGGCGTGTCCTCGTCGATTGATTATCCACACTTGGTACTCAGGGCTTTTGATGAAGCGGATGTGCTCTGTGCTATTAACTCTTTAAAAAATTCTTTCACAATGGGTGCAGACTCGATACCGGCTTTTTTAATTAAGGATTGCCAAAATGTTTTGATTACACCTTTGCTGCATATTTACAACTTAGCACTAAAATCTAAAACTTTTCCTAATCTCTGGAAACTTTCTCGAATTACACCTGTTTATAAATCTGGTGGTAAAAATAACATATTAAATTACCGACCCATATCGATAATATCAAATTTCTCTAAAATATTTGAAACAATGTTATTTAAATACATCTCTAATCATGTCTCTAACAAATTGTCCATCACTCAGCATGGTTTCATTAGGGGAAAATCGACAGTTACGAATTTATGCACATTTGTTAATTATGGTTCAGATATTTTGGATGGTCGTGGGCAACTTGATACCATATATACTGACTTTTTAAAGGCCTTTGATCAAGTGCCGCATTCACTTATTCTTCGTAAAATGCATGATTTTGGATTGTCTAACGATTTCATTTCTTTACTCCATTCATATCTGACAGAGAGGAGGAACTTTGTCGAATATAATGGATTTCGTTCATTTACATATACTTCTGGTAGCGGTGTGCCTCAAGGCTCTGTCCTTGGACCACTTTTATTTAATATATTCATCAATGATGTTTCCTCAGTTATTGACTCGAAATCACCTATTTATGCAGACGACTTAAAATTGTTTAGGTCTATTGAAACTCATAATGATTGTGTTCTCTTACAAAAGGACCTTGATGCAATTGTTTTGTGGAGTCAAAGAAATTCTTTAAAATTAAATATTGATAAATGTAAAATTGTAACCTATTGTCGTAAACCCCGTTATATAAGCTTTAATTATACTATTAACAATGCTTCCTTGGAACGTTGTGAATATATTAGGGATCTTGGGGTATTGTTTGATCAGAAACTCACCTTTAACCCTCATGTTGTGAGCATTTGTGCTGATGCCTTAAAGTTGCTTGGTTTTCTTACACGCAGAACTAAGCAATTTAGTGGTAATGATGCGTTAATTAGTTTTTACAATGCTTTCATTGTGCCCAAACTTGAGTATGCCTCTGTAGTCTGGAGTCCTGTGTACAGTACATATAAGAACATGATTGAAAAAGTCCAACGTAAATTTTTAAAACTTTTGCACTTCCGTAGGTATAAAACATTCTTACCTCACGACTATAGTTATGAGATCTTACTTCTTGAAAATAATTATGATTCACTTGAAATTCGTCGTGTACGAGCACAAATTTTATTTATTTATAAATTAATTCACGGTACTGTATCAGATGCTAACTTGCTGTTCCAATTAGCTTTTTATCTGCCTAGGTCAAATAGCAGAACACGACAAACTTTTCATATTCCGTCTTCTAATACGCTTCACCATTCAAATGCCCCACTGATATCAATGTGGAGAAGTGTGAATATGTACTGTGCTGATGTGGACTTCTTTAACACAACATATATTGCCTTAATTAGTCTTTTGCAAAATAAGTTACTTTGATTCTTGTAATAAAATTATTATTATTATTTATTATTATATATTAATTTTTATTTAAAAAAAAAATTCTCTCTCTTTAAGTTAGTGCATATTAGTTTAAGGACACTCTCATATATATTTCCTATTAAAATAAAATTATCCTGTAATTAGTTTAGTTTAAGCTGTTGGATAATAAATCATCATTATTATTATTATTATTATTATTATTATTATATGCTCGTGCATGGACGGCGATATGTGACTATCAACGAACGACTGCTATCTTCGCTGCAACTCCGAATATACAGTATCACAAGCCGCTGATACTTATCAGTAATTTGTATCAACTTGTATCAGGTTTCTTTCTAAGTGCTAATTTCTTATTTACTTACTAATCCGACCTTAATTTGAAATTGTAATTCCAACTTTGGTTTTTTAAATAACTCGCTGTTACACTATTTTTCAATTAGTATTCGATAAATTTTCAACTTGAAGCGGTTTATGCACAGAGCTGGTATTACGCTGTTTTGACGTTCATTTGCCAGGACTGTACTTCCCCACTTATTCCCAAGAGTCAAACTGGCTAGCAATACATTCGAGAAGTAGTGTAGCGCCATGTTCTTCAATTCTTTTACACGCTTGAGAAGCCGATTTCAACAAGACAGTGCTCGTCCTCACATTGTAAGGACTACGTCAAACTGTTTCGAAGAGAATTACGTCATCCCTTGCTTTGACTACCAGGATTTCCAAATCACTTCCCATGTGTGGAAGCTCATGGGTGGAAGGCTGGGGAACCAACATTTAGAAACTTTTAGGTACAACGCCTTAACGTGTTACTGAATGAGTAAATAACGGAGGTGGCAAAACACATTATTGGTGGAGAATAAAAATCTGATTCATATTATTCTTTCCAATTTGAATCAATTATTACTTTGCAATAGTTACATCTTTCTACAAAATTATCTTATAAAAAAATCAACGCCTTGTAGGTGGTGCAATTTCTATATCAAGTAGTCTATTGTAGAAATATGGGAGGGGAAATTATTATATAAAATTTCATTTATAGAAATACTGTATTAAATGCCATTATTGTTTAAGAATGTCTCCTATATATTTATATGTAGGGAAAGAAGTATCTATTATGTTACGGATGATAAAATGTCAAGACAAAGCATTAAACCTTAATCTAAAATTGAATATACAAGTCAGAAATATGAACTTTTACATCTATTTTTCTAAACGTGATACGAGGTACGTCCAGAAAGTAAGTTCCGTTTGGTAATAAAATGAAATTGTGTACAGATACAGAAAAATTATTTATGGCACAAAATTCTACAACTCTTAAATTACTTTTCCCCATAACTGCCGAAATTTTGCAGGCATTTGTCATAGCGTGGCACAAGTTTTTATACCTTCTTCATAGAAGTTTGCCGCCTGTGTCTTCAACCAGTTGGAAAAATTTTCTTTCAGCTCTTCGTCATTGTTGAAGTGTTGACCGCCAAGGAGAGACTTGAGATGTAAGAAAAGATGAAAGTCGCTAGGAGCGAGGTCAGGGCTGTACGGAGGATGGTCAAACACGTCCCAGCCAAATCCCTGTAGGGGGTTTTTCGTCACATTTGCAGTGTGTGGTCGTGCGTTGTCGTGAAGAAAAACAACACCTTTTGACAGCAATCCTCGGCGCTTATTCTGTATTGTGCGGCGCAATTTCCCAAGTGTCTCGCAATAAACATCTGCTTTGATTGTTTGACCACGCGGTAAGAAATCAATGAGTAAGGTGCCTTTCCAGTCCCAGAACACTGTGCACATCATTTTTCGAGGTGTCAAGATTTGTTTCGGCTTAATCTTTGCTGGGGATGAAGTGTGCCTCCATTCCATTGAGTGCCGCTTACTTTCAGGGGTGTCGTAAGACACCCAAGTTTCATCTCCTGTGACTATCTGTGTCAGAAATTCTTCGCCGCCTTCATCATAACGGGTCAAAAACTGAAGTGCGCTACCAATCCGTTTTGCTCTGTGTTGCTCAGTAAGAATCTTTGATACCCAACGTGAGCAAAGTTTACGAAATTTCAGTTCTTCGCTAACAATTTCATGAATTAGTGATCATGAGATTTGGGGAAATTCCATAGCGAGAGCACTAATTGTAAACTTGCGGTTTTCCTGGATCTTGTCATCAATCGCGTGAACCAGTTCTTCTATAACCAAAGATGGACGTCCACTTCGTTTTTTATCGTGCATTTCACTACGTCCTTCATTGAACTGCAGGACCCATCTTCTCACCATTGAATCACTCATCGCATTTTGTCCGTAAACTTCGCAAATTTGCCGATAAATTTCAATTGGTTTCACTTTCCTAGCATTCAGAAAACGAATCACAGATCTGATTTCACAAGTGGCGGGATTTTCAATCAACACCGACATTGTAAACAAGCACAACAAAGCGTACATGGCTGACAGCGATCTCAAAATGGCGCACGTTTCTTCTCCTTGATACAGAGCGTCTACCGCGCATGTGCGGAACTGCGATCGCAGCGCCGGCCGCAGCAGAGTTAAATTGAAACGGAACTTACTTTCTGGACGTACCTCGTATATAAAGAGTATCACTTTTATACTATAATTTATGTTTACCCTTATAAAAGCTGAAGGAAGTAGCTGGTAGATATTATGCAGGTGTCAAGCTTTGGACTTCATAAAAAATGATTTGGATTGTAATAAACTTATTGAACTTTGCACAGATTACCCCCGCAAAGATACCTATGCACGATAAGGCTTAGCTCAAAAACTAAAGGAAAAGAATTCCACACTGGTAGCACACATTTTGTTGCTCTACGACAAGTTTTGGTCTCAAAAATTGCCACACAATTTACGCCAGACTTCAAACGCGGCTATAAATGTCGTGAACTATATCAAGAGGAGCGCTTTGAAAAGTCTATTAGTTACATCACTTTGGAAGGATTGTGATTCTGAACACAGACCTATTCTTTTCCACACAGAAATACGTTATTTTTTTAAGGGCAACATGTTGGCACCCCTTTATGGGTTGAAAGAAGTTTGGGTTCAAAGAAAAAACGATTTTCTGCATATGTTCAACCATTAACAATTTCAATGCAGGTTGACCTATTTGACTGATATATTTGTAGTCTTGAATCAGCTAAACTTGAAGCTTCAACGCAAAAACGGCATTTTGGTTAATAACTACGATTACATTCAGGTTTTCATATCAAAAGGTCAGCTTTTCGACTGCACGAAACAATTAAAAATCAAAGACTGGACGAAGAGTTGAAAACTGATATAGAATCCCATTTGCAAGCACTGGGACACGAGTTTTACTGATATTATTGCTATATTAATTAGGAATCACCATTATGGCACATGACTAGAAATACATTTGTGGTCCATGTCTTACAATTACCAGAAGACGTTCAGGAAGAATTTCTAGAAATGAAGGTCGAGTCGATCGTGAAAGATGACTTCCATCTCTTGACATTGGGTAAGTTTTGGATAAAAGGTGTTAAAGACTTTATGTTTCTTAATATTAAGTGTACATACATGTATTGTGTTATTTGTGTCAAATTTAAAATATGTATTAATTTAATATTTCTTAGTCAGCATGCAATTATACTTTTAGTGGCGTCAATGAGTCGAGACCCGGATTATAATCCTAGGCGCCCGGTGTATTCATTGTGCCCTAATATCGTCAGACGTTATGGTTAAAAGCAGACTTGGTCCTTTCAAAGTATTGATATTATTATCAATGCTTTCCAATAAATAGACAATGCGCTGCGTTGTACATTTACGTTTAATAATAATAATAATAATAATAATAATAATAATAATAATAATAATAATAATAATAATAATAATAATAATATGTCTTTATTACCCAACAGAGAAAAATCTCCAATTACAGGATAATTATACAAAAAAACAAAAACAATACACAAGAACAGCTACAAAATCAACAATCAAACTTAGCATAACGCAAATACAGCTATAAATCACAACGACACAAGTACAATAAACATTATCTAAACGGATCCGGAAAAGTATTAATTATGTTCCTAGTCATATGAGACAGAGGGGCCTTAAACAAAACATTAGTTTTAGCCCTGACTGAACGAAAAGTATCAGCTGATCGAGTAGAGCGAGATGGGACCGCAAAGTTAACCCCAGCCAACAGCATGGGAGATTCCACAACATTATTAATTAAATTAAGCAAGAAAACCGTACTACTATACTTTCTTCTGTCACCTAGGGATTCGATATTATGTCTTTCACGTAATGCGATGTAATCAGTTGATCCGGGAGGGTAAAATCCATCGATTCTACAGCTTAGAAACTTTAAAAAACGTTTTTGCACTCTTTTCCAAGGCAATTTCTTGATACAAATAGGAGGGATACCAAACTATAGAACCGTACTCCAACTTACTCCTGACGAAGGCGAAATAAACGGACTTCAAAGCACTCAAGTTATTAAAGGCTTTACACGAAAGTATGAGGAAACCCAAGGATTTAGTAGCGGCTTTGCAAGTTTCAAGAATGTGGTCCGTGAAACATAGAGCAGGGTCAAAGGTCCCTACAGTGTGTTTTACGAGGAATAGAAATTCGATTGACATTATAAGAGAATACTGTGGGGCTGGCAACTCTACCAAAGGAGACAACAGCACACTTGTCCACATTTAAAGAAACTCTGTTACGTGTGGACCAGTCATAGACGATCTGCATGTTCCTCTGCAGTTCGAAACAATTATTCAAGTCTTTAATCTCAGTGAAAATTTTTAGATCGTCAGCATAAGCTAACACACGGCAGTCAAGTAGTTCCAGCAAATCATTCAAGAAGATATTAAACAACAGCGGACCCAGAACAGAACCCGGTGGTACCCCAGATGCTGGGGTAAAATAGCCGGATTGAAAACCATTAAAGCACACATAGCTAGATCGATTACCAAGATACGATTGCATTAGTTTAAGGAGACTTGGAGAACAGCCAAAATCGTCCAATTTATGTAGCAATATAATATGGTCAATACTATCAAATGCCTTAGTAAAATCCGTGTAAATCACATCAACTTGAAGGCGGGTATCCAAGGACTTGCTAATAAATTGAGTTACTTCTGCTAGATTGGTTAATGTAGATCTACCAGATAAGAAGCCATACTGGTGTTGAGAGAGTAGGGTTCTAGATTCAGCCGCCAACTGCTGATAAACAACACACTCAAACAACTTAGCGAACTTGCTAATAATGTTGATGGGCCTATAATTAGTAACAACCGAGCGATTACCCTTTTTGTAAACAGGGACAATTCTGCTAGTTTTCCAAGTGTCAGGGAAAGAAGAGGTTTTAATAATAAGATTGTAAATATACGAGAGTGGACCACGGAGCACTGGACCACAGTCCCTAACAAAAAAGCTAGGCAAACCACCATGACCCGCCGTTACATTAGATTTTAGCTTCCTTGAACATCGCAGAACATCCTCAGACGTAACAGGACACACACAAATGATATTAGTATTTACGCTGGTAGCTAAAACAAGTGAAGAGCTTGGCTGAAAAGCATTAGAAAACACCCTAGCAAAAGCATTAACAATTGCCTGAGGAGTAGAAATTTCTTGATCATCGTGGATCATGATTCCTGGAATCCTAGAGCCCACTCCCCTCCCTCACTGTGCACAAACCTCCAAAACACCGCCGGGTCACTGGCAACTCGAGATTCAACGAAGGTCTGGTAGTTTTTATGAGCGATTACTATATCACGTTTAACCTTGGACCTCAGTCTATCAAATTCATTGCGATAAAACGCGCCTCCGCATCTCTTCCACTTACCGAAATAGTATTCCTTCAGACGAATTGACCGTTTAACCTCAGTACCGTACCAGGGTGGAAAAATACGTTTACAAGACCTAAACCTCGGCACAGCAGAGTCAATGATAGTGAACAGTTTGCTATAAAATGCAGAGACCGCCACATTAACGTCAGTATACGATTCAAGAAATGACCAGTTAGTTGTAGTAATGTCGCTATATAATTTAGGAAAGCACGACGAAAGTCGTACCGGATGTTGTTATTAGAAGGAAAGTTAATTGTCGGAGGAACAGTAGATAAGGTCAGGGTAATATCCAATGCCGGATGATGTGGATCTTCAGAAAGCAAAGGGGTGACATCTTGTACAACCTCCATCAGACAATCGAAGTTCGAAAAGATTAAGTCCAATAATCTACCATTACTGTTCGCTATGTGATTATGTTACCTCTGATTCAAGCGCGATACGAAATGCAATAAGGATAAATACTTTCTATCGAAGTTGTTATCGGGGAGCTAAATGAAGGACAGTTGAAGTCACCGAGAATAAGCACATTCTTATTTAAAAGTTCAAGTAAAATAGTATCAATAAAGATCTCATAGTCATCGAATGATACACTAGGAGGAATATAAATATTGACCACATAGACGCTAAGAGAACCAAGGTCGCACTTAGATATGTGAAAGTCAATCAGTGGGACTATCCCCACGATTGACGAGATATCGACTGGTCTGACATTTTTAAGGCGGTCAGAAAATGCGGACAAAACACATCCTCCGGTAGACAAACCAACTTCCGCATGCCTTCTATCTGTCCTAACAAGTGTATAAGTAGAATTGAAAATTTCAGAGTCACCAATATCTGAGTTAAGCCATGTCTCAGTAAAGAAAATAGCATCCGCATCAATAGAGTTCGTAAGGATTCTAACAGTTGTAAGTTTAGATCGCAAACCACCAACATTCTGATATAGAAACCGAAAGTTGACGTCATTGATGCTGCTGACTCTGTTGGGGGCTACTAGTTTTTCGATGACTGATTGTGAGTAGTAATGATTGTGGGAATGTTATGTATATATTTTATTGTTAAATTAGACTCGCCAGAAGCCACACGTTTATCCGTTTATCAGAAGAATATTTCTAATATTTCTCCTTTTGGTCATTTAAAGGGAAATGTATTCCTTTTAGGTTTAGAACTGTTTACGCCAAGCATTTACCGGGGATTTTGTTCAGCCACGTTGGCGAGTCTGCAAGGCGCCGGAGAGTAAGATGATAGTAATTTTTGAATATAAAAGCCCCTAAAATTAAGGGTAAAGTCAGTATTAGAGTTCAGTTCGGGGCAAGCGAAATGCTAGAATACTCGGCTAAATTCTCGGCAATTTTCCCTTGGAAAGTAGTTCTGACAATCTACGGACAAAACAGTTCTCACGCGACCGTCAGTCATTCTGGACCACTGTGTACTTATTTAGTAACACTTATTTTTCGGGGCGAACACCGAAGTTTAAAATAGAATCAAAGATCATTTGTATCAGCTATTTTATAAGATTATACGTAGTTGTCATTGAGAAATAAATGTCGTTTAAATGATGTGCGTTTGTTTTATTTTATCAGGATTGTACAAAAAATTAAAGGAGGGGGACATAAAAATATATTTGTATAATACAGAGACACAGCGCAAAAAAGGTTGAGATAGCCTGGTATAGTCAGACCGCGATTAATGACGCACAGGCCACCAAACCAGATGAGGATCATTCGTGGAGATGGGTGACCAAAAATTTAGCCATGTCTCCCAAACAGAAGAGATATTGACATCCTCGATTACATCGCAATCTGCGATGAATAAATAGGAAGCTGTTTATGAGAAACTCTCGAAACGTATAGGCAAAAAAGCGGCTGATCAGTTAGACTTTTGGATGTTTTGGATTTATTAGTTCTTACGCTATTTCATCTATTCCGACTGCCATGTCTTTCCCATTTATATTCCTCTATATCTTTCTCCTAATCCTTCCAAATGTATAACATTCTCGTTCCATGTTGTTTTATGTCCCGCATCAGTTGTCATATCCCAACTAAAAGTTGTTCAAAATCCTCTTTTAGGCCAGTAACTTGGTGAATCAATCTACATGAGATACAGTAATTTTCTCGATATTATAATTAGTTGAACGGGTGTATTCTGAGCATAATTGTAGATTTGACCGTGATAGAGACCTTTACATTCATAAACTAGATTTCCTAACTTTCTTAGCCGAAACGGTTTTTTAACATCAATACTTTACGTGTTATTGCGTCAGAAAGAGCGAACTTCCCTATTTTCGTTTTTCTCTCGCCCGTAACTCCCTAACCTATCACTTTTCTTTAATTTCAGCCATCATTAAAGCTATAGATCATTCAATTATCTACACGGTTTCCGAGCGCTGCACAGCTAGCGCGCGGAAAAACTGGAAATGTTCGTGAAAAAAATTAAGGAGCTAGAGTTGTAAAAGAACTTGCAGCATCATTCAAAGGCTGTTGCAGAAATAATACTATTGATAATTATTTTACTACTTCACCTGTTGCGAAACACTTATTGTCATGGAAATTAACTAATGTTGATACTTTGAGAAAAAATAAGCCTCGTTCCAAAGCAAATGGTTCCCTACAAATCTAGAGAAAAATATTCTACTCTCTTTGGTTTTCACGAAAACGTTGCGCTCTGCTTATACGTGTCAAAGAAAAACAAAGCTGCAATTTTATTATCGACAGTGTACTCTGATTCTGCTGTAAATGATGCTTCATATGATCACTTATTATAATAAATACAAAACTAGCACAGCAATGGATCAACCGGTAACCCAGTACACTACACACAGGCGCACTCAGAGATGGCCCCTTGTAATGTTTCTTAGTATCTTAGACCTAGGTGCAGTTGCTTAATATATAATTTATTATGAGTACAACAAAATGATCCAAAAGAAAACTAATAAGTGACATACTTTCTTGAGTCACTGAGTGAAGAGCTGGCAAAATGTTTTATTGAAGATCGTTCTGCGCCATCATGGCCAAATAATGCGCAACTTCAATACAAAAATTGCAATTGAGAGCGTGATCGGGCTATAACTTGCTCCTCACAGCCGCATAAATGGTATAACAATCCCAATCTCTGTAACTACAGCAGAGATGTTATTTTCAAAACTAATATTAATTAAAAATTCCCTGCAATATTTTATGGGTCAAGAGAGGTCGGTAAATGTTGCAATTATTTATAACTAAAGAAAGTAGATATAGACTTGCTTCAAAAACAAAGCCCAGAAAATTAAATTTCTATAATTTAACTACATATTACCAAATGTTGAAATTATTTTGCTTAAAATTATTTCAATTTATTTGTCTATTATATTATATATGTATGTTGTGTGCTTTGTTAACCTAATCTAACACAGTTTATGTTGAAATAGATTTCAGCCCGGTTGCACCAACATCCGTGATTAAATTATATAAGCGTAGTCAGATAATCCAATGTTAAAGTTAACTCCAAGTTAATTTAACCTGCTGTTGCACCGACGAAATTTTAATCACGATTAGTTAACAACAGAATTGTGATGCAGAACTACTGACGTCACTTACAGTAATGACGTTCTTATTCTCTATTGGTCAACCTTCGCGGAGTGTTTAAACATATTCTTTATTACATTTCACTAATTCATTGGGTGAATATACAAGTTTCAAAAGATATTTAATGAAAGCTATATTGTTGAATAAGTTAATTTCATCCCATTTTAACTGTTAAAGTAAATATATAATACTTCTTCTTCTTTCACCTTATCCTTCTGTCCATCTAGGGCGTCGGATTATATATAATACGTACATATTTAATAAATTAATATATTCCAAGAAATCATATTGTCGCAATAGACATATTCCTTTTCTCTTTATTTAAAGAAATGCTATTTCCACACATTGTCGGTGTCTTTGGAAACCACAACAGTATCTAGTTATCAAAGATAATATTAATCAATGTAGTTCTTATGGAAATATTAAGGCCTGTATTATTTAGTTTTCACTATTATTGCCCAGTAAATATTTAGTATAAAATTATACGTTATTACAAACTACAAAAGATATAAGTGAGATAATAAACTTTATTACATATGTGTATTGCAACAGTACATAGTATATATACTTATTTCACTGGCATTGCGGTGGCATATACATAGGTAGTATAGCCATGGAGTGTAGTAAGCACTTCGATTTCTTCGTGCACACGCGTAGCCAATACTTCAAAGCCAAGGGTCAGAAAATTTTTACCTAAACAGAAAACAAAATTCGTTGACATTTATTTGCAAGAGATTCTAATTTGCAACAACAGTAAAAACAGCTTTTTGGAAAATAAATAATACGAATTAGCGAATGTGCTTTGTTAAGGACTTCATGTTTCTTAGTATTAAGTGTACATATACGTATTGTGTTATTTATGTCAAACTTAAAATATGTATTAATTTAATATTTTCTTAGTCAGCATGCAATTATACTTTTAGCGGCGCCAATGAGTTGAGACCCGGATTGTAATCCTAGGCGCCCGGTGCATTCATTGTGCCCTAATATCGTCAGACGTTATGGTTAAAAGCAGACTTGGTCCTTTCAAAGTATTGATATTATTATCAATGCTTTCAAATAAATAGACAATGCGCTGCGTTGTACATTTACGTTTACCCGTTTGTCAGAAAAATATTTCTAATATTTCGCAGTTTCATCATTTAAAGGGAAATGTATTCCTTTCAGGTTTAGAACTGTTTACGCCAATCATTTACCGGGAGTTTTCTTCACCAACTTTGGCGAGTCTTCAAGTCGCCGGAGTGTAAGGTGATAGCAATTTTTGAATATAAAAGACCGTAAAATTAAGGGTAAAGTGAGTATTGGAGTTCAGTTCGGGGCGAACGAAATGCTAGAATACTCGGCTAAAAAACGTTTGGTCTAAACCTTTCAATTCGTTATTACATGCATTAAAGTGTTAAGTTTTATATCTTTGTATAGTTAGTGTTAAATATATTAGTCTTCAAGTTTAAAGTCGTGTTTTTACTTCGCGTATTTTTCGCGTAAACCTAGCAGTGTATATGGCTTTACAACCCATGCACAGTGGGGAAACAATTCACGGCGGCCTTCTTTAATAAACCGTTTAAAGGACACGCGTCAACGAAGGATTTTTCAAACCAGGAGCGTTCCAAACATGCTTAATGAAATACGATTTTTCTTTACTTACCTATTATGTGTTTTAATCCGTGAATACTTGATGAATTAATGCAGTACTTGCTGGATTATTGTTATGCATATATTATTCTTGGCCTTGAATCTTGTTCACTAATATAAGTAGTTCGTTTTCCGAAGATGAATTACTTGTAGAAGTACAACTACTACAAGTTTTTCACTACTTGAAGACATTACACTAAAGAACTAAAAGCACGTTATCACCTCAACATGCCGATTCAAAATATTATTCTTACCTGGCAATGTACTTTATATTTAATATAAAGTGTGTAGAAATTTTATAACCTCTCACACAAATTCCAAAACGCTATGCCAAAGATCACTGTATTATTTGGAATCGTACACGTTCAGCACATGTTGGGCGTATTTAATACTTGATTAGAAACTTAATCTAGGGTAAACGCGTAATCTACTAACGAAAGCAATCTAACAGAGTAATAGTGCCAATTTTGGTTCGTGTAACCAAAACTTGCCTAACAGAGCGTTTGGTAGCAGAGATTACTTAACTTGCGTCTAACATCGGTCGGTACAACCGGGCATTAATGTGTTCAGGTACCTAATTCAATGTTAATAACGTATTCAAATAAAATATTATTTATCTACATTTCCACATAACTCTCTAGGTATACTTTTCTGAGAAATTTAACATGAATTCATTGGTTTCGAAAAGAGATGCTTACGTTATGTCTCTAATATCGCCACTGCATATAGACCATTATTAGATATTTGCACGACGGTGCCGATTACATTTGATCCGAGGCTGCATTCCCTAGTATAAAGGGACTGCTTCATATGCCCCTGGTGGGCCACAAAAATGTTGCCTTAAAACTTATTTTACGATCATTGATGCTGCTTTAGGGTCTTCTAATTATTATATTTATTATATATAATTTATAATATTATTATAGATTAGATTTAGATATTTATTTTTGCTCGTTGTGAACAATTTACAATTAGAAATGAAAACAGAAATATTCTACGATATTTCGTGTTAAAATAATAAATAAAAATTTATAATACAATGTATAAAGCAGTATGTTCTATTATGAGGTGCATTATGTAAAATGCTCGTAGAATTGGTTTCAAATCATAGATGCATGTTTTGGTATGATGTACACTACCGCCCATAAATTTGGAAGCAAGGTGAAACTCCTCTAAAATAATACAACTGTTACGCATACTGTGTAATCGTTAATCCCTATTGTAAATTACTTTATGCAAATATAAAATTGTTACACATTGGTAAAAATTTCACCCGAATACATTTTATTGTTCTTTTCCAAGAATACGACTATTGTTTGACGGGGACGGGGAAGGACACCTGCAGTAATTACTTTCGATCAAACAGTTTAGTACTACTTCGGTAATCGTTTAGTGCATGTGGTAAAGATATTTTTTTGAATTTAGTGCGCAATTATAATAATTTGGTGAAGTACTGAGCGTAAGAATGCCAAAACGCAGACAGTTGACTGTAGACTAACGTTATACCATTTGTACTCTTCGCGACAAAGGATATAGGGAGAGAGAAATTTCTCTACGGTTAGCGATTTCACCAAAAGGTATGCATTACGCATTGGCCCGCAGAAGAGAGACAGGGCAAAATCTTGATAGAAGACGAAGTGGCAGCCACGGATGATTTCTGGAGCTGAAGATCGATTTATAGTAACGACTTCTGAAAGAACCAAAATTAAACAAAAACAACTAGCCTCATTGTAGGCGCCTTGTTATCTCAATATAGAGTACGTTACACCATATCAGGGTGCTAACAAGTTTTTATGCACACCGCCATTGTCTGTGTGAGTCCACTTGCCACATTTGGCAAATCAAATCCAATTCTCCTCCTGAGGAATCTTCGGTAAACAAACCTGCTCTGCAATTCCAGATCATCAGTATCATTTTCTGATGAAGTTTCAGATTTTGATTTTTTTAGATTAAATACTCGCTACTTATTGGGCACTGAGCATTTGTATTTTTAACAATTTGTCTCTTTATAGCCTTTGTGCTTTTTGCAAGCTGAAGTTTCTTGCTTTTTTATAAAGATTCTTCTAGCACACTTTTATAACGTTAAGTTATTAGAGGGAGAGGGAGAGGGATATATGTAGTTTGGAAATTTCCGGATGAAAAAAAGCAAGGTACAGAAATATCTGGAGAAGGATAATTTCACAAGCCATGCGCCAGTTAAGTCCCCTGACCTAATATACCTATGTATCTCAGTTATTATGAGTTGTACAGATCCGGTTCTAGACATAATAATAATAATAATAACTTTATTGCCCAACAGATTATCCAATAAGAGGGCAATTTACAAAAAAGAAACGACAATGCAGTGTTACAAATCAAAAACTTAAACGTAAACTTAAACTAAAGCTAAACTTAAAAGGAACAATTTGAACAAAAAAAAAAAAGATTGAAAAAACTGATCGCTACAATATGTTAAACATAAAAGAAGCTTCCAAATAATAGTTTTCACCAAAAAAAAAAAGAAATACTAATGTGCGGCAGAAAGATTGAAAGGATCAGGATATGCACCATTCGCATTCCTACTCATATGATTCAGTGGCGCTTTAAGTAAAACATTAGTATGTGCTCGTGAAATGCAAAATGTATCCAGAGATCTGCAATTGTATTGAGGAACAACAAAAGATACTTGGGAAAGTAAAGATGACGAATCGATTTCATGGTTGATCAACTTTAAGAGAAACCTACCACTAGCTACTTCCCTGCGGCGAGATAAAGATTCAAGATTGTGCCTCTGAAGTAGGCTACCATAATCAATGCCACGAGGAGGATAGACACCATCCGATTTGTAAGAGAGGTACTTCAAAAATCTTTTTGAACCGCTTCAAGCTGCAGTTGATGATGATGGTAGTGAGGATACCATACAATAGAGGCATACTCCATCTTGGAGCGAACAAGCGAGTAGTAAACAGCCTTTAACGCTGCATAATCGGAAAAGTGTCTGCAAGTTCGAAAGAAAAACCCAAGTGATTTAGAAGCTGAGGAACCGATAGCTTGTATGTGTAAAGAGAATGACAACTGTGTATCAAACAGTACACCAAGATCTCTGAATTGGTTCACTCTAGGAACTATAGCATTAGAGACTGTGTAGTTATATATCTCTGGCTGAGAAGAGCGAGTGAAGGTAACTGTTGCACATTTATCAACATTCAATTGAATGTTATTGAGAGAGCACCAATCATTAATTGCTGTGAGGTTTTTTGTAGAATCAAGGAATCAGACGTTGAAGTAATCTTGTTGTAAATTTTGAGATCGTCTGCATAAGCAAGGAAGTCACAATCCAAAGAGGGCAAAAGATCATTCACGTATATATTAAAAAGAAGTGGACCTAAATTTGAGCCTTGAGGGACTCCACTGGACGCAATGAAAGAGCGAGATAGAAAACCATTATAGTGCACGCAATATGTACGATCATGAAGATAAGATTGCATTAGCGCAACAGCACCAGAACAGAATCCAATTGAAGAGAGTTTGGATACTAACACCCCATGATCAATAGTATCGAAGGCTTTGCTGAAGTCTGTATATATAGTGTCTACCTGAATTCGTTTATCGAGGTTCTCGCTAATGTACTGAGTAAACTCAGCTAGGTTGGTGGTAGTTGATCGTCCACGAGAAGATCCATGTTGATGAATAGATAGATAAGGTTTGATGGAGTTATACAATCTTTCACAGAGAAGTTGTTCGAAAACCTTAGCACAGTTTGAAAGTATACTAATAGGTCTATAATTGTAAATATTACGCGTGTCACCTTTTTTAAGACGGGGTGATCCTGCTAATTTTCCAAGAAGACGGAAAAGTAGACGGTTTTGATAGCCATATTAAAAATCGTACATAGCGGTTCACACAAAATTGGAGCACAGTGCCGAATAAGAAAACTAGGTAAAGCGTCATCTCCTTGAGTCATTGTCGCTTTGAGCTTTCTTAAGGCACTAGTAACCTCATTAGGACTAAAGTATCCAATGTTAAAAGAACAGCTATTAAAGTCAGAATAAAAATGGCTAGGATTAGTAGGTATGCTATGAGTGAATACTTTGGAGAACACATCTGCAAATGCTTGAACGATATCAATTGGTTTCTCAAGGATTGAGTTGTCAACATCCAAATAGCCAGGAATTCTGGAGGTAGATAGCCTAGAGTTTACAAGCTTCCAAAATAATTTTGAATAACCAGCTATATTCATTTCAATAGTTTTATGATATTCTCTATAAGCTCCATTAATTTGTGTCTTAATTAAGGACCGTAATCGTGAAAATTCGCTATGATAAATGGAAGACTTAATTGCTTTCCATTTCCTATGATAATAATGTTTCAGTTTTAAGTTTTTCTTAATGTCTGTATTAAACCAAGGTGGGTATATTCGTTGGGAACTTCTGTATATTGGTACGAAAAGATCAATAGTAGTAAATAGTTGATTGTAAAATGCAGAAACAGCATCGTCGACATTAGAAAAACTATTCAGAAAGGTCCAGTCGACATGCAAGATACTGTCGTACAGCGACATAAAGTCCGCTCTTGAAAAATTATATCGCAAGATTTTATTAGACGGGACGTTATTTCCTGCTTTAGACTTGGTAATATCTAGGATTGCAATTAGGGCAGGGTGAAACACATCTTCGTGTATAAGCGGAACAATATCATGGCAAACGGCAATAGTACAAGAAAGGTTAGAGAAAACTAAATCTAAAGTTCTATCATTACAGTTTAAGACGTTATTGTACTGTTTCAAAGCTAATGTTGATATGAAGTTAGTAAGTATACGAGTTTTTCGATCGGTAGTATTACAAGAATTAAAATCCGGACAATTAAAATCAACAATTGCTTATGAAGAAGCTCCAAACTCAACGCATCAAAGAAAATTTCATATTCATCACATGCAACATATGGAGGTACATAAACATTAACAATAAACAAATTATTCTCGCCAATGCAACATTTATAGATAATAATATCAATAGAGGGAATTAAAGTGAGTAAGTGGTTAATGTGGGGAGATACGAGTAGAGTCCCGTTTACCTGTTTTAATCCCCATCCCAAAAAAGGTGTACTACGAGTAGAGTCCCGAGACGTAAACGTTTCTATCCTTGTTGGTAGGTACAAATAAAATTCGAAAATAATTTTTTTTTAATATCTACTCGTATGTATATTATTTTAAATGAAAATATATATATAAAACATATAGTATATAGTTATAAAAAATTACCAGTTTATTATTATTATTTTTTTATTGCACATATAAATTTATCAAATACATAAATACATTTTTAATAATAAGGTGTTAATCTATAAGAAACAAGTTTTATAAAATCAAATCTTGAAATATGGTTATCATTAAACTCTTTCACTTTTCCCTTAACAAAAATACTCAGTTTATTGTTTTTAATTAAGGGCATAAGAACAGAACTGCGCATTTTAATGTATGTTTCACTTTGAAAGTTTAACAATATTTTTGTAAACAAAAATATGTTCGGGTGGCTGGTGTAAAAATTTTGATTAAACCTTGAATGAAAACTTTCACAAGCATTAGTAGTGCGAAATGAAGAGTTTTCTGAACTGGCCCATACTTGAGGTGGAAATGTAGAATCTTCCGTTACATAAAAATCCGTGAGGTAATCACAGTATTTTCTGACTTTCTCGTCAGCTGGTAAAATTTCTGCTAGTTCAAACGCAAAGCACTCTCCTACTTGGTCGGGGGTAAGAACTGTAGCCCAAACGTGTAAGTCAGAAACTTTCCAACAGCAGTCTCCTTATTTTTAAAATGTGATGAAATTCCCAACTGTTGTATCTTTCGAAACCTATAGAAAGAAAAACAAAGAATGAGTACATAAATTATCATTTAAAAAGTTTAAAAAGTACAACTTAGCTTGACCTAAATGGAAACGGCAACCTATTACAGCTACTTCTGGCCAAGCTCGTTTCACGCTTTGATGAATCGCAAGTTCAAAATCAGCTACTACAGATTTTGGTTGAAGAATTTTGCCAATGTCATTGCACAAATTGATTAGATTTTGAAAAGCCATTAAATATGATTGGGTGGATTTATCCGGAAGTAAAATATATATCAGTGGGATGTAATAGTTGTTCTGTAGTCCGTGGATAGTGAATAATTGAACAAAATGGTTTGTACAAGATTTAAGATTTCTTCTCTTGTATTTGGTATATTGAACGGCAGAGCAGATTTTCTTGCAGCACTAATATTTCTTGCTATACACTTTACGTCTTTGTGAAGAAGAGTTTCGATATCACCTTTTGATAGTTCTTTGTGGATAATTTTCGATGGTCTTTCCGTTATATCGTCACTTGCTTTGCGCTTTAAACTATTACTCATCTTTTGTCTATCTAGCAGCCTATCACTCACTGGATCATGATTATGATTTTCTTTAAGTTCAATAATTTCATTAGCACCAATTGTTTTTAGGAACGCAGGACACTTTTTTGTAGCACCAACTGAACAAACCCACTTTTTAACGTCATTGGCTAAAATTTTTTGAAATCTAAACTTAAAGTTGTTTATAACAAGAATAGGTTTTCCCTTTTCGCTTTGCATTACTTCAAGATTCATTTTTACTTCTAAAATTTACGCAAGGAGTGCAAAATTAGACTGATGTTCATTTTGAATTCATTTCCACTTTTATAGAAGCAAGTAAAACTCAATTAGGGCAGGTAGGACATTAGAATATTTTAAGACGGAAAGGATTAATAAGAACAAATAACGATTAAATAGAAAGCTAGTACTTTCTAATGATTCCGAATAAATAATTAAAAATACATCTGAATTTCAAATAACTACTTGTCTATTTTAGGGCGGAAACGATTAAATAGAATAAAAGATTTTCGAAAATAAATTAATTTTATCTTCTTCCTACACGGGACTCTACTCGTACCCTTTCAGGGACTCCACTCGTACCCAGTATTCCAGGTAGACTCATTAACGGGACTCTACTCGTATTCTCCGGTTAATAATGTTCTACTGAGAAGATTTAATATTATTAGAAACTGCAGTTAAAGTTCCACCGCCTGTAGTACGCCCAACAGTAGCAAAGCTCCTGTCCTTTCTGTAGGTAGTGAAAGAGCTATCAAATATCTCAGAATCCAAAATATCTGAACACAGCCACGTCTCAGTAAACAAAACAATATCAAAGTCAATCGAAGCGACATTTCAATTTTCGGCTTTAACCTTGGTAGTGGACTAATGTCAGCAGGCAAAATAAATAAGTATCCTTTTACGAAATGGTTCGAATCCCTTGTTAGACGTTAAACGTTAATCCTCATCCCCTGCGACCATTATATATACCTCTGGCGTAACATTAAATGACTGTTCGACCATTTTCATTTGTTTTGCTATAAAGACATTAAAGACTTGTCTGCTGAAAATATGCGACCCAGTTCACCCATCATTTTGAGTTTACCTGTTTCTCGGTAGGCATTGCCTAAAAGCTCTTCTACTTACTAACTAGTAACAACCTGATTTGAGTTAAAGCTTAGCTAATTTTCAATTAACCTTTAAGAACTGCATAAGAGCAATGTGGTGAAATGCACACAATAGAAACAAATTTTTTACGAACCTTGGCTGTCACATCTAGATTCCTAGTGTGGGAATAGTGACCGTCTAAGATCAGCAAGACAGAATCAGTTTCAATTGGTTCCGTATGATTAATAAATGCTGGAACCACTGTTACACGGTTTACATCCACCCTGAACTATGACCTCTATAAATTGAACCTAGTGGAGTTCCATTCATTACTTGCAGTTTCATGATGTTCCAAGGAAGAATGTAATTAGTACTCCTCCTTCTGCAGATGTGAAATATTTAGATATTTGTTTTGCCGTTTCTTTGCAACAATTTTAGTGTCTTTCTGCTGAACAAGTGTAATTCCGCGAGAGTTATCCGAGAAGGGTTTTTTTAACTTTCTCATACCCAGCCTTCTAAATAGCGAAAAACTTCCAGAGATTTTCTATATTGAACATTCTAGTCTTTGTCATTGAAACACCTCTAGGCTTGCGGACTTGCAATGTTCTGATTGTGAAAATTTCTTAGCCATTTCTCTCCAACAGGAAACACAGGCTTTCTTCCAAGAGTACCGGACATTCGAGAAATGTGTCAGAAATTCGAACTGCTTTGTAATACCCCATTTTCTTGTTCCGGGCATTCCGTTTACTCCTTGAGGCCATAGATAATGGAGATCTACAGTGAAACAGACAATTATTATAGGAAACTTGTGTTGCTTTTGAATAAGTTAGAAATGAAATTTCTAGTGGAGTTTACCAAAAATACCACCTAATATATATGAAGTACCCCGTATTCGGCATTTCTTTGTGCTCATAATAGGATAATAATAACCTTAAATTCATATGTTCCGACAGTTTCTAAACATATGAATTTTAAATTAACTAACTCCTCCAAACTTAAAGATTAGATTCGTTTGCATTGAACAAAGTTATTGATTTCTCTTACCTTTTGAAAAACTTACAGTTTAACGAAATACTGTAAATATTTTCTAAGACGTGAAGTACGATTACATAACCTCTTGACGAAACGGCTCGTATAAATAGGAATATGCACCTCAAATTTTAGACTTTTAACTGAGTCTAACATGAAGGCACCAGCTTAGGTAAAATTTAATCAACGTAAAAAATGTACTAGAAAATTTAACATGAAGTGGTTCGCGCAATTACCTACCTTTTAAACGAACGTATGAGAATCTTAGGTTTGGTGTGTTTCTTTTCTATTGTGGCATAGGGTGTTCTGTAGAAATAGTGGCCAGCTCTGATTATATGCAGAGTGCTTTAGAAACCTATTTATTACAACTAGTTATATTAACAATTTGTTATATATTCAATAGTCATAACATGATAATTAAAATAAATACCAGCAAAATATAAGCAGGGGTACTTTGAATGCAGAGACAAGTAATTTGAAACTCATTTGTCTGATTAGTTGTTTTGGTTACTTTTTATACTCAAATTAACTTTCTCTCAATTGAATTGTCCGCAAATCAATTAAGGAATTAATTTGGTTGTGTGATTCTATATGTACATTTCTCTTCATAAAAATATCTGGAAATCTGTTTAGAAATACCAAGAAGCTTTTATCTTTTTAAATAATCAGAGTGATTCGAGTAAGCGGAATGATATCTAAGAATAGAAATAGTATTTTACTAGTGACACCCCGTCTACTTGATCATCTGTGTCTCCAGGTATAGACGACCGCATTGGATAATGTCGCAATGGCGGCCAGCCTCCCGCTGCAGCCATTAAGCATTATCACCACCACGTCGACCAATGAAAACAGAGAATTATATCATGAGATAGAAAGGTGGCTCACGACAAGTCTTATTGGCAATAATATACAGGTGACTCACCCACACTACCCTTTCTCTACGTAACACGGGAGTCTAAAAAGTAGAATACATTTATTGCAACACAAATCGGATTAGGCGTTTAACCTCTTCTATCTAAATGTATACAACCTATTCATTGGAAGTTAAAATAAAGTTGAATATGTGCAACGGGACCAAACTAAACTTGGACGATTGACAAGCGACGAAGTAGTATCGGCAGAAATATTGCAAGCGAAAGTGAACCTTATCCGTAATCCGCATTCATCATTGATAGTGATAAATGCATGAAACTGTTGAATCAATAGTTTGCTTGTCATAAATAACAGACAAGAAGAATGAAAATTATGTTCTTTTGTCAGCGATTTTTATAAAACGAGCTTCACCTTTAAATTTCAAATTTTGTTTTAGAATTCGCGTAAAATAAAAATCGTTCTTAAATAGTAATTTTAGTTTAAAAAGGGGGAAAGCAACCTAAACGAAATAAGTAATAATTTCTTCCGATGTTGCACAACATCGTACAGCCGTACTTCCACCTTACTTAAATAATAATGACGAATAAGAATTAATGAATCATTCCGGAACTCTAGTTCAGCTACTTCACCAGTACTTTTATAAAAAATATATTCGAATTCGTGCTACTCCCGCTTGCGCCAGTATTTAAAAAGAAACGAAACTTGCGGTACCTTCTTTTTCTCATATTGCCTTAATATATGGCTTATACGGATTGTGAATTTGTATTTTTGATTTTATTATGAGTGATAAAATTATTTTCGTTCTTTTCTTAAATAAAATTCATTGGAGGACATAATTCTATATAGAGTGATATATTCCAATCTACTTGATATGTGGCTAATATTACCACAATTTAACTTTTATAATATACAAGAAGCAGGAGATTATATTACTATCATAAATGTATCCATTAAGGATAATAAACATATCAGACAAAATTTGAAAACTAAATTCTAATACTTCAAAATACTAGAAATTCTAGTCCAGTCATCCCCATTTATAATAATTTAATGTAACCTTCGCTGCAGTGATAAGACCAGATTTGGAAATATATTTATGACATGCACGCATTATCAAGATTACTTCGAATTCTTAAATCTCGGCGTTGTATGTCATCCCAATGCTTTACAATTTGAGCCCAGAGATTATCGATTCTCTCAGGTGCCGAGATTTAGGAAGCCATACTATAAATTCTACTTCCGGATGTTCTTCACTCCAATTTTTAACTATCCTACTGGAATGCGCCACAAAATTATCTTGCATAAACAACATATGTTCATTGTTAGCATAAGCTAATAGTAATATAAGTATCAAGTAAATTTATATACTGTACGAACGTTAATCTTCCGTCTATCTTTACTAAATTCCCAGGACCAGCCAATACGCAGCCGAAATTCAACCACTTTATGTATGTCGAGCAACATACTCTCTATTGCATCTTACTTTTGCATGTCTATATACTATTTTAACAGAAAATTCGTTAGACCTAAAAGTGTTTCACCCCTAACACAACATTTGTCCAGTCTCTATATAAATTTCCAACTGCAAAATGGAATCTTAATTATGCATGTGCTGCTGACAGGTCTAATATTCTAGCCGTGCTCTTGGTCTTAACCCTGTTTCAACCGTACGATTTATAATGGTTTGTTTACAAACCAAAATACCGGTTTCTTACAGCATTTTTTTGCTATCAGAAAGTGATTATGTATAAATAAATTTATAATTTTTTTCATCTTCTTGCAGAGCGATTTTCCTTCCTGCAGGTCTCAGTCGTCTCCGTCTTTCTATATTCCCTTCTATCCTAAATCGGTTTACTAATATTTATGCCGTACTGTTCTGGAAAGGAAGTAAAGTCTGTTCCCTTAGAGAAAAGCACATACATACGTCATGTGCACCATGAACTAAATTTGATGTTCGGTATATCTTACCATGGCAAACGACTAGCAAAAGTCAGTGAAGTAGATAGAGCGTTTACATGACGTCACATTCCGCGTTATTTTTCAAATGTAATGTGTTTTTCTCTAAGGAAACAAGCTCTATATCTACTAAATCTCATTGCCACGTAAATAAATATTACTAAATATTGGTAATCACTGAAAAATGAAATTACAATTAGTTGCGCTAGCGTCTCGAAACTGCTTGCTGGTATATTGCGTACAGCACTTATTTGTACAAAAGGCATCCCATCTTTCCATAATCCCACAATTTCACCTTTTTTCTCTGGTTATCTGATGTCTCCCCACTTCTATGACTTTGTAATTGAAAATAAAAACATTACATATTAATACAACTTGTAAATTTAAAACTTGTCTGACAAAAGCCTGACGTAAACTCGTGTATTTAAAAAATGTAGGTAAGGAAAAGGAAACTATCTATTTTCCAGCTCATCTACAACTGATCAAGAAACAAAATACCATTATTTCTTCTACGACCAGTGTCATGGAGACTGAGAAAATTGTTTAGGAGGTCATAGAGAGGGAAAAGCATAAAAACAATATTATTTGATTTAACTTGCTTGAGGAGGGAACTGGAAGTAGGGAGGAACGAGTTGCTGAGGATACCGATGCTGTGCGGGCTGTTTTATCGACGTTGGATATTTGCTTCGATAACATCAAGCCAATGAGATTGGGTAGATTTGACCTCAACGAAAACTGATGGAAGAAGACCAATTATGATTACCTTGTTGAACGAGTTGGATGTTAGGGAAGCTATGACAAACCGTGGAAATATAAAACACGTGGATAAGTACAGAATGGTGGTGATTTCTAGAGATAGAACTCCTGATCAGTTAAACTTGTACAGCAAGACTAAGAAGGAGTTGGATGGCTGTAAGATGGCGGGTGGCCAGTCAAATTGTCCAGTCTATGGCTGCGGAAAACTAGTACAGTCCAACACAATTAACACAACGAACAAAACTTTTAGCATCCGCTACCAGAATATTAGAGGATTAAGAACTAAAACTAATGCATTATACTCTTCGACCGATGTTGTTGATGCTGAAACGAGGCTAGATGGTGACATACGTAGCGCTGGGTTGTTTTACTCTGTCTTCAGTGTATTTCGAGCTGACAGAGAGCTATCTTTAATTAAGCGATCAACCGGTGGTGGTATACTTTCTGCATTTACTGATGATTGTCATGCATCCTTGGTGGATATTTCCGATCTTAAAGGTTTAACTCCGAATATTGATATACTGTTATGCAAATGTAAGCTTGTTTATACTTCGATATTTATTGTCAATATTTATACCTCCGGATGTTAAAATGGATGTTTTTGATATATTCTTTGATGCTTTGAGTCTGCATCTGCTGAATAAGCAGATGATTATATTGGGCGATATTAATACTCCGAAATTTAATATATCTAACTCGAAAGACAAAATCCATTACTTTAAAACATTTCATCAAAGCTCTCAATTTGCGCCAAATTAATTGTATACCCAATTCCCAGAACAGGAGGCTTAGTTGCTCGGGATGCATCACCTTCAGTTCTCGAGGATTCGCTACATCTAGCTCTGTATTTGACTATTTAGTGGACGACTATGCCTAGGCTGGATAGTTTTCCGTCCAGTTATCATCCGAGTTGAGAACATGCGACTGGTGTTTTCTTTTGGGATTCAGTGACGTTAATCTGGCTGTCAATGGTTTCTATAAAACTCTCTATTCTATTATCGATCGTTCTGCTCCAAAAATAAAAGCTTCCAGGAGACAACATCCGGTTTGGTTTACTAATAATATAAAACAACAAGTACGCATGAAAGAGTTCTGAGAGATGTAATATTTAGTGCCTCCAAACTTAAATCGGATGAGACTGCTGGTGATGATCGCATACCCATTAATACTGCGTGACCATGCTTCAGTTTTAGCGAAGCCATTAGCTGTTCTGTACAATTTGATTTTGGATTCAAGCATATTCCCAAGCATCTGGAAAATCAGTAAAATTATACCGATGTTCAAGAAGGGCGATGGATCTAACATTGCTAATTATAGACAAATTAGTATATTGCCCAATTTTACTAAAGTTTTTGAACAAACGTTATACTCTAAAATCTATAGGCAAATTAAACCGTTGTTATCATGTCATCAACATATCTGGACATTCCACTAGAAATTTGATGATCGGTTACAGGTTGACTTCTCTAAAGCTGTTGACTCCATAGATCACAACATTATCCTTACAAAGCTGGATTGCTTTGGTTTCTCTCTGATTGAATTGATGTCATCTTATTTTGACGATCGGACTTGCTACCTATTTTACAATTTTTCCAATCTCGGGCCTCTACTTTTTATATATCTTTATTAATGATTTACTAGACATATTAAACTGTGAATGCCTGGGGTATGCCGATGACCTTTAAATTTACAGCATCGTCCGAACACACTCTGACTGTACCAAACTCCAGGTCAATCTATCTCTAGTCGAGGAATGGAGTACTCACAATAAAATCCTATTGAATATTTCGACGTGTTGTCTTATTTCTTATAGTCGATGCTCTACTACCTATGATTTACAATTACACTGCTAAGTCTGAATTGGTGACTAGAGTGTCTGTGGTAACAGATTTAGGTCTACTTTTTGATTCCAAACTCACCTTCTGTCAGCATGTCTCATCGATTTGTGCGTCATCTCAAAATTATTAGGGTTCCTTGTCAGACCATGTTCAGGCTTCAATAATATTTCTGCAATCAAAATGTTGTATTATACGTTGGTGCGCTCCAAGTTGGATCTTTAGTATGGTTTCCTTATTACACATTCCAACAAATCTCAATTGAAAGAATCCAGAAGAGGTTTCTGAAATATCTCTCCTTCAGAGTAACTGGGGCGTATCCTGATCGAAGAGCGGACTACGATGGGCTTGTGACCCAACATAATGTAGTATCTCTATCTTGTCATCGTGAGACATACAGTGGTAGATTTTTATTAAATTTGCTATCAAAGAAAATCGATTGTCCAATGATAATGTCCTATATAGATTTCAATGTACCCGTCATCAGCACTCGCTACTGGTCTACCTTTCGCTTGTCTAGAGCAAAAACAAATGTATTGGTGAAGTCGTCTGTCCACGTTATGTGTAGAAACTGAAAAGTTTTACAATGATGCTCTTCTTAAAATTTATATCTTGTGGTTTTGTGGACTTGCCTTAATTATTTGAGTTTGAAACTATTTCGAGTTTAAATTTTTTCTTATAATCAGGAAATTGGGTTCTTTCTATTTTATTTACTTAGTTTGAGTATCTAATGAGTTTTATATAATACTTCATTTAATCTTCTTTTTTCTCTTCTACTTATTTTCAATATTGGTTGTCTCTTAGTTACATGTATGTATATATACGTATATGATTTTAAAAATATTTCTAAATCTACCAGCTAAAGCAAGCCGGTAGGATATCAAAGGCATATATGTATTTATATGCCTTTGATTTAGCGCTTTTCTATGCTTGCAAAGATAACGACCTATTGCTTTTAAAAAGCCGCATTTGTCCATACGGGCGAAATATTTCTTCGAAACAAGCCTCGATTTCGTACAGTTTACGACGAATCGTCCAGGTTTAGTTTTGTCCCGTTGTACATACATCGCAATACATGCCTACCTACTTATCAACAAGAACTGAATATTTCCTAGATTCTTTGTCATCTATAGTAACAAAATAAATGGTAACAGTACTTACTAATAATAACAATAGTAATAATATAGTAGATAGATATACCTAACAGTAGGTACCATTGGAAGAATTTACATCCTTTCCATTTACATTTTACACAAAGGTGAATGCTGATCAAACTTTTTAAAGTAACCCTATGCGATATTTAATTTCATTACTTTTATGTATGATAAGACAACTTGTAAACATTAAAACAATACAATATAGTAAGTATATATTTTATTTATGTGAAAATTTTGAATTGATAGTTGTAAGTGGCTATGTAGGTACTCGCAGCACCTTCTTTGGAGTGAAATTATCTATATTTATCTTATATGATAGAGATCTACCACTAATAGGTCAATAAAACAAGGCTGGTTTGAACGATAGTTATATTTTCAGAACGTTTACAAACGTTTTCGGAAGGTGTTCCGAAAACGTTTGTAAACGTTCTGAAAATATAACTATCGTTCAAACCAGCCTTGTTTTATTGACCTATTAGTGGTAGATCTCTATCATATAAGATAAGTATAAAAAGGTCACGAAATATATATATATATATATATATATATATATACATTTAATTATCTATATTACTATATTCCAAACACAAATAATTTGATATTTAAATCAATAACGGTTTGGTTATTATATGATCCTAAAAATTGGTCTATTTCTTTGATTAGGTAATCTAATCTGAATGACAAAATTGTATTCTGTAAATTTAAGATTGTCACTTCCATTTTGTCGTTTACTCCACATGATTTTTAGTTTCTTTTCTTCTAGTGTGGCTCCATTTGGAAAACTATTTAATTTTTGGTATAGGGACAATTTTCTTGCTATTATATTCATCTTGCTGTTTCTCCAATCTCTTAGTAGCTTCGATACTGTCCTTAGTTAACTTAACTTCTTTTTCCAGTACTTTTAATTCTAAATACTTATATGATTGTCTGCTTGTAAATATTCTTTTATTCCCTGCTTATACCTATATCTTTTTCTAGGTAGAACCAGGTTTCATTGACCTAGCCAATACCTAAGCTGCTCATCTTAAATTAGACAAATTTCTACTGACTTTGTTCTACTCAATTGCCAAATTCTTTAAAAAACTTACAGACCACGATATATTTACTACATTTACAGTCAAATGGAATTCCTATAATGAAACCATTCCTTCAATTAATTTCCAAAAACATACATAACTAGTTCCATTTGTTGTGTTATCTAGTCACAAGTATCTACTTATTTACTTGATAGATAAATGTCATAATTCCCGTCACTGCCTTAATTATCAGCAGATTTGTAAAGACTTAGTAATAGTAAGATTTAGTTTAATGTAATTAAATGCAGAAATATTTCCGCGCTTGGTTCCACATCACATTGTATATGTACACATTCTTCATGCATAATCAGTTAGTTAAGGCAAGTGTTCAAAACAAATTCATGTTTAAATGTGTAGTAATTTACTTTAATCGGATTTTAATATTTAATAGTAGTAACAAGGGCTCTAAGAAACGGTAAAGATCAAATTACTGATAGTATAACCTAAAATAATATGAAGTTGGCCGTTGCCGAACCTTGGGACATCTAAATTAATTAATATCCATGTTTTCGTTACAGCTGCCGATAAATGATATAGAAGAAATAGCACTATCGATGATTGTCACAAAGTTAAAAATAATGCCGAAATCATTAGCAAATTCCATGCAACTTTTACGGGTAATCGGTAGGTCAGATGGGTGACGGGAGAAAGATTTTTGAGTATATTAGGAATGTCGTTTACCCATGGTTAATTGGAAAGGATGCAAAGTTTTCTATTGTTTTATTACTAAATGGTTGCGCTTCATATCTAGCAGTAGCGTAACTTCTGCGTGGAGCATAAAATTTAGTTGGCTGCCTTAGGTTGATTGCCACTCACATTCTTCAACCACTTCGCGTGGTATTATCCTACCCGCTCAAAAATTCGACGAAGTCTATAAGTGGAAACACAAAACTTTGGTCTACCACTGACAAAGAATGTGTCTTGCCTTGTATTGAGAAATGTCCTGCAAGCCATCGATTCAAAAATTTTAAAGAATGGTTTCATGACTATGGCGCTATATCCATTCAATTCTGATATCCTGTGCTAAAAAAACAAGGGAACGAATTGCAAGAGACTGTAATATACAATATGACATTAGACAACTACTTTAGTTTTAAAAATTCAGAACTGACATTTAATGTTAACCTAAATGGTTCACTCATATCAGCCGATACAAATAATGAAAAGCTAATGCTTGATTCGCAACCTAGACTACCATCTTAAATATTGGAAGGTGGATATTCACCATCCAGCTTCATGTGGAAGACGACAATTTGGAGACAGAAATATTATCACTTTCAAACGAAGAATGAAGTACTAGTCATATTCCAATCAAGAGCGTTGAGAGTTCTAAATGACTCTGTGGAACACATTGAATGTAAGTCTACAGTAATACTCTAGAAACTGTCCCAAAATGTCGTTGAATTACAACAATAATAAGTTTTTACATCTTGTCTTTTAATGCGATCGGACTTTTTCAAATATATGTAGATGTGTACTTTGCTGCCAAAAAGAAGATTGCTGGTTTGTCGGATATTATGATCCAGTGTGCTTCTTTAGCTTATAGGTAAGTAGAGACAAGCGATTCTATTGGTTTTATACGGAAAGCAATTTTTCCCAACACAGGACTTAATTGTATTTTTCACAGCCAACTGCATACTTAAACCGCATGGTCATTATATCAACTATGGAAAGTGAAAAGCAGCATTTTCGGCATATTTTACTTTCTTACTATCGAAAAGGTAAAAATGCTATTCAAGCAAGAAAAAAATTATCCGATGTGCATGAAAAGATGTATTAACAGAACGCCAGTGCCAAAACTGGTTTGCAAAATTTCGATCCGGCAATTTTGATGTTGAAAATACACCACGTCCTGGAAGGCCAGTTCAAACTGACGAAGACACAATAAAGGCATTAATTCATGCAACCTGGCGAATACCAACTCGTAAGATCGTTGAGAGATTATATTGATGGAATTCGACCGTTCATGGTCATTTGAAACGCGTAGGTTTAATCTCAAAGCTCGACATATCCTCATTATCTTACGGAAAGAAATTTGTGCCGTCCTGTTGACGTCTGTGATTTGCTTCTCAAACGTAAAGAAAATGATTTATTATTTAAGTGTATCATCACTGGGGGACGAGAAATGGGTTGTCTACAACAATGTTAAACGGAAGAGATCATGAAGTAAAAAAGATGAACCGAATCAAAGCCCTTCGAAAGCCGATATTCAGCAAAAAAGGTGATGCTGTCTGTCTGGTGGGATTTCAAGGGAATTGTTTCTTTTTGAACGTCTACCGGATAGACTGAAATGATTTACTTAAATAGAAAAGGCCAAAATTAATCAATAGAAAAGGTATAGTGTTCCACCAAGATAATGCGAGACTTCGTACAAGTTTTGCCAGCAATTAACAAAAATTTTATTAACGTGGAATCACGCTACTATTGGAACAGAATGGACAATACATAAATCAATAAAACATTTATTTGCTATAAGAAAATCGTCTTTAATTTTCATAAAGAAAAAGAACCCAATAGATAAACCACCCGCAGCAATTACTCTCCGCTCCGATGCGACTGTTCGGCGGTAAAATACATATGTATTTTCGCACACAGGCGGCTGTCCTATGAAGAACGGGACTGGTATTTCATATGAACTTTATCTACCTACCATATTTTGGATGTGAAACGTTCGTCGAATGCCCAAACAAATGTTAGATTCAGGTTTTGAATATCTGATTACTTTGATACTATTTATTATTATTTAATAATTTGAAAGGTAGTAAACCTAAAATACATCTATATATAATTTCCTTATTTGTGTGTTCCTCTTTTTTGTCTATCCAGAGCTTTTTGAAGCCCACTGATGGGCTAGAAAGCTGAAAATTGCCTAGCAAATAGTCCTAACAATCCTGAAATGAGAAATATAAAAAAATGAAATAAAAAATTTTTGTACTATTTCGTTAATTAATTATTAAGTTCATTTGTATTGTACTTTTCTTTTGGTTATAAAATTCATCTATTTGGAAAAAAAGAACTTCTTGATTTTGTAAATAAATTTTCTGCTTTTCTTCTGTCAAGCAGATTTTCTTTTTTCCTGCCTGGCAGGGATAGGCTTAACAGCTAGTTCTATCATAATTTGTGGTTGCGCATTACCGGCATATTGTACAAATACATACATCTTGTAAATCGTCATGGGCTTTCTTTTTCACACGAAACGATGTGACGCTATTCGCAAAGTCAATCACAAGTATGTAGTTAGTTCAGAAGGCCGATCCGTAAGGTTTACAATCACAAAGTCTGCACTTAAGAAGGTATTGTTATATCTGCTAGGATACGTTGATTATTTTATAATATTAATATAAGCTACAATTACACTTTCTAGCAATTGTTACAAACACTAAATATATATATTTGATATACGATTATCGAAATCTAATAAAATTTATAGCTGTATTTGGAGTACAAAACATGAATCTATTACAAGTTTATTCTTAAGTTACTAGTATTCATTATATTGTCAGTTAATAATATGAACTTCTGTTCCTACTTACCTATTATACTCTGATTATTAAAAACTCAAGTGAGTAAATAAAATTGGTTTCGGTTTATAAGGTGATTGTCCACAATATATTATAATAATTAAATCAAGACTTAAATATATTACCTATACTTTTAGATTAAAGTAAATATTACTGCTCAAAATTAATGTCTCAATGTAACAACTAGTGATAACTGGTGCAATCGATCAACTGCCACGGTAGAACTGACAAGGAGACATTTTACATTTATTGTTTTTTTTTATTTTAATAAATCAAATACAGTGTGTTAGTTACTTCGTATACAATTATTTCGCGTAATAACAAATAAAATATTGTAAAACAAAACAAAACACGTAGAATGCGAACGATAACTGATAGCTTACTAAGCGGAGACACTATTGCTGCACTAAATGACCTTACCTCAACGATTTACTGCATGGACTTATTAATCGGTATGAATTTTTCAAACTTCACTTGGTCGAAAACGTTTGAGAGATGCATTGTTTTTGTTTACCCAAAAACACAACATAATTGCCAATCAGTACGAGTTTTGTTGAAATCGAATGACATCATGTCGGGATGTCTCCTTCTGAGATAAATGAAAGTGACGGGTAGTATGGAGAGAAATTTTACCTACCTACTAGTATTAAGTTTATTTCTTTTTAGTAAATTACAAAATTTTGATCTTCTCTTGCCATCCGTAGACGTACGTTTCGCGGTTATACCGCTCGTCAGTACGGCTTTGCAAGAGCTGTAATTTCGTATACAAATTTTATGTATATATCGTCTGAACATTGATGTTTGTACATGTGAGAGGGATTCGATATGAATTCTCTCACAATGCACGTATTACGCGTTTTTTACAGTTATTTTTTCTACAGAAGTGGACAACTTGCGTTGCCACAGCCTCCTGCAGTAACTGCAGTCGCGCTCTTCGGCTACCCGCCGTGCAGTGACATGAACAAATGAAAAATTCGACTGTTTCTATTTTTTAATTAATCTGATATGCCATGCCCTTCCAGGTTCAAAAATTCTTCCTCATTCTCTTTCCTCGAAGATTGTATGCTAGAGCGCGCCTCTTTTACCGCATCTGTCAAGATAGCTCGGCGTGCTTGGTGCGCTTAGTCACAACACAAAAATGTATGATTGGACGCCAACATCCATCTCCAATAGTTTCATAATGATATTTGTCAGACCATCATTAAAATTGCACACAGCAATATCAGTCGAAGAAGAAGCATTAAGTATATGCAATTGCTTCTTGGAAGTGAAAACGTAATTAAAAGTAGAGGTAAGCTTTGCGTCGCATTTAACTACTTAAGTTTGTCACTCAGACTGAACACCAATGTCACAATAACGTTTTCGAAACCTCATTACCTCATTCCGAAGCACTTAAACATTCATATGATTCAACTATATAAAATATAAAGTATTGATTGATTGAGATTAACAATGTAAATCTTAACTAAATACAAGCTGCTTTGGAGAGGATCGTGGTAGTATGCAACGACTATCCAGCCACCCAGATGGAGCCGGCAACGCTTAAGGCACACCAGGACTTTATTATGGAAGCATATAACAGCATTACGGAGCAAGAGCTTCAAGTCCGCTTTTAAAAATATATGTATATGCGGAAGAACCGCTCTCAAAGCTGTCAAGTCTAATTAAAGGAATAAAGCTAGAGAACGTACTCTAAGGAGGCATAAGGACCACAATAGACCTGGAAAGGTCACAGTGGAACAGGCGTCAGTGCCACCTCAAGTAATCTAATCTAACTAAATACAATTAAATATGTATATATATAAATATATTTATATGTATATGTATATATATAAATATATTTATATGTATATATATATATAGAGACAGAGACAGAGAGAGAGAGAGAGAGAGAAATGAGTCTAAGAATTAGAAGCCCTTAATAAACACTTCCTAATGACTTCTGTTAGTGTATTAGAGGAGTTACAAATCAAAAAGGAAGGCATTCCCAACTGATACTTATTTGGCGCAGGTAGTGGTTTCGGAGATATCCGACGCGCTTCGGGAAGAGGTCGACATTTCAAGAGAAAAACTTTCTTCTGGGTAATGAACTTTTTGTCCCATATTCTAGAAGGTTCAAAGCATCTATTAAGCCAATAAAAGAAAGTTCGATTTTCTGAAAAATTTACAGTGGTGTAACCCCTTAAAGAAATATTTACGGCTTGCAACCAAACATACACTTCATAGATGTTTGTTGACCGACAATAGACAAAAGAATGAAACCGAAATTCCCCAAAATCGGTATTGCTGCGGTAAGTTATTCAATTCATTTGAATAATACACAAGAAACATGAACATATTTGTCAGACTTGACTTTCAATGTAAGAAATGTTCCAATAAAAAACAAAACTATGGAAAGAAACTACAGTATGGCTTGTTGTTCTTGGTATTTAACTTCTTCAGCTTAATCTTTATAAAGAGAAAATGCAAATTTAAGAAGTAAAAAAAAAAGAGAAGTATATTTATATGAAAGCAGGTAGGGTAAGAAACTATGTAGTATTATTTAATAAAATGTTACATACAACACTTTATACGTTTTTTAAAACACTATGTAATGTAGTTCTGTATGAAAATTATTTAAGGGGTTTCTGCTTTTCTTCAATTCCTAACTTTCTCGGGCCCAAAGATGTTGGATGTGCATGTACTTTGTAAACATGTAGCCTAACCAGCCACATATACTCAGAGTTTTACTGAGCTTGACAGGACAGTATGGATGCGATCTCCTAGTTTTTAGAAAGTACCAAGCGTTTTCCATCTTCCTGAGGATATAGATAATAAAACAGGCTTTTCTGTTTTAATGCCTTTTTAATAGACATATAAAATGAACACATTTACAATAAAAAATAAAAAATATCTCAGCGTACTAAATGTGAATAAAAATATATGTTTGTATACAATTTTCTTTCGACGAAGTTTCTCAATTTATGAATTTAACATGTATAGTATTTGTTCATTTTCTTTTAGTAAAATATATATATTGTGCTTTCAAGTCAGTCGGTGAACGACGGCTGATTGTTTTATACCAGGCTAACCAGTGAAATATTTCTCTTGCTCGGAGAAATTCAATATGCGTCTATAGTTGAATGTTTAGCTCATAGAGTACTGCTGTCTGTGGACGATAAAGATCGCACTTATACAGCGTATTTGCGAAGAAAGTTTTTCTAAACGCCGCCGGTGTAAGAAGGGTATCAGTTCAATTGGCGTTTGAATAATATGAAATCATAGTAAATATCTCTACATATTCTATTCAACGCCGCCTTGATTCACGTATTAGTGAAATGGTGGAATGTTTCTCACGGTAGTTGATCGGTCAAATCCGAAAATGGTCTGCGTAATGGATCGCCGGTATTCTGCCTCTTGGCTTGCCGCTTGGTGACGTAATCTTTCAAGAGAAGTTGTTGTCGACGTTTCTTCTTGATATTTTGATGATGATGATTTCCTTCGTCTACACAGTTGTGATGAATGACGGAATGTTTATTGGTAGAGTTTAGAGACATAATATAACTTATAAAAAATTAACTGAAAATGAAACAATTTTAAATATGTAGTGTACATTACAGCACGAAATAAATAATCATTTTAAAATATAAAATAAAAGGACAATGAAAGAAGTATATACAAAAATTTAGATGAATACAGTGCGCTCCAGTAATAGGACCAGCATCGATAAGGCCGCTTGTATTGTTATTTCGTATCTGTCGGGGAGTTCTCCATTCGTTGTACTGTTTGTCGGAGAATATTCCATTTGTTGAACTGTTTGTCGGCTTTTCCCGCAGACATGTTGAATGAAATCTTCGGCTGGGTACATCCATTTGGCGATCTTTTACCAAGGCCTAGTTACTGGTACTGGTCAGCACCCCGCCCTGCTGCAATGTCATCGTTGTTTGCTACCTTCAGGTCCGTGACGTGCACCGAATGTGCAAACCACGTCGTGGTGGTTGTAGCAGCACGGTGTTAGGGGACAGCTTTGCGAGAAAGTTTCCTTCATTTACTTTGATCGTCCTCGATGAATTGAGCCAGTATGGGACTAATCAGACTGTCGACACCTTCCACTGGATTGGTGGGCGAGTTCCATATGGAACGTTGGTGCGGAGTTTGATCCCCGGTAAACAGCAGCAGACTTGTATATTCCACTGGTGAACTGAGTTATCTGCATTATCTACTACAATGACCTGCGAGACTCTATACCGGTAGACGATCCTCTTATAGAGTGCCTGGACGATGGACTCGGTGCTAATTAGCTCCACTCACTTGGTGACCCGGACTTATAGGACAAAAAGGCATATGTGGCTTGTCTTGAAGCGGGGGAAACAGACCGAGAGCATCCACACTGCGCATGCGTAGGTGAGTATAGTTGAATGCAGCACCTAGCCCAACGGATTGTGCTGATCGCATTGAAACCTCTTGCATGATTGGCAACGGTGAACGTAATTACGGATGTCGCGAAACATACTAGACCAGTAATAACGCAGTGTTGGCCTTGCCCTCTTCGTGACGCCTAGATATTTAGTCTCGGGGACGTCCTGGACTTCTTTTAGAATGCGTCCGCCTTTGATGAGTTTAAGATATCACGGTATAGATCGCAATTGTGGATAGCATAATCGGGATGTGTGGCGGGGTTAGTGACACTGGTAATCAATCACTACGAGGAACTGGTACCTCTTCAGGTAATAATAGAATTTCCTCAGCCCCCACATAAGGATAATGCATTCCTTCTCGATGGTAGATTACCTCACTTCTGCTGGGTTGAAGGAACAACTGGCGCAGGCAGGGTGTCTTTCAGCGTCGTCTACGACCTGTATGAGGACGGCACTTAATTGCTTCTCGAATGCGTAATTGTGAAGCCAGAACCGATAGAAATACTTTGAACTCCAGTACCATCATTGGTCCTTCTTGATCAATTGAACCAAAGCAGCTGTCTTTTGGGCGCAATCCGGGATAAAGCGGCAGTACCGAGAGAAGTCCTTCGGCGATGTGGTGCATACGTCAACTGGCTAGCAGCGTGTACTCGGGTTAACCGGGCATCTGATCGATATTTGCAGCCACTAATGTGCACGGACCGGCAGTGTGAAATATGCGTCTGATGTTAATTTAATTAATTGGTAAGATCATGCCGGAATATTATACGTGCTATATAGTCCGTTACTGTAGCTTTGGTCCGCTTTGTTGCATTCACTTGAAGAAACGAAAAATCTCTGAAGAATAAAATTGACAAGCACAAGTACATTTTGTGAGCAACGCAAGTAGAGGCAATTGTAGGCTTGTATTAATAATGTCAGAATTATGTTAATTTATATTCGCATTAACATGTATAAGTAACTACTAGTGACATGAACAAAAGTTATTACAATCTAAACATTATTAATACCCTGAAAAAGTAGAGGAAACACAACAGTGAACCAACGCCTAGTACGGATGATTAAGGCTCTGCACACACATTAGTGGCGTAGCGTAGTAGGGCGGTCCGTTCCGGGCGGCACTTTTATAGAGCGGGAAAATTTCACAATAAATAATAATAATATCTTGTAAAAATTTGAAGAATTTCATTTCATATTTTGGTCGCATCTACGATTCGAACTGATTGAAATGAGCACGAAATTTTTCATTACTAATCCTCTTTCTCTAAATCAATGTATAATAATGTCATCTTGCTCTTTGTAGCGATTGGCAACACCGTCTGTACTCTTGTGGGGATTCCCCGTATTTTATTTTGTGCTTGGATTGTTTATGACTAATATTCAGCAAGAATGACTTCTATCATATAAAGAACAGTGTTCAATATCGTACAATATAATAACACCTGTAAATTAGATTACTTTTACACCATTCGTGAAAATAAAGCGAGCACATATTTACGTAAGCAAAGAACAGCAACACATGCTACTGCATATGCACGGGCGATAAGCAATGGAAATAGGCTGACGAAACAAGAGTCATACCGTCTACTTTGGTCAAATTTGCCTAGTGCCTAGAATGCTGCAACAATTAGTATAAAAGGGCACCCACTAACCAGACAATAAGTTAGTCGGAATTTGGCATACAGTACATATGTGATTTCAGTGCTCATAAGTACGTATAGTGATTGTTATATTATTGAACTTTGTTAAAAAGTTATATTGTTCATGTACGTATACATTCGATTGTGTGAGTATTAAACATTTTATTAACATTGGGTAATTGTATGTTTGACTAATAGAAAAGTAAATTTTAGTAAAGTGGGTTATATTTTTTAAATTTATTAGTAATTATGTTTAAATGTTCTACGATACTTTCGTTTACGGATCCAATTCGCACTTTTATTATTTATTATAAGTGTCAATAATTATATTCCTTTCTGCTTTAGCATCTAGCATCAGAAAAGAATAAAAGATGGTGGGACACCTTACCGTAATAAAAGGAGAGCTAAGTTGGAAAATATTAGAAAAAATGAAGGGGCTTTACTTAAATACGTGAAAACTCATATTCCTGGGACGTCAGATTCGACGTTATGCTTAAATTCATCGAAGACAATTGAGCCTTCAAACCCAGAACAAGTTAAAAACTACAAGAACTTGACACTGGTACCTGTTAGAAATATTGACATTGTTTCTGAAGATCAAATTGGCAAACTTTTTACGCTTAAGGTCTTCGAGTCAAATTTGACCTAGAGTAAAGAGCTTGAGCTGTTATGCCAAACAGCACCATTTGCGCCTTAGTAACACGTAATTTAAATACAATCGGGTCTCGTTTATCTTTAGTCCTCCGAAACGAACGAGTTCCGTTTATCTAAGTCGGGAGGGGTCCCCACTACCGCCACCGTTGCCATGCCAACTGGAAATGCGTCACTTCCACCCCTCCTGTTTCTTCCACGCTCACTCTAGATTCTAGCTTGACGGTGAAATTGTGGAACATGGAGAGGAAGCGTAGAACTTAAATAAACGAGACTCCCAAGTTAAGATAAATGAAACTCAAAATACATGAGCCTCAAAATAAACGACACTCGACTGTATATGTATATATTGAGCGTTGCTACCACTAAATGTATCTTTCTCTTTGCCTCTTATCATACTTGCCGAACATTGAAAACGGTAAATAGGAAAGATATACCGAACTGTTGTTCTTGTGCGCTTACTGCAATATTGTTATCAATTGTAGAATAAACACAGAACAAATAACACGTATCAAAGATTGGAAGTGTTGTGTCTGCTATTTCTTGTATAAAAATGAATGATAGTGAAATAGAAGTTTAGCTGAATGCATTATCAGACGAGGAAGAAACTTGTTCGGAAAATAAAGATCATCTGGAATATGCTGAGTCATCTGACAGTTCTAATGAGAATGAAGGTGAGGTTGCGTCTACTCAAGAAATGACATCGCAAAATGCCGAATTAAGTTATTTCAAGGAGCCTTTTACAAATAGACATGGAAGAGTCCGAACGGAAAATATTATCAGCATGACGCCAGACTTGACTCGTTATTCTTGCTCAAGAATTACAAAGGAAGAGATTTCTAGTTTTCAATTATTTTTCCCACCTCCTGTGATGAACACTATTTTGAAATATACCAATAATGAAGGTAAAAGTGTTTTTGGTAATGATTGGACTGACGTCGGCGACACCGAAATGTTCACATTTATTGGTATACTATTGTTAGCTGGACTGTATAGGTCAAAGCACGGAGTTTGTGGGATTCTGAGAAAGGTAGACCAATTTTTAGAGCAATCATGCCATTGAAAAGATTCAGAACCCTTTCAAGAGTAATAAGATTTGACAATAAGGATACTCACAGTAAATGACGAATCCTAGACAACCGATACGTGAATTGTGGAATAAATGGGTTGACATATTGCCCAAATGTTATAATCCATCTCAAGATGTAACAGTCGATGAGCAGCTAGTTACATTCAGAGGAAGATGTCCATTCCGGCAATATATTCCGCCAAAACCAGCTAAATATCGTATAAAATTTTGCGATTCTGCTACTAGTTATGCCTGGAATATGCAACCGTATATAGGCAACGGAATAGGAACTATGCCTGAAGGAAACCAAGGTATGCGTGTGGTTCTCGATTTAACAGTTGGTCTGAAAGGTCATAATGTGACTTCAGATAATTTTGTTACATCATCTCAATTGGTACAAAAATTACTAGAAAAACAAATAACTTTAGTAGGGACTATACGTAAAAATAAAACTGAACTACCACCAGAGATATGGGCAACTAAAGGCACACCTGTATTTTCATAATTTTTTGTTTTACCAAGGACACTACCGTACTTTCATATATTCCTAACAAAAAATAAGTCTGTGAATCTTCTCAGCACCTTGCATCACAACCCAGAAGTTAGTAATCGCGAAGACAAAAAATCGCAGATAATATTAGATTACAATAAACGTAAAGGAGGAGTAGATACGCTGGATAAAGTTGTGTCAAGTTATACTCGCAAAAGGAAGACTAATCGATGGCCTCAAGTGGTATTTAGTAACATGTTAGATATATCAGCTTACAATGTTTTTATGTTATTTACATCAGCCAACCACGGATGGAACGAAAACAGTTTTGCCAAACGTCGACACTTCTTAGAAAATTTAGGTTTGCAGCTTGCCACACCTTATATAAAGAACTGAAAAATGTTACCAAGAGCACCATTTTCACGAGAAATAGCACAAAAAAATGCGTGATGTAGCAGAACAGGGTCAGTAACCGTCAACTTCAGCCAAATCTAAGGAAAGAATATGTGTACCAGTCAAAAATGCAATTAAAAGAAGTCGTTGCCAATTATACCCCAAAACGGATAATAAAGCACCATTAGTATGTATAAGTTGCAAAAAACTTGTGTACAAACAGCACTCTAAAACAATTACTTTATGTAACCAGTGTAATAATTAACAATAATATTTATATAATATTAAATTTTTGTATATAATATACATACTTATATTACTGGAATTAACTCTATAAAAACAATGTACTCGTTTATCTACAATAAATGTTTACTAGAAATACAGCTACAGTTAAAAATTATTGTTATATTTTATTGACACCGTGCATGTAAAACGTTTACAACCAATATATTATGCCGCGTCGTAGAAACGGCTCGGCGGAGAATCGGCGGCTAAGGAGAAACGGCGGCGGAGAAACGTCCAACTCCGCAAAATGGAACAGTATCCTGAAATGAGACACGTTTATAAATTAAAAAGTTTAGCATTGCAGCGTCATCCAAGTATTTATCAGTTGACTTCTCAAAGTAAGGATACACACCTCTAAAGAGCCAGTACAACGTACATACAGCGTGTAAGGCAGAAGGTTTGTTAATTCTCATAATAATATATAACGATATATATAATATTTTCGTTATGTTAAGCTATCAAAACATTCACTGAGAACGGTCATTATAATGTAGTTAGCCATAAGTTTGCTGCACATTTAGCCTGTTGAATTTGTTAGGTTAAGCAACATTTTTAATTGGCAATATTTCTCAAGATTCAATCATGTAAACGTACGTTTCTTCGAGATTTTTTATAAAGAAATGGAAAGGTACATTGCATTAACATAAAGCTTATCTCAAAATATATCACGTAAAATATATCGACAAATTTTTATATACTAAAATATTTCAAAATGGCGGCACCGCAGCTGCTGGAGGCCGGCACCCCAGATTTGCGCCGTGCAACCTACAGGTCTCAAATAATAATAATAATAATAATAATAATATATATTTAGTACCCACAGGAAAATCCCAATTACAGGTAAAAATACATTTCATAAACTAATATTAAATCTATATATCATCTCCAAGCAAATTAAATCAAGCGCAGCAATCAAACACTTGGCAATGATACACACAATGCTGGAATGAATACGTGTCTAAGCAAGTTGACTGAAATGGTGGTATGCATGGTTCATTATACAGGTCAACGTATCAGCGAATATGTCGCAAACTTCGGATATCTGATTAAAATAGGCACACAATAGCGATATAGGAGATCTTACTAAAACGTTAGTCATATTCGCGTCAATGTAAAAGGTTGACAAACATCTAGAGTTAGACCTAGGTACATGAAAATTTAGTCTGTTTAACAACATTGCACAGTCAACCCCACCGTGTATCAGAAAAAGAGGAACTTTATTAGAACGACTATCCTCCTGACCTGTAAGGGTAAAGCGTTGAATCTAGCAAGTAGTAAACTATGGTTATAACCTCTCTCCGGGTAACAACCCTCAGCCTTAAGAAATATAAATTTAAAAATTTTCTTTGAACAGACTCGATCAGTTGAATATGGACATTATAAATCGGGAACCATATAAGAACAGCATATTCAAGTCTAGACCGAATAAGGGAAGCGAACAAAATGTAAATGGTGCGTGTGTTTCGGAAGTCTCGACAATTTCGAAATATGAAACCATAAACTTTAAAGCAAAGTGCTAACCACATCGTACACATGACCAGTAAACGATAATATTGCATCAAATAAAACACCTAAATCCCTTATTGAAGTAGAAACCCTTAGAGCAATATCAGATATTTGGTAGGAATATACGATTGGTAGGGTTTTTTTGTGTAAGTAACTACTATACATTTCGCTATATTCAATGCAAGTCTATTAGAATCACACCAGGAAGATATACAATTTAAACTGCTCTGCAGCCACAAGCAATCCTGGATGGAACCCACGGCTGTATAGAGCTTCATATCATCCGCAAACATTAACTTTTCACAATATACATTGTCCAAGATGTCATTAATAAAAATTAAAAATAATAGTGGACCTAAGTTCGAGCCCTGCGGTACACCTGATGTCTGATCAAAAGACTGGGAAACATAGTTTCGATACCTGACAGAAAATGTTCTTCCAAATAGGTAAGAGTGCAGTAAGCTGACCAGGGACGCAGAAAAACCGTAGTGCTTCAATTTATGGAGCAAGACATAGTGATCAATACGATCAAACGCTTTCTGAAAGTCTAAATAGATCGCATCCACCTGGCCTCCACTATCCACAACCTCCGACACAAACTGGGTAAAGCAAGCTAAGTTTGTAACAGTTGATCGCTTTGGTATGAAACCATGTTGAAGTGGTGAGATATAGTTTCTAATTGCAGAATACAAATGGTTATGAAGAATCATCTCAAGGATTTTAGAAAAATTACAAAGCAAAGATGTTGGCCTATAATTTTGTACGTCTCAAATCTCAACTAAAATCGAAAAATCAAATTTTCATCGTTAAAATACATTAATACGCTTTGCCTGACGGAGAGAAAAAAATAAATAAAATAAAATACAAAGTTCAGGACCATTTTGAAAAAGATACTTATTTTGTATAAACAATCCGGTCAAAGCAATATTTAGATTTCTTTTTTGCAAACTCGAACGTCGTGCAATAGCCAGTGAGTTAAAGAGTATTTCTGGAAAGTTTCATCTAAATCGGTTGAAAATTCGTTAAGCTACATTGCACGGCGCGTGAAATTTTACGTTTTGAGAAAAAGAGCTTTAAGGTTTTCGATACAGAGAAATATGTTTAAGGGGACTTACCACTTTCAACACTTTGTCTGCGATACCAGGGCCGTACAATATACCTTTCTCTTCTGCAAACGCATCCATTTGAGTCACTGCCTCCTGCTATCTTGCTATTCTCGCCGCTTGTGAACCGCTTTGGCTACGACGGTCCTGTCTTTGCACTCGGTATGCAGTATGCTGGTCTGCAAATGTCTTGCACTGAATGCCGATTTGCAACTGCAGGTCATTCATAATATTCAAAATGAAATTATAGCCATCGTTAAACATGCCTGCAGACAAAAAAAGCAGCGATTTCGACGATTTTCCAGCCGCAGTGTAGATCCTTGCGGGCCAAGCGCCATACAGTTGCATTGAATGATTCGTTTGCGTTCTGCGTATAGCCTCCCAACCATCTCATTAGCAAATCTTCACGGGATAAATCTTCGTGTATTGGCAAGATTTGCTTCCGTACGTCAGGATGGAGAGGAGGAGGATGATTGTACAACTGCGTTGCATTGGAAGCTTCAGCGACGCGATAAGCGCACTAGAGTCGGTACCTGGGAAACAGCACTAGAGCTGCGGCTGTTTATTTGTTGAAACCATGTGGTAGTAGGTGGCCATTATAGTTTTCTTCATGTCATCCCTCGAGTTTGGATTCCTTCGAATAGCAAGTCCATAGTACTTGGTCAACTTTATAATCAGTACATTAGTGAGCTTCCCTTTCCCTCGGAGTTTAGCGGTTCCTTTTTTTTTTAATTGCGTAGTTGGCTTCCCATACGTTTTCCAACATGGCCAACGCATTCGCTCTTGACTACTGTAGAATGATCACCGTAAGGGTTAGCATCTAAAATGGCCTTGAAGGTCTTAGCGTCGCCATCTCTAATAAAATTACTGCACCTCACTCCATATAATTCTTCTGATCTTTGAAACATTTCGAGCACTGCGTCGACCTCCATTTTTCCAGGAGAACCTTGATGATTTATAGGACAGAGTTCTCTTTGTGCATTTCATACTCCAGATCTTTTGAATTGTTTTTAAAATAGGTGCACGTTTGACAACAACTATTTTTAACAATCAAATCAATAACTTTGTCTGTGTGATAAGCAATTAGCGTTGTTACACCAAGATGAGACGAAAAACCTCTATTCTTTCACGAACCGTCCCCACTAACAGTCAAGTTTAAAATAGGTCTCTCTTCTTTCTCATTCAGTTGTACTTCTTGTATTGCCTTCTTGCAGCAAATTTCTAGAAAAGATTTAGTAGATGCGTATATGTGCTGCACTATACTGTTGCAACCTTTTTGGCTCAATCCGTGTCCCAAATTCATGACGCCACAAAAATATTGATTCCTTCTCTGGCTATTCCCAATAACCACATGGCGAGAACGGTTCGCTTGTTAATATCAAAACCATTACGAATAAATGGTCCGGAATTGATGAGCAAAGTACTGCAGTTACACTTGATGGATATTTTGAATCCAAGACCCCTATCTCATGTCTGCCCAAACGATAAATCGTGTTTACATTCTCTGCACACAGCTATATCAGGTATAGCAGAAAACACACTGACGAATTCTATTATTCTATAGCAAAAACTTAAATTTACAATGACGTCAGTGCTAGACGCTTTAAGTTTTTTTTAGCCGAAATGCTTGTTTGGGATCGTTAGGCACTTCTTCTTCTTTTGCATGCAAATTTGGTATATTACTTGGCGGTCGACGACGGCGGGGGCGACTTGCACGATAATTTGGTTCACTTTGATTTGTTTTTCGACTCATTTCTGTCAAATATCATACACAAAGACTGAGACACGACTGCACGGTACGAACAATACGTGAGATATGTACAGCACGCTGCCACTCAATGTTCAGATTTTGTTGACGCTCGGTGCTGTGCTATACTTCGAAATCGGATCTAAAAATTGAGGAGTATATTCTCCACATGTTAAACTAATATTATAAGTAAAGAAAAACGTATAAAATTTTCGAATTACATGACTTTCCCCCTTAAGAAACTGTTCTAATACAATTTGAAACTGATGATTATTCCTTTTAATCTGGCGATTACAGATGCCTCAAATTGATCGTTATTATAAAAGAAAAACAGATCGTGGAAAATAGTCGAGTCAAGGCATGTTACAAGCTATACAAAAAGTTTGGAACAATTTGTTATCCGTTCGACAAGCGGCAGAAAGGTACAATGTTTCCAAGAGTACATTGCAATGACGAGTTACAAACAAAAATAAAATTGTGACAGAAAATGAGAAATATCTTGGACGATTTATGCTGGTTTTCTCTGAGGAATGGGAAAATGCGATTGTGGAATATATTCTCGACATAGAAAAGCGGTTTTTTAGAATCACTTAGCCAGAACTTCGTCATTTCTCATTTGATTTTGCCAATACAAATAAGATTCTTAATAAATTCAATAAAGACACTAGAATGGCTTATAAACAATAGATTTACGGGTTTTTTCGTAGACATAAAAATATTTCCCTAAGAAAACCCGAAGCAACTCCATATGCTCGGATTACGGGGCTTTAATCAGAATTCAGTATCAACTTTTTTTTTTTTTTAATCTTGAAGGTAATTATGTGAAGTGCAAACTTACTCTAGATCGAATATGGAATGTCGGTGAAATCGGTGTAACTGTCCAAAAATTACTAAAAATTCTTGCTCAAAAAGGTAAAAGGTGGACTGGCGAGCGCCGAAAGAGGAGTAAATACTAGTAACATCAGTTATATGAGTGCAAGTGGACATTTTTTGGCACCTGCCTTTATTTATTTAAAAAAAAAAAAAAAAAACCTGAACTAATGGACAATGCATCTAATGGAAGTCCATCTTTCCCCCAAAACAAAGGTTGGATGGATCGTGATGTCTTCTTGAATTTTATGAAATATTTTGTTGAGCAAACAAGACCATCGGAGAAGCACCCAATTCTTGTTGTGTGTGTTGTGTGTACGGTCACAGTTCATACACCAAAAATTTAAGTGTAATAGTCTTTTGCCGTAAGAATAATGTTATTCTATTGTGTTTACCACCCCATTGTACGCACAAATTGCAACCATTAGATGTTTTGTATTTAAATCATTTATCACCAGTTACTTTTGGACTATATCAAACTGCAGGGGGTGTTGAACAAGCTTTTGAAAAAGCATCTAGTGTGCCGACTGCTGTAAATAGATTTTGCAGAACTGGGAACTGGCCTTTCATTGAGGAGACTGGGAATTTGCTGCTTCTAAAGCAACCGAACTGCCGAACAATTCTGAGTCTCTGAGTCCAAGAGAAGAAAGTGAAGGGTCAACAACCTCTCACTTTAGATATAAATCCGTACGAAAATCCTATCCCTTTCACGCCAAGGGAATATCAGAACACCGACTCCGATGAAGAACTTCCGCTATCAACTTTCATAACTAAGCGGAAATGGAAACTATCTCTAATAAGTCCTCGTCTTCCAAGATTAAAATAATTGATATCACTCCCCTGCCAATGGCAAAAGAAAAAAACCGGAAAAAGATCTTCTAGAAGGGCATTAAAATTTACCCCACGAAACTGAAGAAGGGGGTTTCTAGACTTCAAGCTCTATGAAAAACGTTAAATCAATCAAGAAAAATACTTAAGGTGCAAACAATTCAAATTGTGGGAATAAACCTACAATCAGTGCATCTGATGTTGATAACACAAATTGTATCCTCTGTAGGGAAATGTACGCGGAGAGTGAAGATGACTGGTACAACTGCCAGGGATGTTTAAAATGGGCTCACGAGTCTTGTGGGGCCACGGATGAGTTTTCTTTCACATGTGTCGATTGTGAAATGTTATGTCCCTTCTTAGGTAACCCATCGACCCAACTTAAGACACTGGTTTCCCAAGATGGACCATTTGCATTATTTTTTGTAATGTATAAATGTACAAAATTAGACTTTTGTTCATTTGTGGTTCTACTTAACGCTAAGAATGTTTTAATTTTGATTCGTTATTACAAAATTGTTTTGTTACAATTATTTTTTGAAATATTTATTTTCAAAAAAGAAAACCGTCCCATCTTGGGCTACTCTCCCCCACAATAATCGTCTGTTTGTCCGGGTAGTCCCCGTAATTATTTTTTTAAGGCAAGGGGTGCCCACTATTTAATTACAAAATCAGATCATTGGAGACGCATCGAAATTCGTGGTGTGTCCTTACATATATTTATATACTAGAGACCTGTAAGAATAACTGGAGTTGTAATTTAATTGTTTGAAAATCTTGTCATAGGAGAGAGACAGAATACGGTTTTGCTGTAAAAGTGTTGCAAATATGTTAATGAAACCGGCGTTTCCATGACACCATATATAGTAACTAGTTGTAATATTATCTATATATACACCCTCTGTCCCAAAAGTAACCGCAATAGTTCGAAATAAAGCACGCTATGTATGTTATGTCCACAAAAATCATTGTATTTATTCGAAATATTCTCCATGTGCTACAATACATCGATTTGCACGGTCAACGAGTGCTTCAAACGACTTTTTCATGTCGATCTCTGGGATAGCCTTTAGGATGCCGGTCGTCGATCTTTGAATGGCGTCTACGGATGCATAACGAACTCCTTTCTGCTTCAAATGAAGACGAGGGAACAGGAAATAATTGCATGGGGACAGATCAGGCGAATACGGTGGGTGCTGTATCGAATATATTTCATTTTTCGCCAAAAATCGGTGACAATCGTTGCTCGATGACACGGTGCGTTATCGTGCAGTAATCTCCAGCTGCCTGGCTCGCGATATTCGGGCCGAACACGACGAATGCGACCCAGCAAAGGCCTCATAACATCGAGATAATATGCACCATTAACCGTTGAGCCGTATGGAACGAACTCCTTATGGATAATTCCCTTCGAATCGTAGAATGAAATCAGCATTGACTTGATTTTCGACTTCTCCATTCGTGATTTTTTCGGATTTCCTTCTTCTGGTGACCTCCACTCTGCGCTTTGACGTTTGCTTTCTGGTTCGTATTGAAAGCACCACGTCTCGTCACCAGTCACAATCGTTTTCAAGAAGTTTTCATCTGCACGGGCTCGTGCAATAATGTCTTTGGAGTGTTCGATTCGAAGCGTTTTTTGGTCGTCGGTCAATTTGTGCGGAACAAACTTCGAATTGACTTTCTTCAAACCAAGGGTTTCAGTCAAAATGCGCTGAATAGTTGTTTTAGGGATGCCAAGCTCCATTTCCATAAATCTCACTGACGATTTCTTCGAAATTTTCACAAATTCGCGCACTTTTTCCACATTTGCCTCGGCCAAAGTTGTCGAAGGACGACCGGCTCTTTCGTCATCGTTAACATCTTCTCTGCCTTTACGAAATCGTCGATGCCACTCGAACACTTGCCTCTTCGACAAACAATCGTCGCCATAAACAATTTGCAGCATTTCATACGTCTCGGTTGCAGTTTTTCCAAGTTTAAAACAAAACTTAATATTGACTCGTTGTTCGTGACTCATTTTCTGACCGTTTACGAAAAACACTCTCACAGGATGCGTGATGTATCAGCTGACTATGCACCAAATGTCATGAAAATTTGTCAGGTTGGTAAGGAAGAGTCCCACTACAATAATCAATCAACTATCAAGAGATGACGCCACTGGTTTCTGATTTATAGACGCATTGCGGTTACTTTTGGGACAGAGGGTGTATAAAATACAAAAAATGTTTCGATGTCCGTTATAGACTTCGGAACTATCCAACCGATGTGCCCCAAACCGGTTTCATTAGAAAGGCAATAACGCGAGGATGACTTTAGACCACTAAAAAATGCATTCGGTCCATGCATGAAGTGGATTTTCGACTTTTCCCATATAATAATTTTTCCGAATACAGACTGTCAACACAAAAACATTGATCTGTCACTGTCATCAGAAAGTTTTATCATTTGTGGTTATCGCGTCGACCATGTCAAATAATCGAATTAGAAAATATTAAAAATCTCATAGACAGTAAAAGCGAGTAATTTTGGCTCCGAAGAATGATGACGTCAACAAAATAAATCATCAAATTTAATTCAAGCTACCCGGTGAAGTTGTCACGTACAAATCAATTGACACAGTTATAGATGAGGAACAAGCTGTGAACTTTCTAATAGAGTTTCTTAACTCTTTGGAACCATCTGGAATGCCAGCACATATCTTAACTTTAAAAGTTGGTTGACCGTTGATGCTCATTCGCAAGTTATTGTTAGACCCACCGAAATTGTGCAACGGAACAAGATGGTAAGTGTTGCTGGTTTGAACTTAGAAAATTCCTGTTTTTCGCACGGCCAATTATATGTTGCTTGCTAGAGTTGGAACGTTGAAAAATCTTTATGTTTACACACCTACCGGAAAAACTCGAAACACGACGGGTATCTGCTAGTAACAAATAAATATATAGTTATCGTTGCTATATTGCTGTCAGATAATACGTGTGTTTCAGTATTACATTTTTACTAGTTCATCTTATTAAATCCATCTCAACTTAAAAATATCAGCAGAAAGCATAACAGATTGGTTTACAAATTTGTACAGGTTGGCACAGAATTTGACTATTAATTGGAAGAATATTGTAACATAAAAGGTGATCAAAATTATATTTAACTGAAATAATATGTCTTACTGAAACATTCTTTTGCTTAAATTCATAAAAATTTTGTTACATTACCTTTATAGATGAATTTGGCCTTGTACTGTTATAAGATAAAATTATTAACAAAATTATTTTATTTTTATAAAGTTCTTGAGTTTTATGTTTAAGAAGCTTATGCACGGCATGTATTTGTCAGTCTAGTTGTACTTATTATTAATTGTATAATTAGGTACTTCTTGTACGGCTGTACTTATCGCAATGCTGCATATATTTATATGTACTAAATGAAAAAGTTTATACATTTCTGGTTTTGTAAATAATATAATGTAGGCCACTTCAATTTAATAAATATTATTTCAAAATCTCTAATATTACCCACGACATAAAAGTTACCGCAAATATAAAAGCCAAAGAACAAAACTACAACACATAATTACCTAGTATTTTCGGTAACCGTTCGTGCTTGAAGACATTATGCAAATGCGTGTTATTCTACTAGAATTTAAGGGCACAGAAAAATATAGCAACATCATTCCATTACAGCATCTGCAAACAAAACAAAAGACGATCGAAAAATTGTTTAATGCACGGGAAGCTATTTTGGTAAATATAGGTCATGATCTAGCTAAGATTTGCAACTTGGTATTATATGCAAATGGATACATGAAAAGGCCGCTATTCCCTGTAATTTCGATTGACCATAAACTGTATAGTCACGAATGGTGCTGAGCATGGACCTAAAAATCATGGGGAACATTTGTTTTTATTATTATTAAATGTTTTGTCTTTCTTTTAATAGGTCAGTGTTTAAACTAGATTCTTCGAGAACACCCGTATTTCCTCATGTATCCCATCATGTTATTATACGTAAACATATCTCTATATGTTTACGTATAGTTGGACAAACTAAAATATCAAGTTAATGAATTACCCACGAAAATATTAAGTCGATGTGTTAGGCTTTTTATACTGTAACTAATCCTTTAACATTTACTGTATGGTGTCTCATCAGGGTCGACAATAAGAAAAAATACAATTGATTGCAGTATCAGATGATATATTTTTAGAGGGTAGAAATACCAAGATTGAATATTTGAGGAAAATATTTTGGAATTTGCGTATATCAAATTAATATAAAATATTTAAACCATAAAGAGTGGATCTTAACTAAGCCTAGTTCTTTTAGAAGAGCGCAAAAAACTAAAAATACATCATATGTTTTATATACGTATTAAGTTTTCTATTGTAATTTAGTTTTTCGTAACTGACGCCGATAAAGCGTAAATATCATATGAATCTCAACACAACACCATGAGCATATTAACTTGACCAAGGAGAGCTCATACCGCGCAACTATTCACCAAGTTTTCCACTTGATAATTTTGTTATAAGAATTCCTGTCCACCGCTATATACAGCTTTTACGCAACTTATGCATCAAATAAAATAAAAGAAAATTGGTAACAAATAATATAAAATTTGCAAGAGCAAATTTTTTCCTACTGTCGTAAGTAGGCCGAAACAAATTCTTTAAGTTTTGGAAGGAAGTTACCTGCAAGTGCACACGGTAAAGTTTAAAGTTTATTATTTAGACAAAGATATGTAAACTAGTCAAATTCGGCTCATACAAGTCGAGCATTGTATCGTGACTGGCGGTAATAACTTCTAACATGTGTTGCGATAAATAAGACACTGCACCCAAAAACAAAACTTATATTTGCTCAATTTTTTATTCCTTTCATCTCATATAATCTTACAAATAAATTTTGAGTGTAAGTTGTCAAAATTTCTGTACACTTAACCCTGCTGCACTGGGTCTATTTGACCTAAACAGAATTTTGTTTCGCTGTAATATGAATATTTGTCAAAAACTGTTCATGGCGTTCACTGACTTTATTTGTTACTTTGTTTACGTTAATATTCCATAAACATTTTATTTTTTTATTTTTGTTTGAAATATTTATTTATATGTTACCTTTATTACGTTCAGGTCAATATGACCCGACAGTCATCTACGTTATATACATATTTCTAGGATATGTTTTTCGCATTTATATTGTTTATTATTATATACAACACAATTGTGCATATAATAACGACCCATCACTGCGCCTAATATGTTAGAAAGTAATAAAAATGATTTATTTGTTTTATATTTTTGCTACTTGACTATCACGTATTACCTTCTTGCATGTTCTTGTTTACGCAGGGTTATTCAAGCTCAAACGTGTTAGCGTCTGTTTTTGGTTTCTGTAAGGGAACGTCTCGGACGTTGCACGCATGCGTGATACCTTAGTTATAAAACGTTGTACTCAATTTGCTTGTTAGTTTCACTCTCGATTTCAACATGGCAAGTCGAAGACCACTAAGTGATGCAGAACTGCAAGCTCTCGCACAACCCTCTGATAGTGATGAATCTGTTTCTGAATTTGAAGATCATATAAGTGATGTGTCGGAAAGTAATAGTTCTGATAGCGAACAAGACGAAGAAAATCTTCAAATGCATCAGAATGTTCAGACAATTTTCTCGAAAGATGGTAAAATTGAATGGAATTTACTTCCACCTCAGCCACGTGGTCGTTTTAGTTCTGGCAATGTGATTCGCACTCCTGCAGGAATTACAAGATATGCATGTGCGAGAATTACAGACATAAAAAGTGCATTTGAAATTGTATTTTTTCCTGCGATCGAGAAGGAAGTGATAATGATGACAAATATTGAAGGATTACGGGGTTTACGATACAAAGTGGAAAGTTTTAGATAGTACCACTTTTCAAGCCTACATTGGTCTTTTGTTACTTGCCGGCGTCTATCGATCGCACGGAGAAGCTACAAGAAGTCTGTGGGACAATGATACCGGTCGAAGCATTTTTCGAGCAACCATGTCTCTTGAACAATTCAGCATGATATCCCGTGTGATTCGCTTTGATGGCAAGACTACACGCCAGGAAAGAAGACATGCTGATAAATTAGCAGCCATTAGAAACATTTGGGAAATGTGGGTACAAAATCTTCCCATGTTATATAATCCTGGAGAAAATGTATGTGGTGGATGAACAGTTAGTTGCATTTAGAGGTCGCTGCCCTTTCAAGCAATATATACCTAGTAAACCAGCGAGGTATGGTATCAAAATTTGGACTCTCTGTGACAGTGAAGCATTTTACGCATTGAAAGTACAAGTTTACAAGGGAAAGGAAGAGGGTGCTCCACCAGAAAAAAATCAGGGCATGCGGGTGGTTTGCGATCTCACCAGCGAAGTAAGAGGACATAATGTGACGTGTGACAATTTTTTCGCATCATACAACTTAGGACAGTTACTGCTGAAAAGAAAACTTACGATGGTAGGAACTGTTAGAAGAAAACAAGCCGGAACTTCCTCAGTCAATAACTAACAAACAAGTACATAGCAGTTCTTTCTTTTTCATGTGAGCTCCTTGCTCGCAACATGGTGGTAAAAGCTCAACAATCGAAAAATCGAAATACAGCCTTAACATCAAGTGAACCCTCAACAGCAGCGAACATTAATGCAAAACGTGCACGATGCAAATTTTGTCCGTCAAGTAATGACAACAAAATAAATATTACTTGTGTAATATGCAATAAACATCTTTGTAAGAAGCATGTAAAATTCTTTTGCCCAAATAGTGCTCCATAGTCTTTTAATAAAATACATTTTTTCATGTTTAAGTGTAAATGTTTTTTATTAGAAGATGTAAATTTCTATTTTTCTATAAATAAAATATTTCTTTTCAAACAGTAGACTTATTCTTTGTTAATGGAATGTCATGATTTGATGAATTGCAAAAGCTTGTGTTAAATCAAAGGCACTGTCATCATATGACGTTCGGAATCTAAGTGCCTTGTACTCATCGATATATTTTCGTAAATCGCTTTCCTATAAAACGAAATAGGTAAGAAGCCAAATCCTTGAGGCTTGAAGAAAAATAAAGCGCGCTTACAAGATCTTTCCAAAAACTACTAAAAATAGAAGGAACAGATACAGGCTCCCAATTATTAATATCGCTCCTAGTGCCCCAATTTTTGTTTGTTTCAATACCATAGAGTACTCATCTTGACTTGTTATTAAATTCAACAAGTGTGTTTAAACATTTGCAATGTAATTGACATAGATCCTAAGTTCGCTGGCATTTGATCTAATCTATAAGAATACTTTGGCTTAATTTTCGAAAGAGCCACAATAATTGCTGTAATATGCTACAATCGCTCAGATCAGCTGTAATAGTTTTATTCACGCTAACCAGGTCCAAGAACCTTTCGATGAATAAATTGGGTCTGGGGCGTTTCAACGCCACCGGTTCATCATCAGGCCAGTTCATCGTCGACCGATTTGCCGCCAGTTATAGTAAATAAAATTAAAAATATACGAATTCACTTCATTTGAAAATGATTAGAATAATGAATAGATAACTATAATTACTTTAAAATATGACTATTTAGAGATTTGATATTTAAAACTGATAATTATAGGTCTTACTCGAATTTAAGTCAACGGTAATAAAAATTCCTTCATGATAATGAGGGTAACTAATCCTCCGCACAAATTGCAGTCGATTCTGTACTTCAACTTTCGCGGAGTGATTACTAATACTGGTCCTCGACTTACGATCGAGATATGTTTTTCAACATCGATTGTAAGTAAGTTGTTCGTACTATGTTAAACATGTAAAGATGGTACAGGGAAACAAATAATCTTCCAATTATGAAATCCCTTTTCGCAAAAATTATGTATACATACATAAGTTGCAATATTATGGAGAATTTTAGTTATTCTTTAACAAGAAAGAGTAAACGTCTAACAATGGTATTAGTTCAAATGTACAGCGAGAAAGGCAAAATTCTAATACCTTGTGACAGTTTTAAATTTTACCATTATCGGAAGTTTAACACTACGGGTGAGATATGTTGGTGCTGCTTAAAAAGATCATGTACAGCGAAATTATATACCTGTGGACCAAACTATATTTTTCAAAAACACCTGGTGAACATAATCATGAGGCTACTACTGAAAAGGAGATAAATAGACAGAAAATCAGTACCGGTGTTAAAAGAAAAGCTAAAGAAGATATTTGTGAAAGCGATTGAAATTATTAAAGAAGGAGGTTTCAACGAAAAATGAAGTTTTGTGTTCATTAACGGTAAAAAACGTGAAATATATTAAAGACAATATAAATCCTACGAAATTAAGAACGAAAGCGAAACTGTCGCATTCAGTGAAAATTTTATACGGATTAATGATAAAATCTTCTAATATTCTGATTTCAAATAAAAATTTTATGTGCACTTATGAAACCCTTTATTTAGATGGGACTTTTGACTATTACACCAAGTTTTTCGGATAACTTTCTACTATTTATAGATTTATTGAAAATCATTACGTACACGTAGCTTTCTATCTTCTTGAAATGTGAGACGGGATATAATTTTAATCCACGAAATATTGCTACGAATTTTGAAAAGCAATGCATATGTGTATTAGAGATATTTCCAAATGTAGCTATATATACAGGCCCACGACTAGCGCCTCGGACTGTAGCTCCCAAATTAATAACTTTTTAAAATCTTTTTTGATAAGGTGGTGTACGTTTATAATGGCCATAATTACAAAATATTGTCATTCATACAAGGTACCCCAACAAAGCGCTAAGTATCAAAGTTATGTTTTTTTAAATGGAATAATATATATTTTTTGCTTTTTTCGAATTGTATAGAACAAATACAGGTGAGTTACTTCAATGTTCCATATACCTATCGTTAGCCGTTTTCGAAGTATCTGAGAATTTTCGAAAGAGTAAGATGTTTTGAAAATGGACATAACAGACAAACTAATTGGAATTTTCGAATCATGTTTTTAGCCTCGATTTGGTATATCTTGGGCTACTTATTTTCAGGTATGTAATTTTACAATAATGTACAGGATGATTCGATAGATCGGCTTTACTTTTCTCAACTTCAATAGTGTATAACTTTGTTATTTCAAATAGAATAGCCTGTATATTTTTAGACTCGGAGAAAGGTTTTTCAATTCTTACCCAAACTGTATTAGGTTTTGCTATACCTATCTCTTGTGATTTCGGAGATATTTGAAGATATTTTAAATTTTAACTAGATGGAAACTAAATCGAAGCTGCTGAATATGGAAATGCAATTTTTCTGAAAAAATTGCTAACAAAACTACATATACATACTTTTAAATGACAAGTATTATAATAAATGTTCTACATGATCGCCATTTTCTTTTATACATATTCTAACTCTCTCTTCAAACTCTTTTTAACATTTCCGGGGAAATGGTGACAGATGCATTTGTTATTCTCATTTTCATATCGTCTGGTGTAGTTGGTGTCGAGTTGTGTATGATATATGTATTCTCTCTCTCTCTCTCTCTATATATATATATATAGGGGATATTTTTTCCTATTGCTTAGTTAAAACCTACATCCCAATATTCATATATTTGTGAAGGTGCTGAAAAATATTCCAATAGACACATATAGAAATAAATTGGGTCAATGACTTTCTATTGGAGAAAATTAAACATTCAAACAATTGCAATATAAGTTAAATTGATTTTATCAAGAATGTTTCATTTAAATTTAGCTCTGTTATTTTAAATTACTAGAGAAATATATTTGTTTTTCGTATTTATTCTAGGATTTGATCTTTGTCTCTGAATTTTATTATTATTATATTTATTTTATTTTTAATAGGTTGCTTCATTAGATGCATTAAATTGCTGGAAATTTCAAATTAATGATAAAACCTGGCTTCATTTCTTGTATTTTATCACTATTTTATTTTGTAATATAATAGTTTTATATTACTATTACAAACATCTATTTAATTATTATTTTTATTATTTAGCAGGAAATTTGTATTAAATATATAAACCCTTTAATTACTTTTTTACAATACTTAATATATTCAACAACAAGTCAACAAGTTCGCAAAAGATATCCGGCCCTTTTTGTACTTTTCGCAATCCATTAATAAGCTTCCAAGCAGTCGGGTGATTGACTCCTAATTCAGTCTAAAGCTATCGCTATCCAGCTTCCTCGTGGTTGTTTGTTCGATCTTCTTCGCTTAAAACTCTATTGTACAGATTCCAGATATCTGATGAGAATAAAGCAAGTCGTCTTCCATTTCCACCTCTATTTTGGCACTCAATATTATGATCTCCAAACCAATTTAATAATAGTTGCAATTCCGGTGGTATTTCACCTACTAAAACATCCGAATAATCGCCTACACTATCAATGCGAACAAAAGACAAAACATTTACCATTTGGACTTTTAATAAAAAATCTGGATTATCATTGTAATGTGCCGTAAATCCCATTTCAGCTAAATGATTTTTCACGTTTTTAGCAAAATGGAAGAAACAACCTTTTATGTTAACACCGGGAAAACATTCTATCATGGCAGAAGTAGCTGCATGCTCATCTATAATAATAGCTACATGCTCAAAATCCCAAATGATGGGTTCCGGGGTTAAATTTGGCACTATTCTTTTAATAGCTTCAAACATTCTTATATATGTCTTTCTTATTTTATTTGGCAAAAGAGCATAAAACATAGGATTCACTCCAAGCTGTTTCTTTGTGATCACTACATAAACTTCATGAGAACAATTCTGGCGAAACTGTAAAAGTTCCATCAGCATATCATATTTGTGATACTTATAGATATTGATATTGTTTCCCGATCATAAATTAAAATTCTTTAATTAGCGTTTTGTTCACTGTCATGCAGTAAGAAGTTGCTTGTATTCTTGGTTGCGTTTACTATAATTTGTAACATTCTGGTACTATAAAGTCTTGCTGTAGATCAGGATAGCAATCTGTAGGAATTACAGCTTGATCAGCTTGTAATAAGTTAACTATCGCTCCGTTGTTGTTTGGACAGTGTTGTTAACTGCAGCTTCTGCATGACGTTTCATAGCAATAATCTCCGTAGAAAATTCCACGTTTGCTGCTGAAGAATAATGATAACGTAAATTAACTTCTTTTTCTTTTATTACATTTCCATTTTGGTATGTAGTCTAGCCTTACAACGCCCCATCTCCTCACAACGCCAAAGTTTAAGATCCTCCATACTGACAATCGTACGATTGATAAAAGACAATTTTTATGTCGTGAAGGAATTCCATGCACAGTTACGCTTCACCAAATTTTAAAAATGGCTATATGTTTTTTTATTACTAGGTTTAGGAACTTTGTGAACACAGACGTCGTTTTTAAATTACTAAAAGGAAACAAGTTTTGAGCGAGAGACGTATGACCGAAAAAAAAAATTAATTAACAAACATATATAAATGCTATTCTCTGTTAGTATGCGTAGTACTGCAACGATAGAAATTTTAAAATTTCTATCTGGTAAGACGGGCTTATTGCTTATGTGTAAGGTGTAATTTTCTAGTTGGAATATTCGTATTTAAAAATTATTGTTATATTTAATTGACACCATACATCTAAAACGTTCAAACCAATATATTATGCCGCGGCGATGAAACGGCCTCGGCAAAGAAACGACTGGGCGAAGAAACGGCGGCAATGAACCGACGGTGCTGAAACGTTCGATTTCGGAATAGATTAGCAATGGTCTCAGGATCGTCAATGTCTATCTATCCACTATGTATATACACACACATATATATAATCTTTTACCCTTTTCTACCTTTTCGGAGTGAGGGTTCGGAGCCATCGAGCCGTATACATACGTATACCGTATGCCCAGTGGCATTTCCTTACTTTTCGCAGCATATTAGAGACAATAGATCCATTTTAGGATTCGAACGACGAACCTTCGCACTGTGAAGCGCGAGTTTTACCACTCAGCCACTGAGCGAGTTAAATGTAATGTTATATGTAACAGTAGCGAATTACTGCTATCCGAGGTATGTAATTGCACTACTAATATTCCAGGCAGTTTTTGACTTATTAGTGAGATTGTTTAGTTGAGCACATTAAACTTACAAACTATTTCCCACCCTACAAATCAAATAAAACGCGCAAAGGTATTCAGCTAGGTCACGTATTAATTGGTTATACCCACAACGAACACCGTGTACTGGTACTGCTTAACTTTAAAGTAGTGTACAATGAACAACACGCACTGAACACGTGCGTGCACTTCACCAAGAAGGCTACTGTTGTGTATGTATGTATGTAAACAAAGGGGTAGCCGATATGGATGCGTAAACTTTCTTTGAACACTAATTATTAATTACGAACAATGATACATCACTACTAGCTAACATCTATATTATATATATCAAAACAATTGTCATTGCCACCACCTTATACCCTTTTAATCCCAAAAACCCTACACTAACTATACCCGAGTTATTCAAATATACAGTAACTCAACGGCTACGGACAGTGGAACCCCGCTCTTTGAAATAGGAATTCAGTGTCAATAATGGTTTTGGTGAAGGTCGCGCAGGTCTTCAGCAGTGCTTCAAAGTTGTTGCGCAGTGTTCGGCGCTTGGTGTTCGTTGTGGGCGTTCACAGAACTAATATGGCATATATCTTCAGTGTAGTTATTAATTACAATCTTAGTCTAAGTACTGTTGAGGGTGAACGATGATTTATATTCCTCCAATATTATCAATTATATTAATGCCTAATGTTCTAATATAAGTTTGATTCGATCATAAGTGCGCCCAAACTTTTGAGCGATAGTGTATATATGTAGTGCCTTCAGTTTAAACTAGTTAGAAAAACAATAAATGCGGCCTCATAAAATTAATTAGTAGAAGTAAAACATTTGTATAAAAATATATTAATAACTTAACTATTATGCGGCATACGAAGTTATGGACCGACATATGACCGCAACGCATTAGATATTAAATCGATGTCATTGTATAGTGGTCAGTCCTAGCAGTCAGTTGCTGTCGAAAATAGGGTGATGCATTCCTCTCTTTTTGACGTACAACGTCATCAAATTAAAACGTTCCGTGTTTTCCCATATGTCGGTCTATATGCTCCTACAGAGTATATGATTTTACTATTTGATTTTGTTTCTGTGTTCTAGGTTTAATCTCGTGCTGACTAATAATAAAGGCTTAGAACGTTAATAATGATAATCCAGGAGAAGTATTGATGATCACGTATATGTAAGTATAAGTTGGAACAGTTTCGAGTGCAGTTTTTGCTTTTAATCACTTTATATGCGTATACTTGTTGTTCATATAGGGATAAGCACTGAAAATCGAAAACATTTATTTAATTCTTGTGTGAGAGCTAATGATTTCAACGATATGTGTAATTTTTGTGTAGAAGTTGTCATGAAATAGTTTGTTGTTTTAAATAAGTGTAACACTATAGACAGTCTTCAAACATGCCCTTAACTACTAAGAAAGATTTTATGGAGTATTTTACTGAATTTAAACGTACAAATCAAGCATAAAATTATAGAATTAATAATTATAATTTTAAAATATAAAAATGCGGGGTAAAGACGAGACACACTAAGGACAGATAATTAGTATGTAGGCAAAGTGGGCAATACGTTTTCCGATCTGAGAGCTCTGGCCAGCGGCTACAAAGTCACCTGCCGCCTCCCTCGCCGGGTCCCCAGTAATAATACCTGCTGGAAGTGGGGCATATATTACCCTGCAGATACATAATTAAGCGGCGATCGGTCGATGTTTCACACTTGAGCCTTAGGCTTTGGATCCCGTGACCAAACTGCGGTTAAAAGTAATGTACGGTGATTGCGAGAAGTCACTCGATTGATATGCATGAAAACCCTGTCTGTTTTCTATTTTGATATGTGCATGGTAATCAAAATTTATGTCGCGATGTCGCTAAATGTGTGCTTATTATTTCAAAATTTTGTGTTTAGAGCTTAAACTTAAAGTTCCTTGATGAATATAGTAATAAGTATTAGCTTATTTCTAACACGCATAGGCCAAAGATACCAAGTGTACGTAGTACATAACTTCCAAGAATGGGTGAAAATTGGAAGTGATAAGAATAATTAACAATAATGTTGGGAAAAAATTCAGATCCACTTATCGATCAATTATCAAAGTGAACTCATTCACTCACAGAATTTTCGCTCTTATTTACTTCTTATTTTACTTCAGCTTGGAGCTGACTACAGTGGTTAATTCCAATGTTGAAACTAATTTAAGAGAAATGTACGTGTAGCTGCCGAACATTATTAAAGTAGATGCAAGTGTAGCGATCGCAATATATACAAAATGATTTAATTCACACTATGTCAATTTATACATATATTATATATATATATATATATATGTAAAAAACAAATATAACGTTAAATAATAATAATAATAATAATAATAATAATAGCTTTATTGTCCAACGGCTAACCATTTACAGGACAAATTATATATAGAAAAACATACATACATTATTAAAGATTCATAATTACAAATATTACTATGTGCGTAGAAATTAAATGAAATATAATTCAAAAAGAAAAAGTAAAACTAATAAAATTGATTAATTGTGTTGTAGAAAATATCAGAATATAACAAATCTGCAATACGACCCATTGATGTGATAGGAGATGAATGGAGTAACAAATTCGTTCTAGGGAAGGGTAATGCAAATGTAGGCGAGGAACGAGAGGAAATACGAGGTACAAGGAAATTAATACGGGAAAGTACATCAGGGGAGTCAATTAAGCCGTGAACAAGTCTCCATATAAATCTGGCACTATGAATTTCTCTGCGCTGTCGCAAGGACCGGACACCATGTCTTTGCAAAAGCAGTCCATAATCCATACCACGCTCCGGGTAAATCCCATCCATTTTAAAGGATAAGTGTTTCAAGAATCACCTTTGTATCTTCTCTAAGGATAATTGCAGGTAAATATAGTGTGGCGACCAGACAGGCGAAGCATATTCCAACTTTGTTACAACAAAAGCGAAGAACATAGTCTTAAGTAAAGATGTATTACGAAAAAACTTGCAGGTGCGTAAAACAAATCCCAAAGCCTTTGACGCGGAAATGCAAATGTTATTAATATGAGTAGCAAAGGTTAAGCGGGAATCAAAGAAGACGCCAAGATCTTTAACAATATCAACTTTTTAAGAATGGAGTTATTAATATTATAAGTAGAATTAATGAAATTATTCTTTCTTGTAAACGAAACAAAGCAGCACTTATTGACATTCAATTTTAATTTATGTGTAGAACACCACCGAGCAATCAAATCCAAATCATGTTGCAGGCGATTGACATCATCCCAAGTTGCAATAGGCAGATATATTTTCAGGTCATCCGCATAAGCCAGTACCGGACAAGTTATAGATGTTAACAAATCGTTAACAAATAATATGAATAAGAGAGGTCCCAAATGTGATCCCTGCGGAACTCCTGATGTGGGCAGAAATTCGAATGATTTAAATCCATTATAAAAACATACTGAGATCTGTTGCTTAAATAACATTTTATAAGCAATAATAAGGAAGTTCTCAAGCCTCAAGAAAGATAATTTGGCAAGTAGAATTGCGTGGTCGATAATATCAAAGGCACTACTAAAGTCCGTGTAAATGACGTCGACTTGGCCACGAGCATCAAGTACCTCGCCAATATGTTGACAAATCGACACAAGGTTCGTAACTGTAGATCTCCCGGGAACAAAGCCGTGCTGATAATGTGAGATGTATGATTTAGTGTTGTAACATACACATGAGTATATGATACTTTCAAAAATTTTAGCAAAGTTAGACAATATAGATATAGGTCTATAATTATCCACATGTGTATTATCGCCTTTTTTAAATACGGGGCTTATTCTTGCACGCTTCCTAGCGGTCGGAAAAGTAGAAGTTTTAATTGCTAAGTTTATAATGAAAGTCAATGGTCTTCCAAATGCAATCCTTGCATCGTGCAAAAGAAAGCTCGGAATTAAATCATCGCCGGAAATATGTCTCTGTGGAAATCCGGCCATTAACTTGACCACCTCCTCCTCCGTAACAGGTAATAATGTAAAAGGAACATGATTGGAATGTTCATTATTAAAACCAGAATCAGTGCTGATAATATGTATAGACGAGAACACATTGGCAAATGCATCAACTATGCCTTGGGGTGATTCCAGACGGGTACCATTACGAAATAAACTTTAGGAATGCGTGTAGTCCCTTGCTTGGCATGAATATATTGAAATACATTTTTTGGGTCGATTTTTATAGATTCCTCAACCTGTGCGAGATAAGTGGAGTAGGCCAAAGCAATATCAGTTTTGCAAATACTTTTAACTCTTCTAAATTCATTATAAAAGTAATTATTATGTGTAGATTTCCATTTACGCCTATAGTATTCCTTCAATTTCAAGTTGGTAATTATATTATTAGAAAACCACACTGGATATTTAGACTTTCTGGAGGTGGATGAAAATTTAGGAACGGATTTATCCAAAATATTATAAAGAAAATTATAAAACTTCTCAAGAGCACAATTGACATCAGTAAAAGTTTCCAAGAAACACCAATCAGCATTTAAAAGATCATTATAGAGCTGATGAAAATTTGCTTTGCGAAAATTATACCGAATGTTTATGTTAGAAGGAAACACAGTTGGGTTGTTAAAAGACACAGAAAACGGCAAGGAAATAGATAATGGAGGATGATACATATCAGCAGGAACAAGTGGAAAATTTTCAAGTGAAACAACAATATCAGAATTGAAATTTCCAGTAACAAGGTCAAGAACGCGATTGTTACAATTAGTAATATTATTAAATTGTATTAAATTAAGAAGACCACAAAAATATTTAAAGGTGCAACATTTAGTGCAGGACAAGGGATTGATTTCAAACTTTGGCAAATTGAAATCGCCAATTAAAAGCACTCGTTTATCAAGCAAAATAGTATCCAAAATATCAAAAAATAGATCGAAATCCTGGTGGGGAATATTAGGTGGAATATACACAGCTACAAGATAAAAGGAAATTGAATTAAATTTACAATAACAAATAACTAAAGATGAGGTCTGGCAATTAAATAAAGAAACCCCTTTGTTTCCGCGTGAGAGGGCGACACTGACTTGCTGTCAACTGTTTCACTGTATTCACTAGGCTTTACGCAGTATGTGTTGCAAATTTCAAGTCAATTACTTTTGCAGTTTTCAATATATCTGTTACGTCGTGTACTGGCGCCACCATATCTAATTACTAAAGACTGAACTCAGTTCCGGAAGGGAGAAATCTCAATTTTTAAAACCGCAACGAAAGCTTACCTATTTCGCCCCAGGAAGGAAGGTTGCTATCACTCAGGGTGCCAGCCAGCTAGTCGGTGAGGGAGTGGGTTAAATAAATCCAAAGAGCTGTATATTAAAGGCGCCACCTGTTTTACACTTACCCTGTCAAGCCCTGGATAAACACGAATCCACGATGTTAGTCAAGTAACCCGGGTGGGAAATGGTTTGTGGCATTAAAGAAAGCAATCACAAAGAAAAACAAGCGAACCATGAGACTTAATGAGTCCTTAATAATTATTGAAAAGCAATATTCTCAGGCGTAATTCTTCAAATCGCTATACATTTATGTGTGTTGATTGCTTTGGCCGACACTATCGTTTACAGTGGTTTCAACAGGGAAACTTCAATAAAATGTTTGATAAGGCCATGCGAGAACCTCTCTCAATGGACAAATATTCACTCGAAATTAGTGATAAGTAAACGCTAAACAAGTTTTCTATAAATAAAAATACGCAAATTATAAGGCAAAATTTGGCAAAAGATTGGGACTTAGCTGAATGTTCCCTCCGAGTTGTGGGGTGAGGTGGGGTCGTAACCTTCCAAAGACGCGAGTATACCAGCAGTCGGCCAGAGGCAATAGAATGGCGCAATACATCCAGTCGAACGGCAGTAGATCAGATTTATCGACCAGATGAGGGCGTTGTCCAAGAAGATGACTTCAAATGACTCGAAACCGAGATTCGGTCCAATAGTACAATAGTCCACGACTACGATGGTCAAGATTAAACGGCCAAAACTAAAAAAATATGTGCGCAGTTCACACCCGGTAGAAGAGAAACCTTCAGAAGAGTAAAGTGGTAGAAAATGAGAAGAATGCAGTATCAGGAGTGGGATAATTATAGGGTTTATTCATTATATATTAGTACTAACACACGTACAAACATACACACAGAACTCTTTGACCAAAGCAAGTAGTGATGGAAAAGATCGTTATTTTAAATAAATTTTATTTATCATTATTTCGTATTCAACCGTTCTACACGATAACAACATTGTCGTATCTGAAGATGAATCCATATTATAGGCTGAGTTTTATTTTTATTTATTTATTTATATTAGAATTACGTTATTTTGTTCCATATTATATAACAGCTTTTCTAGTTTTTATAAATAATATTTGTATACAACATTGTTCTTTTCTTTTCATTTACATTTGATAATTTTAATGCATACAATATTTCTATAATAAACATCTAATTCGATGTTAACCAACGCCATAATTACCGTTCGAAAGTTATTTTTCTACAGGAGTTGTAACTGTAGTTTCGATCAGACAGCCTTTATTTAGTCAGACTTTATCCGTGAGGATGGAAATCGATACGTAATGGATACGTATAGATGTCGCCCGTATAAAATGCGCTACGAACAAAGATTAATTAATAGCAACAAGTGTAACGACACGATGATTGAATTGAGAAGAGAGCAACGAGTCAACATCAAATTTCCTGTGAAATCGCGACAACGCGATCTCACATTCAGCTTTAACGATTGGAGAGAGTTAATATTCTCTCCCACTTGTATACAGTCCGGACGTTGTTCCATACGACTTCTTCCTTTTCCCTAAAATGAAAAGTCAAATCAAGGGAACCCGTTTCGAAGGAATTGGTGTGATTCAAGTGACCGCGAACAGTGGTCTTAGAAAGATAACTTCAGAGGAGTTCCATGAGTGTTTTTCAAGTCTAAAGTACCACTAGAAACGTTACATCGAGTTAAGAGGGACCTATTGTGAAGGCTTGTAACCTTAATTTCATTATATTTTTTAAATACGTTTGTAAATATAGAAAGTCCTGCTATTTAATTGCTAGACCTCGTATTCGCTAAGAAAGTGTAGCAAAGAATACTAAGAGATTCCAGGCAAATACAACGAAAAATCGGTAATAACAGGGGATAATAAAAGGTTTGTCCAAAACATTAACGATATAATTGAGGAAGAAATAATTAAATTAGTTTTAAGTAAGTTGCAATATATTTGATTAACTGCAAGTTTCGCAGTATTTAATGTGAAGTTTACCAAAAAATTGTTCCGGTTTACCTAGATATTGTATGTACCATATCGAACATATTGGGATCATGTGTGTTAGTTACTAAACTACTTCTAGAACGCATATCAGCAAAATAAACATTTTTGCCAGGTACATAGTAAACGTTAAGGTTATATTGCATAATTTCAATCTCAAATGCTGTAGTTTCACCGACCCAGTTTTGCAAATATGTTTTGACATACAGTAAAATCCCGTTTATCGCAACACCCGGCTATCGCAACTCCCGTTTATCGCAATGCATCTCACCCGTTTATCGCAACAAATTTCTCCTCTTTGTTCCCCCTCCTCTGGAAAATGCAAAGCGGTGATTTATAAAAGGAAAATTAACTTATTGCAATTTAAATTTACGTACCGTCGTTTGTTTTCTTGTTTCCGCTCATTTTTGCAGTTGTTGGCACGTAGTATGTACATATCCGCGTTTATGCGACGAGCACAAAATTCGAGATTATGTTTGCGGTCGTAAATAATAAGCGCACGTAAAACTGTTCGTGAAGGCGCATGCGCCGAAGAACAGCTGATCACGCCAGCGGAGGAGAAGGGGTCCGTCATGTTACGATAAACGGAAGGCATTCGATTCGGAGGTGTTGCGATAAATGGGGTTTTACTGTAATTGAAATTAACGGTTTGTGATTAATTTATACATCAACTTTACAGCGGAAACAAAATCATAGAACCTCTGAGTATTAAAGCATGTTGCCAACAGCTCCTTTTCCGTTTGTCTATAAAGCACCCCATGATAATTAATTGTTCGAAACGCACAGGCCATCAATATTAATGTGCGATCATGCTCCTGAAACATACAACTGCTGAAACCACTTTTTGACGTATCACACTGTATAAGTGTTTAGTCTGGTGAAATAATACCCATGCAGACAATTTATTGATCATTTTCTTTATATTTTCGAATGCTTCCTGATGTTTTGGAAGCCATTCCATTCCATATTTGATTTAAAAAGTTCAGGGGCTCATGTATTTAGACATATCTGGAACATAACCTCCAACAGAATTGGGGGAGTCTGTCTTCCTTTGGAGCTTTACTTTGTCTTTAGAGGTTTTTAATTTACGAAGTGATTCAATACGATCAGAATCTACTTACATGTCTCACAAGGAAAAACATTTTACGCATGAATTTTGCTTTGTTTTTGCAAAACTGAAATTTGTTTGTTAAATTTAGTATTCACCTGTCTAGCACGCTCTACAACGTGTTCTCTAGCCCTATCATATTCTTGCTTTGTAGCTTCGGCTACTATCATCTTATCAAAGCAGATTGTACAACATGTTCAGTCTCCAAAAGAATTCTCCACCTCTTCTTGTCTACAGTGAGTAACATTAATATTCGGTTTCTTCATGTGATGTTATTTTATTCGATAATTTTCAGGATTAAAATTAAAAATTTGACTTTTGTGTCTCCAGCACTTAGGTCTATGTGTCTATAGATAAGATAAATACGATTGTGTAACAGAAATAGTTCAAATTAAAGCAGCTCAAAAGAACAATATTTAATTTTTTTTTTTTTACAATTCCCCAATACTCAAGCGTTCTTTTTCAATAACCACTCGCGTGCACCAGCAGTTACTTTTGTACATTAAGATGCAACTCGGAATCTCCTACCTACTCACGCTACCTCCGTACACCAAACATAGCATAGTATACAACCATTAGTGTACTCACAGAACACCCAGTACAATGTAATAGGTCACACAGTCGTCAGCGTACACACAGTACAGCCGTTATATTATAATATGACGCATAGTCATCGATGTACACACAGTACAACCAATCTAATATAATACGACACAATCGTCAGCGTACACACAGTACAGCCGTTGTACTATGATATGACACAATCGTTAGTGTAAACACAGTACAACCAATATATGTTACTACAGACAGTCGTCAGCGTACACACAGTGCAACCGTTACATATACTATGATCACATTCATCAATGTACACACAGTAAAAATAGAATATAATGCGACACACTGTCGTCAGCGTGCACACAGTACACGTTATGAGATAGATTATTACTCACTTTCTTATGGAAATCGTTGTTGATTAGCTCTGGTAAATCTTCCACAACTGATTGTCTCCTGGGTGACACTAATATTAATAAAAATAATAATAATCGTTGCTACGGTACGTTAAAGGTATACGACCCCATCGGAACGCCAGTTATCTGATTCAGATGTCTAGTCTACTAATAAAACTAACCCTGAGACTTAACAATTTCATTAAAGAAAGGAAAGGAAAAGAAACAAACGAAAACATTACAATTGTTATTTCAATATAATTTAATTTAAACAAAAATTAGGAAAAACTACAAAATGATATAAATTCACGCAACATTAATATTCTTTTCTCTTTTGTATACATACGCAAGAATTATTTTATAACTATTAACATTTAAAAAATTAATATTTAATACTGGAACCATTGTTTCTTAGTTATTATTTAAACGTTTGGGCATATTATTTATTTTCTTTATGTAATCTTCCCCGATTTTGCCCCATTCTTCATTCAATCTTTCTTAGCTCTCCAAGTGATGGAACTGGTCTTTGGTGAACTGGCCGATCCAATTAGCCCCACAAATTTTGTATGGGGTTGAGGTCAGGAGATTGAGGTGGAGTGCCGATCACTTTCGGGCAGTTATATTGTAGCCATTCCCGAACAATATAGGCTTTATGCTTAGGATCGTTGTTCTGGTACAACTTGAAAGGGCGTAGAACTCCTATTTTTTCAGCCAACTAGTTTTGGCTCAATATTTTTAAATACATGTCCTTGTTCACGATTTCATCGATATATACCAGTTTCCGTCACCTCCGAATAGGTTTAATTTGCTTTCATGAAGGAAATTTGTGTCGTTCCACCATGTTTGGCTATATTTTATATGTTTCCTTGCTTTAAACTTAGCCTTCTAAAACATTTATTTATGAACGGCTCTTTTTATTTCTACTCGGCCATTATATCTCTGTGATTTAATTACGCGGCGAACGGTTTGGGGGTGTACTTTCTTACCAAATATTGACAACACATCTGCAGCGATTCTTGCTGTACTTAAACGAGGTTGACTCTTGTTGACGTATTGTACACTTCTCCTCTCGCATAGATAATTTCTTCGGTGCTCCTCTTTGCTTGATGTACTCTATTCTTCCTTCGTCTCTGTATCGTCCAACAATATCGCCAACAGTACCCACTTTCATTTTAACATTTCCGCTACTTCTTTATAAGTTTTTCGTCCCACACAATGTTCGATAAGGAGTTTTTTTAGTTCGATGGTTATATTTTTGCTCTTATAGCACATTGCTTCCTTATAAAAAATTACGCATTAAAAATGATATTAATATGTAACGTTTAACATTGCCTATTACGGTTTTAAACGGTACTTCCCCCGTTTCTGTTATGAAATTGTATCATGTAGTAAGAAGAACCGAATATGTATTTCTGTTGCGTGAATTTATGCCTTTTTTTTTTGTTTTTCCTAGTTTTCGTTTAAATGAAATTATATTGAAACAACAAATGTGCATATTTTATTTGTAAATACATATACGTAAGTGTTAGAAAAACAAAAATTTAACTTCTCTTATTTTAATCCTGCAAAGTATAATAACATTTCAAACATCATATGAAAAAGACCGAATATTAATGTTACCCACTCTATATATTCTAAAGGTGCACCAAAACAACATTTCCGAGATAAACTCTCATCTAACTTGGTGATACCCTTCAGACAAATCAGATACAGTGAATATATTTTTATCATGCAATTTAGTACAAATTTCTTCAATATTTAAATTTAACTGTCTTATAACCAGGGAGGCGACAAATAAATAAGTTTCGATTATCACGAGCGTACGACTAGTACTAGTAGAGTGGGGTTACTGGGGTAGCGCTTAGAACATTGGAATATGCTTATATGTATACATACGGCAGTATCAGCCAGTACTATTTGAGTCTTCACGTAGAGCATATGCTATTGTTGTTCGTTAATATTATTATTATCTTGACGTATAAAAGGCGTTGCGTTTTCCATAAACCTGATTTTTCGTTATATGTATATATTTTTGAACTATCGTACTGTTTTCATTTACTTTTTCCTTTTTCCTTCTTTTTCTTTTTTGAGGAACAGATTTCCACAATGCTGAGAATGCCCCGTATTTTAGCAGAATATGGTCATGTGTTTGTAAAAGTAAATGCAAAGAGGTACATTGCCCAATTTGTACACAAAATTTAAGTTTTCGAAGTAAACAGTCGTTAGAGCAACATTTACAAAGAAAAATATATTCAAAACTTAAGAAAATCTTCTAATAAACAATTTTTTAAGGATTTATGCAAAGCATTTCTTTTTCATCTTGTACTTTCTTATTAATAAATTATTAACATGTGTCGGTCCATGTTTACTATACAGTATAATAAAATAAGTAGAAAGACAATTCTAGAATAAAAAAGAATATTTTTCATTGATTTTAGCAGATTACGTACCGCACTGCAAAGCCTACAAGTGAACGCTTGACTAGTCAGCGAGGTCCAGCGACAAACATATGCATACTTCTCTTGGGTGACTCGCTAGGCGAATCAAACTTATTTATTTGTCGCCTCTCTGCTTATAACATATGTGTTTAAATCTAATGGAAGTAAGCATAATCGAATTTTACCATTCGACTTTTCCACCAAACCAACTTTATTAATGCTTGCACGTGCATCAATTTCATTTACTTTGGCAATAGCTTTTCTTGTAATTAACCTTTCTGATTCATCTTTAAATGCACTGCATATTACAAGTGGTATTCTGACTGGGGGATAGCTAACTGGTTCAAACTTTTTATAGATAATAATCCGGCACCACAGCCTGAAAAGATATCTACGTATATTTTTTATTTTATGGTTAATTCCTGATTACTGTTTGATTCAGATTTATTAATATTACTAATTCTCTTCGCCAAATTTAAATGCTTAACCCCCAACCCATCAGCAGGTCTTACTCAAAATTGATAATTGACTCGCTTACAGATATTTAATGGAATTACATTTACATCAGCACCAGTATATAGTTTTCCTCTAACCTTCTTATTTTCAATTTCAATAAGCTCCTTCCATGTACCTTTGTTATGGCTACAATCTAAATTATTACATATACAAATGTTTTTAACTAACTTAACATTCCCTAAAAAAATAACATTAGGGGTATCATTTACTTGTTCCAGATTAACCTTTGTAACAGATTTAACTCTACATGAATTTGCAAAATTATTTATTGCGCCACACTTCTTCGATACGCAGGTTATTCACGAGGGCCATGTATAGTTTGGCAACTTGCACAATATTTTTTTTTTCTGAATGATTATATTATATATATATATATATACAGCGTGTCCCAAAATTGCTGGGACATAGAGCTACTACGTATTGTAGAGCTCAAAATAAGTCGAATGGACACAATTTATATATATTTCAAAATGTATCGTTTGTCCGTGAGAAGAGTTCAAAGTTTACTTAAAAAATAACGTTTTTGTACGCTGTTTAGAAATGCGCAAAACAAATTTAATGAAATTTGGGAAAAGTACATTTTAGAGGATTACCCTACTTTCAGTAATCAAAGAAACCGAGAGGAAATTGTGGAAGGGTTGACACCACCCTCACCCCTGATAATGTTTTTAAATCGTTTCTTAGGGGTGGTAATACGGTACTAAGCCTCCTTTAGCGGGAAGGCTTATTCATCATCTTCATTTTTTGACTCTTATAAAAACTCCGTATTTCGCATAGTTTCGAAGGAAAAAATGTTTTCTCAAATGCTGATCACCTACATTCTTAGTACAGGTTTAATAAAATTATAATACAAAATTTACTTGGCGGTGGACACAAACACATAAGTCATGATTTTGAGAGGAAACAAATTCATAATCGTTCCAGTTGATTGTTGACAGTAAATAATTTCAATAAGTTGTTCACTTTCAGTTGCTTTTGTATTGTTTTTTATCGCAATCACTGTTATTGCTTTAATTGCTATTTCTGTTGTTGTTGCAATTACTTTGGCAGCTATCAAGTACTGATTTCCCTTTTAATGAGCAGATAGACTTGTTATTAGTTCTTGGATACTGTCAAGGTAACTGCCGCGAAAGTGTCGGGCGGGTATCAAGAGAGGTGTCCAAACCGGACAATTCCAAATCACAAAACTTTTGCCCGAATCGAAAAACGTCTTCGAGAAACAGGAATGTTGAAGCCAGTCAGAATTAACGCTGGAAGATCTCGACAAGCCCGAACACCCATTGCGGAAGAAACTGTTCTTCAAATGATTGATAACAATCCTGAGACTAGTACCAGAACATTGTAACGATAGACTGGCATTTCAAAAGCACTGTAAGACGGATTCTTAGCGATCAATTAATTCGTCCATTCCACATCCAACTGATCCAAGAGTTATTACCACTTGACCAGGGCTCACGTTTAAATTTTTCACAAGTTGTTCGGGAGCGCTGAGTAGTCGATAACGGATTCCACACTAATATCTTGTTTACTGATGAGTCTTGTTTTACAAGTCGTGGCATGACGAATCTACACAATGAGCATATTTATGCAGATGAAAATCCACATGCTATTAAAGGTAGATATCAATGAGAATTTAAAATTAATGTCTGGGTCGGAATTATTGACAATTTTTTGGTTGGGCCGTTCCGATTGCCTGTTTGTTTCAATGGCGCTAATTACATTCGTTTTCTTCAAGAAATTTTGCCAGAAGACTTGTCCCTTAATTTGCGTCGAAACATGTTCTTCATGCACGACGGTGCACCACCTCATTTTGCACGTGCCGTAAGAGAATATCTCAATGAACAATTTGCTGGTAGATGGATTGGTAGGGGACAAGAAGCACCCATTCAATGGCCTCCGCGGTCTCCAGATTTAAATCCTTACGATTTCTTCATCTGGGGAGCGTTAAAAGCACAAGTGTACCAAGTTCAAATTAATAATTCCGAACAACTGCGGCACAGAATTCAAAATGTTGTAAACGCATTAGGAGATAACGACGATATTATAAGAAGGGTGCATTTCAATTTTTTACGCCAAATTCACCTCTGCATTAACGAAGATGGAGGTCACATTAAACACCTGTTGTAACAAAAGTTTTGTCTTTGTGTCCACCGCCAAGTAAATTTTGTATTATAATTTTATTAAACTTGTACTAAGAATGTAGGTGATCAGTATTTGAGAAAATATATTTTTCCTTCGAAACTATGCGAAATACGGAGCTTTTGTAAGAGTCAAAAAATGAAGATGATTAATAAGCCTTCCCGCTAAAAGAAGGCTTAGAACCGTACTAAGAAATAATTTGAAAACATTCTCAGGGGGTGGGGGTGGTTTCACCCTTCCACAATTTCCTTTCGGTTTCATTGATTACTGAAAGTAGGGTAATCATCTAAAATGTACTTTTCCCAAATTTCATTAAATTTGTTTCGCGCATTTCTGAACAGCGTACAAAAACGTGATTTTTTAATTAAACTTTGAACTCTTCTCACGGACAAACGATACATTTTGGTATATATATATAAATTGCGTCCATTCGACTTATGTTGACCTCTACAATACGTGGTAGCTCTATGTGCTAGCAATTCTGGGACAAGCTGTAACATATCATTATATTAAAGATACAGATTGATTTTCATATTCATAACTAGGTGACCCGCCAAACTTCGTTTTGCCCAAATTTCTTTACGACTTTTCTTTTCTCCTAAACCTTCGCGTAGCAATTACGAACAAACCCGCAGAAGGAAGTATCCAATTTGGTCCAGTCGTTTTTAAGTTTTAAGTATCCGAGCAAACCACGACCCATTTTTATATATACAGATTTTTATCCTTACCTATTTTATTCACGTAGTCGTTACTTCCTTCATCTTGTAGAAACTGTCTGTTTTGCAATTTACTTTGTTCAGCTGTTCTATAATGCTGGATGGTTTTTTTCAAAGTTAGATTATCAATACGAAGCAATGCCTTTCTGGTGATTGGATCACGTATGTTCATTACGATTTTGTCGTTTGCCGCCTGTCATCCGATGACTCGTTTGGCTCACTGACGTTATAATTGTAGGTCTTCACCAGGTGTTTACAGTCAGTCCGAAAATTTTCAAATCTCTCATTGTTCTTCTGAACACGTTTAAAAAAAATGTATCTTTCAGTGCATTCATTAATCCTTGAATTGAAGTACCTCGTTGTTAAATTCATAACATTATGAACTTGGTCGTTAGGAACTTTAAAAGTAGGCATGATTCGAGCAAACTCTATCCCTATAATATTTCTTAAAATTGATAGTTTTGCGTTACCTGCAGCATCATCTTCACCATATGCTGCTAAGTAATCTTCAAAGAGAGATTTTCAAAATCTCCACTCTGTTGCGGCATTCTGATCCTGCAGCCAAAAATCTTGTGGCAACTTGACGGTGCCTATGCCTAAAGCCACCAGTTTCATGCTTATAAGTTGAACCTAATCTTACTTCTGCCGGTAAACTCGGCAAATTATTTTCTTCCTCACTATTAACTTACTATCCTGTTGGCAGCGCCATGTTTAATGTGATGGTAGGGAGTTTTATTTTTAGGATTTTGTATTGAGTAAATCAATATACTACCAGTATATTTTACTATTGTCTTTTTAATATGTGAAACATATGTATATGTACAGCAGGTAAGCATCCCCATTGTAACAGTATCGTATTCCGAGTCTTGAAGTTGATTTCAGATACTTCATTATGCGTTTCACGGCATTCCAATGACACATGTTCGGGCCGTTTTGAAATCTGCTCATAAAGTTTGTCGCGTATGCTATGTCAGGACGCGCTGTGATTGCTGCAAAGATTAACGAACCTACAGCTTCTCTATATAGAACATTATCGTTGCATTTTTGTGAATCGGCAGAAGATATTGTCATTTGACAATCCGCCGGGGTACTGGACGGATTAGCATCTTCAAGTTTGAAGCGTTGGTTTATAAAGCTATTTACACGAACGAATATGGATTTGTCTTTTTCATTTCTTTCAATGTCAAGTCCTACAAACTGGTTAGGTTCAGTGACAGTCACTTCAAACGTTTGTTTCATTTTGTCAACAATTCTTCTTAAGACGTCGTTGTCCTTGGTCATGATAAGAACGTCATCTACGTATAATACAAGTATAACTAGATCACTGTTAATATTTCCTGTAAAAACGCACTTGTCAGCTTGGCATTGTTTGAGACCAAGGGTATATAGAAAACCAGTGAATTTACTATTCCAACATCTAGGTGCTAGCTTGAATCCATACAGAGCTTTTCTCAGCTTGCATACCATATTTGGTGATATTATAGCACCAAGTGGCGAATCCATGTAGATAGTTTCATTTAATTCTCCATGTAAGAAAGCGGTTTTCACGTCGAATTGAAGAATTTGGTAGTCATTTTTCACTGCAATTTCGAGAAGGATTCTGATAGTGCCATATCTAGTAGTGGGAGTAACAGTTTCAGTATAGTCCACTCCTTTGGTTTGCGCAAATCCCTTGGCACATAATCTTGCTTTGTACCTATGATTTCACCATTGGGAAATCGTTTTACCTTAAATACCCATTTTGAACCTATTGCTCTTCTATCTGCAGGTAATTGTTTTAATTCCCATGTCTTATTCTTTTCTAATGCTTCTAGCTCTTCCTTAATCGCTGCTTTCCACTTAACAACGTCTGCGCTGTTCATTGCTTCTTCAAATGTAGTTCGTGCATGCGTCTCGACTAAATTTAATTCGTAACGTATAGGAGTTTTGTTTTCTCGTGGACGTAAGCTTTCTTTAGTGCTTTTATCTTGATTATGTCGTATATATTCTATTTCGTGTTTCATAATTTCTTCCGATTTATCCTCGCTATCGTCTATTCCTGTACTTTCAATTTCTATTGGTGCATAGTTATTTAGAACATGATTGTCGTTAAAACTATTTTCGTTGAAGATTACATTCCTTGATATTGTAATTTTTTTTTTGTTCTTGTGTTGTATAACCCATAGTTTGTTGAGTTTCCATCGTAACCAGTGAGTAGTAGTTTCTCACTTTTTGGTTCCCATTTGGATCGTTTTTGTTTAGGTATATGCATGTATGCTTCGCATCCAAAAGTTCTAATATGGTCTAGTTGGGGTTTCTTTCCAGTCCAACCTTCATATGGGGCTTTCCCATCAATTTGAGTGTTTGCGGCACTTTCAACAATAATCCGAATTTCTCTCTCAGAACGTGCGTTTTGCTCAGGAGTATATGGAGCTGGCTTTTCAAAGATAATACCATTCCTCTCCAAGAAGCTTTGAAGATGTTCATTGCAATATTCTGTCCCTCAAGTACCCAGTATGCAAGGTTTTATTGAATAACCAAATTTGTTCTTTAATAAGTAATGAAATTTCTGAAAACATTCGTACACATCACTTTTGTGTTTGAGAAAATATACTGTACGATTACTTGTGTGATCATCTTTGAATAAAACAAAGTATCGTGCACAACCTATATATTCTGCTTACATTAGTCCACAAACTTCGCTGTAAATTAGTTCTCCAGGACCTTATTTTACATGTTTGCCTGTTTTTTTGAAGGATAGTTTGTGTAGCTTGCCATAGGTGCATGCTTCACAAAAGAAATGGTCTGCATTACTAATATTTATACCTGCTACGAGTTCTTTTGTTACCATGTTAGAAAGAGTTTTTAAGTTCAAATGTCCTAAACGTTCGTGCCAGGTTTTTAGGTTGTCACTGGTAATGACACTGTTTGCTGCTGCACGTACAGTTTTAAAGAGCATTTTATATAAATCGTTTGATTCAAGATCACCACAAGCTACTAATTTATTACTGTGATAAACTTTTGCATATCTATTTTCTTTTATGATTTTCATTCCTATTTTTGTAATAGCTCCTTCGGTTTCTTCTTAACTCAGGTACGTATAGAACATTATTTATTGTTCCATCCTCCCATGCATTATTAACTAGTTTCTTAATATTAACAGTTCCCTTACCTTGTACCAATAAATTCCTATTATTTCCTAAAGTGACATAATTCTTACCATTTGTACTTTCTAATGTAGAGAAGAAGAATACTTCTCTACATTAGAAAGTAAGCATAGCACATATGTGTGGAGGCTCCGCTATCCATAATCCAGACTGTTTCATCTATAGCCAGGGAAGCATCTGTAATGAACGCTGTGTAATTGTTTTTACCTGAATTGTTGGGTTTTGTTTCCGAAACAGTTTTGGTTGATTTTTGCGTGGTGCCCAACAATCCTTGGAAATGTGTCTTTTCATTTGACCGTAGAAACAAGTAATACGTGGCTTTCCATTCTTTTCATGTTTCTGATATCTAGAAATACTGCCTTTGATGTTATGTAATGTTGATGTTGTAGCTAATGCATTTTCTAATAGTTCAGTCGAGGTCAAATTTGACTCTTCATCTATTAGACGGGCAGTCCGATTTTGAAACGTTTGCTTGGTTTCATCGAGTGATAACCATGCTTGTCTGAAATTTGCGAATTTCCTTGGCAACGTACTTATAATTTTTGTCATGATTGCTGTGTCACTTATAGTGTCTCCAGCTTCCTTGATTTCTCTTGCTAGATTTTCTATCTTGGCAGTATGTTGTACCACAGAATCATTCGAATCCATTTTGTATCGGTGAAATTTTTCATGTACAATCATTTTATTGGTTTCGGATTTGAAAGAATATATACTTTCTAATTTGTCGATGATTGCTTTTGAGCTTTCACAGTTTTCTATTAGCGTGATCTGTGATAATTCCATTGCTGAGGTGATGATATACATTGCTAGAGCATTCTTTCTATTGTATTCATCTAGCTCCGCCTTTTTATCTATTGATGGTTTATTTGTTACACCCGTGGTAATTTCGTAGATTCCTTTGGCTCTTAAGGCGCATTTATCTTGAAAATTCCATTGTTGGAAGTTCTTCCCATCGAATTTATTTATGAATGTTACGTTTGAATCGCTCGTTTTTCTTCTGTTTTTCGTTTTCTTAACTTCTTCGTATCTTACTCACTTCCTGCTTTGCAACACTTAACCTTACTTTTACTTTTCTTCTTCTACTCCTGTCATGCTCGAAGTACGACGTGTTCTGGGCCCGTAACCTTTTAGGATTTTGTATTGAATAAATCAATGTACTACCAGTATAATTTACTATTGTCTTTTTAATATGTGAAACATATAAATATGTACAGCAGGTGAGCAGTAAGTCTTGACATATATATATAATTGATATTTAACAACTACCGTCAAAATACATTTTGTTTTAACGTGTTATGGAAAGATGCAGACTAGATAAAGTCAATCCTTGACTTTTATTACATATTCATACCGATCTAACATTTATTTTATATTTTAGATGTACCTTGACTAACACGTTATACAATAGAGCTATGTACTACTTACATATACAGTGTGGTTCACACTGAACAGTAGCTTACGTCATCCGTTTTAATAAATTACTAAATAATTGATTTATGTTTTATTTGCTTACAATATCAAGTTAAAATAAAATGCCGAAATCTGATTAACTTGGACATGCATGGTGATGTCATCACTAAGTCTCCAACGTCAAACACCTCGAATAATGTTAAGGACATTGTTGGGTTACTTAAAGATTTACTTATATATGGCAGGGATTTAGAATTTCGGGTTGATAACCAATCAAAAGCCGGCATTTTATTCGATACAACGAAGAACCAACCAGAACGCCCCCTCTCATCTAACCTACTTCCTGTTTGTGAGATCATAGAACCGTGTGATCTTATTAGGCGGGATCTACAGTTAACTCTTTTACTAGTATTTTGTGGCCAAGATCGTTCTAATCAAAAGCGACGTACAATAACAATATATTCTAATTAAGGGCGACATCTTCTGACCAAGAGCGACATCTTTTGATCAGGAGTTATATCTGACCGAGAGCGACATCTTCTAACCGGCAGCGACAACTTTCAGCTAAAAGCGAGGAGGGTTGGCAGGAATTTTATAGGGGTTGACCTACCTCCTAAAACGGAATCACGTCCTTCCAAACATACGTCTTTCGGCGCTTGACTATCTTCCGGAATATTGCTTACCTAACGGGCGGTGAAGCGGTGGCTGGTTAACCCGCCATCTTCTTCTACTGGGGTACTTGGCAATCTTTATACGGAAAAGAGTTCAAATCTTGTCAGATCATAAGGTAATTGCTTATGTTATCTTACTGGCGATTGTGTCTCAAATACCATCGTAAACACTGAAGTAGTATATAAGTTTATTAAGTCGTGGTTTGAGGTAATGCTAGTTGATACAAATCACAAGAAAGGTGTGTAAATATTTCTCCAAAAAAGCTAGATCAAAGATATGTGAAACTCGACTTATCATAGCTATTAGCCGTATTGAGTTAATATTGTTTAGGACGATTATAATAAGAATTAATGTATCGGTCGCATGCCATAGGTTTCCTATACCAATCTGAAATAAAAAAGTGAATTATTGTTTTCTATCTCAATCGTGAATTTCAAATGTACTAAGAAGAATTACTGGCAACGGTAAGTTTCTTAGTTGCCCAGTCTCATATTAGCGAGGCACCCAACACACTAAGTTCAACACCACTCTTTCCTCTATGACTTAATAACAAACAAAAGGAAGTGAAGACCTGATTTAAATATAGTATAAGGGGATGACGGGTTGTTTCCGAAAACATATAGTTGTTATAGGGAAAATCTTGTATTAAAATTTACAGTTTATGAGTTATTAAGTCAAACAGCGAACGGCAGGCTTGAACTTAGGGCGCTGTACACCGCGCTAATGTCAGATTGGGCAGCTAAGAAAGTTACCGTTATTTCTATACCACATCGGTTTATAAACCCACAAAAGTTACATCTATATCGGTGAGACACACTTAGTGTTTTCTTCTAATCATAAGGGGAACGCATTGAATGTGTCTAGAATGGGTCGAACTCTCCTAAGAAGGATGGGGCACACATCATCAAACTACTTATAAATATATTTATTTATAGATATAAGAAATTACCTCATATTGAACATGTCGCTGATAAAGTGGTCCCCATTTTTAATTCCTTTCCCCAAATAAAGATCACCAACTTCATTCACTTTCAGATATTTTAACAAATTTGTACTTACTTTTTATTGTTGACCTTTTGTTGCATTGCCCTGGAATTTTTGACATTATTAGCTTTACCTTGTTCACAAATATGAAAGGTATCCCCTTCACCGTTATATTTTGCATAAGTTGATACAGTCTGTATTAAGTAGTTTTTTATCTATTGCGGTCAGCAGTCTATTTTAATAATGTTCGTTAGCTGCACTATTTAAATAAGTTTTAACATTGTGATTTTGCTTTTGTAGCCAACTCCATATGGAGTTCTCAAATAAAAGCAAGAATTCGAGTTCTTGTAAAGGAATGAGTTTACTTTGATAATTGATCGATAACCTGAATTTGGATTATTTCTCAAACTTTCTTCCCATGTTCTTCCTATACTTTCGAATTAGAATAATAATAATCTAGAAATAATTAGTTGATGGCTACACATATAACCAGACATAAATTATTCAAATGGTGTAACTCTATAGAAGACAATATCCGCTTCAAATAAGAATTACACCCTTTTAAAATTAGCGACAGAAATATAAATGATAGATGAGGTACTTGGCAGAAGAAGAGTCTCCATGAAAAATGTCCTACAAAAATAATGTTCAAAAAGTAAAAGTGCAGCAGCAATCGGTTAAGTAGGCAATGAATGGTGTGTAAAAAGCTTGATAAGCAGATTGACTTTATATTAAGTTACGATAGGTACACCATTACTAAAGGTGATTACACCAAGTCACACAAAATGACACATCACGGGAAAAATAGTGAACTGCGAGATCCTTGTAAGAGGTATTGAGTAACAAACCAAAAAATCGTACGAATAAGATCGCCATCCAAAGCCAAAAAGTAAAATGTGGATCTTCCAGAATAGGTCGAATACCTTTTGTTTCTTTGCACGTCACTGCATTGGAATCTTCTTCCAGATGTTTCATACATTCTATAATAGAATCTCTGTGTTCGTAAATCACATTAACCGTACGAATACTGAAACTTTTGTTGCAAGGTTGTGATATCACCAACTTTAATTGACGAGCAAAGCAGTGTACGAAATGTGCATTTTCGTATTTTTCTTTGATTATTGCCTGAACTCCGCCATGTATTCCACACATTACAGCTGCCGCGTCATAGCTTTGAGCAGTGAGCTTCTTTATTCATTTTTTAAAATAGAGCCAATAACACTAAAAATATTGTTAGCTAATGACACAGCATTATGGTTTTCGGGAAGCAAAAAGTCCAGAACCTTTCTACCGGGTTTCCCTCCTCGGTCCCGTAACGAAGAGCAATCACCATTTGAAATGTAGAGGAAACTTCTGTAGTTTCATCAGCCATCACTACTAAAAGCGGGGCTGTATTTATTTCGCAAAGAATTTTCTCACGATACACTTCCAACATGCAATCTGATTCATTCTGGTGGTTCCACTGCTCAGCAGCACTAATGAAAGAGCCCCTCCCCCTTGATGGAACCGGCCGGACACGATTTTAATAAAGAAAAGAGAAAAGTAGCTTACATAGATAGCTGCTGTTCCTTTAGCTTCAAATTTACAGAAAATACCAGAGACCAAAAAATGAATTAACCCAAAGATTGGATAATTTATATATTTTATAGAAATTCTGTATTTTGATCACAGTAATAATTAAACATTTTGTTTGTAAATAAATTAAGGTAAAAAGTAAAGATCAATCTTTCGTTTGTTTTTGATATTGAACAGCACATTTTGTCATACAGCGTGTTCATTTAAAAACATCCCAAACGGCCAACATCCGAAATAAGTAAAACTGTTACAAAATTCAAAGCCAAGTCATTCTTTATTTTAAGGGCGAACAATTTTATTAAAATATTATTTTACTAAACCTGCCCCCTTAAGTTCCTCCACCCCCAACAAAAGCCTAAATGGGATGATGCCATTTGTGACACATCGTAGAAAAGTTAGTTACGTATATAAAGATGTTTTTGCCTAGCATATGACAAAGTTATGACATCGATATTTTCTTTAAATTGAAATCGTACTATATGCCATTTGATAAAGTACATGTTTCTACTTTAAATTCTGTATTAAAATGACAAATAAAAACGTTGTTTCCACAATAAAGGTAATGTAAATAATTTTAAAACACATTTTCTTGTCATATGCCATCTAAAATTAGTTAAATAAGAAATCAGTTTCTGTGATCTAGTGTATCAGATTTATTTGAGAAATCATACAAAATGCTACAACTTACAACCAATTATGACGTCAGGGAGAGATATGTATCGTACATACATACGTACTTCGCGATGATTCCGAAAGACTGCCTATTGCTAGATCTACAGCGGCTAGAATAATTAAAAAATTTCATGAGGCAGATGCTAGGAAGCTATTTTGTTAGGAGTACGGTATATAATATTAGCCACACCTTGTCAAGCTATTATATCAACGCAATACGAATACAGCTTTACGAAATAAGGTGGTCCCACAGCTACATAAACCACACAGATAGACCAGCTAATGCCTTGACGTGCAATCTTAAGGGTGCACACATTGTAGCTATTTTTCTCATTTAAACCAGAAGTTGTTTCCATTTAAAGTACATCGTTATATTTTGTTTAAAATGATGGACTATCCATATGATTTACCTGTGGTAGTATTCTTAGACGAGTCTGCAAGCTTCGTTGCTATTAGGGTTGACTTTCATATTAGTTTGAACCCTTTTACTTTCCTTTTCATCGCTCCTTTCTTGAAAGTTATAATAGTTCTTGATCTCGCTGATCGCTTGTACAAGTTAAGCGACCAAGTTTGTAAGAATCTCTGCGATTCTGTTTGTTGGGTCCGTCGTATCCTGTTCTGGCGCTACTCTTTGAATGATTGGTGACCGCCTTGTTTGACCTCTCCGTCCGGTTGAGCGTAGCATCTGCCATCTGATTGCCTGGTGTTTCCGTCTTCGGCCGGGTCATATCTGTCCTATTTGTAGAAATCTATTACCTTTCCAATTAGCATATGTAACTGGTGTTGTACGCTGGCGACGTAAATTAGCTCTGATAACGGTAGCATTGCGATACCATTGCGTTGCTGCGAAGATATCATACCGTGCCGTTAAAAAGGGGGACTTCTTTTAGCCCGTAGATCACTTTCTTATCCCTAGTAACTTTAACCAAGATCAATGGCATGGGAATGTTCTCCTTCATCTTCTTCATGGATAATACATTGTCAGTGTTAAATCCTTCAGACTTGCAATTTCCATTATGACCACGTTGAGTCATATTTATTCAGGTATTTTGTAGGTATGGTGGTGTTTTCATTAAGGTATCTTCCCATTTCTCGGAATGATTAGATGGGGGACGGTTCCACCCAACTTCAATCTGCAGTCTTCTTTGCGTTTTTAAAGGACATGTTTCTCCTTCCGAATTTCCCTGACGCGGTGATCCAGAATTCAGTTTTCAATTTTCTGCTTATTTGTCTTTAGCCTAGAACCGTACTCCGTACTTACATCTTCACATGTTCTTCCACGTGCTCAATTTTGGCCCTTTGCAAGGTTTGTCTATTTTATTTGGGAGAAGCGCCGTCCACGGCATGCGGGAGTATTGCATCCTCGCCCACTTGTTTCGATAACCCAGGCGTCGGAGGTTTTCGCGAGTAACTCGATTATCTTTCGAAACCACTTTCTGGCGGAGTATCAAAGTTGTTAGCTAGTTTGATTGCGTGAATATATATACTTGGTGTCCTATAAGTGAGAGTTGTCTCCGCCTCGGTGAAATTTCTCGACGTCAATATTAGTCGGCATTTGTGGTACTGTATGTACCGGCAGCAGCAATCCTTTGTAAATCTGAGTAGTTTTTGAAACACGTGTTCTTAGTTTAATAGTCGATCGTAGAATTCCGTTCTTCCTTCTCCTTTTTCTCAGACAGGGCTACGTTTTTTCTAATAGTGCAGCTCACTGGAAGATGGATAGGATTAAATAACTACACAAGAACTTATTGTTCCAATGGGAAAGTATGCTTTCACATTAAAAAATTTTCTCGAAAGTTATATCATCAGTCCCGGCACTTTAATACACGGTTCAACGCTTTATTAAGCGGTATATTAAGAAGATGCAGTTGCAATTTAAAAAATACCGATGCTATCATAACTTATATTTGACCGAAAGTCATTTTTATGTACAAGTTGTCTATTTCAAGTTTTTACTTACGTTATTGTTGTTTCGTAGGAGTAAAGACAATCTATTCGTTTAACTATCTTTTTCAATTGCAGCTCGTGAAAAAGAAGCACGATTTGCGCTTGTCTCAAATACAAAGGTCTATGGACAAAAATTGACGATGTATTTAGGTAAAAACTCTAGGCAAAGCGTATGTGTGCACATACCACAAGATGTGCTCTTACATATCAATCTCTGTGTATAATAATACAAAAGGAATATACGCACTTTTCCTTTTGACAAAATTCAGTCATCAATTTTACTTCGAAATTAAGGTTTTAAACATGGTATATTGCTCTTATTTATACAGAATTGATATAACCGTAACATTTACCTTTTCCATTGTTTTGATACCAACACAAATACGATACATTGAATAAGCATATATACGGACGTAAGTAATTATAGAGAACTTGGAAAACACTTCACCTGTTGACCCGCCCTATAATATTGTGTGCCGATCGCCCAACTCGTAATTGAAAGCGCCCACACACTGTACAAGAAGAAAATGTATTCCTCATGATGCACCTCCTCGACTGCTTAGACTTAAAAATAATCAATTTTATACGCGCGTCATTGGCTGAGAGTTACAAAGTTGTCACACTCTATACAATTTAAAAACTAGATAGCAGTTATTGCACATTTATGCATTCATACATATCTATTGTATTATACAATATATTTTCGACATTAAAATAACTTTCACATTATAGGAATAGAAATTTCCTTTTCGTAAACGTTCTGGTTTCACGGGCATGGACATCACAAGAAAAAGAACTGTAAATAAACAATCAGTGTTAGAAGACTATATGTATTAGTATACTTATGCACCTTGTCTCTATTTTATAGTTTATACTGTGCCCCCTTAATGCTACTGTCATATAATAATAATGATAAATCAAATTTCAAATTATTCCCAACAGCTAAAAAGCCTATGTCAATATAACAATTGCTATTTATGATTTCTCTAAATCTTGGCGCAAGTGCAATACATAATCCGTTTTCCGTTATGATAATCAGCCTTCTTACTCATTAAAATAATTAAACTAAGTACTCGATTTATATCAAGCCGGATATCTCCAAATAACACTCGGTTTTGTACGTGACATTACACAAAACACTCACTCCATTAATCACGCTGAGAAGAGGTTACATCGAGTAGTGGATGACAAAGAAGGAAAAAGGATGCCCACGTGACCCACAATAGTCTTGAATGACTTGAAGAAGGTTCCCTGGTCGGGCGCTATCAGACTACAATGAGCCAAGCCCGACACCCATACATGCGTATATAGATATATGTATGTATGTATATACCAGTACCGTGTTATTATAGGGACGGATGTTGCCCACACGTCCCTCCCGCAAGACTTTGCTTTGTGTCACACACAGAGAACATCCCATTCGAACTCTTTTTACTGTTATCGAATACAGATAATACGCAAGGGTTAGTTACACCTTTGTATTGAACACATACACATAGTGCAATGGTTCCATCAATCCATTGTTCCTTTACGTTTATCATTTACCTATTGTATTGATCCAATACTTGTTATTGTACCAGACGAATAATTGTCGCAAATTAGAAGTAAGAAATATATTACCTGTTTTCAATTTCTTTTTATGTACATTTAAAATTACATTTACAAAAAAAACTGCCTACTCGGAATTTTTAATGGTTATATGTATATGTGCCCACTAATAAGAAGCATAAGACTTGCTAATGAGAAAAGAAATAACCACTTCATATGGTATATTAAATGAAAGCAGCTACATATATTTTATGCGAATACAATATATTTGTACTTCCTAATATTTCAGGATAATAGCTTCTTTGTATGTTTGTGTGAATGTGCGGGTTAATATTTAATATTTGAAGGTGGTTTAAGAATTTTTTGTAGTAATGTTTGTTACAGAGATTATAATTGGCACTATTTTATTTGGTTCTTGATTCCAAAACTCTTTCCATTTAATGATTATAGATATAAATTTGGTAATTTTTAATTTTTAATTAATATTTATGGATATTCGCATAAAGGTCATATCTGGATGGGATGTTAAATAATTAATATCAATTCATTAATATTAGTATTTAAAAAGTACTCGAATCAAAGATGGGTTTAGGAAGAACGATGTTGCCATTTTGGATATATAGAAAATAGTTTAGCTTAATTTAAATTGCAGGTACGTAATTATTAAATACGATTTGATCCAGTGTAGTTTAGACCCCAGAGTTGTAACTGTCGTCATGCTGCTTTCACATTTCATTCCTCCGAAAGAAATGTTTTACTGTATTAGCATGGATCGTGTTGCGAAAGACGTGATTTACCTTTAGGGGTTTGTTGCTATCTCGTCGAATTTATTAGAAAAAATCAATAACAATGCGAAATTTAACGTTTATCCGGCAGCAGTAACAAACAAACCCACGAAGAAAAGAATTTCTTTTTATGAAAATTCAAAGACGCAGTCAAGAACTGCACCGTAACGATTTCTAATTTATGTAAGGAAACTTAATTCAGCTGCAGATCATTTTTTAAAATCGCCTTTTTTAATATAATTTTTAATACAATTAATTAGCAAAATCTTTATTTCTAACAGTGACATTCCATAAGCATTAAGAACGCCTGTATATATAAATGACAAATAAGTAAAGATTGCTTTGAAATTATGAGTAATTAAAGGCAAAAGTAATTTAGCACCGCTCTTAAGCTAACCCCTCCTATAACCTAGTATTCCAAAAATTATTGTTGTGGAATATACCGTACCTTTCTGATAACAATGACCGTTGAATCTAGTTTCTTGGTTTCCTTGTGTCTGGCCGATGTAAAGTTTCTGCCATCTTTTGCATTTTATTTGACAAATACCTGACTTTTCTAAAGGATTTCATATTTAATGTTAGGCAGGACTAATTCTTTATGCTAAAATAATTTCTAAACCTTTCCTAATGGATAGTATACATACATTTATATTTACAGATCTCTGAAGACGTTCAAAATAAAATAGCTCAGAACTCTGCTGTAAATTTAACAATCTAACCGTATCTTATTACCTTAAGTAGTAGATTTGCATGAAATTAATTCGAACTTATTAGTAATAGTCGTTTATGGTATCAATTATCAGTTCTGACACTATGTCACATCGGTAGATTCCTCAATACACAATTCCCTAACAATAAAATTGTTTTATTGCTTAACAATTGTGTAGTGAGGGGTTTACCGATGTCATATAATATTAGTAAATGCACCGCAGTCCTTGCAATCACTATTATTATATATCCGTTTAATAATATACTGAAAACATTGGACGTTCTCAATAGTTTGGTCTAATGCAGGAGTCTCCAAACTACGACCCGCGGGCCAAATCCGGCCCGCCAGTATCATCAATCCGGCTCGCCATAGTTAATAGCTTATTGTTGTTGTGATAAGTTGGATAAAAACACAGAATGATAATAACTCGGATTTATTTGCTTGCTAGGTAAAGCTTAATGACAAGTATAATACGCAGAAAACTCACTGAAGTAGTCAGTATGGCCCCAAGGCTGAAAACTTCGGGGACCCCTGGTCTAATGCGTTAAGTCTGTTTCCAATATTATGAACAACATTAAAGCTATAATGAATGTGGTTTTGATGTAGCCGTTCGTTGGTGATTATATGAGAATTATGGGATCATTTTATTTTTAAGTTAAATTTAACTGTGTGATGTATAATCAGCGATCCTTCACGCTACAAAATGGTATTTACACCACAACAGGATGCGTTCACACTGATGACCCGAAATGAGATTGTCAATTGGAATAGGACATGGTAGTACTTATGGCTATCGTGTCTGAATCAATTTATGCAAGCTCCTCCTGATACAGGTATTTCTGAGTAAATGTTTATCACAAATATCGAATTATTCAACTCTTTGAAAAAGAATTGCATCTGTTACAGCAAATCAACAGAGAGGCCACTTGTCTCAACTGAAGGGGTTTTGGATGATATTAACCAACGACTAATGCAAAATTTATAAAAATTTTGGAAAAAGCTGTCTACACAAATAGGTTTGTTCTTATTTTAAAAAATTAATTGTAACAATAAAAATTTTTATTTTAAATTGATTGCCATAAGGGAGTTGCCAAAAAGCTGTAAAGAAAATGCTCTATTTTCATCCTTACAAGGTTATACTAGTTCAACAATTTTATCTGCTAAATTAATGACTGGTTTGATCAACTTTTAATTGACAATTTTACATTGGATAAAACTATCTTTAAATATTAACATATTTTCACTGCTAAAGAATTAAACTAGAAGCTCATTCTTGAATACCCTATTTACTTAATCAAAGAATTTCTCAATGTTATCATTAATAATGGTATACCCCTCTTAGGTTCTAATGAAGCTTGGTTTCATCTATCCGGATATATATATACACCCTCTGTCCCAAAAGTAACCGCAATAGTTCGAAATAAAGCACGCTATGTATGTTATGTCCACAAAAATCATTGTATTTATTCGAAATATTCTCCATGTGCTACAATAAATCGATTTGCACGGTCAACGAGTGCTTCAAACGACTTTTTCATGTCGATCTCTGGGATGGCCTTTAGGATGCCGGTCGTCGATCTTTGAATGGCGTCTACGGATGCATAACGAACTCCTTTCTGCTTCAAATGAAGACGAAGGAACAGGAAATAATCGCATGGGGACAGATCAGGCGAATACGGTGGGTGCTGTATCGAATATATTTCATTTTTCGCCAAAAAATCGGTGACAATCGTTGCTCGATGACACGGTGCGTTATCGTGCAGTAATCTCCAGCTGCCTGGCTCGCGATATTCGGGCCGAACACGACGAATGCGACCCAGCAAACGCCTCATAACATCGAGGTAATATGCACCATTAACCGTTGAGCCGTATGGAACGAACTCCTTATGGATAATTCCCTTCGAATCGTAGAATGAAATCAGCATTGACTTGATTTTCGACTTCTCCATTCGTGATTTTTTCGGATTTCCTTCTTCTGGTGACCTCCACTCTGCGCTTTGACGTTTGCCTTCTGGTTCGTATTGAAAGCACCACGTCTCGTCACCAGTCACAATCGTTTTCAAGAAGTTTTCATCTGCACGGGCTCGTGCAATAATGTCTTTGGAGTGTTCGATTCGAAGCGTTTTTTGGTCGTCGGTCAATTTGTTCGGAACAAACTTCGAATTGACTTTCTTCAAACCAAGGGTTTCAGTCAAAATGCGCTGAATAGTTGTTTTAGGGATGCCAAGCTCCATTTCCATAAATCTCACTGACGATTTCTTCGAAATTTTCACAAATTCGCGCACTTTTTCCACATTTGCCTCGGCCAAAGTTGTCGAAGGACGACCGGCTCTTTCGTCATCGTTAACATCTTCTCTGCCTTTACGAAATCGTCGATGCCACTCGAACACTTGCCTCTTCGACAAACAATCGTCGCCATAAACAATTTGCAGCATTTCATACGTCTCGGTTGCAGTTTTTCCAAGTTTAAAACAAAACTTAATATTGACTCGTTGTTCGTGACTCATTTTCTGACCGTTTACGAAAAACACTCTCACAGGATGCGTGATGTATCAGCTGACTATGCACCAAATGTCATGAAAATTTGTCAGGTTGGTAAGGAAGAGTCCCACTACAATAATCAATCAACTATCAAGAGATGACGCCACTGGTTTCTGATTTATAGACGCATTGCGGTTACTTTTGGGACAGAGGGTGTATATACCACTCAGAACCACCGATCCTTCGTCGCAGAAAATCCTCGCAATTTTTGGAAACGGATTAAGATCCAAATAAAATAAAGGTTGCGTCGCAGTTTCCAGAAGAGGAATAATTGGACTTACAGCTTTTAACAGAACGAACAATGCAATTCTATAAAGCTATTGTTTTAGATGAATTTTTGTAATAGGCGTATGATGAATTACATACTTGCTACTTCTAACAAGACGGAGCTCTTGCTCATACAGGAATTGTGACAATAAATTACTTTAAGTTTATTAAATTTTACATTGTCGATTGATAAGCGAAAGATTATGGGCACTATGTTCACCAGACCTCACTTTGTATAACTTTTATCTATTTGCACATTTAATAACTAAAGTTTTTAATATCGAATGCATATGCTAGATATTCTCGACGAATTTAAAGACGCAATCGAAACGGAAAAAAGAAATATAACAACGGAGCAACTCAGTGTGCATTTGAAGATAAAAACGAGGAGTCAATATCTGTCTTGAAAATCAAAGGTCATTACTATGCTGCGTCGCAATCTATGACGAAGAAATAAAAATTGTACAGTATTTTCTAGAGCCAAAATAAATAACATAAATAACATAAAATCTGGATGACTTTCCATATAACGGCCTAATTAAATTACGTACGCTAATGGGCAGCTAACAAGTAACTGTGCAGATGCTTACTAAACAAACACAATTTGCATATGCTAACAATCCGTAAGGGCAATTAAGCGTTATCAATCGCAGACCACAGCTGCAGCCTAATTAATTCCATCATTTGTCCTTATTCGTCGCAATTTGTCGCTAGATGGCGAATAAGGGAACCGTTAGGCCTTCATTATGGAGGGCTTGGTTAATAGTAACTGTAAAGAGGGTGAGAAGGAATCAAAACCTCAAAAATCCTTTGCAAAGAAAGGCGCCGCGGACCGGCTCTCTTAAGTTACGGTGTAAGGCAACGTGCTCAAAGTTGAATGGCAATAGAAATATATGTATGTGGTTGGCAGAGTTTCCTTGGGGGTAACTGGCGGCACTCCCTTGTATGTACGGCTTGGGTTTACATCGACTCTTATTTCTTCCATACTCGCGGGACCGAGGTGGAAAGTATTGCTAGCAAAAACAAAAACACCGATGAGATATGAAGAGAATTCAAAGTCTCAGGAGACTATTGAGTCTCCACCTGCGATGGTGATGAGCATATAAGACGGAAATGCAACAGACTGATATTGGGAACGTTGAGCAAGAAGACTACGCACCCTGGGAGGAGAAAAATTCTTTCGGGCGCGCAAAGGAAGATTTTGAAGGAAATAAGGAAGCAGGCGATTGATACCGTGTCAACCAAGGGCACCCTTGAGGAGAAAGTAACGAAACATTGTGTGAACCTAATTCTTTAGCGGTGACTTCAAATCGTTTGATTCCAATGGATCTGAGTAAATGTATATATGCATATTTCGTGACCTGTTCAGACACTTATCCTTCAAGTTTCCCATATCACTTTTCAGGTCAAATAAAAGACAAAGTGTTTACGATAACGGTTTTAAACGGTAGAAGTAATCCGAAAGATAAATTTGAAAATAAATAATAAATAATGTATAATAAAATAAACTTATAAGAGGAGATTTCCACTCAGTGGCACAGTAACTTAATGTTTCCTCTCCGCTATGCGTTTTGAGTTTCTTTTTAGCAAGGAGGCCAATCTTATGTTTACCCCGTATCCGCAAATAATTTTTCGAATCTGAAAGTTTATTAATATTTACAGTTAGTTTACATTTCTGTGTTAGTTAATTTTAAGAGGCAAGTGGCAAGAGAGAATATAATATATATATATTATATATAATATAATATAATAATAAATATTATAACATAATATAATATAATACAACATACCTAATAATAATATAATAACAAAGAAAATGCCTGCTTGTTAAAAAGTTTTCAGAAATAGTGTAATATTGCAATTAAAATTTAATATTATGTGCAATGCCACGCGAATATTCATTCATGTTGCAGCCTTCTTCAAATCCATTCACTAGACGAATTCCTTCAGTGGTGTACTTATACTTTGTTTTGACGGTGGAGCCGTATTACCAGCTACAAATTGTTCTGTACGTAATTCGTTTAGGCTCTGTTCTCGTTTGCTGCCATTTATGAACTTTCAAATTGTCGGATGACGGCAATATGGTACTCAAATCCTCGATGCTATCCTTCCAATGAATTATTTGTTTTTGGGAGATTTTGAAGGATACTATCATAACAATTCCACAATTCTAATGCAAAGGAAGGTAATCTTTGACGATGATTTTGCGTGAATCGTCCAATCCAAGTATTTTCGAAATAGTCCAGCAATGATTGCACTTCTTAAGGGAAAAAGAGCAGTGTCAATTAAAGCGTCAAATGCTTGCACTACGAGTCTTGTTGGTACAAATGCTAAGGCAGACAAGTGTCTAATTTTTTAAAACAAAACCTCCGTTGTAGTTGTATTTTTGTTTTCAGCCATTCTTTTGAATATGCCTATACAAGCACTGGTTTATGTGGAAAGTGCACTCACGAATTGCAGAATTTGGAAATTGGTTTGTTAAAGCATTAACCATAGATACTTCAAAATTAATTAAATTGTTTCCGGATTTAATTCTGGTTCCAAACTTTTAACTTTGCTCAATAATATATTATAGACCAATTCAGTTTTATTTTACAGCAAGGCAAATAATCAGCGGAATAGAAGTATTTTCTCCTAGTGCGTGAATTGTATGTGTGAAATATAATTGACAAAATAAAATCGGCACCGTTTTACCTGTGTCGTCCATAAACCAATGCTGTGATCTTGATAGTAACTGTTAATTTCTTCTTGTGGTGAAAATTAGCAGCTTATCGTCTTCATTTCCAGAATCAAAAACTAGAAAATCTTGCGTATTTTCCGTGTTGGTGTAGTTTTCCACAAATTTTATTTCGCTTCGTGCAGATGGAAGTGAATACTATTTTTCGCACGTATTGTCGTTTTAAGTGAAGAGACCTTCGACATTTTCCCAGGTCTGTTTTGATTCTATATGGCCAATTTGGTAAAGTAAAATTTAAAATACCGGATTTTGATAACACTAATAATGCTTTCTTCTAAGAAAACGTCTTTTGTAAGGATGCTACGGCAATCCAAAATTTTACATCGTAATGAGATCTGTTTGAAACTTCTTTCAGTTTTTATATGCTTTTTATATTCTAATTATAACTATACCATCTGTAAGAACACGAAGGTAACAGTAACAACATTTCTTCCTTATATCTAAGGTTTACAAAAATAAATGAAAGCATTCATTTTTTATTTAACGTAATAGATAATTTTCTATTTCAATGTCGATGAAATAAAGGAAACAATATTAAATAACAATACCGTTTAGTCGGGTCTTTCTAAAACTTCATATATCATGTCAATATTCTCCTTAGATTTTTCTGACTGTACACAGCGTCATATATTCCCATGGGAGTTCGTGCTGATCTTATCTGCCCGAAAAGAAATACATGATGGTCTTCATGCATTTTCATTAAATGAAATTTCGAAAACAAAGGGAAAACTACACATACATATGTCACTATTTACATATATAATAAGACATTTTCTTTCAAACCTGCCAGTTTATAAAGATTTTAATTCATTCATTGTATTGTTGAATTATTATTGTCAAAGATTGTCCGGTCTTCTGTGGTGCTTCAATCGCTTTAGTTACCTATTTGTTTGATTTTTGAATTCAAATATTATTTCTTATATCCTTGTTCTACAACAAATAAAGGCTTACACGAAGCATTCTTTAGCATGGAATTATTGCTTTTGTAATTGCTTTTCTAAATTTGAATGGTATGGGTAATTCCTACAATTACAATCTTCTGTAACTTCTAGTTTATGAACATAATTTATTGCCACTCTATTTTCTTCTTTAGGCAAATTTTAAAATTCTTCAATAATCTTATCTGCAGTTTTCTAAAATTTTGGTGGTACTTCCTATTTCCAATCTTTCTCTTCTTTTCTAACGCTTCTCTCATTCGAATATTATTATAGATACTGATATCATTTATGAGCGATAAAGATTTTACAGAGCTGTACAAGAAAATTTAAGGTCTGCTAACGAAAAAGATTGATGAAATGCGATATGATATTAAATCGATACAAAGTATCGTATCGGGAATAAAAACGGAAAGAAATAAACTACAAAGTATTATAGCTTGACAGCAAATCAAAAAAAACAAACAATATTGTAATTTTTTGAATAGAAATAAATGAAGATAAAGAATCACTGTTAGAAAACCTAATCAAAACATTGAATCAAGTTTTATAGCTTAATTTACAAGTCAGTTGTAAACAACGTATACGCAATAGGAAAAAACCAGTACTATTATTCTAGAAGTTGTGTCTTATCCTGCTAAACAAACGTGTTTCACAATATTAATAAACTAAAAAATACTAAGGCTGTAATTAGCAACGACCTCAATCTATAAGTAAAGTGGCTCAATTTTGCGCCAATACTACAACTATCTGAAATGCCTGTTCCAGAATAGCAACATTGCGCTATACGAATACATAATATATAATTGTTGCGGTGTATAATATGAAGCCACCTGTATTCGTCTAGCGCAATATTGCCATTCTAGAACAGTCGTTTCAGATAGTTTTGTACTATTGGCGCAAATTAAGTAACTCTACCTGTAAGATCGAGAAAATCGTAAGATATTGCTTAAGCATTTGATACAAGCGAAATCCAAGAATGTTAAAACATATATTAAAAAGGACAAATTCTATGTTAATGATGAAGCATTTACTGTTGAGGTTTTACAAAACCGATCACCTTAAAATTTTAATCACAGTATCGAGGAAGAAATACAACGGGTTTTATTAACTGCACAGACAATATCAAGAAAGTCTGAATTGGAAAAATGTATCGATATCTTTGAAAAAATAATGAAGTGCACAATGTAGAGCCAAATATAAATGAAGAAATTGAAACAACAAAGAAAACAGGAGCAGCGAAACTGAACATTACATCTAAAGAGAAGAAAATACTTTCATACAATAAACCAAGACTCATAAGAGCGAAAATAAAACTAGCATTTAGACTTTAGATTTCAGTAATTCAACAACTGTACCAGGAAGGTGATAAGTTAGACTGAGCTAATTATAGACCTGATTCCCTAATATCGAATTTGGCAAAAGTACACGAAAAAGTATTGAAAGATTGCATAACAAAATTTATAGATAAAAACAATATTCTTTCAAGTAGGCAGTTTGATTTTATCGAAAAAGGATTCACAGAGGATGCAATATTACACTTTATAGGCAAACTTTGTAAACTTATAGACAATAGAAAACCGATGATAACAATACTTAATATACTTAAACAAAGCATTTTATACAATTAAATGTTACTTGAGATTTTACAAGGCTTAGACTTTAGAGTCTTTAGACGAATTGTTAGACTTACTAAAAAGTTACCTAACCAACAAAAATCAAACCATAAAAATCAACTAAATTTTCAGTAACACCAGAACAATCGAATACGGGATGCCTCAATGCACGGTACCTGGACCAGTTTTATTTAACATTTACTTAACTAATCTGTTTAGAATAGAAATAGATGCAGACATTGTAGCTTATGCTAATAACACGGCAATTCTATTTGAAGATGACAACTGGCACAGCCTTAAAGTAAAAGCACAAATTTAACTATCCAAAACAATCCATTGCTTTAAGGAAAAGTTACTCACGGCAAATATATTAAAAACTTACTTCACACTTTTCGCTGCAACGAAAACATCATTACCATTGTACACAAAATTATAAATAAATAATATTTGCGATTGGGGTGATATAAGCATAAAGAGGGAAGAGATTGCGGAGTATCTAGGAATATACATTGACTCACATTTAATATGGGATGAGCATATACAACACGTAGTAAAAAATTAGATCATTACTCAATCAGTTTAAACATCTTAAACAAATATTTAACACAGAACAATTGCGATTTCTATACTATGCGTTAGTGGAAACCCATATAACATACGGAATAATGGCTTGGGGTGGTGCAACAAACAATCAAATAAAACTAGAAAAAATACAGAAATGGATATTAAACATAATTTACGAGTAAATGATACGAAGAAACGAAAACACTTGGTGACAGACAAATATTTTGCTAATCATTATTCATCAGAGAGTAAAAAGATTAGTTAAATGTAGAGAATTTTGAATATAATCATTTTAGTCGATACGAAGGGCGAGCTAAAAATATACAACCCATAGAAAAAAAGTCTCAAAGAAGTTACTATTACCTAGGACCAAAAATATATAACTTGTTGCGGTTGCATATCCAATACATTAATTCCATAAATTTATATTAAAGCCGGATAAAAAATTGGTTAAGGACAAAACCTCGATTAGAGATACATACATAAAATCATAGACATAAAGAATACTTATTATAATAAATAGAACTGAATATGTACATACGTCTATTATGCGTGAGTATATATGCATATGTATACTATATATTTATTTTATCGCAATGAATATGCATATGTGTAATGAACAAGTCAAATTACTTTTCTATTTTCTATATCTCTCTCACGTACCTTACTCAAATTATCCATTCCTAGTAGGTATGCATGCAATCACAAGATTTAACAGAATAAAGAATTTCATTTCGCCTATTTGCTTTTCTATACTCACTTGTCCCACACATAATTTATTGCAGTTTAATATTTTGTTCTTATTAATTGTTATTAGATTTACATTGTTAATATTTACTAATTCCACAAATTATTGAGCAGATTTAAATACAAATTCTTGACTTAACAGAGGATATTTCGCACCTGTATCTACCACAGAACCCCTAGTGGCTCAGTGGTAAAAATCACGTTTCACAATGAATAGGTCTGGGTTCGAAACTCGGCCGCGGCGGAAGCGTAGTAGTTTAAAATCCTAAAATGGATCTGCAACCTACACTACGCTGTAGGAAGGAAATGCCACTAGGCGGGCCAGGAGCGGTACGGTATACGTGCGTATACGGCTCGGTGGCTCCGAACCCTTACACCGAAAGGTAGAAAGGGTAAAAGATTATATATATATATATATATATATCTACCACAGTTGTACATATGGAAGATTCGGTAATACTTGGTTGGCATCGTGTTCATGAACGGTAACATATGTATTCTTTTGAATGTAACCTCTCGAGTGGTACCGGATATTAAAAATTCGTAGGTTGATTAGATATTCTTGTGCGCTTTCGCTTTGTTGGTGATATCTATTAACTCGTTACAGCATAACGTTCGATAGATCGGACGTTAATTAATTTTAAATGTGTGAGAGAGTAAATATTTGTTTTGGTGGAATTTTATTGTAGATCTAGTGTTTAATAACTTTTTAATATTGGCTACCCTGCGTTTATTGAATGAATGACATAACTCGCTTGTCATTTATCATTTGATAAAATGGCAAATCGTTATCAGCCTATTTTACGTAAAGGGTACGTACTTTTCTGTTTTTTTCATGTCTATATCCCAGATAAATATAAAAATATATGTTTTTCTTAGTGCGCGCATATGTGACTTAATAAATTTAAACTTTATTATATCTTACAATTGTTATTTTGCTTGCTGGTTGTGTGGTTTTAGTAGCGTCCGAAATATCGAACGTTATGCGTAGCGGGCTCTAAAGTGTGGTGTTTATTTGCATTCTACAGATTGACGGTGGATGAAATTTTATCAGCTTTAGAATGCGAAGATGGCAAGGCCAGTGACGGAAACATTATATTCGTTGAGCCACCAATCGAATTTGGGAGTCAGGCTACGGATGAGGAGAGCGACAAGTCTGACGAAGAACCTGACGCGAACCTGAACCACTTAGGTCGCAAATTACTGCAGACTAGATGTGAACTGCGACCTTTGCGATCAGATACTGATTTTACTGTGCCGTCAACGTCAGGTCTTCAGTCGTCAAGTTCTCGAAGTCAAAAGCCGTCATCGAGTGAGGCAAACCGAAGATAATGCACCACTTTCTAGTCTAAGAATGCGTAATGACCACCTAAAAAAGGCGCCGGCGGCTCGGAGAAAGAGAACTACGTTATAATAATAATAATAATAATAATAATAATCTTTATTATCCAACAGAATAAAAATTCCAATTTATAGGATAGTTCAAAATAAAGAGAAAAAAGATTATTACATATGCTCTCAACATAAAAAAGTTAACAAATATTACATACATATACGACACAGAAATCAAAACAAAAATATTAGTCCTTTACAGAAACAATAACTATATATATATGTCTATATATTAACGTTATGGAAAAAGCAGATTCCCAATTTTACTTCTACAGACTTTAACTCACAAGCATCATCAGAAGAAAGTCGTAATTGTAAAAATCCTATAGATTTTTTCAAACTGTCTTTCCATAAAGATTTAGTCAAACAAATTGTGGACCAAACAAATCTTTACGCCGGGCGGAAGAATAGATTCTTAATGGTGACTGAAGCAGAAATTTATGTAATTTTGGGTGTAATGTTATTGTCAGGGTATGTCAAGTTACCAAATAAAAGACTGTATTTTTCTAGAGACAATGATGTGCCAAAAGTACTTTCAGAAAGTATAAGGTGTAACAGATTTGAATCAGTACTGCAAAATTTGCACCTAAATGACAATAGTCAAATAGTATCCTCTTGACAGGCTGTATAAATTTCATCCCTTACTAGATAGTCTTGGCGAATCTTTCCAAAAACATTATGGAGTAGACGAGAATTACAGCATTGATGAAAGCATGATTTGGCTTCAAAAATTGGGCTCTGTGTACCAGTACTGGCTATATGGTAGCTTTTAGTATATACACGGGCAAAAGTGCGGACAAAAAACAGTTTGGACTTGGAGGGGATGTGGTTCTTATACTCATAGAATTGGCATGAAAAGAAAGGATGGGCAATGCTCACCCTTGTCCCTCGCTATCTACGTCCATGACCAGCAATGCTTCTAAAAGTAACATTATAACGATATTTGGGTATTCATTGGGTATAACATTCAATGTAAGTGCGGTTTTTAAAACAAAGTTGTTTTGAATGTGCTACAGAAGTTTAAAGTTTTATTTTCAATATTTAAAATGGGTCCAGTCTAAAATAAATATTTGGAATTACATTCATTCATTTTCTAAGTAATTTCAAAGGCTATGTAATGCACTATCTTGTAGGTAGTTGATCACGATATTTGCCTAAGGGATTTGTACTTATTCATCCTACACTTCATTGTTCGTTTCACAACTGAAATTCTTTTACAGTTCAACTATTCCTCAACGTAATAGTTAACAATAGACCGTATTATGTGGTTTTAGAAAATCGTCGCAATTGAACTTTATTTGTAGTAATTTCGATGTCGTAGTTTTATGTAATTTTCTTTTTAACCTTCCTATACTCACGCATACGGTCTGTGAGACCGACTTATATAGTATAGTATACATCTTTCATTTTGACGTGAGTATAGGAAGGTTAATACGTGATACGTCTTCACTTTATTATCGTTTTTTTTCTTCGCTATAAGACCGTAAATATTATTTATAATATCAAAACAATCTTTGTTAAAACTTTAACAAGTACAGATTTGAACAATCAGCGACTAGGGAAAAACTACGGAAAGAAACTAGGCAAATATTTTCCTTAGGAAAATCGTTTCAACAAATTACAGTGAAGCTCCTAGAAACGACCACCTTTCAACGAGACCACTCCAGTAAACGACCTAGTTCCTAGGAAACGTTGCAATTTTCTGTACTTATCGGCTCCTACAAAACGACCATCCGATAACGCGACCGAGACCACGATCAAAGGACGGATTGGCAGTTATATAGGGGAATACCCCGAACTTACACAGTATTTCTATACATGTATGCGTTACAGTTGGACTTAAATAGGGGGAAAGACAAATGATAAACCATTCATTGGGATATGTATCTTTTAGTTTACTCTTATCTTTGGTAGACTACAGAAGGCCTCCTACAATATATTAAACAAGGTCTGCTCGGGGTACAAAACAGGAAGTGCTAACTCTTGAGAAAAGGATAAAAATAAGAATAAGATAACTAGCCCGGCAGTATAGATGTGGTAAAACCCAAATTCAAAGTATTTTGAAAAATCAGAACGAACTCAAATTAAAGTGGCATCAAAATGCTAATAAAATTTTTTTAAACGTGATTCGTTTCAAACTTACAAAGAAGTGAATGATTTGACCTTAGCATTGTCTAAGAGTGCTCCTCCACGCGGGTTTCCTATCAGTGGCCCAATATTACAAAAAAGAAGCCCGGTTTATGCAACAAATTTAAAAATTGAAAAATTCACTGGAAGTAATGGTTGGTTACGCAGTTTCTGCACTGGAAATAATATTGTCTTTCGTGTCGTTTGTAGTGAAAAAGCGAATGTGAATGAAGGTGACATAACTGACTGGATCGCACGATCACCTGATGTTACAGAAAATTACGAACTTAGAGACATTTACAACGCTAATGAAGCGGTTCTTTTCTTTCGTGCAATTCCAACTAGAACACTTACTAAAAAATATAATGAACGTGTCGATGGTAAAAAACCTAAAGACTGAATTATAATTGTAGTATGTGTAAGTGCTATTGGTGAAAAAGAAACCCCGCTTGTCATTAACAAGTCGTTAAGACCGCGATGTTTTAAGAAGCTTGATATGTCTACAATGGGAGTACATTGGTTTGCAAATAAAAAATCGTGGATGACGCGGGAAGTTTTTACTAAATGGATAAAAGAATTCGATGATAGGAAGAGAAAAGAAAAATGTTCTGCTTTTATTAGATAATGCAAGCTGCCATCGAAGTAATTTAAAATTAACAAATCTGAAAATAGAGTTTTTCTCCGCCAATACTTTAAGCCAGCTCCAACCACTGGACCAAGGCAAAAATTTCAAACTTTTATATTGTTGGAGGATTTTATCTGCACTTGCTGCAAGAATGGACGAGGCAACCAAGGTTAGCGAATTACAGAAGAAAATTGACTTGTGTGACTCCTTAAAATGGTTAAATGAAGCATGGGCTGATGTAGAACCAGTAACAATTTCAAAATATTTTCAAGCATGTGGAATTGAAACTGGGGTCGACGATAAATAGGAAGATAATCAGGAAGACATCCGAAATGTTATTAGAGAAGTTCCAGAACAAACAGATATCTTAATTGATTTCGATTTTGCCGAAGAGGAATATACGTGTGATGATGGCTTTGAAAACTCGGAGGAGGAACTTTTCCACGAAAGTGTGACTACCAATACTAAGGAAGAAGGTCAAAGTCCTGTTGAGGAGGAAGAAGAAGCGGAAGAAGTGATACCAATTTCAGATTGTTTAAATGCCGTAAATCCACTAAAAAGACTTTCTACGGAACTGGGGAATAGTCGTTTAAATAAGTTATTGTCTGATGTGGAAGCATTATTTGAAAAAGATTTTATCCAGGCAAGCAAGAAAGGGCGTTCAAACATTAATCCATGACTATTTTAAATAGGATGTAATCAGAATTTGTTTAAAGGTATGTAGATTATATATACATACTAAATTTATATATATGTTTATATTTACTTTGAAATACTGATATTACTTCGCTTTATTATTTACCTACTATGTCTCCACATAAATTTATGGGTGTTTCATATATATAATTATTAAATGTTACATTAAAAAGTGGGAGGTAGTTTTACATTCTGCAGGGCGACCACTGGAGTGCTGTTTCTGGGAGAACCAGTAGTGGTCGCTTAATAGGAGTTTCACTGTACTATGAATATTATTAAAATTTTCAGCATGAGTTCTGAAATTATCTGTTTTCCTTCCTATATATGTATATGTATCATTTCGTATATTAGCTCCTTTCTATAATGACCTTCTCTCTCTTTTTTTTTTAAATATATGTATTTTCAAAATCAAAGCAATTATCTAAATATCTGTAATGTAACATATAACATTATTTCTGTAGTATTTCGCTGCGCATTTACTAAAATGTTTGATAGCCTAGGTGTAGATAAGGATTTTTCTTATCCCTCCTCCACCCTTAACGTAATCATGTGGGCGCCGATGTTTGGGTTTTCGTCACATGTTGAGTTCATTAGTGTTTAAGGATTCTTTCTTTTACTATTCTCGCCCGCTCGAGCTTTCCTTCCTTTCGCTTGTGTCTTATTTTAAAGCTCAATGCCTTCTTTGATTTCTATAAAATTTTATTGAATGTATATATATATATATATATATACATATATATGTTTTGTGACCTATGTATATATGTGAGTTACTGTTATCGGAATATGACTTGCAGATGCCTAATTGATGTGATAGGACCATCAACTATTTTATTTAAATAATAGGATCTTTTGTTGGGTAATGAAGGCCTTGTAAAATACCAAGCCATGCTTTACCGATAATAATGACTTTTTGATCCCTCAATTCAGAAAAACATTCTGCACACTTTTAAACAACGCCTGAATGAAAGAAGGTACACCTCTTAAGAAAGTGGAAAATAACATTCAGATAAACGAAAAAAATGCAGAATTGCCGGAGCACTGCGTAATATCAAACTGAAAGAACTAAGGCAAAAGAGGCTGCTTTGTTACATTTATCAACTTCTCGTTCGCTGAAAGAACAGTGTATATACAGTGAACAAGACACGCGTTTGTCAAAAGAAGATAATAGACCTACAAATATAATATACATATATTGTATATATATATATATATATACATGTAAGTGCATCACAGGTGCAACAATTCAGAATATATTACACTTAATTGGTTAACATCTGTCTTAAAATTAATGGCTTTATAATCTTTGTTGATGTGTATCATGTCCAGCAATAATCTTGTTTTGTAGTCTTTTTCCCTTTCTAACAATAAGACCTTTACATCATCATAGCTAAAGCTATGGTGAAAATGTTTAGTATGTACTGTCAAAAGTACGGTCACAAAATATATGTTTACTATTATTACAGATGAGGTTTTATCTACAAATCACGAACACTTTTGGTGCTGCAATCACAAAAATACTTATGAGATGGGCATCAAGCTAGCCAATAAAGCAAATAGTAGCATATTCTTACTCAGATGCAGGAAATCAAGAATACTACCAAGACACATAATGGACAGCTCCAAGAATGTACTGGGCATATTAACTGATAACACGAGATATTCCAGAGAAGCAACTACCTTCAACAATAGATTAGGTTCCAAATCCTTAACTTTGAGATAGACATCACTCACAGAGACATAAAAATTATAAAGAACAATATAGAATCCATTTATTTAGAGGTTAGGTCTATCATACCTAATTTTATACTTGATGATTTACGACATAGACTTTATTGAACATTTAACAAACAATTAAATAAGACAAAGAAGATACAAGTGCATAAATTTAACGTGTTGGTTGGCAACATATGCGAACCTGATATCCTTTTCATCGATAACAGTAAATGGTTCATGAATTTGTCCAGTGTCACAATATCTCCTCATATCAAAAATTTTTTATCCCTAGGAACGAAATTCAGTATTGACCCCAGCAACAAAAACATAAATGTCAATAGATTAATTGCTGAAGTAGAAAATATAATAAATAATATGCCAGCTCAGCAATAAAATAAAATACGAGCCAAGGTAACTAACTGTATTCCCAATTATGTTTATAATTCACATAACCACGCATTAACTCGCCATTCTTATCCATTTACATTGAGACTAAATTATTTTTAAAGAATAATCCATCATTGTACATTATACAAGCCGACAAAGGGGTTATACTGGGGCTATGGACAGATCAGATTACATCTGAGAGACCAAAGACACAATTACGATACAAAACAAACACAATAGTCTAATAAAGAAACTAAGGAATAATAATGATATTACACAAGCCACAGCAAGAAGAGTTACCACTTACAGTTCTACACCTTCCAAACTATACTGTCTTCCCAAAATCCACAAAGAAGGCACCCCCTTTGCGGTATTGTTAACTGAATAGACTCTGTAACAGACAACTTATCGAAATTCTTATCAAATATCTTCACCATTAGCCTTGCCGATAGTACTACGTTTTCATTTGTAAATACCATGGAGGGTGTAATTTTACCAGAAAATTATGAATTGATTTCTTTAGGTGTAGTGTCCCTTTTCACTAATATACTATTCACACTCATTGTAGAAATAATATATTCAGATTGGAATTTGATAGAACTACATTGTAGCATTACAAAACCAAGCTTATTCGAACTACTATAATTCCTTTTCCATAACTGCTACTTCACGTTTGACCAACAGTTTTATATGCAAAAATTTGGTACACCTATGGAATCGCCAATTAGTACAGTCTCGGCTCTCATTGTACTTGATTATTTATTTGATAGTGTGATAAATAATCTTCCTTTTCAATTACCATTTATTTACAAATTTGTTGATGATGTAATTTATGCTATACCTCACAGTATGAAAGACACAACGTTACACATTTTTAATTCATTTAACGATGTTCTACAGTTTACTACAGAAACAGGAACAGATAGATCCATCCCACTTTTAGATACACGAGTCTTAAAAGTGAATGATGGCACCTTGATATTGGATTGGTACCAGAAACTCATGGCTTCTGGCAGGTTCATCAACTAAGACTCTAGTCATCCACTTACATAAAAATATAATACGGTGATAGCAATGAAAAATAGAATCACACATATCAGCCATAGTTCATTTATAGATGTTAATTTGAAACAATTGTTTAATATTTTTCGAAACAGTTGATACCCCAAACACATGTTGAACAAATTAATTTATAATTTCAACGTTTTTGATGGAAGACTAAAGAAGTCACATAATGAAAAATCAGTGACCTATAAAAAGATTCCATACACATCGGATTTAAAAGCCGTAATACACGATCGCAAATTACATGTATTTTTCATGAATTTATTGGGAAAGTTTGAATTTGACCGTGTATTGTCACCGCGTATTTGTACATCAATTTTTACACGCAATATTTCAGATTTAGATGATGTTCTATTTTTGAAGGTCATTGTCGTGAATTTTTTACATGTAATATTTCGTGTATTTTACATGTAAAAATTTGAACATGCATTGCCTGCTTAACAAATCAAATAATAAAACATTTTAAACAGTTCCCTAACATTACAATAGCCAAATACAATCCTGTTAATATCGGTGGTATACTTACAACAATAAAAGACATAACACCTAAATATTCAACCAAAAAGACATCGTATATACAATCCCGTGTGGTGATTGTGAATCTACATATATCGGACAGATATCACAGTTACTAAAACGAAGGTTAAAAACACAAAATTGGCTGTGGGATAGAAAAGGGTTCGTGTGCGTTGGCAGTACATACTAAATATTTTCACTATAGCTTTAACTATGATGATGAATTCAGACGGTTGTTTGATGATGTTAGAAAACATTTGCACGCGTGCTAGAGGATTTGAAATTGCCAGTGGAACATTGGGATACATTAATCATATATATTATGAGTACGCATTCGATCCAGTATCGCGACGGGATTGGGAAACCTTTAAGTGCAAAGGTGAATTACCGAAAATGAGCGACATGAATATGTTTCTAGGGAATAACTGTAGCGTCCTAGAGAAACTCGATAACGATCAAATATAATCAAGGGTTAACAAATTTAAAAATAAAACACTTACCAGTGTTAGCGTAGGCGGAATGAATTTGAAGTGTTGTTTTTGTAAAAATGGGCATTCTATTTATAATTACGAAGTATTATTAAAATTACCTGTTAATGCCCGTATTCAGCAAGTAAATAATAAGCACCTATATGTGAATTGTTTAACCCGTAATACTCCTTTGTCGAGTGTGGCTCGACATTATATTTCTTACACCAAATCCTATGTAGAGTCAGACTCGACATTATAGTAACGCAATTTTAAAAAATACTTTAAATTATCAGATGTATTTTTTTCTTTTAAATACTTAATATATCTCATTCTAAATATTCCTAATACGTAAAATACATACATTTCGTCAAGTTTCGCCCTTTATGTAATTAAGAAGAAACTAGGAGTTCAAAGGGTTAAGACCGGGGCACACTGGACAATCTTGTAAACTATCGGAATGTAAAAAATGTGATAAAAGGTACAATACTCTGTTGCATGTGAAGTTTGTACCAAAAATATTGAAGCACAAGTACTGCTGTCGACCGCGATTGTTGACATAAAGAGTGCTTAGGGCAGGTATGGGCAACCTCCGGCCCGCGGGCCACATGCGGCCCTCGAGTAAGGTTTGTCCGGCCCGCTACTGAATTCTTTCGTTGCATATTAGCACGGCCCGTCTAAACTTAATTCATAATGAATCATAAGGATACTACAAAAATGTATATTTTTTCAAGATTACTCACAGCATAAAACTTCTACAAAAAAGGTTGCCCATGCCTGGCTTAGGGCCTTACTAGACTGCGGCAGCCAAAGTAACTTTATTACTACCAGTTTATGTGAAAAGTTAGGGCTCCCTAAAACCAAAGTAAATTTTTCGGTAGAAGGTATTGGACATGCTCATTGCAATATTACATATAATACGGGAGTTAATTTTACTTCCCGGCTTTCAAATTATTCCAATGATATCAATTGTTTAGTCATACCATCGATAACAAGCCCATTGCCATTAAATTCATTCGATATTACGCAACTAGAAATACCAAGAAATATCAAGTTAGCGGATCCTACATTTAATCAACAACGGTCGATTAATATACTGCTTTGATCAGGGATATTCTGGGACTTGCATAGTGTAGGTCAAATACACTTAGGCAAAACCATACCACTTATTCAGAAAACGCAGTTAGGTTGGGTAATTGCGGGAAATTTAAACTCCAATATTAAGATTCATAAAACAATTAGTGGTCACATCGTTACGAAGGGTTCAGAAAGTAATATCGAGAATAAGCTAACAAAGTTTTGGAAAATTGAGGAATGTCAGGAACCTCAAACACATTTTTTAAAGAAGAACAGTTCTGCGTCCATTTTGTTGAAACTTACAAACGTGATACGCATGGTCGATTTGTAGTTACGATCCTGATGCGAGAAAACATTGGAAAGTTAGGGAACTCCAAAGAGCTAGCTTTGAATAGATTATATAGTCTAGAACGCAAATTGATTAAAAATATGATGTTAAAATTAGATTATTACAAATTTATGATGATTGATTTATCAATATATCCCCTTATCGATTGATCGAGTGTATTTGAGCCAGCAAGAGTAGAATATATTATACTGCTTCACATAATAGTAAAGGAATCTAGTTTAATGACAAAATTACGTGTGGTGTTCGATGCATCAATGAAGTCTGATTCTGGGTTGTCATTTAACGATGCGCAATATGTGGGTCCAACAATTCAAAGCGATCTCGTTTCTATGTTATTAAGATTTCGAGAACACAGATATGTCATTACCGCGGATATATCGAAGATGTATCGATATATACTAGTAACGGAAGAACAAAGATCGTTACAAAAAATATTTTGGAGATTTAGCACTACCGACGAAGTTAAATGTTACAAATTTATCACCATTACCTACGGCACAGCATCTGCACCATATCTTGCTACTAGATATTTGCATTAGTTGGCCATAGACAATGAAAATATTTGTCCAACGGCCAGTCAAGTGATTAAAAATGATTTCTATATGGACGATTTGCTGACAGGTGCCTATTTAGTTGAGGAAGTGGTCAGCATGGTCTGTCATCTATGTTAACCCAAGCAGGATTTGATTTGAGAAAATGGCTTTCGAATCATTCTGGAATAATAGATCTAGTCCAAGTGAACAGAGATTTAGAAGCAAGTATATTAGCGATTGGAGAGGATCTCGAAAGTAGAACCTTGGGAATCCTATGGAACGCAAGTAGAGATACTATACAGTTTTGAATAAAGAATGTACGTGGCCATAACTCGGTTACAAAGCGAACAATCTTATCAATAACTTCGCAAATATTTGACCCCTTAGGATTATTGGTACCTGTAGTTGTGGTTGCAAACATTATTATGCAACGTCTGTGGCAAGCAAAATTAACATGGGATGAAGCAGTTTTGCAGAGGATATTTAGCGAATGGATTCATTTTTGTAACAGGTTATATCAATTAAACAAAATTAAAATTCCAAGGTGGATAGTAACAGAAAATGTCGAATCTATAGACCTCCATGGATTTTTGGACGCATCGGAAACTGCTTATGATGCTTGCGTCTACGTAAGAAGCAAATTAAGTAACAATTGTTATAAAACGAACTTGCTAATCGCCAAATCCCAGGTTGCCCCAATTAAACGAACGACATGGTCGAGTCTAGAACTATGTACCACTCAACTTCTAGCACACCTTGTAAAAGGTGTATGAAGTGTCTTGCGTATGCGAGGTGAAAGGTGCGATTTGATGATAACCCTGGAATGAATAAAAGCATCATCAAGTCGATGGAAAACCTTTGTAGCAAATCGTGTTAGCGATATTCAAGAATTAACAGGTTCCAGTGACTGGCACCATATCAATTCTAAAGAAAATCCAGCGGATCTTTTATTCCCTGGTATCGATGCTAGCTTATTAAAGGGACACAAATTATGGTAGAACGACCCTAATTGGTTGGCAAAAAAGAGAATTCATGGGGTATAGTTTTCTTTATCGATGGGAAATCCTTTATGGACATCTGGCGCCCGGTTCTTGCCTCGCCAGACCGTGTGGGACTCTCAGTCGATGCATACCCACTAAAACACCTTCACGGCCTCTGTTGAAAGACACGGTACCATCATGTATTAGTATAACTTCAGGTCCCAACTGCCAACTTCTTACATGTTCTGACTCTCACTCTGTCTTCGCTCCCGTTCCTTCATCGTCATCACTTTTCTTATAAAACTGTATATTTTCTTATAGGTCTCTTTGCTACTGAGCATATATTGCACTATCTTGTCCACTGTGAGTCTTACTCCCACATCCATTTCGAGCTGGTTCCGAAGAAAGTGTCACCAGTGCAATCCAGCATAGTGTGTTCCGGATTGTCCATTTGTGCGCAGTAAATGCATTCAGGTTGTTCCGCTTTACCCATATGTTTTGCCTAATATCCAAATTAGCCATGCCTGAACAGAAACTGGGTTGTAAAATAATCAACTTTTCTAAATTTACGGTTGATCCAGGCTTTTACTTTCGGTACTAAGCATTTGGTCCATTGCGCCGTTGTTTCGTTTTCATCCCAAACTCTTTGCCATTCGTCCATGGACATATCTCTAGCAATTTTTTCTCCGTTTCCATATGACCCCTTCCCGAGTTATACAAATACGTTCGCCCCTTCACCATTATTTCAATGGGAATAACTACTGCGATGACTTTTATTGTCCGCGTAAAGGCTGTCCTGTATGCGCAGGCCCTTACTAACGCTCTTCTCTGCGTTCTCTCTAGCATCAATCGGTATTTTCCTAGTCTCATTACATCATGCCACACGAGAGGCGCGTGCAGCAGAATGGATTGTATCACCCTATAGAGTACTGTCCTTCTGTCTCTTCCTGGTCCCCCGATATTTGGCATGATTCTTATCAGAGTTGCTGTTCTTTCCTCTGTTCTTTTCGTTGTTCTTGATATATGTTCCTTAAAGTTTCATCTCTCTTCTATCGTCATTCCCAGATACTTTATATATTTGGTTGGCATGACTTGAATACCTTTGTGGTCAAAGCACAGACTATCTCTTTTCCTGCGTCCTCTCAGTACCACAGCTTCGGTCTTTTCTTCCGCGATATGCAGCTTATGTCGTATCGTCCATTTGTCGATTCTGTATAGCCCTTCTTCCACGTTACGCTTCAATTCGTCTGGATCTGCCGCTTCAATGTATACCGCCAAGTCACCAGCATAGGCGATCGCCCTAACCTTTGCTGGCTGGTCAAGTCTCAGAATGCCATCATACAGTACATTCCACAGAGATGTGCCCAGGACCGACCCCTGCGGAGCACCCGCACTAACCTGCATTATATTGGATCTATTAGAAACTACTATATTTCTGGGACTTAGGTAGCTATTTATAATGTTAACAAGGTATGCTGAGATTCCCTTTTTCTTCAATACCTCCATGATTATCCCCCAGCTTACCCACTTTACCGCATCTATGCAAGATTTTCCCTTTCGAAAGCCGTTTTGGTGCTCAGAAATTGCCTGCTTCTCTTCCAACTTGCGTTCCAGTCGATCCTCTAGCATTGACTCATATAATTTGCACTTTACGTTTAACAAAGGGAGCACCAAACGACTCCGCTTTCGATTTTGACGGGTCTTAGATATGTTATGGGAGGACTTCCTCTGAATATCTGGTTAACGGCTTAAATCGCACTTCTCCTTGTTTCGGTTAGTTCTCGAAAATATATACCCGTTGCTTCCCCGCGTTCTTCATATACTAGTAACGTTAGTTATAACCCAAGTTTAGCAGCGTAGGAGTATATTTGTAAACATTGCGTGAAATAAAATTGAACAAAGAAAAGTGCATGGGTGAAAATCGAACACGAGACTTCTGACGCAGTAGTCGTGTACTTGATCCGTTGCGCTATGCTGCTATATTTGGGCTACAACTAATGTTACTGGTATATGAACAAAGCAGGGAAGTCACAGGTATATCTTCTCGAGAACCAGCCGAACCAGGGCGAAGTGCGATTTAAGCCGTTAACCAGATACTCAGAAGAGGTCCTCCTATAACATATCTAAGACCCGTCAAAATCGAAAGCTGGGTCGTCTGGTGTTCCCCTTGTAAGAGGCATTTAGGTCGGAAGGCCATTTTCCATATCTCCATATTAATATCAGCCGTGCTGTTTTCCAGTAGTTCGGGAACTCTGGTCTCCTTAATAATTCATTCAAGACATGTAAAATTATCCTGGGGATTTCCTGGACAACGATCTTGATTGCTTCCGTAGGAATTTTGTCTGGGCCACGTGCCTTTCCATTATTAATCTTCATACCTACCATTTGTAGTTATTCTTCGGAAAAGGGAGTTGTTATCTCCACTTCAGTTTCCCTAATAGTATCCCTGACATCTTCCATATTCGGAAACAAAATTTTGGCTATCTGTCTCCTTTTATCAATGGTGAGATTGTAGAGCATCGTTTTCTTTATCCACTTCGTGACGATTTTATAACCTTCTTATGGGGTATAGTAGAATCTAGTATCAACGACACTGTGGAGCTGCCAGAGCAACGTATTGTCGTAAGCGTGTGCGCGAATATCAATGAAAGTGTCGATAAGTGCTCAGACGTGATCAAACCAACAAGAATAGTGGCGTTTGTTCTACGTTTTTTCCAATAATTTTGCCGCCTAGGTACGTACTTACACAGCTGATTTTAGTAAAAGGAACATAAGCGATTGTTACATTGTGAACCTCCACAGCTATTATATTCTATAAGCGAGCAGTTTTGGTTGATTGCAGGACGTAATGCAACAAGAGCTACAGTGTATAAATGCATTAAGTGGTTTAGAGTCAAGCCGGAAACTCAAAGTTATATCATGGGTAAGCTTCCAGAAGCGCGCGTTAATCAGTATCATCCATTTTTAATTCTAGTGTTGAATTTACAGGGACTATTCTAATCCAAGATCGTAAAACACGTGCAAGAAAATTCATAAAGGCATACATATGCATTTTTATTTGTTTAAGCACCAAGGTAATGCATTTAGAAGCAGTAACAGATCTACCCTCTGATGCATTTTTAGGTATGCTTATGCGATTCATTGCTAGGAGAGGTAAACCAACAGCTATTTTTTCGGAGAATGGTACGACATTTGCGGGAGCCTATCCCAAATTAAAACATCTGGAGTCATTCTTCAACTCCAATAATGCTAAACCAGTTATTGATAATTTAGCTAATGATGGCATCACTTGGTATTTCATCCCGCCTAGAGTTACAAATTTCGGTGGTCTCTAGGAAGCTGGTATTAAACGTATTAGATACCACTTACAACGGGTAGTTGGTAACTCTAGCTTGACGTATAAAGATTTGTGTACAACTCTAGCACAAATAGAAGCGGTATTAAACGCTCGACCGCTTACTCCATTGTCACCTCATCCCTCTAATAACAATCCTTTAACGCCCGCTCACTTTCTACTTTGACGTTCTCTCACGGCAATACCTGAGCCAAGCGTGATGGATCTAAAGGAACCTCGGTTCGACAAATACCAGAAATTACACCAACTGATCGAGCATTTTTGGAGTCGCTGCCAAAAGCAGTACCGATCTGAGTTGCAGACCAGGACCAATTGGATGGGTTCGACCCAGCCACCATTAAACGAGGAACTCTTGTAGTTATCAAAGAAGACAACCAACCCTCTTTGAAATGGGCATTAGGACGGATCACTGCACTTCATCCAGGACAAGGTGGAATAGTGCGGGTAGTGACAGTGAAGTTAACGGGCAGTATGGTTAAACTTGCTGTAAATAAAATCTGTGTATTAATAATAATAATGATAATAATAATAATCTTTATTACAGTAACCATACACATAACATAAAGAAAAATACATACGTACATATATAGTTATGCAAAAGCGTCAAAACAAACATAGAAGTAGAGAAAATGTAAAAAAATTTAATTTAATTATTCGAAGAAGTCTCCTACTGAGTAACAGTTTTTATCCAACAAGTATTGCTTCAACAATTTTTTAAAAGCACTATATTTGTGTATTTATTTCAACTCATCTGGAAGATTATTGAAAAGCTTGAATCTAAGTACATAATACTTTTCTGAAACATGGCCTGTTTATTAATTGGAGGAAGCAAAAAATAGTGGTCCTTGTATTGTGTTCATGTGCTATTTGATTATTACTGAAGTGATTAATATGTTTATATATAAAACTTAACATTTCCAGAATGTACACATCATAAAATGTCAGAATCGTTTGCAACTTGAAAGTGTTTTTGCAAGATTTGTAAAATTGTTTCACAAGCTGAGGATGATCCCCAGAAAATGATGCTGTATCCCATTCTCGAATAGAGATCAGCATAGTATAATGTTGGTATAGTATTGACGCTACACATACGTCTTAGATTTCGTAGTGTATAATAAGGTCAGCTAAGTTGGCTACATTGAAAATCAATATGACTATATCATTCGAGATGTTCATCAAACATAATACCTAATATTCTTATAGATTCTACATAGCAGATATCTTCAGAATTTAACGTTATGGCGGGAAAATTCAATACGATTATAAAACGAAATTAATTTTGTTTTTGCAATTTATCAATAGTCTATTAAATTTAGTCCATTGGCAGGTACGATTGACGGTACTTTGTGCCATTTGAGAGACTTCCAATGGATTTTCACCTGCAATGATAATATTAATCATCGGCATATAAAATTACGTTTTCATTACTTATGCAATTTGGTAAGTCATTTATATGGAGTAGGAACAACAATGGACCTAAAATAGATCCCTGTGGTATGCCTATACTAATATCCAGAGGAGATGAATTAACATTACGATAGGAAACCCGTTGGTTCTGTTACTTAAGTAACTTCAACCAATTCCTTAGCTATGCCACGAATACCATACAAGTCCAACTTACAAAAAGGGATTTCATGGTGGACGCAGTCAAACGCTTTTGTTAAATCTATTGAAAGACAGAGGAAGATTTTCCTGTTGTCTAAACAGGTATAAGTTTCTTTCGTTAAGGAATACAAAGCCCTATCGGTATTTTTCCCCGGCACGAAGCCATGCTAATAAGGACTCAC